>OZ023275.1:9241503-10505054 GCA_964007475.1 Hybos culiciformis | reverse complement strand
AAGGATTGTACAACTGGTCTAAAATGTACAAGTGGTGATAACTGAATTGTACAAATGGTAAATTTGTCTGTACAACTGGTAAATTGTACAACTGGTCAATTGTGCAACTGGATTATTTTTTACCAGATGTACAGAGAAAAATGCCAGTTGTACAATTTTTTTTCGCCATACAAATTGAAAAATTGTACAATTGGTAATTGTACAAGTGGCACTCACCCGAATAGACGATTATTAAAGATTATTATTATTATTATAAATGGAATGAGACGCTAATATTTTTGTTTTTAAAACCGGGCAGACTCTAATAGGAATGGAACACCGCGGGATGTGAACTGTAATGGTTAGGTTAAACTCGACTCGACGCACGCGACGGACGCGATGCAAATGACGGAAGAAATATTAAAAATATGAAAATATATGAACGCGAACAGTCTCAACGTTAACGTAATTACGCGATTATATGGTTTGTCGCGTCGAGTTTGCCCATAATAAAACAAATTACCAAAGGTTATACATAACTTTTTTTTTTGTAGTATTTGGAATAACTAGCCAACAGACGCCGACGCGATAGCAGCAGCGACAAATTTTTAGGTGAAAGCGATCGCTAGCGGTCATAGAAGTTAAAAAAAAAAAAGGAGGTATGCACGAAAATATTACAATATTTAAAGAATATACTAGGAGGAGAATCTAGCTTAAAAATATTTATTTTACTATTGTACAAAAAAGTTTATAAAAAAGTATATGAGTACCTACTTATAGTTTATAAATGAAAAATTTTACTTACCTACAGTTTTTTATGAAAATTGTACCCAAATGTATGTATTTACATAAAACGCGTATTTCCTTATACTAACTACTATTAAACGTTAAACACACTTGTACACCCGGTACAACTTAGATCCGACTATGATCCGACTTTCTTCGACTCTTGAATATAAATGACTCAATTTTCAAATTATTTGTTATTTTTATTAGAAAAGGATCTTTCTTAATTTTTTTTTGTTACTGGTTTGAATAACACAAAAAAAGCACAAAATTATGGTCTAGGTTGCATTGAAATCAATTAATAAATAAAGAAGTTGTGCTAGCCTAAATGTAAGCTAGCACAACACTATAAATAAAAAAAAGGAAAATCCGAATTGATCGAAAGATATTGGGTTAAATAACACAAAAAATGCACAAAATTGTGGTGAAGGTTGCATTGAAATTGGTTCATAAATAAAGAAGTTGTGCTAGCTTAAATTTAAGCTAGCACAACACTATAAATAAAAAAAAACTAAAAATCCGAATTTATCGAAAATTATTGGGTTGAATAACACAAAAAAAGCACAAAATTATGTTCAAGGTTGCATTCAAATCGGTTCATAAATAAAGAAGTTGTGCTAGCTTAAATTTAAGCTAGCACAACACTATAAATAAAAAACCGAATTTATCGAGAATTATTGAGTTGAACAACACAAAAAAAGCACAAAATTATGGTCAAGGTTGCATTCAAATCGGTTCATAAATAAAGAAGTTGTGCTAGCTTAAATTTAAGCCAGCACAACACTATAAATAAAAAAAAACTAAAAATCCGAATTTATCGAGAATAATTGGATTGAATAACACAAAAAAAGCACAAAATTATGGTCAAGGTTGCATTCAAATCGGTTCATAAATTAAGAAGTTGTGCTAGCTTAAATTTAAGCTAGCACAACATTGTATAAAAAAAAATTCAAATGAGCACAAAAATCGCGAATTGCACACATAATTAGCACAAAAAGAGCACAAAATTATGGTAATAATCCCGACCGTTTGTGCTCATTTTGGTTTGCTAACTTTATGGACGTAAAGATATTGCTTTATGTAGGAATGAATATATAAATAACAAGTAATGTAATGTCTGATCGAAAAATATTATATTAATATGTATATAGTAATTTTTAATTAAATTAGTCATTTAATTTAGTTATTCAATTACATAATAGTACATTCGAGAGTGTATTAAAAATGTCATTTCCTTTAAAATATCCTTTGAACAACAAACTATTTTCTTACTCAATTTAATCATTTTAAAAAATATTTTGTTCAGTGTTATTTTTACAATTTTTTATTTTTTTTTAATTTATCAAATCGATTTTTTTTTAATTAAAAATTTTTAAGTAACTATTTTAATGTTTGTTTATATATACTTTGTTTAGAAGAAAGATTTTGCATAAAGAGAAGAATACTTTTGTATCGAAAAATTGATGTTCTAATATACTATATGTATGTATAGTTATAAATACTTATACAAAAAAAGTTTACAAAGAAGAAATTGTTCACCGAAGCTTAAATAAAATGTAATAAACAGAAAAATTTCGAAATTTTATCTTTACTTGTAGATACTTAGTATACATAAAAAATTTCTTTAGAATAAATATTTAATTACTTTTTTAATAATCGAACTACATGCTTAATGACATATAGTTTACAGCAAATTTTTTTTTTAAAACATGATGTGCAATTTAAATGCAAGCTTAAAATTATTAGGTTATTGTTTCCCAAAAGTTTTTCAGTCTATCACTAATTAAATATTGGCGCCATCATTTCGAATATTTTTCGGCAAGCATTTAAATTTGTTTATGATAAATATTCGATAAATATGAAATTTTTTTATTTAAAATAAATTTTTGCAATAGAACAAAATATAGAACAAAAATATAACAATGTTTTAGAATGCAACATACAATTCAATTTGTACAATTTTTTATTTAATCCCATTAAAATAAAATTTTCATGCAAACTTTCTCTCTTGAAGGCAAAAAAAATTAATATTCATATTTTTCCTAATATAGGTATATTTTTTTTTTAAATAAATATTTGATTTTAATTTATAGTGAGAAGGCTTAAAGTGTTAAACAAATTGTTAAATAACATGTAATAATTAAAAAGTTAATTGGAATTATATGAAATTAAAAAAAAATCTAAGTGAATTCAGTATTTTATATAGGTATGTACTTTAATAATGCTTAAGAAATTCATCATTGTGGTAAAGAATAATTTGCTTTTAATTTTTTTTTAAATTTTGACAATATTAAAAATGTCAATAGTTAGAACGTGTTAATGAAATGTATTAGAATAAAATGATTATGAAATTATTGTCTATAATTATATCCCAAAAAATTTTCGATTAAGTTATATTAGAGTATACTTATACAATAACTAACTAATATTAATTTTATTTATCAAATATTTTAATAAATAAATTAGTTAAAAAAATTTCAGTATTTTTATCACACAGGTATTTTTAGTATTATACTTATTGGATAAAACACAATCCTATATCTACTTATGTGAGTATAAGAAAAAAAATATATTTTTTTTTGCTGACCATTAAATACTGAACACATATTATCCCTATTTCCCTTTTTTTTTTTTCTATTTTCGCCTAAATCATTGAAAAAAATAAGTAAAATATTTCCACCCTCACCCAAACGAAAACCCACTTAGTCACACAATTGTTTGGGTTTATTATATATATGAATGAGTAATATATCTAAAGAATTTTCCTCTTTGTAAGTAGGTACATAACATATATTATTTTATTAATTTTTTTTGTTACCTTCTACATTTATTTTTGTCAAACAAATAGGACTCAATATACTTTTTCTTGACTCTTTCTGAATTTCATGGTAAGAAAAAAATCTTTCAATCAAAATCTCACCACATAAGAACTTCGCCTTTTGGGGTTCTTTTTTTTTTTTTTTGTTTATTGTTTAAAGCAATTTTCAAAGTTTTTTTTTTTTTTATTAAATTTAAGAAAATTATTATATATACTTGTATACCTATACCCTATACTTATTTATGAATAAATATTGATTTTTATAAAATAATAAATTCTTTAAGTTAAAAACAGAATTTTAATAATAATAATTACTTTAAGATTTATTATCGTAAAATTTTGAATTTATAATAAAATAGCGATGTAAATTTAATTAAGTAAGTATTATTTTTGTACTGAGTTTGATTTTAAGCTGAATAATAAATAATATAATAAAAATTAGTTAAAAATTATTAGCTAAATTAATTGAAATGATATGTAACTAAATTTTTTAACCAATTATTTCGAACTCTGCGAATTTTTTGGGCAGGCCAATTTAGACTTTTTTTTGTATTTTCTTTGGGTGAATGTTTTTTATTTTACACACAAAATTTTTTATTTTTTTTTATTAGTTTTTCCTTAAAAAATATCACATAGCAATCATATTTTTTCCATGAATGCTCTCTAGCGAGCTATTTCACTCTTGACTTATTTGAAATTCATTTTTTTTTTCTCATCACAATATAAGTATAAATATTTTCTTTTTGCTTCTCTGATGATGATTTTCCACGGAAAAGTAATATATAAAAACCTAAAAAAAAAAAAAAACAACATTATGTTTTGGTGAAAAATCATTTGGTTTGGAAAATTTATTCATTCACACGCACATACTTAAGTCATTTTAAGAAAAAAAAAAGGATTTTTTTGATGGCTCATAACTATACTGAAAATATATAAATTTGATGAGATTTTTATTTTCCTTATCAATGATTTTTGTGCTTGTTTTTTTTTTTTTTTTGTTCTTTTTAATGAAATTTTTAAAAGGGGAAGAGAATGTTTTATTCGCGTGAAGACTGGAGATATAAAAAAAAAATATCTTGAATAATTTTTGGTTTTAGCAACCAATAATTTCTTTTCTATATTTACTAGATTTATTTTGAAAATAAATTTGCTAATTATTTTCATAGATTTGTTTTTAATTATTAGGTTAAAAATAGAAGTTTAATTTTGGCATATTTTGAATATCAAAAAAAAAAAATTAATTCTCATTTTAAATAAACATCAGTTCTTAATGGTCGAAATATTTATACAACACACTGTACATATCGGTCAAGTAGTTCGGCATGTATAATACTCGAGATACTTATATCTACTAAATGTTATACAGATTTAAGGTTTAGACTGATCAACCTTCATGGAATAAAAATCGTCTATAACTCTATACAATGGTCTCTCTGTATACTTTTATTTATAACATTAATATTAAACAATATTTGTTTTGATTTGTTATAATAAAATTAATGATAGGTAGGTTCTCAGTTTCATAAAAAAATTTTATGATTTTTATTAAAAAAGTATAAAAAAGACAAACAAACATGATATAAAAATTTGTAATTCATGAAGATAAAATCTAATTTTAACATAAAAGCATTTATAAATTGGATAGGAGATAAATAATTTGGGTCAACTTACATAAAAAAAAAGAACTAATAAGTATATCAGGTGTTCATTTATAACCAAGTTAAATGATGTTCAAAGTTAATTTTTTGATTTTATATTATCAAAGGATGAAACGTTTTTAAATTTTCATTTATTGCAGAGTTTTTTTTTTTAATATTTAATTTTTGCATTTTCTTTTTTAATATCATGAAAAAAGAAAGCATTTTTTCTTCTTTTTTTTTTTAATTATATTAATAAATGATTGATTAGGAGTAAAATTGAACAAAAACATCGGTAGGTAATTTTTTGTATTTCAAATAAATTTTCTTTAGTCACGGCGCGACAAAATTCAAAGCGCTAAAATTCCATTTGTCTTTTAAAAACCATTAAGTTATTTATTACCCCCACTATTGTTATATTTATATGTTATTATTTAAGAGACTTAATTTAAGTACTTAATTAGAAACATTTGCAATTCATTGTATAAAGGAATTTAAATATAAAATTGATATTAAGTAATCATCTTCAAATTAGCCAAAAAAGTCAACTAGAAACTTTTTTTCTTCGTGTAACTAAGTAAGTAGGATTATGATTTTTATTTTAAAAATTTTAATTTACTTACACAACCATCGTTATTATGTTGTAAATATTTATGTACAATGTACACTTGTATACAATTATATATATATAAAATATTTTATTAGACCTTATCACTTTTCAAATACATATTTAATATCCCTTTTTGTTTATTTTCTTTCTTATTGTTTAATCAACATTTAATTTGATTAAGGAAAGTTAAAGAAATAAAAAAAAAAAAAGTATATTTTTATAGAAAATTATTTTTGTCTAGACAAAAAGTGTAATAAAATTTATTGTTTAATTTCTATCACAGCTCCTTTTTTTTTTATCTAAAGTATAGTTACTTTTTGAAAAAATTTATATATATATATATATACTTAGGTACATACATAATCATAATTTTTTTTTTTTTTTGAAATATTTATGTTGTTTAAGCGACCTTCAATTTCTATTAGAAATATTCAAGGTTTCTTATATTAAATATACTTACTTATTTAATGATTTTTTTTTTATAAGTATGTTAGGTATACGATATTATAAAACAAAGATATGTACTTTGTAAATTTGTCTCCCTTTGGATGATAAGAAGAGGTTTAATGAATATATTTGTATTGTTAAATTACCAGGATTAAGATTTTTTTACTTTTAGAATTTTAGAAATGAAATTATTCAGTTTAAAATTTATTTTTGACGAATTATAACTTATATCGCAGTATAACTGCTTAATAACAATAAGTAAGTAATTGAATATTTTTATTTTAATTTATATATTCAAATTTTTTTTAACAAAATATATAAAATCTACGCTTTTAAATCTCTTATTTAAAAAATGGGGTTTGAAAAATTAATAAAAAGTCTAAAAACCTCCTAGACATGAAATAAACGCTGTTCAATTCAATACTCTTGTGTATAATTTTTGTTTGTACATATTTAATTTAATAATTAAAAAAGTCAATTTTTATATCAATTGTAACAAGATTTCACGAATTACCTTTACACATTTTTGCTGTCAGTAACTTTAATGCTGAAATATATTATACTGAGTGTCTACTTCGTAAGTACTTAATATACAAATTATTATACAATTTAAAAAATTATTTTAATGATATTCGAAATAAGTTTCAAGAAAGGCAATATTCAAAGGCTTTTATAAAAAATCGTTAAAAAAAAAGTTCAACTTTTGAACTTCAAATATGTGTAATAGGGTACACACATGTACGGTTGATAATAAGTATATAATTTCCAAGGGTAGTTTTTAGTCTTAAGGTCACTCGACAATTCATATGTCGTGTGGCCTTAAGACACCTACCCTTGAGAAAATAAATAATAAATAAATTCGTTATTAAATATTAGCAAATTTTAAAACAATAATTTAAAATCATATATTCTTTAAGAACATAAAAAATAAATATATATTAAAGTATTATGTTCCATGCTAAAGTTATTGGATATCTTTAAAATAACTGTCACGATATGGAATTATATTGAATGTTTTTCTTTTCTACTTTTTAACTTTTTCATACTTCCTAAAATAAAATAAAAAAAAAAATTATTTAAGTTTAATGAACCTAATTTATTGTAATGAGAATAAAAAATAATAAAAAAACAAAAAAAAAATTGGCGAAAAAGGCAATTCATCAAATTCTCCGAAAACAGTTTTACAAATTTCAATAAAAATAATAATAATAATAATCATATCATTATAAAAAAGATAAGTTCAACGGCACTTGTTGCCAAAAAAATAAAATTGTTAATTCTATTTTTTTTTTTTAATTTCGAAATACCTACTCTCAGTTTAAAAAAATAGAATTTTCGACAAACATAAAGATTTTTGCTTGTAATTTTCTTTTATAATGCCCTTAAAAAGAAACAAAAAAAAAATATATATATTTTTTAGGAATAAAAAAAATTTTATAAATTCAGACCATTAACCTTTTTGATTTGAAAAAAAAAAAAGATACTCTACTATTAATGTGTAGATAGAATTTTGTGTTTTTTTTTTTTCTTAAACTTAAAAAGCTTTATCTTGGAGTTTTCTTTTTTGTTGTTCATATTTTTCTAATAATCATAAATGCAAATAAGTATTTTTACTTGAAAATAAAAATTCAAATAATTTTAATTTCAATTTAATAATTTATTTTTCATTTTTTTTTTTAATTTAAATTCAATAATTTTTTTCTTATTTATTTCAATTCAAACTTAGGTTTTAAAAAATAAGTATCCTCTTGTTCTCCAGGTTTATTATAATTTTCTTTATTTTTTCTATTATGCTGTGCTGTGATTAAATTTAAACACTCTTTATTACATCAGAGTTAGATTTCACATATACTTATAATACACGAAAAATATATTCGTTGTTCATTCGAATCCACTGTATATAAATGTCATATTCATGTTTTTTAATTTCATTACATTTTACTTTGAATTTCCAGAAACTCAATATTCAAATTTTCATTCCAGCCAAATTGAAAACATTTTTGATGATTCATAATAAACAGATTCAGATTCTAAAAGTGTACAGTTGATTTGAAGACTCAGAAAATTTAAAATATTTCTTTTTATAAAATGAAAATCCGGGTAGTTTTTTATTTTTTAAACACACAAAAAGAAAAATCTTCAAAATTGTATATACACCTACTTAATATTTATATGCAATAATTATTTCCTGAGAGTTTTTTTTTTTTAATTTCAAATACTTATACATAATTATGCATACCATATAATACACATTATGATATCCACATAAATATGAATGTAACATAATGAAGATTGAAAATTTTTTATATTGATTTTATACTATTTTCCGGTTATTCTTTGGACTTTCATGCCAAAGAATCATAACTATAAGGAATTATAATAATGATGTTACCATACATAAAATAAAATTATTAAAAATTAAAAATAAAAATTAAAATAAAGATAAGTAAAAAAAAAACATTAAATTTATTTTAATTAGAATATAACTTTTTAAATTAATTGTTTTCTGTTTGTTATAGTTATAAGGAAGTACTTAGTACATATTTTTCGTTATAAGTTATATGGAATTTTTAGCTATTCAATTACTTAAGAAAGAGTAAGCCAGGAATTAGAATAAATCACTAAAAAGCTCAAGGCAAAGCAATAATCATTCATACTGAATGCTCACTTAAAATTTATGATAATTTTTTATAACAATATGTCTCTAAATTCAACGAATTCCTTTGACAAAAAAAGATAAAGTGCAGAGAAAACTGAATTCGAAACAAATATAATTATAATAAAGGTTGATTTTCATTTATAAACTTTGATATACGTTTTTTTTAATTGATTAAAGTCAAATAAATAACATAAACAAAAACTCTTTTTTAAAACATGGAAAATTAGCAAATAAAAAATAAACTATATATATTATATACATTACATATACTTATATATAGAGATACCCTGAGAAATACATATTTGTGTTTTATCATTTTCATAATATAATATTTGAGTATTTATATTTTTTTTTGTTCCACTTTCAGCTTTCAGACAAGACGACCCAATTTTTGTATTCAGTTGCAAATTATCTTAGTTTGACTTGAAATTTTTTTTTTAATATTTGCTAAATTATTTTAAGCAAATAACTATATTTTCTCACATATAGTACTTACCTAGTCATAATTTTTCTTATACACATACACAAATCATGCTAATGATGGCAATTTTTTTCAACAATAAGAAAACTTATATAATGATGTTTTAATTTTTAATATAAAGATTTGTTTCTGCCAAATTAAAATGCGATAAATGATTATTTCAGGAGCCTGATTGTAGTCTAATAGTTGTAATACCAAATAAATTAATTTAAAAAAAAAATATGTTTTATTTTGTTTAGAGATTTGTTTGAACTTGGATATTCGTATTGCAACGCAATGAAATTCTACCTTAAAATATAGTTTATTAAATAAAATTAATTTAGCAGCTTTCTTATCAATTATACAAAAACCAGAACATAAACTAATTATGAAAATTTTAATATTGGTGTTAACAAAAATATTATATGTACCTATGTACTTAATAACATACAAATTAATTTAATACCTACTAACTTATTTATATTTACTTATTGCAATTGAAACGATAATCCTATTGTTCGTACTTATATATAAAAGCTTGATGTATTATTATACTACATCAGTTTCGAATTATAGTATCAGAAGAGAGTTTATATATTGAAATTTTTTCTGTTCTTCTCTTCTTTTTTTTTATGAGATTATAAAAAGGTAATGTTTCTTAATATTTTATAACTCCCACAGGAATTTATGTGAATGTTTCACGCACATTTTAAGATTGTGCGTTTTCTTTTCCATTAAGTCCTGATGAAATACAAGTACATCAATGAATAATTATGAGAATTTTTATTTTTTTTATTTTTCATAATAAGTTATTCCATCATTTTCAAGTGAAAATGTCTCGACACTTTAAAAATAGAAATAAATTTCAGAACAAAAATTTATTATCAGTTATCATGAAGATGTATTAAAAAGTTTTTACCCTTTTAGAAAAAAAAAAAAATATAAAATAATAATAATAAAAACAAAGAGATACAATATGGTTCTAGAAAATACGTTGTTAGGGTAGGATTCATTTGTTTTTTTATGAATGAAATACAAAGTGCAACAAATTTTTTTTTTTTAATTTTTTTTTTTCACAATTTATAAGATTTTCATAGATGATGATTATTAGGAGGATTACAAATAATAGTTCGTATTAAAAAGGTTAGGTTAGGTATATAGGGTATATGGTTAAGAAGTTTATACTGCCTTACTTAAAAGTCAACTTTTGAGATAATTGTATATTTTGAATAGTGTGAATATTCTTGTCCGTATCCGTTTTTCGAAATATTTATTTTATGGCTCTTCTGAAGGCCTTAAAAATTCACTAACATTGAACACCTTTCCATATAAATTTTTCAAAATAAAAATAGAAAAACTTGAAACAATCAAAATAGAGTTACGCCCTTCTTGCTTAGGAAGGAACTACAATTACATTCGGTATTAATTCTGTTAATAGTTAAGTCAATTAAAAGATATCAATAAATTTGTCTATCTAAAAAATAATTTAGTTTTCAACGTTCTTTTTTTAATATACAAATATGCGGACTTGTCTTAATAAGTAATTCAGAATTTTTCAGTAAAAAATTTTGACTTAATATAATCACTACTGTATCTCACATTTAATTTAAAAAAAAAAACAAAACAGTTTTGAATCAGAGATGAATCAATTTTCTTTATATTTCATATAATTCAAAAAATAATATATGTATTGCAGAAATAATTTATTACACCGGAACTATATTAAGTTTATTTAAGAAAAAATATATATCTTTATGGGAATTTCCCACTCAGAAAATTTAAATAAGTATTAGAAAAGAATTTGAAAGATAAGATAAGATACAAGACAAGTAAAACAACTAAGTTAATTTTTTAAAAAAGTAAATAGGTATATACTTGATAATGTTAACAATTAACCTTCATTTTTAACTTGTTTTTTCAAATGTTTATTTGTCATAATTTTGTGCCAAAAACTATTGTAACTAACTACTTACTTGTTATACCTAACTTGATGAATGAAATAGAACTAAGGTATGCATGCAAATAATTACTATGCATAATAGTTATACATAAAAGCAAATAAAAAGGAAGTATGTACATAACACACATATTTACAAATACAACTCGTTTAAATTCAAAATTAAGAAGAATCATTTTTCTTTTTTAAAAAAGAACTTCTTTTTTTTTTTGTGGAAAAACATAAAATAATAAAATATTTAAAATAGCTTTTTGAAATATTTGATATTATAGTAGTAGGTACATATGTATATGTATTAATACCATAAAAATATTGTAATAATGGAAAAATTTTACAAAATAACAGGATCAACATAAAAAAAAAAAGTTACCAAAATATTTTTGGTAAATTATATAAATTTTTATTTCAGGAATTTTCTTTTATATTTTTTTTATTATTATTTTTATTTTTTTTTTTTTTGATACACCTAGAAACAGAAATGCAATTCTTTCATTAATTTTTGTAGCTCATGGAAAATTTTGCACATGAAAAATTTCCACAAAATTCTTTTTGATGTAACCTGTTTTTATTTTTCGTTATCTTAAAAAAAAAAAATAAAAAAAATTGTTTGTTCTTCCATATAAAAATATGATGCATTAAAATTCTTGAATATATAAATTCATTACAAAGCATTTTGAAACTTAAAGTTGCAATCTATGTAATATGCGTATATATATATATGTTAAATGAATGATAGTGCATACTTAGCTTTTAGACAAAAAAAAAAAAAATAAGGTTAATAAAAGTAAAAATATTTCATTAAATAATTTAAAATATGTGTAAAATTTTCATGAATTTTAATATTTTAAGCAATTATTTTACAATGATAATATTCAAAAGTTAGTATAAAATTATACTCCTAAGTAATATCAAAGTAACAAAAATTTACGTTTGCGAAAATAGTGCATTTTATTATTTTAAATAAAATTCATTAAAAAACGGTAATTACTTTATTTAAGAAACTTTGAATATTTACCTACGTTAAAATTCTGTATTTAAAAAAAAACGTCATAATTTGGGTTAAGTATTATAGTAATACATATTGCTTTTGTCGAACAAAAAATTATAACTTCTATAAGAGGGCTCAAAATAGGCTTAAAATTATCGTTTTTGATCTCTAGAGCCTGCTAATTTGAGTATAATTTCAATTTTTTTTTACAACGCCCTGTCAAAAGTTATTTCCGGGAAACAAAATCAAAAATTAATAATTTTTTTCATACGCTGACTATTTTCAGCAATTAGTGCACGTACCGGCCTGAAAATATGCAATAATTTAGCTAACTACAAGGAAAAAAATGATTTCAAATATTTTTTTGTGGACATTTTTTGTGGTTAAAAAAATTTTGCAATTAATAATAGGGATGCTTAAGGTGCATATTATTGTAAAATCCTAAATATTAAAAGTATAACTCGCCGTAATATTCTAAATGTCATTTTAGTGTAATTGTATGTACTAAACTCATTAATATGATTAATTATCTTTATTAAATCATCAAATTAAATTTTATGTTTGGTATTTTTTTTTACAAATTCATTAAGCATTTAATGCAAAACTAAACTATATTAAATACTAAGGTTAATCGATCTATGTGTAAATATTGTGAAATTATAATTCACGTAATCTAGTGCCACTGTGATAGAGATTAACTTTTAAAAATCGATTTTAGAAAATTATTTAAAATTATATTTTACTTTTTCTACTTATTACAAAATAAAAAAAGGAACTAAGTAGTAATGAATTTAAATTGGCAACAGACAACACAACACTACTTGTAATTACTTAGTTGAAATTTTTAAATTATATATGTTTCACGACAACTAAGTAAGTATTTATTATTATTTCATTAAAAGTTTAGAAAAAAAAGTACTTTATAGATTCCATAACTCTGAATTTAATTAGAAAAATACGACGAAATATTTTATTCAAATTGATTTAATATTAGTGCCGTAAGTACTTTAACAAAAAATAATTAAAAATTTTAACTTTGATGCACTACTTATCATATCTTTTTTTTTAATTTAATATATAAAAAAAAAACATTAACATTTCGCATAATCAACTTATCAAAATAATCATCCGCAAATTGAAAGTTATTAACCTTAACAAAGAAGAATTTAAAGAATTTTACAAGAATTTCTTTTATTTAAAGTAAAAAACAATTTTTTTTAGACTTATATTTATATATATTCTTAAATTCAAAATTAAAATTCAACTAACAAATTTCAAAACGAGATGCAAGTGTTTATTATATGAAAAGAACTCAGGGGATTTTCATTTATTTCTTTGAAATATAATATACTTAAAAAAAAAAACATACATACGAAATGTTAAAAAAAAAATGAAACATTTAGCTCTAAGGAATATGTATTTATATATGTTTGATGATGTACATTTCATGTGCTTTATGTTTGACTTCAAAGCAATTCTGATAAATGTTGAAAATCATGAATGTCGCAATTTCAATGGAATATATAAAATGTAACAATCGATTTTTTAAAAACAAAATTCTATGTTTAAAGACTTTATTAAACTAATGCAGTGGCTTAACTTAAAAATGTAGAAACAATTGATATTTTAAATTAATTTCAAAATTTTTCATTTAAAAGTCACAACTAAGATTATCTTTACAATAGCTAGTATTAACCCAAAGTGTAAGCACCACCATAATAGTGGATAGCAGAAGAACTGATGACCACTAAATTTGTTTGTATACAAAATTCTAAGTTCAATAGAGATAGCAAGTGTCATTTTGTAACAAATAATTTTTATTTTGCTTGAAGCATTTTCGTATAGTTTCTATTTATTACAAAATGAACGGCAATGACGATTAAAAAATATTCATTCCACTTCTTACAATGAGGAATTTTCAGCATTTGTGTTTCTATAAAAATATCAAAGAAGAATAAAGTTTTTGAATGTACCGTATAAGATGAGATTTCTTAACCCAATCTCCAAAATATGTGATTATATTTATTTAAATGTTTTTTTTTTAATGAAATTAAATAGGTATATAACTACATTTAATTAAAAAATAAAATTGAAGAAAATTTGTTTTATTAGCTTACTATAATAATTGATTTAATAATATCTTTGAAAATATTGTTAACATTAATATAAAAAAAATAAAACTCTTCCTACATGAGGTTGAAAAGTACATATAAAAATTGTAAATTAAAAAAAAACTTGATCCAATTTTAGAATAAAAATTATTTGCATTACATCCTTTTCAATTTTTAGTTCAATTCAATAACTTTCTGCGTGATGTGGCCATCCATTTTTGGTTATTTTCTATTTTAAATCTGTGACACTATATCTTCTAGAGTGTGAGTAACAAGTACCATAATAATGTACTTTATAAATAGATTTTTCTTGATTAATGTTTCTATGTTAATGTTTTGGTAATTGCAAAAAGTTTGCAAATGGCTATAAATAGAAATTAATCGATCTAATATAGTTTTTTTTTTATTATTGTTTCTCCAACAAAATATTTGAGTCATTGCAATCACATGCATAAAATTGTTTTTAAAAATATTAAAAACCAATTTTATTTTTTCTATATTTATAAATGATGCTTACATATTTTATTCGCATCGTAAAACAATATGTTTTATTCCCTGGTTAATGGTTCTGCTTCTGTCTCCGATAAAAAAAAAATTGTTTTTATTTAAACTCCTCAGGCTTATATTTTGATTCAAAAAAAATAAGAGTAAAAGGAATATTATTTATGCTACATTTGTGTACAATATAAAGCTATAAAATATTATTATATACTATTATTATTTATGCACATGCACCGTCATCACGGCATTTTTTTAAATGCGAAAATACTGGAATTTTAACGCATTCGCTGGTAGATTTCCCCAATGTTATTCTATTGTCCTTTTTTTATTTTGGTATAATCCAATCATTATAGTCGAAGGATTGAGATAATAATAATCATTTTCCTTGTGCCTCAAAAGAAATATGAAAATAAATTAACTCCAATGTCCGCCCCATGCTAAATCTCATGATAAAGAAAATATTCCCTTACCTTTAAAGTAGTTCCCATAAAAATTTAGTTAATCATCGATTCCATAAAAATTAAAAAATAAATAAATAAAATTAATTTTTAACTAAAATAAATTGTATACGGTACTTTTATTTTAAGCCAATGAATGTGTGTGGTATGAATTCAATATTAATCATTTTTTATTTCATTTTATGTGTTTTTTATTTTTTTCTTCAACTTTCTTGTTTTGATCAATCAAAAAATGCTAGTGGCGCTTTAATTGGCGACAATAAACAGCAAAAGTCCACGCGTATTAAATTTCAAAACTAAAAGAAGAGTTGTATATATATTTATATTATATAGTATAAGTAAATAACAGCAGTCAAAGTGCTGATGAGTAGGAAAAGACCACAGAAAAGAAAACTTTTTTTTTTTATTTTTGTATAAAATCATTGTATATTATTATTCTCAATAATTTTTTTTTTCTATACTTTTTTTGTTTTTGTAGTGTAGCCATCATAACCAACCATCATATCCATTTTCAAGTTTTGCTTCTTTTTCAGACAATTTAAATTATAAAGGGAATTCTACTTTGAGAACATAATATTCCCTATATTATAGCTACTATACATGTAAGAAAAAAAAAAAAACATATAGTTAGTGGAGGAAAATAAGAAACAAATTTTGTTGAAGCGCCTTGAATATATAAGAATATTATTTTTTATTTTTTTTATTTCTTCAACTAAAATTTTAAGCGCCGTCTTTACATATAATAAGATAAGTCGATTTGGTCGATTATAATAGCTATTTTTGTTTTTGGCAAAATTCTTAATTGTACTTGAATGAAAGTTAATGACAATTGGGTATTTATAGCGTGACTTGCATAATATCTGATTTATTCCGAAAATTAATATTTTACACTGTTATATTGGTGTATTGAGTTATTAAAAAAAATATTGGGGAAACCTTATGGTAGTTGAAATAAAATTTTGTTTTAAACCAAATACAAAATAATTTTTTTATAAACAATATTTTTTATTCCTTGCAATCAAGTTTAAATTTTTGCTAATTTTATTAGCTTCCAGTAATTTATTTAAGGTAAATTAAAAATTTCAAAAAAAAAAAAATTCTGAAATTTAGAAATTAATTTACCAAAACGCAAAAAGAAACTTTAGGAAGAAATTGCTCATAGGAAATAATATACAAAATTTAACAAATTTAACAAACAAATTGGCAGAGCATACGGTGCGGTGCATTAACATTTTGAGTGCTCTAACTTTCCTTTATTTTATATTGTATAGGTATACTTCTGGAATAAACATAAATATACTAACATTTCGATAAAACGACTTTTTATTCTTTCGTTAATTTATCCCATGTAAATATTTATTATCACCAATTTATCTGTTCGATGTTTCCACATTCGGCCGTAAGTCATTATCTCTTCAAAATTTTTATTCTATTATAAATTAATTTAATTATTGAATTTACACTGTTACGTATATTATATAAATATATTGTTTGTGCGTACTGTTATAAACATACGTAAATTTATAAAAAATGAAAATATAAATATTTTTTTTTAACTTGCATTAAAATTAATCCTGTTACAATATTCTGGTGTAATAGTTAAATCTTCTGTTTATTCATTAAATTAAATTCGAAATAAATATTATTTTCTTTAAGGCAAAAAATTCAGTTGTATAAAAATTTACAAAATTTTTTGATGCATGTAATTTAATCATATATTTTTTTATGATTTTAATCTTCAAAATAGACGAACTTTTTATTAATACATTGAAAATTATATTAATTTTTCCTTTTCTTTTTTTTTTTCAGTGTCTGCAGCTTATGTATCCGGAACAACTGGTGCAGATACTGGTGGACGACAACGACACGCACCATTATATGGCCGTTTTGTTGTTGAAGAAGAGCTTCCGGCAACACATCGAGATGTTATGCATCATGTATGTCACATTAAATCTTTAATTTTTTTTCTAACTTCAATTTATAAATTCTTGATTCTAATTTCTTGACCTGAATATAGGTTTCAACTAAAACGATAAAAATCAAGTGAATCAGAAGATTTGTTTTTTTATTTGTTCAATCAGTAATTTTCTAAATGTTCTAAAATTTCCTAACAAAACAATAGAACATTTGAACGAATATGTTCTATGAATCTATTCCACAATTTAGTCTAAACTCTTTCTAAGATTGCATTTAGTTCTTTAGGACTCCGTCCATTGTAAATTTTATATTACTATTAGTTCAATTTATTAAATTATTCATTTCTAGTTCAAAATCTTTTTATATATTTTTTTTTAACAATCTTCCGAAATGTTGTTAATGTATTTCAAATTGTTTTGTTAACAGCGATCTAGCCCGACTTCATCGTCGGATGTTAGAGCAATGCAAGCAAGAATACCGACTCATTTTCGAGATCCAGCTTCAGCACCATTAAGAAAACTAAGCGTAGATTTAATCAAAACATACAAACACATAAACGAGGTAAGTGATATATATGTAATATAAAATTAACAAAAATTGAACCACAGAAAAGCAATCAAATACATTTTTTTCTTGTTTTAAAAAAATTATTATTGTTTATATTTTATTACTTAAGAGTGAATTACGATTATTTTGTTCGTAATTGAGACTCTTTATTAGAATGTGCTTATACTTTAAAAGAGTTTGCTTTTAAATGTTTTCAACATATTTTATATCATTAATTTTATTGCTTAAATTAACTCCGAAATATGAAACCAATGAGAAAAGAACTTTAAAAAAAAATTTATTGTCGTGATTAAAAAATCGTTTTCAAATTCTAAAACTTCAACAAACAAGCTCGTCTTAATCTTCAAAAGTTTTAAGTAGAAACAGATTTGAATAATTGAATTTATTATAAATAGATGAACAAAAAAACAGTGTTGTACGTTTTTATTATGTTTGTGCTAAATGTAGGGGAATTTTGTTTAATTAATTATGAAGTTTGAAATTTAAAAAAGTTGAGGAGACCTTATGCACATAATAAAATTTAGAAAAAAGAGACGCCAGTAAGAATAAGTAATTAATAATTAAAGATAAATTTGCCGTTTTTTTTTTTTTTTGGAAATTGAAATGAAAAACTTTTTGAAAATATTTCTTCCTTGCGAAATAAGCATCCCTTAATTTTTAGTTCATAAAATATTATATAAATAATTTGCCTCCCAAACGATTGTAAAATGATTATTTTACTGTTTGTGAAAATATTTTTATTTTTTTTTTTTAATTTTTATTGAAAATATTTCTGTTTATTTAAAAATGTATAAATATGTAGAAATTCATTGTTAAAATAAAAACGTGATGAAAATTTTTAAATTATTTTTACATAAAAGATATAATATAAGCGCTTTTAAAATAACATCAAAAAATTTCTCTAACTATAAATTTATATTTATTTTTTTAAATCAACAAACGAAAAACTTAAGGCATTTTTCGTATTTATCCCTTTTGGGCTTTTTTCTAAAACAAAAAAAAAAAAATTGTGGTAAACCTTATTTTTTTTTATCCTTCTTATTATATTCAACGAATTTCGAAAATTTTTCATAACGAACAATACTTATACACATTAAAAAAATTGAAAATATTTAGGCTCTCGGAAGATTTAATGTTATATCAAAAATAATTTTTTTTTAATAAATAGTAATAATATTAAGAATTATTTTTGTTCAGGCTAATTATTCATTAATTAGCCTGTTTTCCATTAAAAATGAAAAAACCGATTACATACATATTTTTTTTAAAAGTCCATCAGTTCGACTGTCAGTTCTTCCACGACTAAAAAACTTATAACTTTGGAACCAGCTAAGCGAGTTTCATTCTTTAAAAGCCAAACCTTGCGAAATCTCGTTTACTTTCATTTCGACTAAAAATTGTTTCAGGTTTCGGAGTTAGGGCCAAAGGTCCAAATCTAAATAATTTTCATAAAAAAATTTAAAAAATTTTTAATTTTATGAAAATTTAAATGAATTCTGATTAAAATAAGTACGAGGGTGAATAGATGTCCATTAGAGGAACTTAGAAAAATGGTTGGAGGAGAAGGATTCGAACCAGGATCTGGATTTCGATTAAAAATTGTATTGAGTGGTATGAAATGAAGAGAATGGTTTAAATAAAAATTGCTCTGTTAAATTCCATATGTTTAGGCAAAAATTAATTTTTTAGTGAACAATTTGAAAAGTCCTTATTTGCTGAGTCAATTTTATTTTCATTTAATCTTTTTTTTTTTTTTGCTTAATCTTAAGTTCTTAATTTAACATGTTAACAAATGATTACTAATAGACGAGCTGCACTTTGACCTTAGAACTAGCCTTAATCCTTTAATCAGGATCGTAAAATATTGTTCCAAGTTTTACAAAAAAAATTAAATTCCATAGACAATTGATATTATTATTGGCTTATTTGCACCTAGCAACATAATATATTAAGGAAAAATTATTTCCATAAAACATTTATCTGACCACTAATTTAAAAAAAAAATCTGACTCTCGAACCTTTGAAATTGTGAAGAAGAAAAAAAAAGAAAGAAAATCCATTAGCAATATATAAATATAGATAGAAAATTGGAATGGTCCCACAAAAACATGAAAATAATAGGGGGGTGTCAATGATGTCTAGAATATTTTGTCCTGTTTTTTTCTTCTTTTTTTTTTTAATAAGTATGTATAATAAGTTTATATAGTTATATAGAAAAAAAAAAGACAAAATTCTCATTTTTCCAATTTTATTATGAATAAAGTTGAAGAAAGTTAAAATTTTTTTTTCCTCAATTTTCATCTTGTATTTTCCTTGGAATGTAATAAATGTCAAAAAATTACGTGTTTAGAATTCTTTATTCTTTCATTGGAAAAATATTTTTGTTTCTTCTTTTCTTAGTTTAATTTTTTTTTTTTTTTTTTTATTCAAATGATATTTCTAATAGCATTTTTCTCTGTTAGAAACAATTTTTGGGAAACTCTTCAAGTTTATTAGAGGCTTTTATTAAAGTTTTATTATTTTTAGCGAGTTATTTATTTCTATTAAAAGAAATAAAACATAGTTCTTTTTAATGAAAGAAACAAGAGAACATAATCATAATAATTTTGATTTTTATTACAGAAAATGATTACATAAAATGTGGATAGATAAAAATATATAAGTTATTAATAATTTTACAGTTCTTGCACTATTTGCTACAAGTATAAAAAAAATGTTGTTCCTCTGGCTCTAGCCTCTGGGGGAAATTTTTTCTCAAAAAAAAAACTAATTATTTATACATGGAACATACTAATTTTTTTTTTTTTTTGTTAATTAGAAAGAAAATAAGTTGTTTTAGTTACAGAAAATTGACAAATTGTTATACAAACCCATTTATTTTTTTAATATACCTAAAATGCTTAATAATAAACTAAGGATAATTTCAACAAGAAAATATATTTAATATATTTTATTATTTTTATTAACAAAAAGAAAAAAGTGTTAGGGGACATTTAAATTGCAAAATCCTTGCTTTATTTTACATTTTATGGACTTTATAACGAGATTAGAATTCAAATGAAAAATACTTGTATAAAAATCGACTGGTTGCATTTTTATTTAACATTTAAAAATTTTCTTTATTCTTTTTACGATTTTTTTTTCTTTTATTTATGAAAAAATATTTAAAACTTAGAAAGAAAATTCTAGAATAAATTCTTCATTTTATATATATAGGTACTACTTTTATACACTATAATATTATAGTCTACATATTTATATGTTAAATATATAGAACTGAAATATAAAGAAAAATCTTAAGAAATGTACGTACAAAATTTTTTATAAAATAATTGTTTTTTAAATAAAAGAATAAACTTGCACCAGTTAAATTATTGATTTGACTAATAAAAATTAATGGAGGTAAAATACCTCTTTAAGAGTATGTACATCTACAATTTCAGTATTAAAAAAAAAATTTGACAATCAATGAAGGCTGCTGTTAATAAATGATTGTTAAGAAATGAAATAAAAAAAAAATTTTCAAGTTTTTAAAATAATATTACAAAATACTATTCAATTTTCTGTTAAACTAATGGTTTGCTAATAAATCAGTACAAAGTCATTTTTAACAAATATTGTTCAGAATTTATTTTTATTTCTTGTTGAAAGTTTAGGACAAATGATATTTCGTTCCACATTTTTTGAATATTTTTGGTACAATTGTTCTGATACGGTTCACTCAATTCGATGGGTTGTGATAACGATTACAAATAGGTACAAGAAAAATAACAGTGTCAAAAACTGATATTTAAAAAAAAAATTGAACTTGTAGAATTGAAAGTTGAAGGCGTAATGGTGATAAATATCAATGGCAAAACCCTATCAATGATCAATAATTTGCAAAATTTAAATTACTATATTATATGCTTAATATTCTAATTTTAATTGTTCTAATATTAAAATAAAAAATTAATAAATTTTTTTATATTTTTTTAAATATTTATCATAATATCTATGTGATAAATATTTGGATTAAATAAAAGATTATATGGAAAGTAAATAAATTTAATTTGATGTTTTCAATCAGTGAAATTTTAATTAAAGAGAAGAATATGAAATATTATTTCATTATTTTAGACATTAAGTCGGCGTCGCAACCCATGTCGGAACCATTATCTTGATGATGAATAAAAACCTTGAAAAAAAGTTTTACATTGCTTATAATTTTAAATGGCAAGGCAATAAACTTTTAGTAATGAAATATTGGAAAAATTTTATTTATTTTCTCAGAATTTTAATAACATTTTATACTAACATAACAATATAATTCATTTACAATGTATTTTTTTTTTTATTAATAAGTAGATACATTTAGTGCAAATTTATATGTACATAATACAACACCTATAAATATTCCAAAAAAATGTAATGCCTTCCTGAATAAGAACCATGATATCTCGAAGTGCAGTCAAAATATTTCAACCAATTACTATCAATTCAATAAATATATTATTAAATTCAAATATTTTTTAACATTAATTTCTGACGCTTTCAAAATATACTAATAATTTTCAAAAAATTTCGAAGTATAGAGAATTTTCATCATAGAAACATGTCGAAATAAAAAAAAAAACAAGAAAAATGAAGTAGAATTAATGTCAGCTACGTTACTCTTAAAGAAAAAACACATCACATAAATGTATCTTGAATAAAAAGATGTGAGAATTCAAAACTTCGCATAATATTCTTAATTCCAATAAAATAACGTTTATAAACAACTCAATATCAATATGTTCTGTAACACATAATATTTGCTGTTAGACATAACATCATAATGTATACTGTAATACTTATATATTATTCATAATAATATACTGTAATGGTAATCAATGTAACATACATAATATCATTCTATGTATGCTCTGCTCGGTACTGTAATACAGATATAGACATAATTATTTAAATTATTTTACTTCTTTTTTAAATAGAATATTTTATTTTTCATTGTGTCAGTTTTCATCAATAAAATTATCAAATATATTTTTCATAATTCCTCAAATTTCATATATGATAAGCATCAGGAGTAACATTTTGTCAAACTATTTAAATAAAGTTTCTATTCTCGAATCAAGTAATCTATATTATAGCTCAGATTGGAATGCTAAGGATCAACTTTTGAAACCCAAAAAATGACATAAAATAAGAAATAAGAAATTAGAAAAAAAAAAAATAAAAAATTTGGAAGTTTTAAGCAGGGCTGTGGAGTTGGAGTCGGAGTCGGAGTTGTGGAGTCGGAGTTGTGGTGTTTGTATCGGAGTTTGAGTGTATCGGAGTTTGCGACCCCGACTCCAAGATTTTTTTTAGCAAATGTTTAAAAATTCATTGAATTTTAAAAATTTTGTATATGCATCACTTGCAATAAGAATTAATAAAAATAAATATTAATTAAAAAATAAAACTTTATATTATATTAATTAATTCACTTCCATTAATTACCCACAGCATAGTTTTCACTAGTATTTATAAATATGTCTCCACATACGTTTAGCTTTGGAGTTGGAGTCGGAGTCGTACATTAAAAATTTTAGCGTTTGGAGTCTGAGTCGGAGTTGGAACTATTTTTTGACGACTCCACAGCCCTGGTGTTAAGAGAATTTTGACAATAATTAGGTGAAAGGGAATAGGGTTTATGAAAATTTATGCCAATTTGTATAAAATTGGTTTTCTTATTTTCTAAAAACTAAATAAGAAACATTTGATTTCGAAGTTATACATAAATGCACCATCATTTGAATTAACTTTTCCAGGATTCAAAATTAAAATTCCAAATTATCTAAAATAAAATAAAAAAATAATAAATTGAATGATCTAAGCATATCCAACAACAGTGTTCCCTATCTCTTGCAATATTCTAAAAAAAGCTTAAAATTTCTATTATTCTCGACTTTAAAAACATGTATTTTTTTTCGTTTGATTTTTTTTTTTATTATTTTTATTATTATCCCTTTAATAAACTTAGTTTTTTTTTTCTTATTGTTTTAAAAAAAAAAATAAAAATTTTCTTCAATCTTGTTAAAGGAAATCCAACAGACTGCTAAATGATGTTTTGTGGTCGTCAACTTAAAGTTTATATGGCTTTGTTTTTTATTTTTCTTCTTCTTCTTTTTTTTTTCAACTAAATTGTATATGCAAATAAACGACAAGATATTGTCTTTCAAAGATGTTAGATTTTTATACTTTTCTTTTAATATAGTACAAGCAACAAGAGCGCGTTGTATTTGCAATGATTTTGTTTTTTTTTTTATATGGGGGAGCAGCGCGCAACAAACCTATTAAAATATTTTGTACGCTATATATATTTTTGTTTTTTTATTTTTATAAAAAAAAAAAAGATGTTTTCCCAAAAGAATGAAAAGTTAAAAAAAAATTTATTTATACATGTATCTGTTCTGACTTTTAAGTTAATTTTCTTCTAAAATTTATTTAGTATAAGAAAATAATTTTTTATGCATTGAATTTTCAAGTTAAAATATATATAGTATGTATATAAAAAAAAAGAAGTAAAATCGGTGTTAACTTGGAAAAAAGGGTGACTTTTTTCTTTCGAAAAAAAAAATAAAAATAAAATTGAATAGAAAACATTTTTAGCAAAAAAAAATTTAAAGATATTAGTGTAGGAAAAAAAGGGGTTCATTCTATAGTCTGTTGACGCGTCAATTTGTCCAGACGTTTATGATTCTTTAATACTGTTCGTGTTTTATTTACGAAAAAAAAAACTGTACCTATAGTTTTTTTTTTTTTCAAAGCAGGTGTCTTAAAAAAGTGCAAAACAATAATTATTATGAATTTTTAATATAAAGGTAGAAAGAAAATAGGCCAATCACTAAATTCAATTGAAATTTTAATCCTTTATAAGAAAATTTTATGTTTCTGTATATAAAGCACCTTTAAAGATATTTTATTGTTTTTTGATATGAACTAATTTTATACTATAAATTATAATTTATCAGAAAATAGAATTGTAGTTAAGACATTGATGAGTCTTAAATTATTTTGAATACGGAAGAAGCCTTCAGAATGTTGTATAAGTTTAAAATTGATAATATTGCAATGGAAATTAGTTGATTCAGTCAGAACAATAATTGATATCGATTCTATATTTTTGAGATTATCTAGTTTAATTATTAAATTTGAAATAATAATAATAATTGAATTTCGTATTGTCATATTTATTATTTTTAAAATTTTTTAGTTTTCGAATTTAATAATTTCAGCAATCCCTAATATCCATTTGGTCCAAAGATATATGTTATATCTTATATATTTAATTAAATTTTTTTGATTTTTTGTGATGCTTGTTTATTATTTTCAAAATACTAATATGTATATTATCAATTTCTATATTTTCCAAGTCCAAGCTTATATTTTTATCCAAGAATATATTTTGAGAATTGTATCTTAAATTACATTCCTGTTTTTTTTTTTTTCAGTAAAATCCTTGCAGCTTAAAAAATGAAAAAAGTAATTTTTTTTTACTGCAAAACTTTATGATATTACTTAATTCTAACATAGTTCTTGTAAAAGACAAAACTTAAAATTTTCATTCAAAGGTCAAATTTTTGCGATTTATTATTAATTAGCGTTCATAATTTTTGGTAAACTTCTGGGGACCAAAAATTATGATATTCTCTTTTTTGTTGGTTTTTGGATCTCCGAACCTGAAGATATTAATGAACATTAACATTTTTACATTAATATCAAATTATTCAATTGAATTTTATTTGGAGCAGCAAACAATATATTTTACAAAATTTGACTAATTAAATCAACGAAACTGTAATTTTGACCTAATATTGTAGAAAGATCATAAAAAGCCAAATTTTTAATATGTTGAAAGTCAGAAGTCGAAAAGTTCTCATAAATTACGCGCAATGACTATTTCTATTTTCGTGATTTTTGCATGAGACCGACGATATGATAACTATCGCTTACTTTTTTACAAAAAAATCGTTATATGACATGACTTATTGATACTAATTAATAATTGACGATTTATGTTGCTTAAATTTTTTTTAAATAATCTTTTTCTTTTATGAAAGAATATTAATTCGCTAAAACTTATTTAAATCGATTTTTTCAAGTATCTACGGTACTATTGCTTAAATGTAATTTAAATATTAAAAATATTTATATTCCAAATTTTTAAGCGGTATCATTTTAACTTGTTTTGATCAAATCAAGCACTATCGTTATTTTAAAATGTATGTACATTGTACATAAAAAACTATTCAGAGAAATAAAGTTTCTTTAATGCAGGTTGTAATCACAGTTTTATGCATTTTAATAAAAAAAAAAATACTCTAATTATGGAGTAAATTACATTGGATTCGTTTTTTAACAGTTTTTATTTACATCAATAAAAAAAACTGTAAAATTGTAATCCTTTAACGTAATTTTTTTTTTCTTACATTTTATAAAATTTTCCATGAAAATTATTTTTGCTAGTATGGCAGTGGCAGCAAATTATGTATATTACAATAAGGCATTTTATTTTATTTAAAATAAAAAATAAAAACTTTGTATACAACAGTGCATACTATTATATAAACTAAAATTCAATATTTATTGCTTAAGGAGGTTACATGATGGAACTTAAAAGTGAATTAATGAAATTTAAAACAATGAAACGACGATGAACATAAAAAAACAATGTTTTCGGATTTATTTTTGCACAAATATGATCATTTATGTAAATACTTCGACTAATTTTCAGAACACACTTGATGTACATAAATACTTACAATTTTTTTTTTTTTTTTACTTTTGAAACAGAATTATTTAATTTCCAAAATTGAAATATTTTTCATGAATTTTATTTCATGGCAGAACTCCGTACTACGTATTCATACAGTTGTATGTTCAAAACGCTTACAGAAAATTATAATTTATAGAATAAATGCTTAAAAAATTAAGTTGAAGATAATTAAATTTTTATTCAAAACTTTTATCCTAAAAAAAAAACTTCGATCGTTTCCTTTCTTATCATTTAATTTTCTTTCTGTCACATTTCCAGAACGTCGTATATTGTAATACATAAATTGTTTTTAGTGAAAAATTAATATGTTTCCCTTAATAAATTTTTATTTATAACTTACTGACCGGCCCGGATACAAATTTCTTAAAAATTATTAAATCATTAATGTACTTAAAATATTATATATTTCGTGTTTTGAAAGATAGATTTATTTCATTAAATTATTAAAGTTCTTTGTATTTAAAGTAAAAAACAAATTTAATTTTATATAAGTATTTTTATTAATTATGTATTCCTAAAATATTAGAAGTTTAAAAGAATAATAATATAGTGCAACTGAATATGTTTTTATTTTTTAATATTATAAGTAAATGAATAATATATAATTCATAATTTATAAATTATGGGTGACATTTTTTTTTTAATTATATAATTAATTATTATCAATTTTCCAACTTCTTTACTCGGTGCCATGGTGTGGTCTCACATTCAATTGATGACCCCATTAAGATCTGAATTTATCTAAAAAATGTTTGCAAAAAATACTGTAATATAGAAATAACTAGTATTGTATTATTGTGGTTCAATATTTTAATTTTTCATAAACTACAGAATTAAAAACTAAAATTACCAAAAAATTTCCGTGAAGAATTTCATTTTTTTTTTCTTCGTTTTTTTTTTTAATTAAAACTAAGAAAAAGGTCTCAATTATTAATAAGAACTTATACATGTGCAAAAAAGTTCTCATATATACAAAAAAAAAAGCAACAAACATGAAAATATATGAGAAAAGACATAAATTATATATACATATAATTTTTTTTTATAATTTTTTGTTTCAGGATCCATTCCCTTCTCGTCCACTAAAATTTATAAAATTTTCAAATTGTTTGTTTATTTTGGGGCTAACAACCCTCATTTTTGTTATTCTTTTTATTTTTTTGTAATTTTTTTTTTTCTCTTGCACTTAAATTTATTATTTCGATACAGACACAATGAAAAAAAATTTGTTTATGTATGAAACGAATACATGCACATTATAGGGTGGTGGTCCATATTAAGATGTATATTTACATAATATAGTCAAGCTTATATCAATATGACTGTATTTTTTGAAAAGTAAATAAAAAAGCTAAAAATTGTATGAGCTTTTTATTTGTGTGTTTCTAATGTAAGCTGCTGTTGTGATGTATCTAGAAGGATGCTTTAGTTTTTCTATGTGTTTGAAATCAGTTGAACATGATGCTTGAAATATCGATCGAAAAAAAAAAAAAAAAATTTTTTTTTTTTTGTTGGTGGAAGCTTTTTTTTTTTTTTTTTTTTAGAACACAAAAAGTATTTTAAGTTTTTATTTTATTTTTTGAAAGAGACTTTTTTTTTTATGCTCTTCTAAACATTATTAGATATCATTTCTGTTTCAATTTGTTACAAGTTCTTTATTTTAATGTTAAAAATTAACTTCATATTAAATTTAATTATACATTTTTAGTTAGAATTCATTTAATAATTTAAGGTACTTTTCCGTTAGCCGGGCGCTTTTTGCGGCGCAAAAAAATTTTACGGCGCACATGTATGGCGCGAAAAATGTTAGTGAAAACTTATGGTAATTTAAAATGAATAGTTTTTTCGTGTATCGGGGGACGGCTGCCTAGGGCACCTTTGTTTTTTTTTTTTTTTATTTTGCCTTGGCGCGCTTCGCGCGATGCTAATGGGACGGGTATCCTGTAAATTTCTGCACAACAGTCCCCCGATACACGAAAAAACTATTCATTTTAAATTACCATAAGTTTTCACTAACATTTTTGGCGCCGTAAGTTTGCGCCGTAAAATTTTTTTGCGCCGCAAAAAGCGCCCGGCTAACGGAAAAGTACCTAATTTAAAATTAAAATTAAGCTTATAATTTTTCCGAAGTTTTTTTTTACCAGAGCAACAGTTAAGCTCCATTAAATTTTCCAATTTACCGTTAAATAAATCCAAAAAATTTCCTTAATAACTTTTTAAACATGCGTAAGTAATCGAAGGATCAAATTTGTCTAAACAATATACCTATATAAAAAAAAAAAATTTAAAAAAAACCTGAAAGCCTGAAATAAAAATTTCAATTCTGAGAGCTTACTATTCCCGTTAAAATCCTTCTCAAAAGTTAAAAAAAAAAAAAACATATGTGAGTCTCGGGACACACGGAAGAAGTGAAACTTCATGGCAAGTAGTATTTTCTGGGAAGGCTAAATAAATATTTAAAATGGCCAAGTGCATATAAGATATGACGCCGATCGATTTTTTCGACGGCGACTAGTTGATTTTTGCCCTTCGAATGCTGCGGCCAGTCGACTTAAAATTACTTGTTTTGGGGAATTCGGCGGCTTAGAAAAAATTAAAACCCAGCGACTGCTTGTACCTTGTTCGCATTCTAATTTAAATTCCAATTAAATTCCGGAAAACAAATTACCGTTCGCATTACAAAATTTGATGAGAAGTGGAATTTAAAAATTTAGAAAGAGAAAAAATTTTTGTTGTTGAAAATTTTGACTTTTTATCTGACTTTTTATCAATTTTATTTGGTTTTTTTTTTTCATTTTACTCGAATTTGACAAAAAAAATTGTTGCCAACTATAATAAAATTTCAAAAAGTGAGTGAAAGTAACTATAAATATAGAATTTTAACCCTGACAAACTAGAATATGAAAGTGGAATATACATATTCCGGAATATATTTTTATATGAAAAATCCAGTTCATTTTCCTGAAATATTCCGGAAAACAGCATATTCCACTAATGCGAACACCATATTAGAGATAAAAGCATTTAAAAATTCTAAAATACTTTTTAAGCTCAAAAAGTTTAGTGGCATAAAATTATTTAAAAATGGCTAGATTTATGGCAACACTGATTGCAGATGATTTCTACTATATTTTAAGCTGTAAACACAATTCCGGTTATTAGCGACAATAATGTATGTAAAAACAGCAGCGTGGCTTAAATCATGTTTTCTTTTTGTTGCCCGAAAAGTTTAACCTAAAATAACTTTTTCAAATATGCCTGAAAAATATCATGTTTATTAGTACTTCTTCTGAAATGGAATTGTAATAAACATATTCCTCCTGCATTTTATTAGTGTAATTTAATGTCAAAAATAAATTACACTAACAAACTACAAATTACATTAAGAAAAATTTTTTTCTCATTTCATCTAACCACTTGGTTAGGGTTCAGTTTCATCAAAAATTGAATCGAATAATCTAGTTATAAAAACCATCCACTAGAGGGACATCTGTTAATTCAATACAATTAGAAAGAGAACACAATATAAATTATCATTGTTTATTTTATTCTTTTCTTTTTATTTTCATGACAGCAGAAATGCCATGAAAAGTTTTTGAAGTGGTTTTTTTTTAAATTAATTTTATGAAAATAATGAAACATAATAAATTTAAATGAAAAATTTTAATTTTTTTTCACATCGATTTGGAAAAAAATTATTTTTTTTTTGCATTAAATAAAAAATTGTATAATTTTTCTTTTCGCGGATATGAAAAAAAAAAATTAGTGCTAAGTGCACAAAATTGTGAACGAAAAATAGAAAATTGTGGTTAAAAAATAAAAATATAATTGGAAAAATATTTGAAAATAAAAAAGGTTTGTGCCAAAAAAAAACTTGTTGGTTCCCGGAAATTCATATTGTTTTTTTGTTCTTTCGTCTTTATTTCACAAAATTTTTTATTATTGTTTTTTTTTTTTGCCTTTTTTTTTGACAATAATCGTTCGGATTTTGACAATAGCCGTTCGGATTTTGCCTTTTTTTTTGACAATAATCGTTCGGTTTTTGACACTTACATTTTTTTCACTCTCAATCACAATGCCTCTAAAGAAGTTTCACTTCAAAAGTACTAATTTGACTTTATATAAAATTTTTTTTTAAGATGGAATAAATGTTTACTTACAACAAAATAAAACAGTTTATAATTATCGCTGTAGCAGATTGCAATCGTTATGTGTATGTTTGAATATATATATATATACAACACACATATATAAATTATATACATATTTTTTCATGATTATTTAGTCTGTCGCTTAATGGTTTTTCCTTAAAAATAAAAAAAAAAATAAAAAAACATAAGAAAAATTTAATTCTGTTTTGTTTTTATCAGCAATTTAATAATTATTGCCTCTTTTTCGTTAAATTTTATCCCTCGAAAGTAATTCGCATGTGAAATATTTTTGTAAGAAAAATGTTTATTATAAAACAGAAATTGAGAATTATACCTAATACAACTTGAGTTAACATAGTTTTTGTCCTTTTTTATTTATTTTTTTTAATACACAATTCGTAAAAAATATTAGGGTGTAGTTATAATTTTTCAAATGAAATCATTAATCATTTTTTTGATTTTAAAATTAAACCAACAAAAATTGGATTTTAATAAGGACATTTTTTTTTTATGTTTTTATGTATTTGCAAAGTTGATACACTTAAAATTTTTCTTCTTGATTATTCACATTAACAAACATCAAAAACTGATTTTATTTTTCATATTAAAATTTTAAGTTAATTATTTTTTGTATAAAATAAAAACCAATGCCGTAAGATTTAACTATTATATATTCTACAGTTAAGTAATAATATCTAAAGCCTACATCATATTTAATACATTAGACATAGATAAAACATATAGATTGGCGTCTAATTTAATTTATGCCTATAGTTAATATCTATAACCTTTGCGGAAGCAAAATTAAAGAATGATAAGATTGACTTTTTAAATTTTATGTATTAAATTTTATATATCTTAAAATATAGATTTAATTTCTTTAACAAGATTTGAAAAATTATTAAATAAATGTACTGTACAATTCTACATAATGTATATCTATCTATATATTTTATATACATGTTTAATAATACTCAAATTTGTTTTTTTGTTTTTTTTTTGATAACTTTTAATATGAAAATTTCTCTCATTTTAATAATAATTATTATTCTGATAAAAGTTTTTTTTCACCTTGTCCCTTTTTCTTTTATGTCTACAAAATTGTGTGCTCTTGTTGAAAAATTTTGTTATATAGGTACCAAAAATGAAAAAAAAAAAAAAATCGGCATACATGTTATTTTAAAGAAACTTTTTTTTTTTTTTTAAACAATATTTAACTTTTATGAAATTACGTGCGATGCTTAAAAACCACATTTTTCAGAATTAATGAAGTTTAAAGTATCATTAATTTCTAGTACTTAAAATGTTCTTTACTGAAAATTTATAATTAAATTAATTATACACTTGATGATAACAATGTCTTAAAATAAGCACAGAATTGCATTTCTCCATAAAAAATTTAGTAAATTTGTTTGAATCTTTGTCGATAAATATACCATTCAACAATAAAGAACCTAGTTTCAATTTAACTGTGGATAGGTTTGATGGAAAGAAGAAATTATTTGGTTTTTTTTTTAATTGTGAACATTTGCTTTTTTATTTCAAAACCTTACTGACACATTATGGCCTGATATTTTAAATAAAATTTAAAAATTGATTTTTAATATCTAGAAAATAATAAGTTTAATATTTTTAGCTCATAAATATTGAAATAACACAAACATTGAACGCTAGTGAAAAAACAGAAAATTTAACAGCTTTAATTGGCAATATAATGCTGTAGCCTTTCTCAAATAGTGAAGTTTTTTTTCTTCATTTTTTAATAACTTATATATGTACTTACTTAACATCAAATAAAAATTCACGTTATTATAGTCTGTTGTCTTCAAACCAACTTTGGATCCTTTCTAAAACTAACCATTTGAAATTAATGTAATATAAATTCTTATGTTTTTCATTATGTGAAATGTTTTGAGATTTATATATAATATTTAAAAATATAATAATCTTTGATATTAAAAAAGAAATTATGTTATATATCTAAGTAAAATGAAATTTCATATTCTTTTTTCTTGTTCCTTTATATTTACAAAAAAAAAAAGGGTATGAGCAATTTTAATATGCCCATGACCCTGCGCAATGATTTTCTCATTATTCTTATAAAATTTCAGTAGAATAAATACCAATATACCTAAAAAAAAAATTATATTTTTATTTTATTTTTTCAAAAGATGTTTGACAAAAAAAAAAGAAGAGAATCTTATGCCTTTTAACAACAAAAAAAAAAACAAATTGTTAAAAGGCTTGGAATTTTAATTTCTTTCTATGTTGCCTTCTTCCTTCCGCTATATTTGAAAAAAAAAAAAAAATAATAATAAAAAATAAAAATTATATTAAGAAATTTTTTTTTTTTTTAGTATATACATATATATAGGGATTGATTCTGCCTACAGGCTAAGCTACTAATGAATTTTCCTTTTATGTCATATAGAAGTTTTTCATTATTATTATTATTATGTTACAAATTCAAGAAGAGATGTATTTTTTTTTTATAACATGTAATTGTTTTATAATAATTAAGCTGCAATGTGATATATATTTATGAATATATTTTACACATAATGTAGAATGTTATTAAAATCAATAATGGACTTTTAAATGTCAAGCATTAATTTAAAAATTGTCCATTAAATCTGGTGGAAAAGTAACTTAAATACAGGAGAACACCAAATCCTGAATGCAAAAGTAATAAAATAGAAAAATTAATATTGCTACAAAATTAAGATTTTTCATAAAGTGTTTTCATATGTATAATATGTATGTTTTCAACAATATAAAATTAAATTATTGTGCCGGTCAAGTTGTACCTACTTAAAAAATCAAAATTTATGGAATTTTTTTGTTTAAATATATCTATAACATTTAGATAGTATACCCGAAATTTTTTTTTTTTATATAATTACTTATGTTCATTTATCCATATTTTTTTAAAAATACATATGCACGTATGTGTGATATATACATATATATTATATAATAATCGCATAAAAATTTACTATTTTCCATGATAAAGCATAAAATGCTTTTGTATCCTTACATATAGAGATAGAGAATGCAATAATAAATAATCCTTTTATCTGATGCTAATATGTCTGACGAATTATTATTATTATTATTATTATTATTATTGTTCTTATGAGATGAACCAAAATTTATAGAAAATTATATATACATATATTTAGATAGATTGTACATTATATGTACATACATTTATGTATACATAACATAAAAATAATATACATAAAATATATTTTTATGTAACAGACATATACTGAACAAAAAAAAAAAAGAATATTGTTACATTGTTATTAAAAAAGTTATGAGATATTGTGTAGAAAATCAGGTGTGGAAGTATGAAAGGTAAAGAGACATAAAATCTTACATATTATGTTTAATTTATTGAATTTTTAACACATTACGGTTCGCTTACTTGTCATTATTTAAGAAATTGAAATCGGATATCAAAATTCAATTATTTTAATTTGTGAACGATACGATTTTACAGATATTATTTAAAGTAAGGTAACAATAGAAACAAAGAAAAAAGATTAATATAGATAGCTACGAACATTTTTTTTAAAATTATTAATAATATAAAAAAAAAGGAAAAAATTAAAAATAGAAACAAAAAATAAAAGATAAAAAGGTAAAGAGTATTCTTATAAAAAAAAAAATAGGTCATTCGATACGATCCACTAAAATATTTAAAAAAATATACACATCGCGATCAAGAAAAAAGTTTCTTTGTTCGATATAAAAATAAAATCAAATTTTAAAATTATTTCAAACATTTTTGAAACTTTCTTACAGAAAATTTACGTTACAGGTAGGTTGGTTTATTATTTCTTTTTATAACTTAATATGTCGAATATTTCAGTTTCCTCATCCGAAGAAAATTCGATCAATGAATTGCTGACATTATACAAGGTTCGACAATAATGGATTAATAAGGCCTTTACAATTTAATTTCATAATTTTGTAATTTTATTATCTTTGCTCAATATCAAATTATCCTCTTGAATCAATTTTATTATGTTTTTGACAAAAAATAATACATTTTCCGTTGCGCAAGATAAATGTAGTTCAATCTATTTTTAGTTGAAAATTAATCAAAAAAATTTCAATTGTGTATTTTTATTTTTTTTTTTAAATAAATATGTATAAACTTTTTTCATTATTTTATGTGTTCCTTTTTTATGTGAATATTTTGGGAGAGGAATTCATTTTATATTAAAAAAAAATTTCAAATGGATTATTTTAATTGCTTTTTTAGACGAGAAGTCGGAGTTAAGGATTCTGTACTGCATTATTGATTATAGTTTTATGGTTTTATATACTTAATATGTATAATGTGGAAAAAAAAGTTTCCATTTATTCAATTTTTTTTTTTATGAATCAAAAACTTTATGGTTAAAATAAATATTTTTTGTGTGTAAATTAAATTTATAAAGTCAAATATTTTAATTTTAACATATAGAAATTTATCGGAAATGTAAAATATATTCTTATAAAATTTCAGACATATATAAGATAAATATACATATGTGGAAACAAAATTTGATATACACTTATTCAACTAATAAAAAATTTCATATATTTTTTATTGAATTTAAAATAACAATAGAAACCTTACGGAAAAATGTGTAATTTAATTAACGATAAAAATCATATAAATTTTTGACTTAATTCTCCTAATTCAATAAGCGATTCTTTAAATTTTGACCTTTCCGAGCCACGACGTTCATATGTGTGCCTTGAATTTGGATCGGTCTGGTTGTTAGTAATAGTGATTTTGTAAAATAAAGTATTTTTCTCCATTGAGATCTTCAAAACAATATAAAAAGTATCACTACTGAATAATCTCTATAAAAGGCCTGCATAAAAAAAGAAATAAAAGAAATTCAAAAAAAAAGAGAAATCCAATTTATTACAAAATATAAAATTTGAAATTTTTATCGAATTTCTTAAAAAAAATTAATTTAAAAGTAAATACCTTGATTTTTACTTTTTTGTAAGTCTGTAATAAAATTAAATATACGGTATTCTAATTTATTTAGTTCGAATATATTCAAAAAATTTATTACAGTAGAAAAATTTAACTTTTCATTTCCATAATATCTAATAATATTTTTTTTAAGATTAGATAAGCAATTACGATTTTATTGGCTGTGAGAACTCCGTTCTTCCTATCTAGGGTTTTTAAATACTCCGTCTATATTATGGTATATAAAGAGAATATGAATGCATATATTTCATATCGTCTGCTAAGAAATGAAACAACGTATGATATTTATACGTCATTATTAGATAATAGCACCATTCGATTCCTCGTACTCGATTTTATAAGTACAACTTAAACTTAAGGTTACCCAAACTATAATCTTCATGATTATACTATTAGAAAAAAAAACAACAACGCCACCACTCAAGGGAACATAGGATTAATTAAACAAATTCCACTCTGAGACTGTGTTATTGATTAAGCTTTAGAATGAGGATTAGATAAATTGTACGTTTGACTTCTTTTATAAACAAATTATATTTTCATCGTTTTCGTTTAATTTTTTTTTCCTTCTGATGATTATGTTTTTATGTTTTAATATTAATTAAAAAAAAAAACAAATAAACAAATACCCAATTCTTATCAAAATGTTCAGATATACAAATATAAGGTATAAATAGAAATATAACGCATAAGCTTTCCAAATAATTTTACAGATTTTTCTTTTGGTATTAAAATAATAAATAACAATAATTTTTCATAATTAAAAGTTATCAAATATTTAAATAAACTTTAGTTGCTTAAATATTCGATTAATTTCATTTTTCTATCAGTTGTTACATTGACAAACTAAAAACTTATTATCAAGTATCAATAAGAAAGGATTTTAATTCTTCATATTTTTTAAATAGTTATTAAGGGTAAAAAAAAAAATTAACTATTTTATTTTTTTATTCAATGTGTTTTCAAATCAAATACAGCCCATTATATAGTATACATCTCTACCAAACAAGCATTATGTATGTATATCTCTATTACAGATTTTAATTCTTTTTCCAAATAATGTTATTTTTTACCAGAAGATAAAAAAATAAAACATTTATATATATTTTCGTCCCGGCAAACGTTGTTTCGCTTTGTCTATTAACCCTTTTTAAATTTTTGTTTTGATTGTTCAATCGGTTGGAATTTTCGCCATTTTTCCCGGTTTTCGCGATCGTATGTGTGTGCTTTTTCGTTCCAGTTTTCGCGATCGTATGTTTATACTTGACAATTCTTACACCCAAAATTTCCGGCTAACATTTCCAATTTTTCTTTCGAACTATTACGTTTAAAAAAAAAATAGCCAAATCGGTTCTTAAGTGATCTACAAACAGCATTTAATTTTTATTTACACAAATATGTTATTGAATATAGATTTTCATTTAACCCCTTCACATTATAATATTAAATAATATTCAAATCAGAACTAATAAATAATTATATATTTAATTAATAATTAATAATTTAATTAATAATTAGGCGTAGCACTAACAAAATTTATTTAATAAGCCAAATTACTTTTTGTTACATTGCTGTTACCGAAAGAGCTAATAAATTTATATTTAGAAAATTTAGAATTTATTTATTTTAAAATATAATATATTAAAATAAAAAAAATTAAAAAAAATTCTTAAAAAAATTCAAAAGCAGTAGATCTTTTTATAGAATATAGAAATATGTTTTATATTTTATATAACAATATCTATATTATAAATTATACATTCTATATAACTATTATGTAAATAAATATGTTGTATCATATTCTTTAGTTACCCATTAACTAAAGGAATAAATTTCATGATGTTAAAAATTGCATAATGCACTTTTAGGTCCATTACCTTGGTCAATTTTCATTATTATGTAGATAAAAAAATATATATATATGCACACTATATAAGTTTTTTTACTATATTATCTATATTACACACATGGCATTGGTACACAAAATTGTATTGGAAAAATATTCTATTGTGGATCCATTATTATATTGTGTGCATAACTTTTATATTTCTTATACTTTATTATAAATATTTATATAAAATATAAATAAAATCAGATGATTTTGTTATTTTAATGAGTAAAACTTAAATTAGAAAATTCCATATAATTAAAAAAAATACTCTCACTGAAAAAAAAATAACTCTTACCTTAAGCTTAAGGGATTATTGAAACTTTTTTTTATATTAATTGCAACTTTATAACATTCACGAGTTTTGGTTTTCATTCGAACATAGAAAGAATAATAATATTGAAAAATTATATAACTTTATAAGCTGCATCCAAAAATTAACTTTTTCAATTTGACGTAAATATTTCGTTACGTTTAAACTCAGAAAATTATCGATGTTTTTATAATGCTGTTTTCTGAAAATGTATGCAATAATTTGATTGATATATATGTAATATATTAATATATATATATAATATATTACATAAACATAAGTATGCATTCGATTAAAATGTATGAAAATAGGGTTGAAATAATAAAAACGTTCTATAATATACATTATAATACCTATATTATTGTGGTTAGTTTTTTTTTCTTTTTGGATTCTTGTTTATTTTTCGGATTTTTTTTTATATTTTTTATTTGTACACATACAAAATAGTTTTCTATCTGTGAGGCAGAGAATGTCATACTGTTCTTAAAAGTACTTATTGGGATGCACATTATATGTACTACATATATCATAAAATGATTTTTCAATAAAAGAAAATATGTCTGCAACCTTTTTTACATTCTGCTATAGCTAAATATTAATTTTGATATAAATGCAAAAATTTAAATTAATTCCAAATATTGTACAACAATGTATTTTATAAATCATTCAAAAATTTTCCTACAAAAGGTATTAAATTTTTTAATTAAAATGTATACAGAAAAAATAAGAATATTATCGAAGGCAAAAATTCTATCAATCAAACATTTAATCGATATAATGAAATCGCTAACTTAAGGTTTAAGTTAAAACTTAAGAGTATTTAAAAATATTTTAATAGATTTTATTAAAGATAATTAAGTATGAGATGATGATGTGTCGTATTGTATACAAAAAATAAGTCCAAATATTTATTAAACACTAATTGAGATGGCCCGATTTCATATGGGAGTGCCGAACTTACATTAATATCAAAATACTGTTTGTGTGTGTGTGAAACATATGCTAAAGACAGCTAAAACTATGAAATCCTAAATTTATAAATTTGCTATATAGCCTCATCTTCGGAGTCCTAGGACCTCAGGTAGGGGCCTTTCGACATCCAATCTTTAATCCAGGCATTTCGGAAGATAACTAAATTTCAAAACCAGTTTCTAAGGTAGCCTCCCCTTCAGACCGTGGGATCAAAATTTCTAGTACCTTATATAACTATCTCGGGTCCCTAGGTTACTAATTTCAAAATTTCAGCCAAATCGGTTCAGCGGTTTAGCCGTGATTTAGGACTGAAAAAAAGAGAATTTTAATTTTTATTTATTAGATGCTGCTGATTGCTTTGTATATTTAATTTGTAATCTCTTCAAAAAACCGACTCATCAAATGGTTGATTAATGTACAAGTACATCCATTTCAAAATAATATTTAAAACAACTCTAGTATCCAATGCGACATCTCTTACTTTATTAGCTGTAATAGTATATAAATCCGAAATTCTATAAAATTAAAAACGACTTAATATAATGATCAGTTTGCAATACAAATGAAAAACATTTTCGTAAATAACCCAAAAATTAACAAATGAATATGAAATTCTTTATATTTAAAATACTTAAATAACTATTTCACAAATAGATTTTGATTTATAAATAAACTAACAGTGGATGCAATGCCCACCCTTTTTTTATTTTCTTCAATTGAACAGTGTCAACAAAAATATATTTGTATATTTTCCATTTTTCTTTTTTATGTACATATTTTTTGTTGAGATTTGTTTTTTTTTTACAAAAAAAAAAATTAATTTAATAAAAGTATTGTGGAATATTACATTAGTAGAAAAAATAGGTTTTGATTTATAACAATTTTCTAGCAATTTCAAAATATTTAAAAATTTCAATTATTTAATTCTCCAAATGATTTAACTAGATTCTAACAAGTCAATTAAAAAATTTTAAATCAATTTATTAAACTATCAATAATATTTTAATTATATATTTTAAGAAATCTCAATACACTCAACAATTTCTATTTATATAAAAATTTAGAATTCGATCAATAGAAGAATTTGGTTTATTACAGCATTTTAAAAAGAATGGTTTGTTAAATCTGTTTGTTTTGATCTTACATCTTACTAAAAAAAAAATCAGGCGTCTGTGAAGAAATAAATGAGAAAGATTAACAACGAGACGCGATCAATTGATTCGTAAAATATTGAGGACTTTAAAAAACTTTTTAATTAATTTCTCAGGATGGAGCAAACATATTTTAATATGAAATATAGTGCTTAGTCCTATAATACTGCTTAATCAAAATATTAAACATTATTCAAATCACAAACTGCATAGAAAGTCAAAATTTTTTATATAAGAGAATAAGACACAAATACCAACATTGACGTTAGAATTTTCTTAAAAATAACATCGTCTACAGCAATTGTCAATCAAATACAATACATAGTTTATTGACAAAATCTACTGTAGAATTCTTGATCTTAATCAACATTTTTCTATTAAACAAATGGTTTTGGGATAAAATTTTTTCTCCCCGGATTTAACATTTTAAAAAAAAAATAATGTTTTTCATTTCTCATAGAAAATGTATCCGAAATGCAAAAAAAATATTTGATTTGTTGTTATTGCAAATTGTGTCTGGCATGCTTGTGTGCAGACACGGTTTGTTAGTTTCAATATATTTTTATGTATCTTTTTGTTTGTCTGTTTACTGAATCCCTGTTATATGATGCTGACAAAGATTATGTTGATGCAAAGAAATTATTAAAGTATTTTTATATAAAAAAATAGGAATCACTAAATCATTTCGAGCACTTTTCTCTGTAAGTACCTGCACGGTATTTTATATTTTACGATTATAATGATGCTTAGTAATTTAACTATAGAGAAGTAAGTTTCTGTTCTAAATATGCTCAATTCTTTCATCGAAACAATAAAATAGGCCTTGTCAAAACAAGTTGTCATGGAAGATGAGAAAAAAAACTAAAATTGATGTATAAATTGTGTATAAACATGTATTAGATTTTGAGAAAATGTTAAAGCGAATTTTTTTTTTTTTTTAAATATGTCTTTGGCTCTCGAAGAGGTTTTGTCGACTTTGTTTTTTAAATTTTTTTTGGTACCACGTATTTGTTGGATACAATTGTTTTGCCTCTATTCATTTGCTTAGAAACTTCTCCGTCGAACTCTAGGCACAAGCATAACATTTTCATATCGATACAAATGATGATGTGAAAAAAATAGATATTATGTAAGTTAATTAATTATAAAAGTAAATAGAAAAAAAATTTCAAATAATGTTCTATAGATACATTCTACAAGCTGCTAACTCGACTAAATATTTACCACTTGTATTTATTCCCAGACTGATTACATTTTCCACTTTCATTGTAAAATGAAAAATATATTGTACATACTTACAATGTATGTACATGTACATGTTTATAATAATGTATCAACTTATATATTTTTTTTTTTCAAACCAAGAATGAGGGTCCTATGTTTAATGAAAATAAAGAAAAACTATACAGAAGGATGCAGTTTATATTAAAAAAAAACCTAATATAGAGAATATAATTCATATTTCCCCCCTCCTTACATCATAAAATATAGAACTTTATTTGAAGTATTAAAAACAATGTATAGTAAATAGAATTTCTTGTTTTTTTTTTGTACAAATATAAAGTTATAATGTTCATACTATTTATATGTAGATTGTATTGTATAATACTATTTGTATAAAATATTTATCGTTATTAAGACTTAAATTTCTAGAACCTATTTTATACCCATAGACGATCTCATTTCACAGCAGAGAGGAATTCGAAAAATATACGATAAAAAAATTTGAAAAGTGCGAGATTGTTTCAAATTGAATTTGCATAGAGAAAAATAAATTGAATTATCTGAAATATGTATTTAATTTAAACTATGAAATAGTGCAGAGATTTTTTTTCTCTCAATAGTATCGAGATTTTCGATTCTTAGTTTTGAAACATTAATAATATTTTTGTTTTGACAATATTTGAGTTTGAATTACAATAAATAATAAATACTTTTCTGTAAACTATAAAATATTGATATTTTTATCTTGAAACATCCGATTAATCCGAGACAATTACAAATTTTCCTCAAATATCGAAATCATCGTGTATATTGTTAATATTTGTAATCTAAGAATTGGTGTTATCGTGCATTATTTTAGTTAAACAAATATTCAACGTAAAAACCAAAAAGTTTTAAAGTTTGTAAAATATCGTTCCTGCGAAAACTAGTGTTTTTAAAAGAGGATAGCCTCTTTGAAGCCATAAATAAATATACAAGTCTTATCTCATAAGTAGTAATAAAATAAGTAAGAAATAATTAAAAAAATTTAAGAAAAATATAATGCAAATCATCATGGCTAATTTATAATGCAGCTGCGTGATACAAGGCAAGAAACGAAACAAAGATTTTTAGTTTTCAAATAAAAACAACCGCAAGGGTTGTTCGATGTCGAATTGTAGCATTCCATTTTTTTCTTTATATTAAAAAAAAAAAAACTGAAATTAAAATTATCTAATAATATAATGTATGTTTTTTAGGTATTATAATAATATGTGTTACTATCTATATATAAAATAAACACAAAAAAAATTCTATGGTTTGAAGTCGACGAGACGATGTCTGGCCACTCTTTAGAAATTATTTTTATATTATTATTTTTTTGTTATTAAAAATGGAAAAATGCAAAATTTATATGTAAAATATATGATTTCGTATTTCTCATTTTATTAATAAAAAGCTATGTAGATATTATAATTATAACATTTCTGAGAGTTTTTAAATTCTATAAAAAATTCGCCAAATCAAGAAAAATTTATTAAACTCAAAAATAATCTAATTCCAAGCCATAATCAAGAAGTTTTAATTTAAATACACCAGGCAACCAGGGAAAATCTATTATAATAATTAGTTTTCTTAATTTTATGAAATTTTCTCAGTGAAGGACATGCTATATGTGAATTCTATGTTTCGCAAAATTGTAGTGCATAAAAATGTTCCATGTAATACAACAGTTCTTACCTTCTATATTCTATATCTGTATGAACTTTAGCTAACATAAAAATCTCAAGCTTAATAAAATGAATTGGCGATCCCATCATAATGTACGTAAGACTATACATGTATTTTTTTTACATTATATGTAATTTTTAATTTTTTTGTTTCTTCAGTTTAAAACGTACCCAAAAAACTTACGTAAGGCATATAAATGTATATAATTTTTACGAAAAAATAATTTCTATTGAATAACATAATAAAAAGAAAAATAAAAGAAAGAAAAATAAAATTTGGCACAGACTAAATATTTCCTACTCTTGTATATAATTTTCTTTAAGATTCTAAATTTATTTATTTTTTAGTCCTTTTTGACCATTTTATATAATATTATATAACAGTCTGTGCACTAGGTTTTTTTTTTTCAATTGTACAATTTTTTTTGGTGACATTTCAGTTATTTTATTGAAATATGCCAGTTATAGATTGCTTAAATTTTATTATTTTATCACATATAGAATGAAAAGAAAGGATATCCTTAATATCATGGTGCCAGTCAGATAGTCATCATAACAATGTATCTGGCTTTCATTTTTTTTTTATTTTTATTTTCCTTAATAATTTATTTTATTACAGAAATGCAAACTTTTCTTAATGGAAAGAAAAAGATTTTAAGTAAAATAAGACAATCAATTATAAGATCAATTTAAAAATTCATTACATTGAAAATATTACAGTCACCAAAATAAATTTTTATTAAATTTAGTAAATTATCATAATGTAAAAGAACGACATTCCATAAAATCGTAGATCGATATTTTTGTTAGATTGTAGAATTAAAATTAACCAAAAAAAATTCCACTTATCCAGAAAAATTAGCCTTCATCTTAATCTTTATTCTAGCTAGATCATTATTCTTAGTTAAAAATGAATTAATTACATAATGTTTACAGACATTGCAAAAAAAACAAAATAGTGCTAAATTAATATAAAAATTAAAATCTGAGTAATTATAGAATAATTTGTAAAAAAAAAAAATTATACAAATTTTACAAAATTGAAAGATTACTCATTAAATTTTTGTAAAACCAACAAAATAATTTGAAATTTTTTGGAAACTTCGTTTGCGTTAATCGTATTAATAATATTATTAAGAAAATAATTATGTTATTGAAAAAATTATATAAAAAAATGATAAATCAAATATGTGTAAGTATTTTTCAATTATATACTTATAATTTTCAATAATAAATAAATCAAAAGCAACAAGTGATAATATGTTAACTTGTTATGTGACAATTGAATGTTTTTTTTATTTTTTCCTTTTTTTCGAATTTTATTTTTTCAGTTTAAAGTTTTAGAGGTATTACAATACCGGCACCACCACATAATAATATAATAAATAAAAATAAGGAAAGAAAAATATGGAAGTACCAATAATTCATCAACCTACCTACCATTACTTAATAACATAAATACATAATAAATATAGATTTCATTTGATTTGAATGAACTTTCGAAATATATAGTTTTCCGTGTCAACAATTGAAGTTCTTTATTTGGCATAGACTTACGTACTTAGTTAATAAATCCAACATGGCAATAATTTATAATAATTTTATCTCGATCAGATGCCGGGAAGTCGGTCAATTTTTACTTTTTAAATTTGGAGACAATCAACGCAATCAAATTAATATAAAGGAATTATGAAATATAAAACATTATATAAGTAAAATGACTAAAATGCGATGAACTAAGTTATATTTTTATTTAAATCAGTGATACATTTATTGTCAATGAGACAGTAAATCAGTTTATCCCAGAGTCAACATTATATAAAAAAAAAAACATCATATATTATAATACTTATTTCTTAATAGGTTTACATCGTTTACATAAATAACCCATAATTCTAATTCTTGTTAAAATTTAGTTTATTTCAATGTTTTGAATTTCTTAAACTTAAAGAACTTTTTCGTATTAAAAAAAGTTTTTTTTAACAAATTTAAATTAAGTTTTACGAGAACATCATACTGCAGTTATTTTTTTATTTAAGTACGGTAGGAAAAAAATGAATCTTTATTTAACATTTCTATAATGAAAAAAATAATGCAAAACATTGTAATACAAGAAAAACTTTGTATTTTATTTATAATTTAAATTTTTCTTCTTTTTTTATGGTAGTTTTTCTGCCTAAAAATTAAAAAAAATTACAAAATCTGATATTAAACTCATTTCTGTAGTTTCATGTGCAAGTAAGAGAGCCCTTAGTTGAGAAATGAAAATGAACTGATAAAATTTCAACTCAAATTCGACTTAATTATTTCCATTTAAATTGAAAACAAATAACAATTTAATTCATTACATGTTTTCGCGTCTTTACGATTAAACGGAGATATTTTTAGTAATTTATTTCAGAGAATGAACAAATTAATTTTTTAAAGAAGAAGCCCCATTTGTTTTGAAGCTTTTATATTATGTATGGTCTATCTCCTATCAAATCAATTTTTGTTTCCGTCAATCTTAATGTTAAATATTTTATTAATGTAAATTACATAAAAAATTCTATTTCACTTAAAAAAAATATATTCTGTATTTTCCGACGAAATGACGGAAGCTAATATTTAATAAAATAATTGAATTAGTTTAAATACTTTGTATAGAAAGAATAAATTGTAGAAGAAAGGCAACAATTGAATATTAAACGTAATTTCATAGTGTTTTGATTGCTTTCTGTTATTTTTACAAAAAATATTTAAAATAAAAAATACGTGTATAAATAGGTAAAAATTACAATATTTTTTTTTTATTTTTTAACAGGTTTATTATGCCAAAAAGAAACGACGAGCCCAACAAACCCAAGGTGATGATGATTCTTCAACTAAAAAAGAAAGAAAATTATATAATGATGGCTATGATGATGATAATCATGATTATATAATTAAAAATGGAGAAAAATTCTTAGATCGATATGAAATAGATTCCTTAATTGGTAATATAATTCAATTTATTTTCTTTTTTTTTAATTTACTTTTTTTATTTTAATTTATTAATCATTTTAGGCAAAGGTAGTTTTGGACAAGTTGTTAAAGCTTTTGACCACGAAGAGCAATGCCATGTTGCAATAAAAATTATAAAAAATAAAAAACCGTTCCTAAATCAGGCACAAATTGAGGTTAAATTACTGGAAATGATGAATCATGCTGATGCTGAAAATAAATATTACATAGGTACAATGACGTTCAATTATATTATAATTATTATAAGAAGCGAAATTAATTGAAAACAAGTTATTTATCAAAATATTTATTTATATACATATATTTTTTTATTTTAGTTAAACTAAAACGACATTTTATGTGGCGAAATCATCTATGCCTCGTATTTGAATTATTATCCTATAATTTGTATGATTTACTTCGCAACACAAATTTTCGTGGTGTCTCACTTAACTTAACAAGAAAATTTGCCCAACAATTATGTACCGCATTATTATTTTTGGCAACCCCAGAACTGAATATTATACACTGTGATTTAAAACCGGAAAACATATTACTTTGTAATCCAAAAAGATCTGCAATAAAAATTGTCGATTTTGGTAGCTCTTGTCAATTGGGACAGAGGGTGAGTACAAAAACAAATTTTTTAAAATTTAAGAAATAAATTAGATTCCGTTAATTACATCAAATTTCAACGTTTTATATATTTAAATTATCGTACATTCAAATAACTTATAATTGGAATTAATTTAAATTTTAAATTAGGTACTTCATTACTTTTTTCAAAAAGTTACCTTTGCTGTGACGAAATATACAGTTTATGTTGAATAAACTATATTCTAGCTAACTTGTGGTTTACAGTTTATGTTGAACAACCTATATTTTTTTAAAAACATATAGAAACTAATTTTATTATACAGAGTGCATTTAAAATTTATGCTTTATCAATTTTTATTTTTTTTAGATATATCAATACATTCAATCACGTTTTTATCGTTCACCGGAAGTATTGTTAGGCATACCGTATGATTTAGCTATTGATATGTGGTCATTAGGTTGTATATTAGTTGAAATGCATACAGGTGAACCATTATTTTCTGGCTGTAACGAAATAGATCAAATGAATAAAATTGTTGAAGTTTTGGGTATGCCACCAAAATATTTATTAGATCAAGCGCACAAAACACGTAAATTTTTTGATAAATTAGTTACCGATGGTAGTTATGTATTAAAAAAGAATCAAAATGGCCGCAAATATAAACCACCTGGTTCGCGTAAGCTTCATGATATATTAGGTGTTGAAAGTGGGGGTCCGGGAGGACGACGTTTAGATGAACCTGGTCATTCTGTATCAGATTATTTAAAATTTAAAGATTTAATATTACGAATGCTAGATTTCGATCCAAAAACAAGAGTAACCCCATATTATGCCTTGCAACATAATTTCTTCAAGCGTACATCTGATGAGGGAACTAATACAGCAGCTGCAGCAGCTGCGGCGGCAGCAGCAGCCGCAGCAGCTGCCGCTGCAGCTTCGAATGTTTCATCAATATCATCACCATCAGTCAGTTCAACATCATCGGTATTAGGGCAACAACATCAACAACATCAACCACATTCTGAAAGTCATGGTGAGTATTTTTTTTAGAAGAAAATTTTTATTTTTATTATTCTCTTTTCTTGTATGATAATTAGAAATTTTTGGGAAATTGTTAATTAATTTAATTTTTACGTGAAAAAATGTGTAATTTGCTAATTATATGTATGTATTTCCCAAACTTTTTTAAAATTCTCGCTTTTTATGTTGATATTAATAGATCAAAATGTCATTCATCATAATTTTCATTAGTTTTTTCACTAGTTTTAATTATAACGATTTTTTTGGATTTTTTACTTAAAAATTATAAATTTTTCTTTTATTTTAATGCTTTATGTTTCTATTTAAAATAACAATTAACATTATACTAACAAATTCTCTCTATTATCTTTTTCTATTGCATTTCACTAAAACGAATTGAATAAAAAAAATTAATAATAAAAAAATATGTCATAATTAATACGAATTTGTTCTCAAAACATTAAATTATCATCCAAAAATTGAATGCGGCAAAATTGTTGAAATATTTTTCAATAATAATCTTTCAAATTAAAAATATGTACTTATTAATATATAACGCACATAAATAACGTTGATATGGATTTTAAATAAAAAATCATTCAAAAAGATCGCCGATGACCTCGAGATTCAAATAATTCTTCGGATAATTCATCAACAACATCATCTGGATCATCTACAAATAATCATCAACAGCAGAATCAGCAACAACAATCCTCAGTAGTAGACACTAATTTAAGTAAAAATCCTTTAGTATAACCGTAGATTTTTCAAAAAAGCAACAAATTTATTACATAATGTAAAAAGTAAAATAAAGTATATTAATAAGATTTTTTTATTAATGAAAAATAAAACATAATTTGCAAATGACAAAATGAAATATTTTTTACACTACAATCAATAATAAGCAAAAAATTAAAGAAAAATATGTAAAGTATAAAGTATTTGATTAAAGAATTATGTCTCTAAATAAAATTAAAAAATCAGGTAGTTAATTACAATATCATATCGTTACTTTTAATAATTAATTTTATTCTCTCATTATTAACTTATTATTATTTTTGGTTAAAATTTTAAGCCAACTGATTTCAAAGTTCTACATTATATTTGCAGTTCTAATTATTATCAAACCTTTAAAACTAAAACACAATATACAAAAGGGATTATTGGAAAATCTGGATTGATTGCAAAAGTTCTGCAAAAACGAACATTTTATTGATATAATGTAATGAAATATGTTATCGGTTTGTGTAGTTTTTTGGAACAACAATTAATTAGTAAAATATTATTTCGCAAAAAAAATCATTTGGCAAAAATGTTTGAATGAATTCGGAATATCTTATAATTGCTACAGAATATTTTATCAATTATTTATTTTTAATATTTAATATTAAAATAATTATGAGTATTAAATAAACTGATACATTTCGTTTTTGGTTTTTTCTTGATTCACTCACATTTCTACTTAAAAAATTTCAAACATACTTGTTAATTAATAAAAAGTAATTTAGGTTTATTTAGTCGAGAAATCAAAAACCCACTATAAAAATATTACAAATTATGTTCAAATGATTTTAAAACGTTAAATTTTTTTTGACATGGAATTTTGCGAAGAAAGAAAAACTTATTCACATTACCTTTATAAACAGTATGTATTAATAAAATTCCAACTTTAAATATATTTATGAAAAACTAAGTTATACTAAGACGCTGTTAGTTTCGTCAATACTTTTCACTTTTCCATATATTCACTTTATTTAAAATTCAAAATAATACATTATTTACTTTTAGTTAAAGATACTACTATTAATAAAGCTCCAAAAAGTATTCTTTTAAAGTCTCTTGTTAGTAATAGATTTCACTATCGTGTATAAAAATGTTGTATACGTCTGTCGTGAATAGTTATTTCTAACCCTGGAGACCTGGAGTCATTCTAATTAGATATTAGGAAGTGTTTTTTTTTATTTAGAGAATCATATTATTAATTTATTAAACATTAAATTTATGGCATAAGGATTGTATTTTTTTTAAACTATCCTATTGAAAAATTAATTTATTAAACACTTTTATACACATTTATACATAATGTATAAAAAAAATTTTATATTTTCTTGTCATATTATTACGATTGATATTGTGATAAATACCATATTAAAAAATTTATGTATAATATACATTTAAAAAAGAAAACGCTTTAATTTTTAATTTTATTTCTATGCAATGATATTAAATTATCATACAATATCGCATTTTATGATTATGAAAATATTTAGTAAAATTTTATTATTGAAAACAAAATTATACAAAAGCACCATCATGATGCATCGGGCAAGATTATTAAAATAAATTTTGCACTTACATACTGTATAGTATAAGTAACATTTGAACATTAAGATAAAAGTAAATGTAGAAAGTAATAAAGAAGATTGTAAGTTTTTTTTAAAACATTATTTGGATAACATTCTCATCTGTTCTTATAAGATTCTAATTTAGAGAAAATTCGGGTTTCTTCACTTCTTTTTTTATTTTTTCTATGCAATCTTTAAATAAATACAATCAAAAAGTGTGAGAATGATTGCAGCGAATTTATATGAAAACTTAAATAATTCTCTAAATTCTTCAAAACTTAGATAAAATTAAAAAAAATTGAATTTTGGAATATTCCTTGTTAATTTTTTCAAAAACGGTTTTTGAGATCATAATGTTCAACTGAAGTAGGACTTTTTTTTTATGGTGAATCAATTTAATACCTGCAATTCTTAGCTAAACCATAATTATTGATTGAGAACCTAAACTTATTGGTAGAAATAAAAAAAATTAGCGTTTAAAATCTTATTTTAAATAATTTAATGTGCTAATATTTTAATATCATCCGAAATTTTTTTTTTATTTATTTTTCAATTCCTATATATAATAAGATAAGCTTATACATATTACTTTTATTATTTTCGAGTATTTTCTCTAGTATAATACAGAATAGAGAATTTACAAACGTGGGAAAAATTATACGATATTTTATAATAGGAAAATAATAAACACTGTAAAAAACATATACATATTGAAAAAAAAGAAAAAGAAAAATGAAAAAATGTATAATAATAAAGAGACAAAAACGCAATATTCATTAAAAAACCAAAGAGAAATTAAAAAAAAAAACTAAATCCCTCAACAACTCTTCCGCATACAAGGTCTTAATCTAAACAAAGCAGTTCATAGTCAGTGAAAGGAAGAGTGTACGTTTTTTTTTTAATAAAATAAATTTTTGTGAAATTTCAATGCTCGCAGATTGGATCTGATAATACTTGTCTGATTTTTTAAGGAGACAAGGGTTTGCTTTATTTTTACGAAGTTTTTATAAAGTAACTACTAAATATATTGTATTAAATTCATCGTACTAATTATTATATTTTGTATTAAATTTATCATACATCAGATAAGTTTTATTTAAATTTGTATTCAAGTAACTTTATTTAATTTTTTGATTTATTTTAACGAATAGGCAAACATTATTATTCTTAACCTTTATATGGATTCTTATTATTAACGTTTCGATTTCAGTTGACAGGAATATTATATAATATAATCAAAGCTATTATTTTTTTATACTGATTCCAAATAAGATTTATGTTAAAAGAAATTTCTTTAATCGTAATCCCAATATTTATTTTGAAATTTTAATTTTTAATTTTTTCAAAGATTGATAAATTTTTTTTTTAGAAATTGGATCCAAAAGAAGAAAAGTTTGAAATAAAAAACAAATGTGAACACAAATTATATTGTACTTTTGTATTTTTCGAAATATAGGCATAAATTTTTCATTATTGAAATATTATTAAAAAATTTACTAACGACTACGAGATGAATGGTACTAACTAAAATAATTAGATGACCTAAAACTTTTTTGATTTTAAAGCAGAATTTAAATCGAAACTGCCTATAATGTGATGTATCGGAATGTACTCAAAACCTTTTTAATATTGAAAAAAGAATAGTACATTTAAAAATAGAAAAAATATATAATAAATTAGGATAAACTCGAAATCTAAACATAATATTTTCAAATTTTTTTATTTTAATTTTTTTTAATCATTTATTTTTATTCATTTATTTTACTATTTTAACCAAGTTATAAAATTAATTTTTAATTTCACGTTAAAATTTTTTTTGAAGAAATATCGAAATTAATAAAAAAAATAATATTTTATTAAGTACAGAGTATATTATAATAACTTTAAAAAAAAATAGAGATGAAAAAAATAAATAATACAGAATTGTAAAATAAAATTAACAAATTATTTCTGTAAAAAAAAAACTCTTTAATTGGTAAAGAAAAGCTGTAGATATACATTAAACAAAATAAAATTTAAAAAAATATATATATTTATTATTTAATCAAACTTACTCAGAAAAAAGAATATAGTAAAAAGTAAAAATATATTTAAAACTGATGAAAAATAAAACCTAATTTAAAGAAAAGCAAGAAGTAATGAGAAAAAAATTTTCGGCAATTTTTGAAAAAATAAAATAAAAGCTTTCTGGAAAACAAATAAAAAATCGAATTTAGGAGTATAAAATAAAAATAAAAATAGAGCCAAAGAATAATGGCATAGTTCATTTTAAAATCAAAATAATATGAATTAAAAAGTCAAAATTATTTGAAATGGAATTAGGCAGAATTTTCGAAAGGATTTCTAAATACCTACTACTGTATTTCAAATACAAGAATACAGAAGTTTTTTTTTTTTGAATGTTGTTTTAAGATTTCTATATAAATAAATATTTAATTTCAATCCAATCTCAGATAAAAAACTTTTCTTTTTATTCTGTACGCGTTCGAAAAATTTTCTTAGAAGCATATAAGAAAAAATAAAACCTTTTATCTTTATAAAAAAAGACATAATCATTTGATTAAAGTGGATAATAATGTGCAAATTACGTAAGTCTCAGTCCGAGATGAGAATATAAACCACGACAGAAAATACTGTGAGATAACAATCAAATTCACTAGGACCTATGTTTGTATATAGAAATCTTAAATTCATGAACTTGTCAAGAATAAATTACTTTTAACAAGAATACTGTTATTTGTAAAATACTCTAAGTATTTTTAATTTTCTTAATTTTTATTTTTTTTTTTTTTCGAACACCAAATACTGCTTCAGCATTAATATAACCTTTCTTTAGAAAATTAATTTTTATCGCCATGAAAAATAATAGAGCTTTTTTTTTTTTTGTATTTAATACCTAAATTAAATAGTTTTTAAAATATTGAAAAAACAACCAAATTTCAAACTACAAAACCGACTCCAAAATTCATTAAATTAAACAGAAAAGTACTTTCTTAATAATATTACACATAATATTAAAAAAATAAATTAAAAAAAATCCAAACAACCCAAAACTTGAGACTGTAAAAAAATCTGAAATATAAGCATAAAATAAAAATATTGTAAAAATAATACTATTATTAAAAAAAAACTTGTTTTATTTTGTTTTCAAACTAATATTTGAAGAATTGAAAAAAATGAGTAAGACGTAGTAAATAAGAGCATAGAATAATAGTCAGCACTGTTTTGAAGTAGCATCATGAGAATGTAAATCTTTAATTCTTAATGGCTGAAAATTAGGTACGATTTTGTTGGATAAATTATTTTCCTTCAAAATAAAAGCAATATTTTTATAAAAAAAAATAATACTTATTTATTCTAATATTATAGTTTATTTCAAATGAGTTCACAAGTATCTTAAACCCCGAAGCAAACGCTATAGCTAGGTATAACAAAATTATTTTTAAAAATAAATTATTGAATTTATTAAAAATCTTGATGCGTCTGTATATACATATTTCATTTGTTTGAATAATGGTTAAGTTTACTCAATCACATAAAGTCTTTAAAATATTTAGAAATATTTTTTTTTGATCTCAATCTGTGTATTTCGATAATTTTTTTTTTTTTTCAAAATTCCTAAAACTGTTTTTTTTTTTATTATAAGTAAAATAAATTTAAAAATATTCAATGAACTATTTTATTATTATTATTATTTTTTGTTTATATAAATAAATTTTTATTTTATGTTTTACATTTGATAATATCGTACAATTGATAATAATCATTATATTCATTTATCACACATATTAGTCAAATAAAATTATGAACGTGAAAAGAAACTACACAAAGTATTACAAACACTGCATTTTTTAATGTGAAATTAAGATCTGAAATTTACCCCATTTTAGACGTTTGGGATTCATATTACTAAAAAAATGTACTCTCACTATTATATACGCAAATGAGAAAGGACATATTTACAACATCCATCATGCTTGATACAAGCATCAAACTAAATCAAAATAAAAACAAACGTAAAAATAATGTCGTTTTTAAAATTATATTTAAAACTTAATAATGTATATTTCCATTAAATATCTGTATCTTTCCATTAAATGATCGGATCTATGTACAAGTATAAATGTTTTTAATATATTTTTTGTTGTACATATTTATTTTATCTAATTTATGTTATAAAATCGATAAACATTTAAAACATTGGCAATTTCTAAAATAATTTAAGTTTATTTTCATTTAAAAAAGTTGGTCATAAGATAAATTTTCTTTTACAGGAAGCAACTTAAGAGAATTACTATTAAAAATGTGCGATTTTTAATTTTTTAAAGGGTAAAACTTGAATACAAACCTTCATTTTTATATTTTACTATATTTTTTTTTATTTTAAATAATGGAACTGATTTTTTTTGTTATTGCTATTGTTAATTGTATTTTAATCTTACATAAAATTATGTGAATTCCTACGTATATTAACTCTCCACTTTTGCACATTTACATCTTGTATTTTCCCGAGATCTGTGACTTAGAATAAACATCAGGGCTAAATTAGATCTATATTAAGCTGGGAATCGCGAGACCAAAATTAAATTCCAAATTACATGTCTGTACATCGGAATCTGAAACAAGGTAAGGGAAACTAAAAATGGGACTAAACATAGTTTGTGGTCTACTTTCAATTGGGGTACAAGGAAATAACATTTAAAGACTAGGTGAATTTACTTAAAAGATCAACATACGAAATGCAGTCATATTATAATATAATTTCTACAAACAAGAAAATAAAACATTCACTTCAGCATTTACTTTTTAAAAACTTTGATAATGAGTTTTAACTTAACTCTAGGAATCAAATTTTAAAATTTTTTTTCTTGAAATTTTAATGATTTCGAGTTCATTAAGATTGGATCAATTTAAGTTACATTTTCTTTATTAAAGAAACCTTTTAAAAGTTATCAAACCAAATTAAGAAAATCGTTTGAGCTAAATATATTTTTTGCAACTTATTTCACATGAAAGGACCATACAATAAGAATTCTGCCTCTGCAGTTACGTTATGTTGTTTAATTTTTCTTTTCTTTAACACGACTTTAGAGAAATTGCATTTGAAAGCTTATTTAAAAAACCAATCATATAGTTTTATTTTTATGGTTAGAATGTTGGCTACATAACCTGTGAAATATTAGAAAAAAAATTTTACTGTAGTATATGTTTTCTTATACATAATGTTAATTTCTTTACAATTTGTTTTTACGAAAGTGTTTAATAATTTTAATTGGTTTAAATCACTAAAAAAACTTTTTCAGTAAAGCTAATTACTCATTAATTGATATTTATAGACTATATAGAAGAATGGGCAATCCCGAACTCATTGTGAATTAATAATTGTTTATTTTTATTCTAGTGCAAATAGAAGGGCTTATCATTGAATTTAGTCCAATAAAAGGACAATAATCGCTTCAAAATGAGTTCGTTAATAGGGTAATAGACCGGTTTATAGTAAAATAAAATAAAACAATTGTTTTGATTATTTTTTTATTATTTTCATTCATTTTAATATGGAATCAATTCCTCTTTTAACACTTTGTAGAATTTCATCATATTAATTAAAAAGCAATTTGCGAGTGGTTTTGTTTTGATATGTGTAGCAACTGATGAATGTTATTTAACCAAAAAGTCTAGAAATATTTATGATCTATCTATTTTGTTATTTTTAATTTCAAAATTTTTAAGGTAATATAATAGAGTAGGTTTGGTCTATCAGTTCTTTAAATTCTAATATCCAATTTTTCTAATTTTCTTTAAGCCGTATTTAAGAAATATTAGCAAAGCAACAATGATGAGTCCTAATGAAAATCTTCAATATGTTATATTATAAAATAAATGATTAAATAAAAAGGTCCAAATTATATTTCTTTATCCTTACGGAGAATGATGATGATGTTTCGGATAATAAAATCGTCTAAAAATTTTAAATCAATTAAAAAATTGTAAAATTTTAATAGTTTCATTTTTTCACTATCATATTCAGAGCTTTTTTCACACTATGCTTTTTTATCATTTGCTTAAAATTCAACATATTGAGTCTCTTTAGAAGTATATCATCAGATCCTTTTAATTATTGTTTATTCCAAAAAACTGTATGTTTTAAATTTTGAAACGTGAAAACATTTTTGTTTGTTTTTTTTTTTTTTTCTTTTTCGTGTTTTAAATACAATTATTATAGAAAAGGAACAAATCAAATCCAATAGGTCTCTACAATTAGTAGGTACATTAAATATTTATCATTGTTATTGTTTGAGTTTGCTTTGATGGAAGCTGCCATCAATAAATAATAACTAATTTAACGATTACTGCTAAAATTTAATATTTATTTTGCTAATTTTTAATTATATTTTAGGCTCAATATTGCATCCAAGTGTCCATTCCTCATCAAATGCTCTATCTAGTGGGTCAAGATCACTACGCTTAGATCAAAAGATAAAATTATATGATCAACAATCACAACCGTCTTCATCATTAACAATAGCTGCAGCGCATCCGTCCCTTCATGCAGCAGCAGTTCATCAACAAGGTCTACAATCGTTGTTATCACCGCCTTCATCAGGTACTTCTTCGTCAGCCTCACAGGGCAGTAACTCATCTTCATTTCATCATTTGCAACAGCGACAACAACAACAGCAACAACCTCATTCTATTTCAGCACATTCAATATGCTCTAATCAACATGCACCAATGGACTGTGATCCTCCATCATCATTGCCACTGCCGTCTGATCTGCGTTATCATCACACCAGTAGCCAACACAACAACAATAGTAGACATCGGAGCGGTATTACCTCGCACAATAATAAACATATTTTACAGCATAATTATCCACCAGCATCTTTACCTATTGATTTAGGTGCTGCTTCTATTTCATCGACCACACAAAATCCAATGGCTCAAGCAGCGCAAGCAGCTGCTCATTTAATGATGATGCAAGATCCCAGTGTTGTAGTTGCCACTCCTTCCAGCAGTTCAAATTATCAACCCTTTAGTCATCATCACCATCATCATCATCATTCTTTTTTAAATGATACAACGAGATCTGTAGTTCCAGGTAGTAATAGTGGTAATGGCAGAGCAAATCCAAACAGTATGAACACAACAGCAGGTGGAAGCAGTAATGGTGGAGGAAATGTAAACTCAACAACGAGTTCAAGTCCAGTTATAATACATTAGTTTTAAAATTAGAAGCAATTAATACAAAATAGTTTTAATTTATATAGTAGGTAAAAGTAAAATAGTTGTAATAAGTGATATTTCATTTATAGTATAAGCTAGATTTAAAAACAATTTGAAATGTTTACGTAATTAAGCCCGGAGTGTTCAATAATACGATTTATTTTCTATTTTATTAATATGAACTTGCATTGGGGGCCTAAATTTCATTAAAATCGATGTGGTTAGAAGCAATCAAACATGTTGACAATTATATATAAATGACATTGTTAATGATGTGTATAGTGTTTTTGCATACTGGAAAATTTTGAAACCTATAATTAAACTACAATTCCTATTTAAGATACAAAATATTAAAATATCTTATTTGTTATTCAGCGTTTTGGTTTTTACACTGTATTAAATTAAAATAAGAAAGAATGAAAAACGGATGTTGAAATATTTCTTAAACAAAATAAAATAAAAATCATAACACCAAGCTTATCGCTAAAAATTTATTTCTCCTGGTCTTTAATATAAATGCAAATACAAAATGTATTTAATAATGGTGCAAAAGTCAGTTTTAACTTTCATTAATAACGGCAGACGTACAACAGTACTTGTGCAACAGAAGACATCACAATTATCTCCTCTAATAAGTGGGTGTTATTGACAAGGTTTTCTGTATTGTTGTTGTTTCGCGTATTGGAGAGGGTTGTTGCGGTTGCGAAGCGTCTTGTATTGTCTGTAGTAATTCAATTAAAGTTTCTAATCTTAGTGGTCGTTTCTTTTTTTCTGTTTTTTTATGTTTAGGCTATTTTAGTAATTATTAATGGTGCCAATATTTCATATATCAAAAACACTTTCTTTAATTTCAACTTAATATAAATTTTGTAATTTGTATATACATCGGTAAACATTCCGTGATTCCTATCCACACACCAATGAGGATACATTTAGATTAAAATGCTCACCGCATGTAATGGATAGAAACCCGTTCGGCTATTGATCTTCACACACTTGTGAATGAACACAAGTGTGCCGATGCGTACTGAAACTCTCAATAAAAAATATTAAGTAATTTAACCAAGTGGTTAAATTACCAATATTATAATTATACTAAAAATTTAAAAAAAAACTATTAGAAATGAGAATATTAAGAACTGGCCCAGAAAAAAAACCAACCATTTTCGTTTGAAACAATTTCTCGGTTTTATTATTTATTATTAATATTCTTCTTCGAAATTTATTATCTGTTCCGAATCGTAAGTAATCAACTGTTCCGAATCGAAAGTAATCAACTGTTCCGAATCGTTAGTATTCAACTGTTCCGAATCGTAAGTAATCCGTTCCCAATCGGAATAAGATATTTCAATTATTTCTTCATTTTTTTTTTTGTAATTTGTTCCTTCTTCTTCGAATTTGTTGTTTTCGTTTTTTTTCTTTAAAAAATTCAAAATAAATACTGAGCACACGAAATTAATTGCATATATATACATTTATATATATATACATTTACGTCTTTCGACTTGTCGAGGCAACTCCTCGGAAAGTCCGAGGATAGCCTCGACAAATGATCCCTACTCTAAGCCCTAACTAAACTTAATAACTAAAATAATGCCAATTTCATGCCATATTATTCAATCAGATGCGATGATACTAATAATTTCATCTAATGCCATCATCATCTTTTGAGTACCAGCTGCACTACTGAGCGAAGAAGATCGTCTTAAATCGAAATTTCGGGCCAACAATACCATTCACCCAGCCCTTCTAACCTCCAAAATTATATTAAAAAATTATACTTGAATACCTGATAAATAATTATAAATGTATAATATAATAATAAAATTTTTGGAGTAACTCTGGAAGTGGGTTTGTTGTGCCTAAGCATTCGAAACAAAATTCCCCGCTCGACAAGCTGGTACAACGCATCACAGTGCCATCGAAGATCAATAAGCAGGTTTTCGAGACCGTGATTCCTATCCACACACCAATGAGGATACATTTAGGTTAAAATGCTCACCGCATGTAATGGATAGAAACCCGTTCGGCTATTGATCTTCACACACTTGTGAATGAACACAAGTGTGCCGATGCGTACTGAAACTCTCAATTAAAAATATTAAGTAATTTAACCAAGTGGTTAAATTACCAATATTATAATTATACTAAAAATTTAAAAAAAAACTATTAGAAATGAGAATATTAAGAACTGGCCCAGAAAAAAAACCAACCATTTTCGTTTGAAACAATTTCTCGGTTTTATTATTTATTATTAATATTCTTCTTCGAAATTTATTATTTGTTCCGAATCGTAAGTAATCAACTGTTCCGAATCGAAAGTAATCAACTGTTCCGAATCGTTAGTATTCAACTGTTCCGAATCGTAAGTAATCCGTTCCCAATCGGAATAAGATATTTCAATTATTTCTTCTTTTTTTTTTGTAATTTGTTCCTTCTTCTTCGAATTTGTTGTTTTCGTTTTTTTTCTTGTATTTTATTTAATTGTTTCCTAATCCTCTCATATTCTTTAAATATAAAACGATGCCGTTCTGGACTTTTATTATTGTTGTTAAATCGTTTCGGATAGTAATATCGTTCTGGACTTTTATTATTGTTGTTATTTCTTTTGGGACTATAATGTCGTTCCTTAATATAGTAATATCGTTCTGGACTTTTATTATTGTTGTTATTTCTTTTGGGACTATAATGTCGTTCCTTAATATGGTAATATCGTTCTGGACTTTTATTATTGTTGTTATTTCTTTTGGGACTATAATGTCGTTCCTTAATATGGTAATATCGTTCTGGACTTTTATTATTGTTGTTATTTCTTTTGGGACTATAATGTCGTTCCTTAATATGGTAATATCGTTCTGGACTTTTATTATTGTTGTTATTTCTTTTGCGACTATAATGTCGTTCCTTAATATGGTAATATCGTTCTGGACTTTTATTATTGTTGTTATTTCTTTTGGGACTATAATGTCGTTCCTTAATATGGTAATATCGTTTATTAATATCGCTCATTTTCTGTAAATATAGTAACTCTGGAAGTGGGTTTGTTGTGCCTAAGCATTCGAAACAAAATTCCCCGCTCGACAAGCTGGTACAACGCATCACAGTGCCATCGAAGATCAATAAGCAGGTTTTCGAGACCGTGATTCCTATCCACACACCAATGAGGATACATTTAGGTTAAAATGCTCACCGCATGTAATGGATAGAAACCCGTTCGGCTATTGATCTTCACACACTTGTGAATGAACACAAGTGTGCCGATGCGTACTGAAACTCTCAATAAAAAATATTAAGTAATTTAACCAAGTGGTTAAATTACCAATATTATAATTATACTAAAAATTTAAAAAAAAACTATTAGAAATGAGAATATTAAGAACTGGCCCAGAAAAAAAACCAACCATTTTCGTTTGAAACAATTTCTCGGTTTTATTATTTATTATTAATATTCTTCTTCGAAATTTATTATCTGTTCCGAATCGTAAGTAATCAACTGTTCCGAATCGTTAGTATTCAACTGTTCCGAATCGTAAGTAATCCGTTCCCAATCGGAATAAGATATTTCAATTATTTCTTCATTTTTTTTTGTAATTTGTTCCTTCTTCTTCGAATTTGTTGTTTTCGTTTTTTTTCTTGTATTTTATTTAATTGTTTCCTAATCCTCTCATATTCTTTAAATATAAAACGATGCCGTTCTGGACTTTTATTATTGTTGTTAAATCGTTTCGGATAGTAATATCGTTCTGGACTTTTATTATTGTTGTTATTTCTTTTGGGACTATAATGTCGTTCCTTAATATAGTAATATCGTTCTGGACTTTTATTATTGTTGTTATTTCTTTTGGGACTATAATGTCGTTCCTTAATATAGTAATATCGTTCTGGACTTTTATTATTGTTGTTATTTCTTTTGGGACTATAATGTCGTTCCTTAATATGGTAATATCGTTCTGGACTTTTATTATTGTTGTTATTTCTTTTGCGACTATAATGTCGTTCCTTAATATGGTAATATCGTTATGGACTTTTATTATTGTTGTTATTTCTTTTGGGACTATAATGTCGTTCCTTAATATGGTAATATCGTTCTGGACTTTTATTATTGTTGTTATTTCTTTTGGGACTATAATGTCGTTCCTTAATATGGTAATATCGTTTATTAATATCGCTCATTTTCTGTAAATATAGTAACTCTGGAAGTGGGTTTGTTGTGCCTAAGCATTCGAAACAAAATTCCCCGCTCGACAAGCTGGTACAACGCATCACAGTGCCATCGAAGATCAATAAGCAGGTTTTCGAGACCGTGATTCCTATCCACACACCAATGAGGATACATTTAGGTTAAAATGCTCACCGCATGTAATGGATAGAAACCCGTTCGGCTATTGATCTTCACACACTTGTGAATGAACACAAGTGTGCCGATGCGTACTGAAACTCTCAATAAAAAATATTAAGTAATTTAACCAAGTGGTTAAATTACCAATATTATAATTATACTAAAAATTTAAAAAAAAACTATTAGAAATGAGAATATTAAGAACTGGCCCAGAAAAAAAACCAACCATTTTCGTTTGAAACAATTTCTCGGTTTTATTATTTATTATTAATATTCTTCTTCGAAATTTATTATCTGTTCCGAATCGTAAGTAATCAACTGTTCCGAATCGAAAGTAATCAACTGTTCCGAATCGTTAGTATTCAACTGTTCCGAATCGTAAGTAATCCGTTCCGAATCGGAATAAGATATTTCAATATTTCTTCATTTTTTTTTTGTAATTTGTTCCTTCTTCTTCGAATTTGTTGTTTTCGTTTTTTTTCTTGTATTTTATTTAATTGTTTCCTAATCCTCTCATATTCTTTAAATATAAAACGATGCCGTTCTGGACTTTTATTATTGTTGTTAAATCGTTTCGGATAGTAATATCGTTCTGGACTTTTATTATTGTTGTTATTTCTTTTGGGACTATAATGTCGTTCCTTAACATAGTAATATCGTTCTGGACTTTTATTATTGTTGTTATTTCTTTTGGGACTATAATGTCGTTCCTTAATATGGTAATATCGTTCTGGACTTTTATTATTGTTGTTATTTCTTTTGGGACTATAATGTCGTTCCTTAATATGGTAATATCGTTCTGGACTTTTATTATTGTTGTTATTTCTTTTGGGACTATAATGTCGTTCCTTAATATGGTAATATCGTTCTGGACTTTTATTATTGTTGTTATTTCTTTTGGGACTATAATGTCGTTCCTTAATATGGTAATATCGTTCTGGACTTTTATTATTGTTGTTATTTCTTTTGGGACTATAATGTCGTTCCTTAATATGGTAATATCGTTTATTAATATCGCTCATTTTCTGTAAATATAAAAAGTAAGTCAGATCATATGGTAGGAGGTCTACAAAATTTTTGTTACGAAATTTGTGTGTAATCAGTTATTTTTATTTTTAATAAAAGATGCATGAAGAAAAATATGCTAATGGAATTATGCGAAATGTACTTATATATATATATGATTTTTTTTTTTAAATATACGGCGTTGATCTTATCATCGGAACGAACATGTAATTTATGTAATAATACCGTTATATTTATATCATAATTTCAATACATACTTTGTATTGAAACTTTGAAATTTTTTTGTAAATCAATTTTTCTAATAATTTGCTGGAAAACTAAAAAATTGGAATCTCGAATTCATAGTTTTAATGAAACTAAATTAATTTAATCAAACTCAATTTTTTGTATTAAAACCTCCATTAAAGTAATTGCATAAAGAAGAAAAATGATTGTGAGACTTTAAAAAAAAAAAATTATTTGGTGTTGATATCCATTTTTTGTTCTTTCATTAAAATAACGATAAGACCTACATAAAGAACTTTAACATATTATCTAAAAAAAAAGACCTCACTTAACCACATCGAACTCATTCATAATTTTTAATTTATTTAACTAACTTCATTTTTTAGAAAAATTTTACCATACTTCGTATTTTATTTTAAAAAAAATTCTCATATTTAGGTAGTTTAGATTTTTTTAAAAATAATGTATGTAAAAAATTCTGAATTATTTGACTTAAATTCTGAGCTACAAATTACTAAAAACTTTGTTTTACTATGTAATTCTAAAAAAATCAGAATATATGGGACGTTATCAAAGCTAAAAATGTATATTCATATTAGAAGCTTACTTAATTGTACTGTATTATGTTTATATAAGGTCAAGTTTAGCTAATGTAATGAAACTCTCAAAAAATGTAAGCTTTGTTTAAGGTTAAAATTCAATGTATATTTAGTAAAACTTTCTAGACAGTATAGCTAAGAAATTTGCTTACGCCTAATAAACTTATAAAATTGTAACGAATATTTTTTTATTTTTAGCACTAGCTCGTTCTCGCAATTAAAAAGAGTGAATTTTTTTGACAACAATAATGATGATAATTTGTTTGGTGTATTTGTTGATTTTTTTTCTTATCTCATTTCTCATTTCTCATTTCTTATTTCATTGACCAAAATTTAATTTTTATGAAGAAAAAATGCGCATTTGCGTTTACATAAATACGATTTCACTTTCTCGCGGGTGACCTGTTCATCTAGAATCCAAGAATCATATTTAAAAATAAATCATAAAAACAATTTTCAAATTTAATTAATTTATTAAGAAGAAATGATTACCGATCCCAATCTGATAAGAATTAAGTTCAATATTTTCTTCGTTTTGGTCCTATAAAACAATATCTGGGGTTTTACTATGAATACGGCCGAATGAAAAACCTAACGAAAACCATTTTCTCAAACCCATTTTTAATGAAATTGAATATCTTCTAGTTTCACTCGAATGGAACAAAAATTGGGACATAACATTTAACGTAATTCATTTAGGTATCGTAATTCATAACTTATTTTTTTTTAATAATATGAAAGATTACAGGTAAAGAAGAAACTATGCTAAAATAATATTCGAAATGTATATCAAACTAGCCTTAGATATTTATGACTCATTTAATAATTTTAAATATTACAAAACTTATATTTAATATAATGCGAATAATCTTTCCCGTCAATTCAAGAAAATATATTCACTTCATATGTCTTCAAGTAAGTTGTATGTAAGTAATGGCAGAAAACTGAGCATTCTCATTTAAATTTTTTAATAAAATTTTGAACAAATTGTCTTTAAAAAAAAACTATAGATATTAAAATTTTAAGAACTTCAATAATTATCATCCCAAAAGTATTAAGGTCTTAAATCTGAATCTAAGTTTAATTATTATCGAATGTGATTGGAAAATTATAAGCCCTGTCAAATTCACTAGATACCTAGGATTGAAAAAAATTTGGAGTTTCATTTTAATTTTTATACTAATTGCTCTTACATACATAATTGCATTATTTGCCATCACAGATAAAATAATTTATTCAGAAAAATGTCTGAAATTTTTAGCCTTTAAAACACAAAAAGGATAATACGACTTTAAAATCGTGTGACATCATTTTTAATTAATCCTGTAAGGTAGACGTAAATTGAAAACCAGAAATAAGTAATCTCGAAATAAAAACTGTTTTTTAATATTTTTAACTTTAAAGTATATATATAATATCTAATAATTGGAACATTTATAAAAATAAAAGAACAAAATAAAAAAATAAGTTTCACACTCAAATTAATTAAGAATTTATATTATATATTTTTTTTATTTTTAATAGGTATACAAATATGTATTGTATACCTATGCATAAAAATATAAATAATACATTTTATTTCTGGTTATATAAATAAGGAGAATGCAACTATTTTAAAAATTTATATTTACAAATAGCAGTAGCATAATCTTTTTATTTTAAATTTAGTAAAAAAATTTCAATTTGAAAGAAAAATAGTAGTAAAAATTATTTATACATGTAAGAAACAAAAAAAAACATTAATAAAAATTTGTATAAAATATAGTAGTTTTTATTTAAAAAATCTATCATAAGTTAAATATTTTTATGACCTTCCATCCTTCCAGCAAGCTGATAACAAGCAAAAAAATAATGCAACTAACATGGTTTTTTACTTTTTGACGAACAATTGAATAAACTTTTATTTTTACAAATTTCAATTTAGAAAATTTCAAACTAATGTTTTTAAAAATTAATTTGAGGCCTAAAATGATGTTGAAGTTTATTAGCTCGGACACCAAGTTTCATAATGAATTTAGAATGAAGCCTTTTCATCACATGAATATCCCTTGCCTTTCGAGCTGCCATTTCTTGCTGAGTTGAAGTCCATCCAATCGATTTATATTGAGATAAGACTTTGTGCAATTTTTTATCCGACTTATGAACTGTCAACTGCCTATTAGGGTTCAAACGTTGTTTATAGTAACGCATTAACGATCGATGACCTATTACTAGTCCGGAAGGTAGAACTAATTGATATTCATCACCTTCTAATAACTGTGGGTCGAACTCCTCGTCAATATCCATTCCTTCTTCCTGGAATTATTTTAAACGAAATAAAAAGGAATTAAGGATTTACATTTTTTGGGATATTATAAATTTTAATGGCAAATCAAAAATGAATAAAACTCACATTATCGGGATAGCTTGAGCTGTAATCATAAAATTCTGTATATTCAGCTAATGCCAAGCCTTCGTGCAACATTTTAGAATGCCCTTTATCTATCATGTGTTTTCGAACAGCGTCCACGGAATAAAATGTTTTGCCACGATCATTGCACCACAAGCAAATGAAATCTCTACACACTTTTTCAGCCAGATAATACAAAAGTCCTTCCAAATCAATGCAATATTCAGGATCAGGAATGAAAAACGAATGAGAAATTGACATATGTTCTAAATTTTCAACAAAATTTTCACTATGATGATCACAAAAAATGCAATTGTTTTCAGCAATTGGATTTTCAACAACTTCTTCCCAAGACTCATCAGATTCGCCATCCATTTGATTTAAAGTTGAATCTCCAATGTTTGATTCCGATTGCTTTAATTCGATAACAGCCTTCACTGTCAATTCTTTCTGGTTTGAATTTCCTTCTTGTTGGAATTTCACTAAATTCTCTTTATGTTTCTTACTATTGAGATGATTTTCGTGAGCATTTTGAGTTGAAAATTGTTTTCGGCATGCAGTACAATATAAAGATGTCTCTTGAAAGTTCTCTAATTCAAGTTTTTTTTGCTGCAACAGTCGATTTTGAAATTCTTCAGCTGTTATTGGTGGTAATTCAGCAACTCTTCCTAATATAGAAAACATTGTTTATTTATTAACACTTTTTTGATTTTTCAATATTGATTTTATTCAGTTCTAGCTCTAGTTCTAAGTTAGAGTCAAACAAAAATGCAGAGGAATATTATTTAATTTCGAAAAGTTAAGGTATTTTTATTATAGGTATATAAATGTAGATCGAAAAGCATTGGAAACATAGGTACCTAGGCATTTTGAAATCACTGCACAACGCTCAAATTATGAATATCATTTTTTTATTCGACAGAATTTTATAAAAATAATTTTAAACAGCTCATTATTAAATAAAAGTGCACCTTCCTAACTATATTTATAATTATGAAATACTAATCTAGATTAGATTGTTATCTAACTAGATATAGATAGGTATACTTACCTTCACATCTACTGTTTTAAATACTGAACTGGAGATATTAAAACCTGATGCTTGACAAATGTCTTTTTGGTATAACGTATAAGTGAATGATAATACATTGTTACGTTATAAAAGAAACTTAGATCTAGATTACCTACCTACTATACTGTTAGACAAATATTATAAATTTGATTTTATTTTTATCTTAATGATTGGTATTGGACTGGTAGCAAGACTAGCCTACTAGAAATGAACTGGATAGGAAGGAAAAGTACCTACGCATAAAATCAATTTCATAAGAAAAACAAAATCTTACTCTTTAAATTGTATCTGTGGAAATCAGTTTTGTAATGCTCCTTAAAAGTTTCTGCATTTGTAAATCTAACACCACAATTTATGCACGTCAGATTTGACATTTTTTTTTTTTTGAAAATTAAATCCAACAATAATAAAATAAACCAAAATTAAAATTTGGAAAAATAAAATTGAAAAAAAAGAACGTGATAAATATTTTAGTAATTTATTCTTTATTTCCAAATCCAAAATGATGTGTGAATTGTGATATGATTCGTTCGCACACGCACACACAACAATCAGAGGAGAAAAAAAAAATTAAAAAGACAATTGACAAACTCTGGCACTACCTCTGGTGTTAATCGCAAAAACAAATCGGTGGTATAAATTTTTTTGTATGGTAAAAAAAAAAGTTTTCTTCGTTAAATGATTTCTGTTCTGTTCAAATCAGTAGAAAATGGATCAAATCTATTGAATTCAGCCTTGCTCTAAAATTTGCCTTCCTTCTGTTTGTTCACCCCAAAATGGTCTACAAATATTTCTTCACACACAAAAAATTGGCGCTCATCTTCTAATCTTTCATTATATTATTCGTCGACATTCCTTAAAATCTGAAATTATATATTTTATTTAATCTAATAAAACAAGCTTATCTTATCGTTACTATAATTAAAATATTTCTTATTATGTCCATTTTCCGGTTTTAAAGTATACAAATTTTTATTTCCCCCGATTTGTTTAAATAAATTCCAATAGGTGTCGCTATAGGTACTTATGGGCGGCATTGTCAATTAATAGTGTATTCGCACTTCAAAAAAATTACCCTTTTTGTTCCAGTTCTACGATTGGTGTTCGCAATCGCACTTGAACAATAATGACAGCCAACTTGTACAATAATATTTTTGTCAACTAAAAAAAATTTATGTATTTCGTTGCAAAAAAAATCAACATATTCCGCAAAATTTAGTTTGTGTTTTTTGGCGCTATAAAAAAAATGGTTGCCCGTGGCTTTGAGTAAAAATAAATAGAAATTTTTCAGCTTTAGTAAAATTTTAATATACGAGTACCTATACGCTATACATTAAATGATATGATGAATAATTGCGAAAACTATAATGACAGAGTATGTATTCATTCAAAACTAATAATCATATATTTTTCAAATACATTAGGTAGATATGTTGCTGGTAAATGATATAAGACGGTAGTTATAAATAGGTGTACGTGTAAACAGTTTTTCAGACTATAAATTAGATAAGAGATAAGAGTAGATAGAATAATATTAAGTACCTACCTTTAGATATCTTTTACTGAATCAACAAATTTCAATTCAAGGATTTGAAATCAAATTTTTTTTTACGGTGTTATATCTTATACGATATCTATATCGTCTTTGCATTTGCAATGACAACATTCAGGTCAAACCTCTTCGTTATTTATGTGAAAATTGTAATTTGTTTCGGAAGGTCCATTTTTTTTAGCTGCCTCCCCCGAACCCCCTAGGGCACCTTTTTTTTTTTTTTTTTTGCTTGGCGTCCACCGATACACGAAAAAACTATTCATTTTAAATGTACATAAGTTTTCGGTAACATTTCTGCTTCGTTTTGCGTCTTGATTCACAATTTTTTGCGCCATATATTTGCGCCCGTCTAACGGAAAAGTACCCAGATTTTATTTAAAATTTAAACATCGTTAAATGAAAACATGACCTGATATAAAGTTATAATTATTTGAAAGCAGATCGATATTTATATTAGTAATATACCTATCAAACTTCTTCAAAATGATCTAGATACCTGTAAATTGAATTTTTTCGAGGGGCTACAATAAGATGTACCTATAATCAATGACGTTAAATTTTTTTTTTCTATAGTAGTACTTCGATAATAGGTAGTTGCATTCAATTAGTATTGTGGATGTGGATTACAACGTTAGGTTTAACGTTATTTAATTTTGACAAAGAAGATGACAGTATCTCCAGACGCCTTCTTTACAGTATCTATAATTATGAGCACTAGATTCAACCATTATTCATATCGACAATATATGATAATAATAATAAGTGATAAATAAACAAAAAGAAAAAAGTAAATTACTCTTATTTCTTAGTAGGAGGTGATTACCATCGACTAGTTAATAGCTTTTTTCATCAGCCCAAATATGTTCATTTGAAAGCGACCGGAAACTAATTTTAAAAATAAATTTTGGTATGCATACATTATATTTTGACTCTCATTGTTTTACGTATTGATTTATCTTTCCATTTTTAATTTTTTTCACTAATATAAAATGTATATTAAAATATTTTCGCATAATAATTTCAAAATATATAATATATAATTAGGTATTATACTTTTTGTGTAAAAAATTATAACACAAAAAAGTGAAATAAAAATTTCTCGTAATTTTACCAAAAAAGGTTTAATTTTATTGATGTGACTTTTCGTCCTACTTAAAATCAATTAAAAAACAATATTGTTTTTATGAAAATAATACGACTAAGAAATTGATTGAAATAATATTAAAAATAAAAATGTATTGTATATATATGTACAACTGTTCAAAATAGGTACATATTTTTGTACTACAAATATTTATTAAATTATTCTATTTATATTTAGTGATGTTGATAAAATTTATTAATTATTGTGTGAACAAAGATTTTAATTTGAAATTATCAGAATTTTTGTGATATTGAAACTTGTCACGTGCATGTTAATATGATATGTGGAAATATGTAAGCATTGTAAATAAATTCCTAGAAGCATTGTTCCTAGAACCATAAAATCATATTAACTTTAGCTAACATCATATATATAAATAAGTAAGTTTTCTCGAAGATTTTTCTGAATTTAAATCTCGACTGTTACAGTTTCAAATTACTAGTGTAAATATTTATACTGAATTCTAAATATTTATTTTACTTTAGTCAACCAATTGTACAAATCAAATATAAATCCAGCGCTTGGAGCAAAGCTCTTATAGGCAAATTAAGTTAATTTAAATAAGTAATTCAATCATAATTTCTGTGTAAACTGTATGTACAGAATTGAAAGGATAAAATATTCTAGAAACTATAATTCTTAAACAATACTAAATACTAACTAATAGCATTGATTAAGAATACAGAAAGAAATGCTAATAGCAAAGAAAATAGAAGCACTAAGAAGCGAAACGATCAAACTTTTTGTTTTTTGACTAAAATTTTTTATTTGTATTTGTCACTCATATTTTTTTTATAAATTCATTATAAAAATTTAAAATAAAATTTGATGACACGTTTATATCCCAAAATATAGTTTGATGAGGCGTTTAAATCCCAATTTTCATATAAAATTTAAAAAAAAATATCTTTCCTTGTCTAAAATTATTTTTATTTTACGTTTCCCTTCTTAATGCTTCTATTTTCTTTGCTAATAGCAATAGAACTAATGATATAAAAAAAATTTTCGATCGATTTCTTATGATTTAATAGAGCAATTTTAAATTTTTCGGCTGTTGACTGAATTTGGTAGTTTGCTCCACCACAGATTGGCAGCATGGACAAAGAAAATTTTTCCTTCTTTCCCATGTCTGCACGGAATTATAATAAGATTAAGTGGATATCGGGGAGAAGCACAGAAAAGTTTATCTTGGAAATAAATAGTTTCAGAAAGCATAATAATATTATTAATATTTGTTTGATCACCAAAAACAAGATAAAATATATGTAATACTAATTAATTATTATTAATTGAACTGTAATTAATTCAGAAAAAAAAATGGTTAGGTACGTATACACCACGAATTCATGAAAGAATGTGTATTTTTACTTAGTAGTATTGTTCAGTTTATAGTAGTATTGTATAAAACTTTGATTCAAAACGACAATAGAAGGGGTTTATTTAACTCCAGGTACAGACGTGCGTTACGTACCGCACATACATTAATAGTAGATTGTAACATATGTTGAGAAAATTTGTTATTACAACGAGTTGTGTATTTACACAAAAACACATGCACACGCGTCGAGTGATATAAATTGACAAGTGTGCATGTGTTTTTGTGTAAATACACAACGAGCTGTATAACAAATTTTATTAACATATTTTATATACTGCTTTAATGTGCATGTGAGAGGTAGTTGTAATTTATACATTTGCAATGCAAAAAATAAACAAAAGTTCAAAATGAAGTAAGTAAATAAAATTTACTTAATACGGAAATGTGTAAATAAAATTTACTTAAGTAAATAATTACATGTGTATTGACGCATGTAATATACCATTTACTGAGCTAAATTTTACGGTAGTAAATACAACTTACCGAACACATGCACATTAAAATCTTTTTTGCACACTTTCTATTTTATTTATATAAATCTGGTAGTGAGGCATCCAAACAATATTATGACGTGCAGATTTTTTTATGCATGATCGGTGGTGAAGAATGGATTTTAATGTGCATGTGATCGGTAAGTTGCATACAATCGTAAATTTAGCTCGGTAAATGGTATATTAAATGCGTCAATTATTTATTTAACAAATTTTTATTTACACACTTCAATTTTATTTACCACACTTCAATTTTATTTACTTTCTTCATTTTGAACTTTTGTTTATTTTTTGCATTTTGTTTATTTTTTGTATTGATTGCAACTACCTCTCAAATGCACATTAAAACAGTATACAAAACACGTTAATAAAATTTGTTATACAGCTCGTTGTGTGTATACACAAAAACACATGGACACTTGTCAATATTATATCACTCGACCTAACGGTCTTGTGATATAAGTATTGACGCGTGTCCTTGTGTTTTTGTGTATACACAACTCGTTGTAATAACAAATTTTCTTAACATGTTTGTAATCTACTATAATACGTAACTATAAGGGTACATAAATATATCATATTGAAGTTTTTTTCATTATAATAATTTATATTATTATAACTACTTTCTTAATTTCATTTAATATAAATTTGTAAATTAAGCATAAAAATTGTGAAATCTAATTTTAATTTTGTTTTACTATGATATTAAAAACTTCGACTGATTTTATTTTGAATGTTTGAAATTTTTTTCCATGCACATATTATCTGACATTTTAATTATTTTTTGAAGAATTTTGGGTAGATCGGAGACCGACAAATTAAAAAAAAAGTTGTTAATGAAATAAGCTTATTGGCATTTTTCATAAAAACTCATATAAAATACAAACATTTTCTCAATGATACTATTCCACTTTATTTTGTTTTTTAAACAAAAAAACATTATTTTCTAACCTACATAAATGTACTTATGATAAAATATCAATATATAAATTATGTAATTATATTTATACGTAGTTGACGTCGGAAATTGTAATATCCTCAGGAATAAATAAATTATAATAATAAAAATATTTGTATATGTTCATAAAATTTTCACCACAATTCGCAAGTTTACGTAATTGTTTTTGAATGAAAAACTTAAGTACAAATATGGAATCAATGAAAAAATAAATAAACTTTGTTAAAATCTCGTTTTATGTTATGTAGGTGGTAAGTTCGTTCTAAGTCTTATTGTAATGTAAAAATAAAAAAAAAATAAAACACGAAAAAAATTCAAGTTCTCCTTTATAACAAATTCAACATTTATTATTTTAAATTTCTAAAGTTCAATATGTGTTATAGTTATAGTGAAACTATTGGATTTTTTTTATTTTCAAAATAAATCACAAAAGAGATTGTTAATGTTTATACTTTACAAATATATTACGTTCAATTACTACACCATATACAAAACAGTACATTACACATATTAGATATCGTAAGATAGTTATTAATTTTATGAAATGTATAAAATTTTATTATTGGCTTTTTAGCAGACAAACTGAGGTAAATAAGGCCACCAAACAGATTTGGCAGAATTTACATAAAGTGACGTTTTGAAACAGTTATTAGGATTTAACAGTACTTACTTAAAATGACTTACTGCCATATTCACGGCACACAAGTTAAGGAAACATGAGTATCGAAATGGTAGATCCAGAACGGAAACTTATAGAGGGTGCAGGGAGGATCCGGAAACGATACCTCACATACTCTGCTAGGGTCAAACGATAAGCACCAGAAGGTCAAGGATACTCGAGGCATACTTTTTACAGAACTCCGAGGAGTTAAGAGGACACAGACAAGGGGCTCTTGCCCGCTGCAACCTAACCAATTTAATTACATCCAAATTCTTAATTGGTAATTATTGTTTTATTTTAATATATGGTTCATCCATTAATTAGCTTTTATTTGTCTTTTAAAAAATATTGAAAGTAATCTATCATACAAACCTTATCAAATGCCCGTCTCTTGCGATATTAATATGTGTTTTTTTTTTTTTTAAGAAAATCATGAACTTCAGAAAAATTAAAAAGCTAAAATCTTTAAAATATTAAATTAGTTGTCGATTGACTTCGGTTCAAGTAAAGCTTTAAATTAAAAAATATATTATAAATTAAAAATAAAATACCAAATTCAAAAAATGTCTCTGAAAAAAAAAGATGATTATATTCAAATCAAATGTGAAGGTTGGAACGGTAAATTTGAAATACCAGATAATTCAGAGCCTGATGCAATGCCGGTTAGCAAAGCCAGACGATATAATCAAAATATTTCTGATCCACGAGACTTTTTTTCATTTCAAACAAAAGCTGAAATGCTTCCACCTAGATGGGATGGAAAATTTCAGGGTTCAAAACAAGAAGAAATAGTATCGCGCCAAAATGTCGGAAATCAAAATCGAAATTCATCATTTGCTGGTGACATTCATGGTTACAATTCAGAACCTGTAATATTACCAACACAGTGGAGTGGACAATTTGAATTGGATCCCAATGATATTCGAATTAAGCCAGAGCGTAATGTATCCAATAATCGAGACTATATGGATAGAACATTACTAAGAGAGGAATAATATTAAGGATTACAAAATATCACACACGTTAAATTCTCTAAACTTTACTTACTATATAATACAACGTTTTTGATTCTTTAATAATTTATTATGTTGATGACATTATTCCCATTAAATAAAATTATTTAAGAAATGCATAAATTCATAAAAATTCAATTTAAAATACTCGTGCAAATTAATTTAACATCGTTGGAGGATTTTGAAAAATAAGTTTTGAATTGAAAGACAAAAAAAAATTTTTGAACTTAGATTATTGTAGAAATATTTAAGAGCTCAACTGCTAATAATTGAAAATTAAATTTGCAAAAAAAAAATTAAAATCTATCTGAATTTATGATAGAACAAAAAAGTTTTATGTATTACATCATTCGATTAACTTTAAAAATATTAATTTTACACATTATTATAAATTTCAGAAGGTAAAAGTATCTATGTAGGTATATCATACCTACATAATCGAAATAATATACAACATTTGTGAATTAATTTTTTTTGTAATTTTTACTTTAAACGCGTTAACGTAAATAAAACAAATTATTTTATATAAAATTTTTCTAAAGTTCTAGCCTAATACGCAATTTATTGGCAATCAAGATTTTCAAGCTTACGCGTGGGATGCAATTCAGAATTAGAATTTTTTAAAATTAGTTTAACTTTCTAAAATTTTAAATACGGAGTATAATTTTTCAATAAAAAATAATTCAAATTATATAAATTTAACTTTTTCCTTATTAGATTATGTGTCTTAATTTTTTTTAAGCAAAAAAATCAATATTATTCTAAAATTGAAGATGACAAAACATAAAACCATAAAAATTAAAGGTAATAATAACACTGACCCTCAAAAAAATAGTTATTCTTTATTATTTTCATCAATGTTAGTATGCATATGTAAAAATAGTTATGATGTTAATTACCATAAAATATGAGCACAAAAAGAAACTGCTCAAAGCTTTTTTAAAACGATATTCTGCAATTGAAAAAAAAAAATGTCTACTCCAAAAATTTGCTTTTAAAAAATACATAAATGTTTTTTGTACACTTACTAATAAATTTTTTTTTTTAATATACATATATATATTATGATTTTAAGATCACAAATCACAAATTTACATAAAGTTTGTATTAAGAAAATAAAAACTGTCCAAAGTTTCAAAAATAATTGTTTTTTTTTTGTTTCACAGCAATATTTTGAATTAGAAGCTCTTAAATTGTAGTACATGCCTCTAATTGGTTCTAAAGCGGAATTCTTAGCGTTGTATGGTTGTAGTTAGTAAGGGGATAATTAAAAAGATTTATAATAATACTATTCAAACAAACTTCTAGAATCAACTCCGCGTATTATGATTAGCTTCCATTTTTAATAAACCTATTAATTAGTAACTTTTTTACCCTCTATTTCAAGATTTTAAAGATGATGTCTTGATGGCAAATTAAAAAAACTATTAATTTTTTAATTCTAATAAAAAGATACATATAAATGTAAGTTTTTCTTGATTCAACAAACTGTGACTAATGGTTTGATTAATTAATTATTGATTTATCAATTACCTAACAAGTATCATATAACAAGCCGATTTGTTGCCTTATTTCGGGAACCTGTATGTACTTTCAGCACGGCACCATAAGAAAGAACTTTTTTGTGACCTTAAGTTTGTGTGTCATAAATCGACAAACTTTTTTTTTGAAGTTAATGAATTTGTTTTTAGTTTATTTCCAAAAAGGTCAATTCCTGAGATGAAAATTCGAATTACCTAACATATAACCATATAACACCGGGCAAAAAATAAAAATTTTAAATTTAAATTTTGTGAGTTCATACCTCTAGTCATTATAAATTTATTAAACTAAAAAAAATATTATTTTTTGTTACAAAATAAATCTAAATGAATACAAATTTTTGATCTTTTGTAAGAAATAATGAAAATTAGATCGGTGCTTTGGCTATTATGAGGGAAATCAAAAATGTAAGAAAACTAAAAATATATAACCCTCAAATATTATGGTATTATTGTATTAACTTTTAAAAGATAAGAAAAATTATAAATGTTTGAATGAACCATGTTTGGGATTAGGATTAAAATTTATACTAATAAAAACTAATATCAAAAGAAACGTAAATTTGATTTTAAAAGATCCTGTTTTTCTATATTTTATTAAGTATTTGGAGTTTAAATAATAGTATTAGATGTAATGTACATAATGGGTTGGGGTCTAAACCCCGGAAGCTAAAATCCCGGAAACCAAAATCCTGGAAAACACAATCCCGAAATGACAAAACCCTGGAAACCAAAATCCCGGAAGGACAAATTTCCGGAAACCAGAAAACCGCAGGGACAAAATCCCGGAAATTTTAATTTGGAAGAAAAAATTAACTGCGGGGCTTCAGGGATTAAAACCTCCTTTTTCGTAACGTAACCGATGGCTACGGGGCCAAAGTCTTTGCGTGTACCTGCGAGGCTTCAGGGATTAAAACCTCCTTTTTCTCAACCTAACCGATGGCTACGCGGGCCAAAGTCTTTTCGCGTGTCCCTGCGGGGCTTCAGGGATTAAAACCTTCTTTTTCGCAACATATTACGTAACCCATGGCTACGCGGGCCAAAGTCTTTATGTATGTTCATGTGGGGATTCAGGGATAAAAACCCCCTTTTTCCTTTTTGGCTACGCGAGCCAGTCTTTTCGTTTATCCCTGCGGGGCTTCAGGGATCAAAACCTCCTTTTTCGCAATCTAATCCATGTCTACGTGAGCAAGTCTTTTCGTGTGTCCCTGCGGGGCTTCAGGGATTAAAACCTCCTTTTTCGCAACCTAACCCTTGGCTACGCCATGGTTAAAACCTCCTTTTCGCAGCATAACCCATGGCTACGCGGGCAAAGTCTTTTCGCATGTCCCTGCGGGGCTTCAGGGATTAAAACCTCATTTTCAAAGTCTTTTCGTGTGTCTTCGCAACATAGTCCATTCCTACGCGAGCCAAAATGTTCCTGCGGGGCTTTAGAGATTAAAACCTCCGGGATTATGTCTTTTTGGGATTTAAGGTTCCGGGATTTATTGTTTTTGGGATTCTAACTTCCAGGATTTCAGAATCCGGGATATTAGCTTCCGGGATTTCAGAATCCGGGATATTAGCTTCCGGGATTGTCATTTACGGGATTTTGGGAAACGGGAAAAAAAGTCCGGGATTTCGTACCTCCGGGATTTTCGACTGTGGGCATTAGACTGGCTCCCGTACATAACATACTATTAAAAATGAATGAGAATATTAGTCTTTGTATCAAATAAATAATGTAAATTATGTAAATTAAAATCTTAAAATTTTTATGGTATTTTTATTTCATAACTTTTTTATTTTAACTAGAAATTTATACTTTAACAATAAATGTTTTTCAAATGTGCATAAAATCTTTTAATTTATTAATTAACATGGCAGTGTAGAAGTTGCTAACAAAATTTTTTGTGTAATCTTTACGAAACTAATATTTTTTGAATCAGTGGAATTATTCAAGAACTTTGTCAAGCCATTGTTGAATTTCTTCAGCATTACCTTCTGCGACCTTATCCTTATCCTCATTTTTATCTTCTGTAATGCGCTCTGGAATCTTTTGAGTGTCTTGTGTTGCACTTTCATCAGCAAAGCTTACCTTAGCTACATTACTAGTAGTCAGATTCAATAATTCATCTAATTCATCATCTTTATCTTGCGCTTCAGCATTAATTTTATTTTCTTTGACAGTAACATCACTCTTTGTCGATTTGCCAGATTGTGAACGTTGTGTACTCATCGATGTACTTGGTGGTTTTTTCCAAGCACCAGATTCGTGTTCTTTCAAAACTTCTTCGAATTTTTTTTCAAATAATTCAGCCGAAGAATTCATCCGATATATATCGTGTTTATCAAACATTGAAGATGGATAATCCATTCGTTTGGAAAATGGTATTGTTAATAGTCCAATGTTTAATAGCTTTAAATTTATTGTGAAATAAGAACTTGCTTCGGATTTATCAAGAACTGGTTCATCGGCATCCCAACTCTTTTCAGAACTAAATGTAAAATGATCACCACCAGTAGATAAGTTTTGTAGCAATGAAAAATCTGGGGCTTCTATTTCCGGCTCTTCATCTGATTGATTAGAATTCCAATCAAACGATCTAAAACTGAAGCGATCATCACTAGAGTCGGCCACGTCTACGATTCCTTGAACTTGTATATGACTTGCACTTGATGAACTATTCTGACTAATATTTTGATAGTGTCGTTTTTTAAATTGACGATTTCGACTTCGTTTTCTAAAAATTATAAATGATATTTTTTTAAATTAAAAATAAATAAAAGCTCAAAATAAAATTTACAAAATCAGAAAGAGAAAAATTTGAAAGATTATAATGGTGGAACTAAGTACAGATTTATAAAAATAAATTATTATCACCTTATAAAATGACCTGAGCATGAGCTGTAACTTGTAAAAATGCAAAGGATAGAAATTCATAAAAACTTCATTATCTAAGTAAATTTACTGAACACACGAACAACACTTTATATCTTTGACGACTGACCTACATAAATAAATAAAAAATATTTTGCTAAGTAGGTAGGTAGGTAGGTACCTACCACCTGCTACGTGCATGGTCTTTAAGTACATTAATACGATAATACTGATTTAAAGGTAAGTAATTCTTATTCGGAATTATTATAGGTAGAGGTACTACCAACATACCTAGTAGGTACAAGTTGTTGTTGTGAGATTTCTAAGATCTAATTACCTAAAAAACAAATAATTTACTTACTCTTTACTTCTGTTATCTTTTTCCATATTTGTTTTTTTTTTTTTTTTGAATAAATTTATGTTTTAATAACAATAGTTAATTTATTTGAATTAATTGAACACAATATACCTTAAAGAAAATAAATCTTCGATCGATAATTCTAAAAGATTATTATTAAAGTAAAATATAAAAATTAAAAATGTAAAATTCCATCACTCTTGGTTTTGTCATCATCAATTCATCATTTATCAAACAATATACATAAATAGGTAATATAGGTTTTGTTTTTGTATAAAATGTTTATTGTTTGTGTTTATTAGTTGTCAGGACAACAACAATTCAACAAAGCGAAGTACAAGTGCGACATATGAAATAGCGCATATAATTGAAAGTATTAGATATAATAGAAAAATTCTAAAATATTGTTTCTACTTGCTGAAAATATAGACAGAGCGTTATTATTATTTACTAATGATTCTATCATAAAAACCTAGAAAAACAGCCACGAACTGGAACTTAAAGAGAATCGAATGGCCGATGAGGCCTATTAATGAGGTCTGGGCTGAGGTCTAGAGATTTTATCATAGTTTGGGTACATGGTATATGCATACCTACAAGTAATTATTTATAATTTTGGTAAGTTAAAGAGTACATTAACTCAAGTTTTACTTAAATAATAAACAACGGAACTAGAAAACAAGACGGTTATCTATCTGGCTGGGAGGCCCATCGACGGTCATCTTTGGACTTGGAAACATCTTAACGGAACAAATCACATTATTTTATTAAAATCAAAAACGATGGATAGATGGCAGAACTGTTCTTCATCCATCATCAATCACAATTAACTGACTCAATTCTTACGACTCACTCAACTTATTTTTTTCTTTGTTTGACATTTATAAAATAAATTTTATTATAGAAAGTATCAAAATTGAATAATTTATGTCAATCTCAAAAAGACTCCGTTTGTTGTCCCGTAGGCGCACTAGAAATTATATTAACTTTTAAGAAAATTAAAATTAAAAATAAAAGTCGATTCAAACAAATAAATAATAAATAAATTAAAAAATAATTAAAATTTATAATATAAGCTTCTCCAAAGATAAAATTAATTACCTACACTAAAATTGTAAAATACCTAATATTAAAAAAAAAAAGTGAAGAATAAAAAAATTAACATACAAACACAAATAAAATTTTTTGTGAATTTTTTTCATATAAAATTGAAGGTTGTTATAAAGTTTCATTTTTTTTTAGGTACTTCAAAAAAAAAAACCTTTTTTTTTTCAAAAATTATTAAATTTTTCAACAAAATATTCTTAAAAAAATTTTAATTTATTAAAATAAAAACCTACTGCTTAATTGAATATAGCAAGTAACAAAAAAAAAAAAAAAAAAAAACGAAACGAAAAAAATAACACACCAAACCCAACCAACAACTATAAAAAAATTTCAATTCAACAAAAACCATACACACAACAAACAAAAAAAAATAATAAAAATTACAAAATCCATAAAAAAAAAGAAGAAAAATATGGAAAAATTTATACTTCAAAGAATTAAAAATGATGCATCGCATGTAGAGAAAATAATTTAATAAAAAAAAATTATAAAAAAAAAAACTCAATTGAATTTTTTTTTTTTATAAATTATAAAATAATTTTTTTTTTTTAATAAAAGCAAAAGGAAAAAAATATGGCGCAAATGTCATTATTTCCAAATGCAGCAGGAATTAATTTAAATATCACTGGATACGCGAATGCTGGAGGTAAACAAAAATTAAAAAATCTAACTAGAGGTTTCTTAATCTGTAGACTAAGTGTACTTACCCGCATATAGCTACCTGAATTTCAGTTCAAATTTCTTTGTTTTCAAATTGAAATTGGGTACCCAGGTAGGTACCTACCTATTTCATTCACAGTCACCCATCATAAAAATAGTCGAGCACTGCCATTGAATTAATTTATAGTTTCAAAAATTTAATTTTGTACACTCTAGGTAAATTTCACTATAATAACTATGCCCACCTATTCAGTTAGATTGTAAGAAAATTGGAATAAAAAAATAATAGGTATATGTATTGATAAATTTAATTGGTAGGCCTATTTTGTATTAAGTATGGATTAATATTCTCCGAATTCTAATGAATACAAGTAGATAGAATACCTACACGTAACAAGAATTTATGTTTTGGCTTTCATTATAGAATCATGTTCTTGATAATAACAAGAATTAAAGATAAATTTGGAATAAAATTTCGGAAGTTTAATACTGTGTCCACAACATGACATGTTATATCATAAAGTAGATTATTCAATATTGCTTTCTAGATTCTAGCTTATTATCCTCCTGAGTTAATGTGTTTACTTTCCCATGACAGTTATATCTGTAAGACATTGGTACATTGGACATTCAAATTAATTGCTAAAGTTATGAGGCAGAAATTAAAAAAAAAAAATTCCTTCACATTTTCAATATTACATCAAGTAGATATTTACCTATAACACCTATTACATCATTCATTCCTACAACAATCTTATTCTATTTTAGGGCGAAAATATATGGAAGATTACTTTTCAGTTGCTTATAAATTGACTGAACACAAGAAAGATTTAGAGTATGCATATTTTGGAATATTCGATGGACATGGAGGACAAGAGGCAGCATTATTTGCCAAAGATCATTTATTAAGCTCAATTGTTACACAAAAGTCATTTTGGTCATATGATGATTCAGAAGTATTAAATAGCATTCGAAAAGGTTATATCGCTACACATTTGGCAATGTGGAAGCAACTAGGTGAATGATTATTTTTAGTCACATATTCAAAAGTTGTTAATATAGTTGAAAATAATAAGGTTATTTTTTTTATACATACTTATAATTCAGATAAATGGCCCCGAACTACAAGTGGATTTCCCAGTACTGCTGGTACAACTGCTACTGTTGCATTCATTCGACGAGGAAAAATATATGTAGGTCATGTAGGTGATTCTGGCATAGCAATGGGTTTTCAAAGACCTGGAGATAAATCGTGGAAAGTACATTCATTAACTCAAGACCATAAACCAGAAAGCACATTTGAGAAGTCTAGAATATTAAACGCTGGCGGAAAAGTAATTACGAAATCCGGTGTTCCGAGAGTTGTTTGGAACCGGCCACACAAGGGACACAAAGGTCCTATTACCAGAAGCACACCGTTTGATGAAATACCTTTTTTGGCTGTTGCAAGAAGTTTAGGAGATTTATGGAGTTATAATTCATCATTAAATCAATTTGTAGTTAGCCCAGATCCAGATGTTAAAGTAATAAAATTTGATCCAAAGACTTTCAGGTATAATTAGTTTTTTGGTGTAAAAATTCTATTTTGTTTTTTTTTTTAATAAAATTAAGATTGATAAATTTTTCGTACGTTTTAGATGTTTGATTTTTGGAACTGACGGATTATGGAATGTTATAGGTGCTCATGAATCAGTAGCGTTAGTGCAAGATGTCTGCCGTGAAAAGTCAGTTTACACTAATTGGAATACAGAATGTCAAAATCCTAGTAAATATTTAGTAGACAAAGCTATCGAAAAATGGAATTCACGAAAAATGCGTGCTGATAATACTTCTGTTATAATTTGTTTGCTTGAACCATCTGGTTCTTCCAATACATTATGCAACAAGTCTCATAATTTAATTTCTTATAGCACAACAGAACATAATATCATGGAAAAAAGTTTAAATTACCTCAATCCTTATAATATACCTTCAACTTCAGGTCGAATGGATGAGTTGTTTTCTTCTTATGAAAATATGACCGTCAATATTGTAACTGATCTTTATCATCCGCAATACTTTCCGACAGTTGATATACATGAAAAGTATAATATTCCAAATTACACAGTTGCGCAAAAATATGAGAACGCAAGTTCTCATCATCAATCATATTATGGTGATACCCGGATTTCTGATGATTTTATGTTGGATAATAGTTCTTCCAATTATGTTTTTGAGAGTTGCCCTAATTCAGTTTCAAATTATGTAACTGCACCGGCGCACAGCAGTGAAATCTTCTTAGAGCCAAGTTTTGCTGAATCATATAATTCTTTTCTATCAAACACAGAAAATGATAATAGTTCCAATTCGGATAGTGATAGTTATCGTCATATTTATAAAAGTTTAAATGAAACTGGCTTAGCAGGTCAAGATCTTGTTTACCAGCACTTACCAAATAGATTTAATGAACAACAACAACACCAATATCAACAAGCTTGCATGCTAGATGAAGGAGGCTACAGTTTAACTAAACTTGAAACAAGATGTGAACAAAAGATGCGTAACAGTTATGATTCGATAAGTAATCATGATAAAAAAGATCAAGATTTCAATAGAACATTCCATTCAGTTGCTGAATCAACAAATCTAAATAATTTCAATTGTTTATCTAATGGTAACAAGACTAAAAGTTTGCAAGCCACTACAGAACAACCGATCGAAAATAATCGAAAAAAAGTTTTCAAGGAATTTGAAAAATCTGGTTCGATATTATCAACGTCGAAAAATGATAATAAAAGAAAAATTGTAGAACCTATACAAATAAGTGAAATTTCTTCGTCAAATGTTATAGAACCAACCACTCATGAAGAAATTGTTAGTAGTAGCAGTAGTAGTAGTAGTAATAATATTAGTAATGATGAAATAATGAGTAGAAAAAGAAAAAGTTTGGATATATCTTACAATCAATTAGACAAGAAAGCTAAATCATCATTCCCAGATAGACAAAATGAAAATATTTCAACCTCTTCAACTAATTCAGAATCATTTTCAAATAATAAAAGAAATTTACGACTTAGAAACTCATTACCATCTTCAAAAGAAATCAAATCAAGAATAGGCAGTATTAAAAAAGCACCAACAACACTTAAGCGTACAATGATAGCAAAGGAATTTTTGAAAAATTTAAATTCTTGTAAATACCGTACACGTCATCAACAGCATCAGGCAAATTCATTAGCAACTTCTAATGAAATTATACCCGATAAATCAAATAAAATTCAAAATTCACGAAATTTAGCACTAACTTCTAATATAACAAATTTAAATGTTTCATGTTGCTCTTCAAAACCATCATCAACAAAAAATAATAAAATACATTCAACTAAAATAGTATCCGTATCTCCGCCCACAACTAGATCTGCTGCATTGTCTGCAAAACGTCTGTCTTCGTGCCTAGTGGGTAAAACGTAGTTCAAACCATGAAATTGAGTACAAAAAACTTAAATAAATTCATTTATTGAAAAGAAAAAAACAAAATAATAAATTAGATCCTGTTAAAATTTCATAAATTTTAAAATATTTAGAATTATATATTTTTATGTGTCAATTGTATTTTAGGAATATATTTTTCATTTTATAGGCGTAGTACTTAGTTCATTTTTTATTTTTTTAGAATGAGTAAAATAATGAAATATTAAACGATTTTTTTTTTAATTTTCCACATTCTAAAAATTTTTAAAAGCTGAGCTGCGTTAATTTATAAACAAAACTTTTATATGACGAATAAAAAGAATATTTAATTTGACGATATCTGTAAAAAAAAAATTTAAAATGTAATGTAAAGTATTTTTGTTTAAATAAAATCTTTTACGAAAAAAATTTTAAGCATATTTTTGAATATTCACCATATTTCTATGTATGTATTATAAACATATATTTTAAAATCAGTGCAAATTGTCCTGAGTAAATTTTCAGCCGCGTCTGCATCAAAATTTCTTCAACACTAAAGCACATGTTTTATTTTAATTAAAAAAATAAAATTTTATTTAATCAAAAAACAAAGAAAAATAGCAATTGTTACAGTTAATTTTAAAATAAAATTTATAAATAAAACTTTCTTCTTCCTTCCATTGCATGTCTCTTATTAGTTATAATCCAAGAATAATCACCGGTTATGCTATCAAAAGTTCCTTCTTGTATTGATCTTAATTTTAATGTAAATCTTGGACCTAATTCTTTCAACTTTGCTTTTTGTCCGGTTTTAGTGAATTCATATCGATGATGACGGAAAAATATAAAATCTCTTTGATTGTGAAATGTACACACTCGTCGTCCTTGAAATTGAGGATCGTGATTAAATAAAGCCCCAAACAAGCGTCCTACAGTTAAACCTAAAAAAATAGACATTTTTTATAAAATACAGGTATGTCATGGTTTTACAAAAATTATAAATTGTAACTTTAAGCCCATCTCAATAAAATGAAGTCCATATACGTGGATCCGAAACATATTCTTTTTCGTTACCTTTCAGCTTTCGAATCAGCACAAACATTATACAGAAATAATTTTTTTTTTGTTTTAAAATATTTAACTTATTATTTAACTATTTTTTTAAATTAAAACTCAACATAATTATCAAGATAGGCTTTTAATTGTTTTTAAAAATATTAAAAATATAAACATTTCAATCACCTAAGCGAGTGGTAAAATTTGTTAGAATCACTTCAGGACGATGTTTTGTAATTTCTTTGTGATCTTTTCGCAAATCTTTTGTCAATTTAACATTGCTAACTTTGAAATGAAATGACGGACCATTTGGCAAATGAATAATTAATAAACCATTTGGTTTATGACGATTTTCGTTAATTATAATCAAATCAGTATATCCTTCTCTAATACAACTCTTACACATTTTTTTCACCGAAGAACGATTTCTAACCTTCACCAAGGCATTGGGAAAAATTCTTGATAATTCAATACCAAATTTTCTAGTTTTTGTGTTCGGATTATCTGAAAATGTAATTACAATTTTAGGTGTATAATTTCCTTGGAAATAATCAGCAAATTCATCTATTTCTAATTCATTTTGTAATTCTTCATTTTCAGAGTCATTTAAATTGCTAACCGTGGTTTGATCTTGTTCACGTAAGCTTTCTATTGTATGACCCGAATGCCTTGGTCCTCCTTCACGTCTTCGCTGTTTACGTTCAGCACGTTTAGTTTTATTTTTCTCAATTTTTAATTTTTTATACAATTCTTTCCGTCTTTCTTTATTCCGAATATAGTGAAGGGGATTAATGACTGGAATTTTTACTCCATCTGGATCATCGCCATTTTCAGTATCATCGCCAGATTCGCTACCACTATCATCAGTATTCGATTCAGATTGTTTTTTTTTCAATTTTTTCGATGTACTTGGTTGTTCATCACCTGAACTGCAGTTGTATCCATTTTCCACATCAGCCGATTTATTTAATTTTCTCTTTTTGTTTTTATTTTCTTCTGAAACTGAATTATCATCACTACTATCTCCCTGAATAGAGTCCACCTGTGCTTCTTGTTTGCTGCAGTCAATTTCAATGTCATCATTTTCATTATCAACAAATTTAGTTCCATTATTGGTTTGAGCTTGAGAGTTCTCAATCTGAATATCAGACTCTGAATCATCTGATTGGTCTGTTAATAATTCTTCTTCATCGCTACTGACTTTTTCCAACGTTTTATTGGATTTAGATTTTTTCATTTTCTTATTTAAGAAATTGTTCTTATTTCAAAAAATTAAATTAAAATAGAATATAGAAATGATAGCCAACAAGCAGTAACTTTTTACTTTTTGCATTCTTCGAAAAGCAAAAGAAAAGAACACGCGGGTGTCAACAGAAGCATACTTTAAAAAACCAACAAAATGACTCTATTTTATGCAAAGCATACGAAATTAATTAAAAACCACAGAGATATGTTTTGTTTCATATGTAATGTGATTGCTGTTGTGTCGTTGTCGCCGTCGTTGTTTCCCCAATTGTGTTTACTACTTTCTATACATCATATGCAAGGATGTTGTATAAATGGATGAAGAATTTCCTTTCTTTATACTATATTCGATGAGGTAGTTCACATATGCTTTTTTGCACCAAAATGTCAAAATGTCCAAAAAAAAAAAAATTAACAATGCCGTTGAGTTGGCGAGCAAATTAGTTTATTCGAGCAATCTGTGCAATAGCGACTTAAGCAACAGCGACTGTGCAGTAGCGACTTAAACAAATTGCTTCCAGTTTAGACGAAAATAATATTTCATAAATTTAAAAACCCGTTCAAAGTAAAAAAATAATTAAAAATATACCTAATTAGAAAACAAAATGCTAAATACTTCAGATTTCTAATTACTTCTCGCTTCAGATTTCTAATTACTTTCAATATTTTTAAATAAACAAAAAAAAAAATCAAAATAACAATTGGAAAATTATTAATTTCTAATCATTTTAAAATAAGCGAAATAATTAAAAGTGAAATAATTAATTCACATTAATAAAAATAATAATTAAAATTTGAGATAATGAAGTGTTGCATAAAAGGGTGCAAACATTATTTAAGTGGAAATAATAAAAATTATGGAATTTCTTCTCATAGGTAAGTATCTTTAAAATTATTTTTATTAAATATTATTTTTATTAAATATAATTTTTTTACATAATGTATTAATAAAATTTTATTTACTATAAGTACAATTTTATTAAAAATTAAAAGAAAAAATTAAAATTTGTAGGGAAAAATATCGGGGGTGGGGGGAAAACATGAAAAAAAAATTGCACCAAAAAGTCAGATAAGAAAATATGCAGAGTAATTGGCTTAATTTTTTAAAATCAAATGTTAGTCAGAGGACTTGGATTAGGTTAGGTGTAAATTTTTTTTTTTTTTTCAAAATAAAGTCAATGCATTCCAAAAAAATCTCTAGGCGTAAGTGAAGCTTACGTGTACAAGCTCGATTTGGCTGAAACTTGTTGAGGGGGTAGAGTCGCCATAAAACTGAAATCAGAGATATGGCCATAAAAATGTTTAAAATAGGAAGCTGTATGCTGAATGGGGGACAGCTGTCGCCTCCTAAGCTTCGAGAAAAAAAGGGCAAACCGGGAATAAAAAATAAGGCTAAAGTGCAGTTTATGTGAACCACTCAGAACCGGCTTAAACTTGGAGGGGGTAGAGGCGGTGCCCAAACTTCCAAAACTGAAATCAGTTCTTGGGGCAAAGGCCCCGTTTCGGAGATACGGCAAAGATGTTGTGGGAAAAAGAAATCTAAAACAGTGAAAAAAAAAATATTGTGATTTTATATAAAACACCCTGTACTGTAAATGTATTGGTCTCACTAAATAATGTAAGAGAGATACTTCCTGCTAGAGCTGGATTTACTCTTCCTTTAGTATTTATTCGTAGATCATATGTTAATGTATTGCTGCCGTGTCGTTGTCGCCGTCGTTGTTGCCAATGTGTTTACTTCTTTCTACAGTCTACATCTCTTTTTCTGTCATTTTTTATTATTATTTTGAGTTTACAAAAAATTACAATTTACAAATTTACAATTTCATTTTTGGTGGATGATTGATAATGAAATTAATCAAAATCATTTAGAAAATTGAAAATAAATTAATAAATTTTGGATATCGGCACTGTTAGGCTTCGCAGTCTAGTCAGGGATCTGATTCTGATCTGTTACACTTTTATTAACATATCAATATACCTTACCGTGTGCTAGTGGAAATAGTATCTTTAATTGAATTATTAAGTAAAATCTTTTGTAAAACAATGGCATTTTTGACAAGAAATACTATTTGCTCATTAAATCAATTTTGTTTGATTTCTAGAAATTTTCATTTAACGTCGGCATGTAATGAAATACGAAAATTGGCCCGTCTTCGAGTTGTGGATAACAGTGAAATAGGTGAGTTCCGCAAAGAACTTCTTAACTAGTCATTAGTCATCTACGGTTCAAAGCAATTGTCTAATTCTAATTAGGTAGGTACCTACTGAAGATTTGATTGCTGCATGATTTCTAGTCTTGTTACAAGTTCAAAGCATTTGCTTATTTCCAATTAACTGAAGTTTTACAGTAAAAGACACGAAAATTAATTTTATTTATTTCTGCATCATGGAAATTTGGGAATATGTATACTAATTTTAATTTATTTTTTTATTAAACTTGTCCCAAAACAACGTTTTTTGATGATTATAATTATTTTCAGGTAAACGTGCTATGGCTGAGGGTAAACCTCCGAGATGTATTCATGTTTACAATAAAAAAGGTGTTGGATTAGTTGGTGACAAAGTACTCGTTGCTATCAAAGGTCAAATGAAGAAAGGAATTTTAGTTGGTTGCAAACAAAAACAGAAACCTAAAGTTCCAAAATTTGACAGTAATAATATTGTTTTGATAGACGATAATGGGACACCATTAGGGACAAGAATACATGTACCTATTCCAACAATAATTCGAACAATATTAAAAGAGAAAACGATAGCAAAAGGTGCTGATTATACAAAGGTTTTAGCAATAGCTAGTAGATTTATATAAAATTATATTGTTATGTGACGAATAATAAGATTTTTAATTTATAGAGAAATATATTGTTTAATTTGTTTATTCGCATTCACATTTCTAGGTCTAGTCTAGGGTGTACTATCTAAAGTTTCAAATCGAAATGTAAACAATATAATATTTTTTGTCCATAATGAAAATCAACATAAAATGTCTCTTATTTAAATTATGACGATGGTATCATAGTTTGAAGGTTGCAGTTTTGTTCGTAAAAAGTATTCGTACCTAACACAATTCAACAGATTTTATAATTATGAAATTCGAATGATAAAGATTTAGGAAATCAGGATTTTGAAATATTTTAGATTACAAGATTTCCTAATAGTCTGCCTATATACTAAAACTTAGAGTTAGAAATCAGTCGAAATCACAGTATTGTTGAATAGGGAAAAAACTAAAAACGAAAAAAGAAAAACAAAATTTAATTAGGCAAATTTAATTTATTATTATATAAAATTTATAAACAATACTTTTTTCTTTTATTTAGATTGTTGTCCGTTTTTTTGGCTCTGTCTCATCATCACTTAAAAGATTTCTTTTCCTTTTTTTGTTGTGTTCTTCAACTAAATTACTTGTTTCAATATTTAGTGATCTTAATTGCAGCCAATCAGTGTACTAAAATGAAAAAAAAAAAATTTATCAATATTTTTTAAATGTTAGATATTTTTTTTGGAATAATGTCTTTATCAACATTTAAGATTGGAGGTCTGCTTTATTTTGAGTATTTGTTGTAATAAAAGTAGTAGGTATCTTCTTTTCTTAATTCACTATTTATTAAAAACTTTACCAATGAGTTAGTTTTAATTCCCATTTCATAAAGTTGATTCTCTATCATTTCTAATTTATGATCAGGATTAGCATCATCAGCCGAATTTTTTGCAATATCCAACAAATGCCGAACTCGTTGACGTATTGTTTCAAAAATAATTTTCCCAATTATATTATTCCTGTCATATGGAGCCAAATATCTTCCGTATTCATAAAAATGTGGATGTAATCGTCCAAGTTCAATATGCGTAGTTTCAGCCACACAAACTGCTTTATGAATATCTTTATAAAAATCAGGTACTTGAATTCTACAAATACAAATTAGGTAACATCATGAATTTAGCTTCAAAATTTAATTAAATTCTTTACATTAATGTAAGTATACGTATAAGTACCTAGGTGGGTAGGTACCTAGGTTATTTTGTATAAAAGTGCAATTAAAATCGAGGAGATATAATTAATTCATGAAATTAAGTTTTTGAAATTTCTAGTTCTAAGATTACGAGATACCCATTAGATTTGTATTTGAATCCGTTAGTTTTAATCTATGAAAGTAGGTACTAGGTGCCTAGCCTAGTTCTAGTATCTTGTTAGCTTTCTTAAAAAAAAAACCAATGAAAAATTTGACGTCTAAACTTACGCAAAATGTGGATTATTCGGCTTCAATTCTTTAATATACCAAAGTGGGAGCATTATTTCTTTGTTGGGTTCGAGGTCTTCCGCCTCGCAACCTGCGTCTAAAAAACCCATTTTAACCAACTTTGTCTTTACAGTACATTTTACACGTTCTTGTGAAACTAAAATGTCATCAATTGAAAAGTAATTTGAACTATAACTATTTTTTAACATTTTTATTTTTTAATATGAATTATATTTCAAATTCAAAATAGTATTTTTTTTTATTTATAATAATTAATTGTAAATTTGTAAACAATCTTTGTTATTATTCTTATTGTTATGAATTAACATAGAGACATATATAATCAACCTAGAATGTACTGCATCTGCTGTGAATTTTCATACATACATGATACAACATATACCTAATTTTTGAATACAGCATAAATGATCCTCTCCAATGGTCTAATTTACTAGAAGAAATTATAAAGTTGACCATGTTCCGTATTTGCAATAATATCGAATTTTGGCTACCAAGTTGTTCAAAAATGAACAAAAAAAATTGTAGTACACAGTGGTAGTACATAGTTTTGCTCTTTAAACATTGTTTTAATAGGCCACTAGAGTCACTACACTAGACCTAAGTAGAGAACTATGGCAGTGATGCCAACTTGTCTTTGAAAAGATTCCCTAGATCTGTAAAAAAAATTCCCTAGATTTAAAAGATTTCTAAAAATTATTTTTTTTAATCAAAAACACTTTATTTGAGATCTTTTGGTTACAAAAAAATAAAAAAAAAAAAAAATAAAATTATTAAAAAAAAAAAAATAAAATAAAAAAAAAAAATTTTACAAAACTTACATATCAATAGACAACTCCATCTTATTAATTTTTATTTTTTCACAATTAGAAAAAAAATATTTTTAATTTCTTATTATTATATGTTTAATTATTTTTATTTGACGATCAACCAAATCCAAATGACGAAGAAATCTCACAAATTGACAGACACCAGTCAGTCACACTATAAATTTTCAAAAACAAAATCAATCAATCATCAATTTTTAAAATAAAACGGAACAGGAAAAGAAAAGGCATTTAGCAGATACAGAACAGAATAGACGAATAGAAGGAAATACAAACAACAGAACAAAGGAAAAACAAAACAAATTGTCAAAATTTATTATCAACCTTGCCAGACACTGCAAAAAAATTGAAAATAACGTTCCCAATATTCAGTAAATTAAACTAATATTTTTCAAGAAATACTTGACACTTTTGATTGCAAACAAAGTTTTAAATTATTAAAAAGAATTCAAACAATATTGGACTGAAAATAAATCCCTAGATTTTGCCATTTTTCCCTAGATTGTTAGTAAAATTCCCTAGAATTCTTTAGATTCCCTAAAATTCCTAAAGTGCCAAAAAAATCCCTAGATCTAGGGAAAAATTCCCTAAGTTGGCATCATTGAACTATGGTCATGGTCCGAAAAAAATGAATTATTTAGAAGTTGGGTGGGAGCGTTTATTTATTTTTGTTTGCGTAAAAAAAATTTCTAGCATTTTTCGCTGATCGGAAACTTAAGAAAATTACTAGGTATTAAGTATATCGTATATGTATATTGACCTTTTAAAACCTAGATATTTGTTCTTTGTCTTTTTTATTACAAAAAGTAAGCTCTAGGTACCCTTACCAAAACAGAGGTAAGGTCTAGGACAGTACAAGAATGTTTGAGGGCACTTGAAAAAGTGGGAAATGAAAACCGGGTGGTCATTACGTGGGTTAAAGGCCACTCGAATATAGAAGGAAATATGAGAGCCGACAGTCTTGCGAGGTTTGGCAACGGGGGCACCCCGGAAAGACTACAATCTTTCAAGGGCGCCTCGGAAATAAAAACCAAGATAGACCACGAGGGCTGTGAAAAACACAAAGAAATGTGGAGACAAACAGAAGGAAATAAAATCACCAAAAAGGTTTGGGGGAATCTAAACAGTGAAAAGTCCAAACAGATCTTAAACCTTAACAGGAATGATCTGCGACTTTTCACTGGAATATGTACAGGGCACTTCTTTAGGAACCACGAGTTCCGAATAGGGAGGGCCGACACTGGGATCTGTAGGGGTTGCGGAGAAGAACCCGAAACTACACCTCACGTGCTCTGCGAATGTCCGACGATTCGGACTAGGAGAGCAAGGATGTTGGGGGATTATTTTTTGCAGGACCTTGAGGACCTGCAAAGACATAGGACAAGAGAAATAATTAGGTTCGTCAATGGTATAGGGTGGCTCGATGGGGAATTTTAGGCCCATCGGGTAGGGCAGTACAACGGGCCAATCGGCCTAAGTGCAAGGAAATCGCAGGATTTCCGACCCGCTACAACCTAACCTAACCTAAGGATAAATCGATCTGAGCCCTGCGTTTTTGTTTTTGAACTAAATTTTATTTTGTAGAAAGTAAATTTTTATTTTTCATTAGAATTAAGTTGATTTTAGAAGTTGAATTTAAGTTTGTTTCCTGGCCTACAAAATAGTGTCAAAGAAAATTGTAAAAAAACAAGACATCCCCCAGATTCCCAGAGCTAAATAACCCCAAGTGGGTCGAAAAAGTTATAGCAGATATGTTCCCTCAAAAACAGTGAGCCAGTGACCACAGAAACATTCACGCTCGAAGAATTAGTTATAGCAGGGTGAAAACTGAAAATGGGTAATTCTCCTGGCCCAGATGGAATACCCAACGAGGTCATAGTGCAGGTTATAAAACACTCCGGAATGCCTCTTAAAGCTATTCAATAAATGTCTAGCCGAGGGAGTCTTTCTGGAAAAGTGGAAAAACCAAAAGCTGATTCTTCTGAGGAAGCCAATGAAGCCGACGAACCAAACATCATCCTACCGTCCGATTTGCCTCCTGGACACCATGGGTAAGGTTTTTGAAGGATTGATTCTCTAGTGGACTGTCAAGTCGACAGTTCGGGTTTAGAAAAGGATTGTCAACAATCCATGCGATCCAGGAAGTGATTAATATCGCCAGACTAGGAAACGTAGAAACCGGGAAGAAGAAAGGCTTCACAGCTCTCTTCTCAGAGAAGTGCCTGGCTACCTGGTACGTATCGTCAATAATTACCTTAGTATCCGAAAGGTGTTCTACGTAGGAAAAAACTTCAGAGTGGCGCAAAAGATGTCCTGCGGAGTCCCTCAAGGCTGAAAACTGGGACCCTTCCTGTGGAACATTGCGTACGACGGATTGTTGGACATGACTCTGCAAACTAATTGCAGTCTGGTTGGATTTGCAGACGACATAATAATCTTATGCTGGGCTGTCGTGAAAAGGTGGCTCGATTCCAAGGGAATTTTAGGTACCCTTGCCTACAAATCGGTGATACCTCCATCCAGTGGAAGGACCAATTAACTTGCCTGCGAGTGGAGCTGGACAAAAGACTTAGCTTCCGGGCGCATATGACTAAGCTAGCTGGGAAAGGTGCAGGTGCATACAGCAGCCTCTCAAGGTTGATGCCCAATGTTGGTGGTCCTTCGGACACCAAAAGGAAAATTCTATCCGGGCACACTGTCGAAGATGTTGTATGCTTCTCCGGTATCGGCGAAGGCAATGGAGAAGCCATCCTACAGGAGCAGTGCTAATTCCGTAAACAGATGTTTGAGTATAGCTTCTGCTTAGCGAACTGTCTCGGAGAGCGCAGTCCTTGTGGTAGCAGGAATACCTCCTATTGACCTGATGGCGGCGGAAAGGAGTACGGTCTCCTGGCAGTCACAGGAGGAAGAAGTAGATGAGACTCGGACACAAATAAAGAAAGCAGCCAGGCGCGAGCCACTACACAAATAGCAGATGCGTTGGGATGGCAGTACATCAGGTAGATGGACACACAGGTTCATCCCAAAAATAGAGAAGTTGATAAGTAGAACGCATGGGAACGTGATCTTTTATATCACCCAGGCTCTCAAAGGTCCTGGTTGCTATAATGGCTATCTACATAAATTCAAGGTCAAAGAAGAGGGATCATGTGATTACTGCGGAGATAAATGCAAAGAGTGGGAGGGTGACAGAACAAGGGTTATTGAGGAGGTAGGGGTAGAAATAACACCAGAAAATATGGTAGCAGTGATGTTAGAAGCAGAAGAAAAATGGCGTGCAATGGAGGTGTTTTTCAGGAACATTCTGAAAGCTAAGCAGCAGCGCTTGAACGCCTAAATTTCTGGAGGGGCACCATGGAAACGTGAATGAAGGAGATAGTAGGAACGGGCTGGGCTACTCGTGAAGGAATGTCGTAAGATGGTACCGCGTGTAGCTACTCAGCAGCCACGAAGGTTGGGTTTTAGTCGGTAGTTCAAACTAGTTTGGAAACTAGTTTGAGAGTCCGACACTCTGTGCGTCAATGCATTTCCCCACCTTCTCAAAAAAAAAAAAAAAAAATTCGTTTTCTGACACGCTTTTGCCATTTTTGTATTTAAAAATTTTTTGTCGGACATTACTTCATTAGTTCATCATTGGTCGGGTTCTAGATAATAGCCCAAAATTTGTTCTTACTATTACTACTATCTAACTAGATAAAAATAGTGTAAGACTCTCGAAGTTTGGGAATAGTTAGTGAGCTGTGGGGACATAAGCCGAGAATCATTAGATTCATTCAAAGAATTTGACATAATATTTCGTAGTAAAATTGATAAACCGACACCTCCTATCAACATACGCCTTAGTTATAATATTAATGTTACATAAACTTAATTTTGCTAAATTATTTTTTTATAGTTTTGTTAAATGATAAGAGAGACATTATAAAAAATAATTAATAAATATTTTAAGTAATATTATGTATACCTACCTAGTTGTGGGTAATAATACCTACATTCAGATTGCAGGGTTTTAAGTTTTTTTTATGTATTTTATTGCTACAAGCTCTAAAAGCAGTCATTTGAATTTAAATTATTTAAATTTTTCTCCGTCACATTTATTTTTTCTTTTATAATTTTGAATGCATTTTTTAACAGCGCTTTTATATTGGGTTTTCATTGCTATGACTTGGAAAATAGGTCTTTATAAAAAAAAACAATCTTTTTATTACGCAAACTCGTAAACTTTTCATGAATGAAAGTTTTCCAAGAATTAATTTTTCAGTTTAGATACATTTTTCGTCCGAACAAAATCATACTTACTTAACTGATAACATGGAAAACATTTATATATTTTAAAAAAAAAATCCATATTGATTTTTTTTAATTTATATTACACGGTCATATAATAAAATATAATTTAAAAATTAAACAAATGAAATCAATAAAATCACTTGCAGAACAAAAAATAAATTCAACTTATTGCAGATACATATTTTTTACGTTTTTAATTTATATCCAAGATTATGTCCAGTATTGTATGTAAAGAAGTATTTGACGACTTTACAATAACTTCAGAAGGTAAAAAAAAATAGTTCAAATGTCTAATTCATATAAAAATGTATTTTATTTTGAATTATATCATTAACATTAAATTTTCATAAAGAAAACACATTAATCTATCTAGAGAACTACATTTTACACATTTTAAATATAATTAATTGTTTGATTAAAAATTGTAACCAATGGCCACTGAATATTGATTTTTACCAAGCTGAAAAATTTTATTCAAAATAATGAAATCAGTACTTAAAAATTATTAAATCGCAAATATTTCAATCACAGAACTTTATTTCAACAAATTTCATTACGTTTTTAATATACATACATATATTAAAAATTTATAAAAAAAAAGAAATTTGGTACTTATTAAACCGATATTAAAAGTAATATAAATTCGATGGAAGCAAACTCATAAAATCATTTTCGTTCAATTGTACTTAATGTATTTTTTTTTGTTATAATATAACGTACGAAACGAAAATCGAATGTATTATATGTAAAATTTTAATCTTAAAATCACAATCAATGAAAAAATAGAACATTGGTCGGAACAGGAAGTTTGAAAAATCCGCTTTACTAAAGTTTATTAATCCGGAATATCTATACAGAGGATACAAATAATAATAAAAAAAATTAAATTCAATTTTTATTTTTCATTTCTGCAAAATTTTATTACAATCAAAATCAACCACTATAATTCAAACATTTTCCACTGAACATTAAATATATTTTATCATTACAGTATAATATATTAAGACCGAATATGAAAATAAAATAAAAATTAATTAAGATCAAAAAGGAAAAATTAAGATAATAAGGTTTGAAGAAAAAAAATAACATAAAATGATGAATTTGCAAAAATAAAAGTAATTTCATAATTTTCTCTATATAAACAAGATTTAAAAAAAATAGGGTGTGTATACTGTAGTGTAGTATATAATGTATATCAATTCAAAATAAATTCGATTTTCACATAAGAATAATTTTTCTATAGGTATAACAAAAATAATTTTGAAAATAGGTTATATTATTTTAAAATGCAGTATTCTGCATTTTCATATAAGTTTGTGCACAACATAATATTTTTATTTTTTACCCCTTTGTTCTAAATCATTTTCGTATATGTATGCATGTACAATTAATTGTACATTCGTTAGCTGTCTTGTACGTTGAAAAGAAAAATCAAAATTAATATCATACTTCCTTAATTGTACTTACTTTACCCTTGCTCTTTATTTTTTTTAAAAAGTGATATATTACTCTAATTATTAATATTTTTTTAATACATAAATTATAACACATAACGTGTTCTTCATTCTTGTGGAGGTGAGTGAAGTGTTATTTTTTATGGAGAATGGATGACAATATTTGAAATTAAAGGATTATGATCGTAGGATATGGTTAAATGGGTTGATGCTCAAAAGCACCACAATCGGTTCAATAATCACTCTTTTTGAAAAAAATCAGATTTATATTAAAAGTGTTTCTCAATATTTTATATCTTCTTTCTGGACGTTAAGAGAAGAAAAAAATTTTTTGTTTTCATTAAGGTTAAACAATTTTAGTTTTATTCTGCGAAACTCTTTTTTTACTTTCGATATCTATACCTTATTTATAAGCATGTTTCCAAGCATAGTGTTGTGTAGTTTCAAAATTGTTGTTTAGTCGAGATCTTCACACATTCTAATAAAAGAAAATTTTATGTTTTAGTTAATTTAAATAACATACGATAACAAATTTTCTTACAAGTTTTATTTTTAGTTTTTAATGCCTTTTTAATCAGTAAAATCTTTTTTAATTTTACAATTTTTAGTCTGTAATATCCAAACAGGAATTTCCTCTATACCTATTTCAAATTGTTTATTTGGAAAAAGTTTCTTTTTAAATTTACAGTATATTTAATTCATTTCGTTCCAATTGTATATCTACATTCGACCTTTAACCACATTCACATGTAGTTAACAATTTTAATTGAGATCATTTTATAGATTTAGCTCAGATCCTTGAACACATAATAGGACTAAAAGCATTTTCTTAGGTTTCTACAATCGAGATCGTAATCCATTTCCAATATCAATTTCCAAACCCACATACCATTTTTTAATGATAATGTTCGGGCCCTCCGTATCGAAACCAAATCCTGGAAGCTAATTTTTTTATGGATTCCTTCACTCGACAACTATTCAGCCAATTACCTAATCCTTTCTTACATAACAGTTTTTTTAGGCTCCTACAATTGACTTTCTTACCCATGTCCTTGTACAAATTAAATCGAATTTCATTTTTAAACCCCAGCCCTAATCCTTAGGAAAAATGGAGGCTTAACATGTTTCGTTAATACTAGAAGCATGACACTATGAAATCATAAGAATCTAATCTAATCTTCATTTACAATATACGGAATACGGTGTACGCTCGTTTATTTACAATATACGGAATACGGTGAATATGAACTTCCAATAGACTTTTCTATTCTGTAAATTTTGGTAACAAAAAATTAAACAAAATTCGATTTAATTATAGAATTAAAAATAAAAAAAATTATTGGAGATTTTTGATTATTAAATCAAACCACAATCGCCACAACTTACACACAAGAAACTTTTTTAGATATTGTGCATGAAAACCGCAACTACAAAAACATCTTAACAAGTTCGATACCACCTTTTTTGAACAAAGAATATACATACTTTTTCCATTTTTAATAAAAAAAAATATCAAAGAAATTTTTCAGATAAAAATAGAGTTCAAAATATTGATTTTGTTCAATATATGATCGTCTGTTTCGTTTTTTTCATTTGAATTTTTTGTATGGAAATGGAATGAATTTCTATTATTTATATGTACATACTTCCTTTTTGGTTATACCTATACTGAATCAATTATAATTTATATTGAAGGAAAAGTATTATATTATTAGTTTTGTTCGATAACTGATCCTAAAAATGAGTTTTTAGATCTAATTTTCTTACTTTTAATTTTAATATAAAATTAAATACTGCTTTAATAATTTAAAGTAAATTTAATAACATTTTCTAAAAACCTTTTAATATCGTTATGATATCACCTCAATTTTCTGTTTTAATTAATATGAAAAAAACTCTATAGAGAATTATGATATGACCATGAAATAAATGGTAAAAATTTAATTTAATTTTTTTTTACTTGTCCTACACTAGAATGCATGGTTATGTATATTATTATTAAAAATTAAACGATTGCGATGATTTCGAATGTTTGAATACTTGGATAAGATTCTACGATAATTTTTTCAAGTACAGGCTTATGGAACCTTGACACGACTAAAAATGGATTTCTATAAAAATAAGAAAACAGGTATATTTTATAATACTAAGCTTATTGGATTCTTTTTAATTAACAAATAAAATTCCACTAAACTTCCATCTTACGATCCATCTTATGTTATGGAACTGCAATTGTAATTTCGGAAAATAACAAGAATTTACTGTTTAATACAAGGATATTTTAAGGGTGTAAAGGCGGTTGGCTTGCTTAAATATTTTTAATTGCAGTATGTATATTAAAAAATCGAATAATACTATTTAATGATTTTTTTTAAATAAATAGGTAGAATGAACGTTAAGGTATTATTTTACAAAAAATTAACTTGATATAAAACTTGTAATATTCTTTGAAGGCAAATTATAATGAAAACAAAATATAATTACCCAAAACTAAATGTTTAATTACAGTCAAATTAAATCTTGGTGAAATGAAAATCAGTCAAATCTATTTAAGAATAAAATTTTGTATTATCCGTGTGAGTTGAATTTATAACAAAAAACCAACTCAATGATAGTTTCTGTGTTATTTTTAGTGTTTTGAAGAAGAGTGACTATAAGGATTAACTATTAATATTTCTTTTATTAGATATGTAATGTAATGTATTAAGTAATGTAATGGAAATTTGGAATAATTGAAAAATTGCTTTAATTCTTGTAATTGCCATTGTAATAAAAATAAATTTAATGTTTCTATGTACACATACCTAGCCTGGAAAGTTAGAAGCCATAAAATATTTACTTAAAAATAGAAAAATAGGTAATATCTATCTGATTTGAAAATTCCCTTAAAAAATATTAACATATAAAAAGAAATATTTTACTATCCAACATGACATCTCATACTTTATTATCACTGCTATAGTTAATCTAATGCGAATTTAGAATAGAATCTAAATTTTATAATACCAAATATAATGGAAGGACTAAATTTCATAAAATATATGATAAATTTTTTTATTATTGAATGATTGAATCCTTTCTTTATGTTGACTTAATAGCGTTGATTGTCCCCAAATTTAAGAAGAGAAAATTGTCCCACTTCCTGTCATCCGATCGATATGAAATTTTGCACATCAACTCTAATCGGTGACAAATGACAATGCATTTATATAATATGTATATAATATAAATATATAATTTCATCTCGTTGGAATGCACTATAATTAACTTTTATAACGAATTTGAATTTCCCTTATAAAGGATTTACAATAAAAACTTTGTTTTAATGGGTTGTGTTTCTTTTTCAATTATTTAGATTAATAATGTCTTTTAACACATATTATATTATTCTCATTTAATTCACGTACATAATTAAAGCATACATTATATTTTCCTTGATGTAACATATGTATGTACAAAAAAATTTTGAGGAATTTGAAAAAGAAAGTATGATATCCTATAGAAAAGTTTTGATTATTATCAAAACTTACCCATTTGTTTTCTACTTCTATTAATATCTAGTAACGAATGTTTTTTTTTGAAAAGAGTTAATATTAAACTCAATTAAATGAAAATTTAGGGCTTGTTTTTAATCTAACTGAGCACTAGCACTAGACTAATATTTTAATACATTTTTTTAGAAATCAATGAATATGCAATCAAAATTGGAATAGATCCAAAATCCGAACCGTTTTTAATACCACTAGCTAGAGAAGGATTAATACAAGCCTTACCGCAGGATTGGAGAATATGGTAAATATAAACAAAAAAATAACAGAGTTGAAGAGAAAAACCATGCGCAGCAAAATTATTTTCATTGTCTAAATTATTTACAATTATTACGATTTCCAAGATCCAGAATTTTAAGATTTATCTATTAAACCAATCGTCTGTTACTAATCATTTCTGGTGCGGTTGCCAGACCAGTTTGTTTTATTTGAGAAGTTTCTGATCAAAAGGTAATAAAATAAAAGCACTGAAAGATTTTAATTTCTAAACTCAAAATTGTTTTGCTTTTTGTGAAACTTTAATAAAATAATTTTTATTCACTTTTGTAACGTTAATAAAATGCAAAAATTAAAATCTTTAAGGTACCCGCTTACAAAAAATTCAACCTTTGCCGAATAGAAATATAAGTTTATATTTTTAAATAAAACAATTTGAGTTTCAATTTCATTTGAATTTCATTGTAGTTATAACGAAAAATCCAAAAACTATTATTATTACAATGAGAAAACCAAAGTAACGCAATGGGATCATCCTCTGGACGATGTTTATAGAAAACTAGCAGAACAATTAAGACAGCAGCAAAATTCAAAAGCTACAACTCCAAATTCAACAATTTCAGAAGATGGATCTCTGTTAGATTCTGGAATTAAAAGTCAATGTAACGACGAAACTGACTCAAATAATATGCAAGATTCAATTAAAAATAATCAAATTTCTATATTAAGTAAAAATAATGACCTTAAATCGTTTGGTGATCTTAAATCAATTAAAAATTCCCGGTTTGAAGTATTTCGAACCCATCCTCAAATTACATTAGATATGCGAATCAATAAGTCGGACAGCGCTAATCCCACAGCAAAAACTGTAGAAGGTGGTCGACATAGTGAAACAAGCAGTGGTTTTCAAATTTCAGGTACTGGGTCTATGTTTTTAAAAACAAATACTCGTAAAAATTCGTTCGATGAAAACAATGTTTTTAAAAAAAGTGATATTCAAAGACATTTAGTTTTTGAATCTAATCCAAATGTCAAAGGAATATTAAGAGATTCAAGCTTAACAGATATAACTAAAAAGAAATTGGATGAAGCAGATATTTCTGAGGATAAAAAAAGTGTTCGATTTAATTTAGGTAAGCACATAATTTTATTTCAAGTCGAAAATTTGACTAAAGTTATAAATTTTATTGATTTTGTCATATAAATTTTATAACTTTTGTCATATTTTATTTTTAAAAGTGTAAATATCTTTTTATGTTTCTATCAGTAATTTGCACTGAAAACAAAATTTTCTAAATTTCTTATCTGAAATTTTTTTTTTTTTTCAATATATTTAGATATATGGAATTTAGTTTCTGCGCCTCAAGTTTTCTTAATATGAATTTTATTTTATGGTATTGTTGCAATATTTCTTTTTCATTTTTATTTTTAATTTTACCGAGAAATAAGTGTGTATTTATAGGACTGACATAGAAATTCAATATTATCTACTAATGGACCTTCCTTTTTTTTTAAAACCTTGTAAACCTAGAGTTTCTCATCCAATATTTTACAATATTTGTATTTTTGAAATGTCAAAAAAATCTTTAGAAATTTTCTTTTAATTTAACAACTTCTTATATTAGAAATTAGTGGATCCTTCAAATTTAAAATCCAAACCATAAAATTATAAAAAGAAAAAATGGAAGGTCCGAATTATTAATTTTAGTAAATTTTTCAAATTACTTATAAATGTATATAAATATGTATTTTTAATTTCAGATGATATCAAAATTAAATCACCCGATCAGCACGAACATTACTCGAATCCTTTAGAAAAAAGTCCTGAACAATCTGATACTGAGGATCCATGGGATTTTGATGATGACGATGATGACAGTAAAGATGATGAATATGAAGTTAAAATCCCACTTGTCTTGCAACCACAATCTCTTGTATGGAAGCCCCCTATTAAGCCTGTATCAAAAGTTTCATTATCTCTGGATGATAACAGAAGTAAAATTTTGGATAAAATAAAGGAAAGATCTTTAGTTCGTCCTTTATATGATGAAACTAATAATACCGATTCGGATTCGCGCACAAGCTCTGTTCTTAGCTTTACCAACAAATCAACTAAAACTCAATCACAATCACTTAAAGATGAACATGTTGAATCGTATAATTACGATGATAAAAATAATATGGAAGTGATTCGTAAAACTTTCACAGAGAAATATAAACTAGAAGAACATAAATTAAAAGACGAAATGAATAAAAATTTAGAAAAATTAAGAGTAGAATTAATAAAAGAAAATAATGAAAAATTGAATTTGCTTCAAGATGAGCTTAAAAAAAAAAAGTTTATTCAAAATGAAATATCTCTTGATTCTTATCAAAGGGAAAAACTTGAAGAAAATAAATTGGTATTAGAAAAAGAGAACGAACGATTAGAAAATCAAGTAAAACAAGAGTTATTAAAATTAGAAGAAAATTATAATATAAAATTAAAAAAATCTCACGAAGATTATGAAATTCAATTTAATCAAGCAAAATTAGAATTAGAAAAATTAAATAATGAAAATTTACAAGAATTTCGAATAAAAATCGCTAAAGATAATGAAAAATTACAAAATGAAGTATTAACAAAGCATAAAACCGCAATGGATATTTTACAAAAAAATCATTCTGAAATTCTTGAAGAATTAGAAAGAGATTTAAACAGTGAAATTGAACTTATTAAAAAGGAACATGATGTTAAATTAAATGCAATGAGAGAAAAGATGAATGATGAATTAGAAACTGAAAAGCAAAAAATGCGGGATACGGGTGAAGACCGACTTTATGAGAAAATTCGATGTGAAAAAAGAGTATTGGAAGATAAATATAAATGTTTGAAAGAAAAATACGTTCGTTTGAAAACTGACGTAAAATTATCGTTAGAGAGACGCAACCGACGGCGTGAACAAGCAGCTGCTGCTCAAACTCATCAAGCTAGTATTACTACTACTACTGGTTCAGAAACTGAAAGATCAATTTCTAATAAGCCATTATCATTTGGTAATCAGCACAGTAGTCAAGTAAAAAGTTATTCCTTATCAGCATCATACCCCGATCATCATCAGAAACCTCCTCCATCAACAAGTAATGCATTCAGATCTCGAGATAAATCTGGCGAACGTCAACAGCAGAAAAAAATTGGTATTTCATCAAAATATATAAAACAACTTCAAGCTCAATGCAATGACGACACAACTTCTAATTCAGAGTCAAAAGATTTAAATTCTGATACAACAACGATTTCAAATAATTACTCAAAAGGTAAATACCTACCAGTGCCCCCTACAATTTTATTAAGTGATAATGGTAATTCCGATTCTGAGATGGCGGTATCTTTGAATCATCCTCAAATAGAAACAAATAATAACAGTCAAAAAGATCGTTCGAGAAAAAAGGGATTTTCTCGAATGAAATCAGCATCCACATCAATATTAAATGCGGAAGCTTTTAAATCAGATCGACCATGTACACCAGTTGAAAATTTAAGACGTCAATTACAAAAGCTTGAGGATTTAGAAGATCAATTTCCAGACAATAATTCTTACCATTTGCGATATCCATTCGCCGACAACCATAATGAAACTAGTTCATCAGAATTAGAGTTTTTCAAACATCGTATTCATTTAGAACGTGAAACTGTTCGACGAGCGAAAGGTAGTTAGAATTTGGGATTAAAATTGAATTACTATACATTTTTTTGTTTGTAGATTCACTTAGATCACAGCGCACAAACTTCAGAATTCGTCAGCGTGAAATCAAGCAAAGAAACAAGCAATTAAGTACTAGACACGCTTTAGATCAATTGATTCAAGAAGAAAAAGAAATCACTGAAATGGAAGTTAATTTACATCGTACTAAATCTCTTTTGGGTGAAAAAGTTATTAGATTGCGACATTTAGAACATTCTTTACAAAGAATATACGAAAAAGAGAAGCCACTTGAATTACTTCATGTTGAAAACAAGGATGATGCAACTTTAAGTGATTTGAGCTCACATTCGAGCTCAGGATTTAGTAGTAATGATTTTGCAAGCGAAACAAATACACATTATAATAGGCGACAAGACATGTATCAAGATTCGTCTGAAGCCATTCAAAATTTGGAAATATTAAATGTTGAAATTCGTGAAATTTTGGATATTTTGGGAAGGCAGCAAATTCATGGTAAGCATTAAATATTTCTTTCAAAAATTTACTAGGTTTAAAAATATTCGAATTTTTATTTTTGACAGAATCATACAGTCCAAACGACATAAAGTGGAATCCTAATTCATCAAATTTAATATCTACAACTAACAAGAACATGAATAATGGTTCTGCCCCAAGTTTAGCTGAACGATTGGAACGTTATAGACATCTTGGGCGTGTTCAATCGGTATTGGCAGCTAATCCAAGAGCAATTAATTACACGTCGAGCTTAGTAGAACGTACAAGAGACCTTCGGAATTGGCTTAAGCAAGCCAAAAATGAGCATGAAATATTTTTAGGAACTAATTTCAGTCTAAAGATTGGTGCTGCTGACAGCAGCGGTAGTGGAATGGAAACATTATCTAGTAATCAAATGAATTTATAAATAATTTTAAATTATATATAGAAACACTTATGCCGTATCATAATATTGAATTGTGTCTAAAACTTAGATAATGGTTGATAATTCAACTTCATTTTTCCTAAACCAATTTTTTCTAATTCAACGAAGAGTTAACGAAAAGTTTTTGTCTTTATGACTAACTAAATTAATATTTGATTCAGTTGATTGCAAACGACATTTACGTTATCATATATACGTGACTTGATTTGTATTTATATACTATTAAAAACCTTTTAATTAAAATTAGAAGACGATCCCCACGCCTCCTTAACGAAAGAAAAATTACTGATTTAGGATTGTAACTAACTCTCTTCCTTATTTCGTTATTGAAATTTGATTTTGATCTGATGAGATGAGATGAGAAGCGTTCAATATTTTCCAGATACAAAATTTTCTTGATGAAATTAAATAGTATTTAAAAAAGTGTTTTTCAGATACTAAATTCATTTATCATTAATTATAATACTATTCTAAAAGTTAATATAAATTGTAAACTAATAATTATTATTTTTATTTTAGTGATCAAATTTTAGCTTTAAATTTTATTGATTAGCTAGTAAAAATATTAATTGTAGTAACACCTTCTTTTTTATCAAATTTCATACATTCTTAAGATATTCCTTCGCCAAGTTTCATTGTCTGAATTTTCGATATGATGTTTCCTTCGGCAAAAAAAATCTTATTTGCAGATTAAGATTCCATTAAATATCTATAAGTTAGTATCAAATTTGAATAAATTTGTAAGAATACGGTAGGTCGATGTTAGAAAGATACCCAAAGGAGTAAATTAGGTATATTTTTTTTTTAATTCTAAATTATTTTCAAATAATCTATTTTTATTTTACAATATACAATATTATAACAGAATCGAGAAGGATTATTATATTTATAATATATGTTACTAGTACCTAAGTATATTATTTCTTTTATATACTATATAATACCTAACAAAGAGTGGTGACTTAGGCAAATTTCTGGGATTACGGGCTTCCTGGATAAGGACATAAGACTAAAAAATTTTCAAACATTTTTGTTTTCAAGCTGAAATGAAATTTTAAACCAAAAATTACAAATTGATTATGTGATGATCTAAATATTATTTTGAAATTGTTTCTAAACAAGATTCGTAATAAAAAAAATATATTAATCATTAATAGAAAATTAAATATTTCTTAATGAAATATAATATTAATATTATAAACCAAAATTAATTTCTTTATCAAAAAATAGTCTCTTAAAAGGAGATATATCATAATGTTGAAATAAAGTTGTTAGTTTTACTTAATAAACAATTATAAATTTTAATGTCTAATAAAATTTTGTGTGATTGTTCAAAACACATTAAAATAAAATAAAGTTAATTAAATAAAAAAATATTAAAAAAGTTATTTAAATTTATTTTTCAACGAAAAATAGGACTGTAAGTTGTTATTGAGAGTGGCGCACAAAAACAAAAAAAGGAACATGTTACATTATTTGTCAGAAATTTCGAATCTTCGAATTTCTAGAAGTTAAGTACCAGAAAGTAAAATGTCCAATCAACTTCTATAATTATAACTCAATATATGGAATAACGCAATAAAATATTTTCCCCCCAATATATTTTTTTAAAATATATTTCAAAATTATTCGAAACCTCTAAAGTAAAATCATCAAATAAAATAACATTTTCAAAATATCGAAAATTTTAACTTTATCAGATTGATAAATACAAAAAACAATTTTTAAGAATTAAAAGTACATAGATACATTTGAGACCCGATATCAATACAAAATTTATTGAGCATTCTTTGAAAATTAGATAGCCAAAAAAAGATAATAGTTTAACTGAGAAATGTTCAGTTGATGTGGGTAACTTTAACACTGATGCATTAAAAAAAAATGTGTTACTTACTCCTGTTCAAAATGCATATTTCCAATGATTTAACTCCTTAAGTGTACATAAAATTAGATATTTTTTAGCTATAAATTTTATTAATACCTTAGAATAATTTTTGAATGTGTAATAAAAAAGTAATAAATTTAAGTAAAACCTTCAATTTAGTGATGAATCATGCCTTTTTTTATTAATAAATCGAATGTTATTTCATTTCAACCTTTCATAACAATAATAATATATATTTAGCACAAAAGATATTTTTTGGTTCGAATTTTTTAATTTCCTAATTTTCCAAAATAAAAAAAATATTATTTTTTAGTATACGCACATTTACTAATAATCTTAAGAATTAAATAAAATTTATCGAAGCTGAGCTGTTTACTTGATTCTGAAAAACTCTTTGGTAAATTAAAGAAAATATAATAAAAACTTACATTGCACTTTTTCATTAGATTAAAATTTATTAATATTTCTTAAAACATCAGTTAATGTTTTCAATAAATTTAAGCTGTGGAAATCATAATTGGCCCTGCTTCTTTTTTGGCTTCTCTTTGTTTTGTAATAATTTGATTTGCAATACGATCTAAATCTCGTTGCCCTGTTGATGTTAATTTACGTCCTCCATCGGGATGCTTTTCAACTAAACGAGCATGTTCTAAAGCTTGTAATGCTTTGCGGGCAGCACCATCAGCTGCACGACAATAATGAGATGGATGAACACCATGACGCTTACGTCCACCATAAATCTTAGTTATTGAACCTACTCCAGCAGGACTGCGATGGTATAAATGGCGCAAAATTGAAGCACAACGAATATAAAACCAGTCTGGATCAGTTGGTGCCAATTCTTTAAATTTAGCTGTTTTAATAATATCCATTTGTTCTGGAACTTTCAATTTACCAGACCTAAAATTATTGAAATTAGGAAAATGAAAAATTATTATATAAAGTATCTAGATAGGTATGCCTAATACTTTTTATTTAATAAATGTACCTATACTCCTTGCATCTAAAGGTAATAGGTGCAAATCAAAAAGAAAATTGTTTATTCAAATGAGAATTATCTAGGTATATTTTACTTACTTACCTGTAATAGAAAAGTGTAACATGTATATAACTAGGTATCAACCTATCTAACCACCTAGTTGAAAATACTAATTATGTGCATGTAGGTATTTACCTATGTAATGTACACCTCTGTACATCTACCTTCCTACAAATTCCTAATATTATTTAGTTAAATGTAACTTTTAATAACTTTGTTAAATTTACTGAGAATTTTAATAATAACATTCATCAGAAAAATCTCCAATGTTAATAAATATGGTTTATAATTCTTGACTTTTTTAATTAGAAACCTAGGTTCTATGCTCGTAAAATATCGACAAAAACGCAAATAAAGTAATGTCAAAAACCAGAATCCAATTTCATGTTTCCAGTTTCATGTTCATTTATGAAACTTTTACAATTACAAGTAGAAACGTACCTGTCTACCTATCTCAATTCTGCTAAATGTAATTTAACTCCAACCAAATTACAAATTTATTAGAAGAAACTACAAATGTGATTGAGCATGACAATTTTTATACTTGGAAAAAAAAAACTTTCAAATAGGTAGGTATATCTACCTCTTAACTATTCATAAAAAATTTCATGACTTACTTCTTCAAAAATACCGAAACAGCTTTGACAACAGAATGTTGATCAATATCTTTCACTGTTACCCCTGGCATCTGAAAAATTAAGAAAAAAAAACTTGAGTTAATTCGCATTCATGTATATATTTTGATTTTATGTGCAGTGTCTTGAGTCTTTAATTGACTAACTTTATTCTTGATTAGTTAGCTGGTTGGTTGTTGGATTTGATCTCTCGAATTCTCGATCACGATGAAAAAAAAATAAGAACTTCTTTCAAAGAATGGTTTTTTTTTTATGATATGGATAAATCAAAATTTTCGTTTTATTCAAATTAAGAAACAATTGGATTGTAACAAAAATTAATTAAAATTCAATTTTTAATTAATTTTATTTTATTTTTGATAAATAAAAATAAAAAAATATTAACAAAAACCTTAAAAACGTGTTGACGTGGTGAGATACAAACGGGAAAAGGAGGATTGATGGTGAATATTAAATCTAAAGGAAAGATAAAAAAACACGTCAGCCAAAATAAGAACTCTGCTGTGAAATGTCAATTTCATAGCTTTCCTCACTGAGTGCAGTGTTTGAAAGTTTCTCCGCGGCAATTTATGAACTACGAAATTATGAAAATAAATAAAAGGATCGACTACGGAATTTTGATAAAAATGGAATGAAAAAATCTGCGAAATACCACCCTACATCAGTTGGATATTTTTATTTTTTTTATTTTATACTTTTAATTAATTATATTTATGGTTAAACTCGACGCGAAGGACGCAATGCAAATCACGCAAGAAATATTAACCGCCTGGACAAACTCGACGTGACGCAAACGTTAATGACGTTAATACCATATAATTTTACGTTAGCGTCATTAACGTCGTTAATGTCGAGACTGTTCGCGTCCATACATTTTCATACATTTAATATTTCTTACGTCATTTGCGTCGCGCCCGTCCCGTGCGTCACGTCGAGTTTAACCAAACTATAAATATGTATATGAAAATGTATGAAAGCGAACAGATTAAATGGTATTCCGCGTCACTAACGTTTGCGTCGCGTGCGTCGCGTCTTCCCTGGTTAAGCAAACAACAAAAACAAAAAATGGAATTAAAAATTTTTAGATGAAATTTGAATTAAGAAGTTTACTAACACCAATATCATCTTAATGTTAAAATGTGCGATTCTTTAAGTTTATTTTATGTTTATTAAATTTATGTTATATTCCTTTTTTACTTCAATTTCTAAAAATCTAACTTGAAATTTAAAAATATATAAAACGCGACGCTGATGATAGGTCTGCTTAAAATCCTACGAATATTCCACAGTGGAAACGCGATGTAACTAAACCATGTTTTTAAGCAGCTTGCTATATAGTAGTAACTAATTTTGACAATTTTGTTTCCCATAGGAATTTAGGTGTTACCAATCCATTAGTGCTTTAGCTCTTAAAGAAATCATTATACCAGCCTAGCCTGGAGCTGGACCGGAGTGGTGGAATTAAAAAAATAATAGATGGAAATTATATAAAATAAAAAATAAAAACAAACCCAGGAGGAGAAGGAAGAAAGAGGAATTAAAGATTTAGAAAAAATATAAAATACCAATAAGATAAACTGTTTTTGTTCATTTGGGATTGGGATTGGGATTAGATTCATATTCAAGTTTATTATTTTTGTTTGTCGTTTTTAGTTCTCTTCGGGAAAAAAAAATGAATTTCATCAATTTTGAAAGTGCCAAAGATAAAGAAAAAGCTCGTCAAGATCTTCGGACTGCTCGGGAGCAATTATTAAAAAAGGTAATTACTTATGCGTACAACCTATCTCGCCCTCCTCCAGTACTTTTATAGTTGTATTAAATTTTTTTTAAGACCTAGCTAGATGAAATAGATTTGTGTTTTTTTATTTACACAGTAAGGTGTTCTCTTCTTATTCTAGGCTCAAGAAAACGCAGAATATCGCACTCAGAAAGAAATCCAGAAAAAACTTCGTGGTGACACTTCCTGGTTATTACCATCAATTTCTAAAAAGCTAAAAAAAACGAAAAATAAAAGTTCCAAAAAATCGAAAAAGCGCAAAAATAGTAAACAAAGAAAACCATTTTGTTCGTCAGAATCCGATTCATCAGAAAAAGAAAGTAGAAAAAAGAAGAAAAAAAGACGACACTCGACAAGTAGTAGTAGTAGCAGTAGTAGCAGCAGTTCCAGCTCGAAAGATGAGTGGATTGATAAAAACACCGCGATAAAAGAAAATCTTTTACGTGATGATTGGATGGTAGAAGGCTCTTTGAAGCTTAAAACATATTGCAAAGATGATTCCAGGCTCGAGAAAAAAACTCAAGAAATTGTTCAAAAAGTTTCATATGATCCAAAAACCAGTTCCAGAGAATTAAATCCCTATTGGAAACTAGGAGATGGTTCAGGTGTTCCAAGTTTTCAAAAACCTCGGGATGATGTTGAACATGAATCGGGGAAAAAAACTAACAGCTTGGGTAGGCATTGTAAAAGAGAAAATTATAAGTCACTAGGTAGTGGAAGCTGGCGGAAAAAATTTAATGACAATGATAAACCGTCTGCAAGTACTAAAAGTACTAGTAAAGAAAAAATATCAAATAAATCAAGTAAAGAAAAAAACTCCAGTGAAAGTGATGACAATAATGATGATGAAGAAGATGTTAATAAATTTTTAACAGATCAGCAAATGAATGAACTCGGAGCCAAAATCATTAAAGCAGAGTTAATGGGCAGCAATGAGCTGGCTAGTAGTCTTAAAGTGAAATTAGAAGATGCCAGAAAATTTAGAAATCAAGTAAAGGGAAAAAATGAAAATATTTTATCGAAAAGTAATAATAATGATAAGTGTGATGACGAACATGTCTTATTAACAACAACAGACAGTAAAGGATTGACACGACCAATGCTAGAACGTTCCCGTTTTGATTCACATGACTCTTACGGAAAACGTGGACAAAAAAAGAAAAATGTAGAAACTCACTCAACAGCAGGGAAACGATTGCGGTATTTTCCGGATGACGACAAATATGATATTAAACAAATGGTAAAAAAATATATTATTAATTTTCATTATTAATTTATTAGTCACATAATTTTTGGATCTTTATTTTACGTTTCAAAACTCATTATTGTTATGTCGTTTTTCTTTTTTTATCGTGTTTTGATTCAGGTCCAAGCGAAAATCAGGAAGCTGCATTTTTTGACTATCTGAGTTATTGATGCAGAACGAATAAATGTATTTCTATAACCTGTCAAAATTACGAGTTTGTATTATTAATATTGCTAAGTAATCGAGATTTATTTTTTCGCGAATCTCCTGAAATACTTAAATTGAAAAATTAATATGTATAAAAACGTACTTAGTCTATTTTTCGCAAAAGTACGATTTTACGTTTTTATACAAACTTCAAATCAAAAATTTCAAAATGAAAATGAAATTTAAAAATAACCCTAGAAAATAAAAACTAATAAATCCGACCATCAATAATATCAATCGCACTGAAATGAGAAAGTCAGACCTATCAACATAACCAAAGTTGATATTACAAAGGACAGAATATAAAATCAAACTTCATATCGATTAGTTGATGGTCAAAGACAATATTTGCATGCCTTTTAAGTAATATTATCAGTTGAGTAGAGCGGGACGCCCTTGACCGCAAAGCTAGAAAACATTTTTTGACCAGTTTTAATTCTTAAAATGTTAAGAATAAAGTTTCATTCAATCATTCGTTTTTAATGCACCTATTACTGTAAATATACATATTTAATAAGTTTTTTTTCTTTTTTTAATAAATTTCATCTTTAAAGTTTGAACATGAAAAATATTCTGATGCAGCCAAATCAGATCGACAATTTGTTGAAGTTGCTGGTAAGCACAAAAATGTAAATGACGATTTGGAGGACATATTTGAAGACAAAATACGAAAGCGCTTATCGGATCAAGACGAAGCTGAAAAAGAAAAGAAGAAAGCAATACAAGAGTATGAAAGTTTTTCTAGAACTTTGGAAAATTGTGACAAATGTTTTGAATCGATAAAAATGGAAAAACAACTAATGGTTTCAATGGGATCTAAATGTTATTTATCATTACCTTGGTATGAAAGCTTAACATCTTCAGGGCATTGTCTTATTGTACCAATGCAGCATATTTCTTGTTCGACTCATTTAGATGAAGATGTTTGGTCTGAAATTACAGATTATCGTAAAGCTATAACAAATATGTTTGCTGGAAAGAAAATGGATGTTATATTTTTCGAAACAGCTCGTTATTTGAATCGCAGACGTCATATGGCAATACATTGTGTTGCAAGTTCAAAATTTGAAATGGCACAATTTTATTTCAAGAAGGCAATTCAAGAATCAGAGTTCGAATGGAGTACTAACAAGCAATTGATAACTTTAAAAGAAAAAGGTCTGCGGCGTAGTATACCAAAAGGTTTACCTTATTTTTGGGTCAATTTCGGAATGGATTTAGGATTTGCTCATGTTATCGAAAATCAAGAAAATTTTCCTTCAAATTTTGCAGAAGAAATTATAGGGAACATTCTTCAATTAAATCCAAATGCGTGGAGGAAACCCAGAAAGGAACCTAATCCCATACAAAAAGTTAAACAGTTCGCCACAATGTTCAAGCCATTTGAAATAGCTTAAATAATTGCTTTTAATTAAAATAATATGTTCGCTAATTGTATGAACAAAATTATATTAAGTAGATAAACGAAATACCTTCTAAGCTGTGCCGTTTGAGATATTAACGTCTTAAAGTTATAAATTCCATATACCTATGCAAATTCAACATACATATGGACTACATACATCAATTTAAGCGGAAAAATAATTATTCTTAAGTATTATTGGTAGCTAAATTTAGAGAACTCAAATCCTTTTAGTCCAATTAGTTATAAAACTTTTAATGTTAATAAAAAACTTTATAAAATTTCTTTGGTTTTTTTTATAGTAAATTAAAAATTTAGGTAGCCGCAAATCCCACTGACCAATGACCAGTTCGCTCACCCGCAGTCCCAACCCCCCCCCCCCTTCACCCGTTCTGGGACATTCCCTCTATTGCTAACTCAAAAATGGGGCCAATCAGGTCGGTAAATGTAATGTACTATTAACAGGCCCGGATTTACATAACTTTGCGCCCTGGGCGGTTTTTGAAAATTGCGCCCTATAAATCATACCAAAAGTTATTTATAATAAATGAAAAAAGTACTACAAAAGTTAATGTATAAATATATCTTTATTTTTTAATTTATTAGAATTTTTTTCGTAATTTTATTGTAACAAATTTTTCGAAAAACTTCTTCAAACGATGTTTTTTCTAACATTTTATTTTCTATTGCTAAATCGTAAAATCATTCAATTTTTCATCACATAAGGTAAGTTTTTATTCTTCTCAGTGCAGAAAAAGACCTTTCTGCTGAACAATTGGATGCGAGAGTATACAATATTCTTATATATAATATTCTTGAAATAATTTCTATATTTGGATAGACAGCATTTATATTGAAGTTATGCTCTTTTACAGTTTTTAAATATTCTCTAAAATAGATACATTCGTCAATTAAGTAATCTTCAAGATCATTTCGGTAAATTTTTAGAAAATCTTTTGCATTCCTTTGAATATCGTCGTAGTCTTATTTTGTTAACTTGTTTTTCACGGAACGAATTTTGCGCCCTTTTGAAATGTTGCGCCCGTGGCGGTTGCCCTATTTGCCCATAGGTAAATCCGGAACTGATTATTAACATACCGATATGGTAAACTTATATTTGCCTAATCTTGTAGTTAATCATAATGTACACATTTACCGGCAAATGTATGCATTATGACATTTTTTTACTTTACATAATGTATTTCTTATCGGCAATGAGTAAATAACCAAGTGTTTGTCACAAATCACAAATAAGCATTGAGGTGGATGAGTTATGTCATTCCAAAGGATATAACTCATCGGCCAATTTTCGGATGAGTTAAAATGGATATAACTTATCCAAAATCGACCGATGAGTTAAGTACCGATGAGTTATTGTGTGGACCCTAAATTGTGACCGTGATCATTTGAATGGAAAGGAGAGTTACCTTGTTCGCATTATAATTTAAATTCCCTTTGTATTCTGGAAAACAAATTGCCGTTCGCATTACAAAATTTGATGAGAACTGGAATTTGATGATGTAAAAAAAAAAATTGAGAAAGAGAAAAAGTTTTTGTTGTTGAAAATCTTGACTTTTTATCTCGCTTTTTATCAATTTTTTTTGTTTTTTTTTTCATTTTGACTCAAATTTGACAAAAAAATTGTTGTCAACTATAACAAAATTTCAAAAAATGAGTGAAAATAACTATAAATGTAGAATTCTAACCCTGACAAACTAGAATATGAAAATGGAATATACATATTCCGGAATATTTTTTTGTATGAAAAATCCAGTTCATATTCCTGAAATATTCCGGATAACAGCATATTCCACTAATATTCTCCTAATGCGAACACCATATAAGATTTTCGTTCGATTTTTGTGTTCGAACGTAATTTAGAATACTCCTCCAGCAAAGAAATTAAAAAAATTTTGTAAGCCACTATTTTTGTTTACAATTTCCAGAAAGGTGATTTTCCGAAAATTAACTAACGATAACCCTAATAAAAGAAGTTTTATTTTTGTGACGACGATGTTATTTATTTTTTAGTTTTTTCTTTATTTAATTTGAATTTTTTTTATATTAAACAAGACTACATTAAATTTAGGTATTAATAAAAAATTAAAATTAAATAATAATTGTGTTTTTTTGTTCTTTATTTGTTTTTCCGTCCAATATTTTTTGTAAAATTGTGAAAAAATTACGCGATTAAAATTCAATTAAAAAATTTTAATTAGAAGAAAAAAAAATTCATGGGATTCTTATGAAAATATTTTTATTTTAATATTTTTGTTTATTTGAATTAAAAAAAAAAAAACAAATTAAAATTAAATTGAAAAAAAAAAAATGTTTTCCAAAAAAAAAAAGAAGCCACAGATTTCAATGCCAAGCAATTTTGAACACCGAGTTCACACTGGATTCGATAAAAGGGAGGGTCGTTATGTTGGTTTACCTCTACAGTGGGCCTCAATTGTTGGAAATAATCAAATATTGAAATCAACCAATCGTCCGTTACCATTAGTCGATCCATCCGAAATTACTCCAACAGAAATTTTAGATTTGAAAACAATTGTCCGACCCCATCACAACAACAATAAAAGCGAAACTACTGATCAACAGCAAGCATCAAATCAGAATAATCCACCAGTTGGAAATGGTGGTATTGTATTGCCAAAAACATCTCATGTTGCACGGTCGAATTCATTGCGCAGTTCAAGTCCACCCAGAGTTCGTAGGGACTTGCGCGGAAACGCTAATGTACCACCGGCTGTGCCTGAGGAACCCTTAAATCATTCACAACAGATTTTGACACAACAACAACAATACACTGCGGTCATTCGGAACACTGGTACAAAGCCACAGCAACAATTGCCAACAATGATGCAACAACCACAACCACCACAAAGTCATATCGTACCTCCACCAAGTCAATTTGGAGGCAGTAACAATAATAATAAAAATTTAAATAGCAATGGGCAATTAAAAATTCATACTGGTGGAGACATACCACCACCACCAATAAATTATCGACAAAAACCTCAAATATCACCTGCTGGATCAATTTCAAGTTCGAATCGACAACAAATGCAGGCAGCTTATACAGGTAATAATAACATTAGCAATAATAACACAAGCGGACCACCGCCGTTACATCCACATGTACATCAAAGTTATGGTTCATTGCAACCTAATCCATTGACACAACCTTATCAACAGCAGCAGCCTCTAAATCGTCAACAACAACAACAACAAATACCAGGGCACCAACATTCTGTTTCAAATTTGAATGATCAAAATCATCAATATTTGCACCATCATCATCAAATTCATGGAGGTAGCGTGGGTAGTGCAAAAGCTAGTTCAAGAGCTTCTAGTTCAAGTGGCGGTACCAATTCTGTTGCCCAACAGCCTGCAGGAAATGTGAATTTAATAAATAATTCATCCAGTAATTTGATACCACCAAAACAAGAGCAACGATTAACACATGAGCAAGTACGTTATTCAAAAGATTTCTTTGAAATCGATATTAGCTTATATATCCTTTCACAAACGACAAAGTAAAAAAATAATGCTAAGTACATTAGATTATTTCTACATCGATATCTACAGATCTCTTTTTCTTGTTTTTCGCGGTTGTTGAAATTGAATGTCACTAGAAGTCAAAATGGGAATGTAATAATTCTATTTTTATTTATATCTCTCAAACTATTACCGTGTTTTTTATAATTAAGTAACAAGTATAAATACTAGCTTTGTACATGTTTACTATGCTTCTATTTAAAACTGAAGATTTAATTTATTCAACATTTAAAATTCAAATTAATTAATCAATCAATGAAATCAGGAAATTCTAAATTAGAAAAATTAATTTAAATGAAATTTTAAAATGTTGATATATTTTTTTTAGTTTCGAGCAGCGTTGCAAATGGTTGTATCGGCTGGTGATCCAAGAGAAAATTTGGAAAATTTTATGAAAATCGGTGAAGGATCAACAGGAACTGTGTGCATTTGTACTGACAAATCGACAGGTAAGTTAATATATTAGAAATTTTTCGTTTTGCATTTTAAGATCAAAAATATGATCCAAAGTTTTGTCACGTCTTTAATGAATACTGTTCCAATGATGTCATTAAAAATACTGTGTTACGATACGTGATTACAATTTTGATTGATATGTGAAAAGAAATCAATTGAAGAAGATATGTTTATATTTTCTATAAAAATGTTATTAAACATTAAACTTATTCAAAAATATTAAAAAAAAAAAACTTATTAAAAAAAAATTCCCAATCGCATCAATGACAACAGATAAATTCCACTAAAGAAATATTGTATAATTAGGAATTGAGTTATTAAACCCTGATTTGACCAATTGTAATGAATATTCATTGAATTTTTTAACGATATAAAAGTTCAGTAAAAGCCAGATCAGTGGCCACAAGAATAATCACTTAATTCGAGTTATGACTTTATGTAACAAATTTTCATATTTCTAAATTTCAAATAATAGTTTTAAAGCATAATATCCTAAATCATTTATATTCTTATACTATAATTTTGGAATAATTCTCTTTACTCTTTTTTTTATTGACATATCAACAAATTTTATATGACAGATCATAGTTCGAATTTAGAGTTTTTTGTTCGAAATATTAATCAACTTAAAATATTTGAACATTTCTACAATTTCTCACACATACTTTCAAAAAACATTTCAGTTCAGATCGTTCGGACTATATCTTAGTCTCGCCTATCCCCCAAAGTTAGTTTCAATTGTTAGTATTAGTTATATAGAAGGAATTATTTGCGAAATAAATAATAATAAAAATTTTATTCCTTTAAATGTCATATGTATATTGTGTATGTATTATACACTTTAGGCGGTGAAAATGTAGATGAAAACTGAAAAAATTTAATCAATGTTTTAATTTTGAATGATATCAAATCACAAAATAATAAATTCGAAAATTGAGTAAACAGAATATTAGATTTTTTTTGCTTTGCGAAAATATTTGATTTTTTTATACAATTCTTTTTAATTTGAGATTTTTAAGTTTTGGAATGTTGTCAAAAGAATATTTTGAAAAATATAAGATTCTACAATTTGATTAAAGAAGTCAAATTTCAAGTTCAATTTTTTACATTTATTCAGTAATCATAAACTTCAGAAAATTTCCCATTCTTTTAAAACTTTATGAAATTTTCGTCACACAATGAATTTTTGAAACAAATATAAATAGATTGTTGTATACAAGTATAATTAAATTTAAATAACTATCCATATCCACATTTTTATATCTCTACGTCCATTGTGATAATATTTTCAACTAGCATTGCTTTTTTGCTACCCGTTATGACTTTACCAATGATCCATGGATGGTAACCATTACTAATCTGGAAATCTTCGCAGAATTTTTTTCCATTCTTTTCGGGTAAACATAATAATAATCCACCTGATGTCTCTACTGCTTTACCACTTAATAATTTTAATGATTGGCCCAAAATCTCAGCTATTTTTTTTACATTTTTTATTATCGGTAATTTTTCTAAAATAAAATCAACTTGTTCTTTTTGAAATTCAACCAAATTTTTTGCATGACCTAAAATTCCAAATCCTGTAACATCAGTTGCTCCATTAGCTTTATATTTATGCATTAATTCTGCACCTAATCAAAATATCAATTAATAAAATTATACACCGAAATAAATAACTGTCACACTAAAAAATATTTTTTTTAAAGCGAAATAATTTTTTGGGTTTTGGTTTAAGTAAAAAAAATAATATTCCGTAATAATGAAGTAGTTAATAAAAAAGCAAATACCCTATTTCACGGGTTATAAGTAATAGTACAAATAATGATCTTTCCTACCCACGTATTACATGTTTGCTTAAGGAAAAGGTGATGAAAAGTTAATTAATGTCAGGACAAAGTTCTTGATACAGCTTCAAGACTGTTTGTGTTTGTGAATTGTGATGGGAAGAACTAATGGTGAAAAGTTAATAGAGTTTGATCTGATTTTATGTTAAGTTTATCTTTTCTACATTTAATGTAATTAATTATGTAACTAATTAGTTATATCTCTTTATTAAAATTGCATTTAATTTACCCGATTTATTAAGAAGTGTCATTGATTTAACTGCTGTATTAAATATAGTTTTAATTTCAATATCTGATAATTCATTTTTTATTTTTCGATAATTCTCGCTGTTTTCTTGCATCCAAATATATGAATTTGTAGCTAGTTGTGTTCCAAGAGGCTTTGTCAAAATTATCAAGTCACCTGGTTTCGAGCGGTTTGGCCTAAAAAAAGCAAACATTACAAAATAAATTTTTGAAAAATTATCATAATGTAGTTATGTATACATTATTATTTCATTTTGATGACAAACTGAACTGGCTATTCCACCAATAAAGCACCACGGGTTGATTGCTATATTTTTTACACTAATTCTACAGTTTGCTTTTTTAGCAGCCTCTTTGAAACCATCTATTATCATTGGAACAATAACGTTGCGTTCATTTTCACTGAATTCTGTAGGCGAACTTATTATCAAGTTTAGTTTATCAATGTTAGTCACACCTACAGCGTATACATCACTTAAAACATTTGCTAATGCTATTTTCCCCATTATTATGGGATCATCCAATAAAGGGTAGAAGAAATCAACGGTTTGGACGAGATATAAATTTGAGTGTCGAGATAATGGTATTATTGCTGAATCCATTCCTGGACCTAGAAACAAAAATGAGAATTTATGTAAAATAAATAAAACTTTCCAATCTTTATTGCATTTATATTTGAAGATGCATTTCTTAAAAACGTGCACAGTTTAACAAAGTTTTCAATTCCCTCACATCAATTCGTAATTCTTGGCGGAAATAACAAGCTAAAAATAGTATACCTATTTTGTTTGACCGTAACTACACTCTAGTGTTGTAGTGGTATTGTCGTTTACCTACAGCATGATCGGAAGTGAATTTGATTTGATTAGAACTTCAACTTAAATTAGCGTTCAGGTTAGCTCGAAAATATTACAACTTAAAGATATGAGTTTCCTCCTAAAACATTATAAATGTATATATTTCTTAAATAATTTTTTTTCATTTTACCGATGCTTATTTGGTCGGAATTTGATTCAGTTGAACTTGTAGTTGTTCTTAAATCTAAAACTATTTTACTGCTTTGAAGATATTTATTCAAAACATCTTGAGGTATTTTGCAACCTCATCCACGTAGTGTCGAAAATTTTGTTAAACGAAAATTTGGATCCAATCCCACTATAGCAGGATCAAATGTCGCCATTGCTGAATATTAATTATTAATTGGATTTTGACTTTCTTTTGTTAAATTTTATGGATTTGATTTGATATCATCTGCAATCTAATCTGCATCTCATTCATTCACGCATTTGTAAATTATAGAATATGTCAGTCTCGTCAGTTACGTCATATATACGTACGTACAGCATTCCGTTTAAGGCTTCAAGCAAAAAACGGAAAAGTATGATATATATATATATATATATAATTATACAAAAATAAACTGTTAACAATATAATAAAAATATTTTGTAGTTTGGTTCTTTAACATTATTTTGTTACCTACAATAAATGGTTACAATTACTGAAATACTATTGCTATTTGTTAAGGAAATTTTTTTTTATATTTAATTTAGGTCGACAAGTTGCAGTAAAAAAAATGGATTTGAGAAAACAGCAACGACGAGAATTACTATTCAATGAAGTTGTTATAATGCGAGACTATCATCATCCTAATATTGTCGAAACATATTCAAGTTTCCTGGTTAATGATGAACTATGGGTAGTTATGGAATATTTAGAAGGTGGAGCTCTAACAGATATTGTCACTCATTCACGCATGGATGAGGAACAAATAGCTACTGTTTGCAAACAGTGTTTAAAAGCATTAGCTTATCTTCATTCACAGGTAAAATTTTATCGTATATAAAAAGTGGTATAGTAATAAATGTATCCGTTTGTTTTTTTTTTTCTTATAAGGGTGTTATACATCGTGACATCAAATCAGATTCTATTCTTTTAGCTGCAGACGGAAGAGTGAAATTATCTGATTTTGGATTCTGTGCTCAAGTTTCACAAGAATTGCCTAAAAGGAAGTCTTTGGTTGGTACACCCTATTGGATGTCACCTGAAGTTATATCACGACTTCCTTATGGCCCTGAAGTTGATATTTGGTCTTTGGGGATAATGGTAATTGAAATGGTTGATGGTGAACCACCGTTTTTTAATGAACCGCCATTACAAGCAATGAGGAGAATTCGTGACATGCAGCCCCCTAATTTGAAAAATGCTCACAAGGTATCGCCCAGGCTTCAGTCATTTTTGGACCGTATGTTAGTTCGTGATCCAGGTCAGCGAGCAACTGCTTCGGAATTATTGGCACATCCATTTTTAAGGCAAGCCGGATCACCTTCTCTGCTTGTACCCCTTATGCGGGGAGCAAAACAACATAATTAAATTTACATATTGACGATTTTCAATATCGAAATGACATAAAGTATTCATAATTACATAAGTACGAAGCACTACTTATATTTTATATCATAATTTTAAGAAATTCAAAGTATAACATGTTTACATTGTTTATGAACAAAATTTAATAATTATTTTATCATGATTTGAAGCAATGGGATGGCATTTATTTGAAATCAGTATAAATTTTATCACATGTTTAAAAGTATTTTATAAAAGAACCAGTTAAATCCAAGTGCCTTTAAACGATAGAGTTTCAAACATATTTTTTGCTAAACTTAACTTACTTTTAATATAAAATATAAAACATGCTCTTCTACAATATGCGTACTCATACGAATTGGTTTAAAATAGGAACTTTAGATTTAATTTTGAATATGGCTTTATGAAATTAATTTTATGACAAATTTGTTGAGCAGCTTTTCTAGAAAATGAACATCGAACATTATAATTATACTACCCTATAAGTTAGTAAGGTAATTAAGTATTAAAATAACTTTATAAAAACAATTTTGTTTTATTCACTTTTTCATCTTCTTTTTTGTTGAAAAAATTGTCCTTCGAATTATAAGTTTTGTATACAACTTTTTTTTTATTTTATCGTTATCATTATGTTTAAAGTTTGAATTTTATATTAAATTTTAACTGTATTACTTACATTCCAATTTTTTATTTTAGTTAGTAAGCATTTTAGAATAATTTTTTCTGTAAATTTTTTTTTCCTAAATATTGTTTTATATTTTAATATTTTTTAATTGAATGTACCATATTTTATTGGAGTAAAATAAAATTATTAAAATTAAAAGTAAACTTTATTTATTTTGCTTAAATTAAAATACTTTTTTTAATAGCAAACCATAAATTTTTGTGATGCTTCTAAATTTACTTAAGATTTCGTTTAGCAATATAACAAAACTCTTATTTATTTGATTATACCATAATCATAAAGTAAGTATAAATATGAGAAATTCATTCCATACAATTTGTCTTATTTATACTTACTTTATGATTATACCTTTGAAATGCACATTAACGACACCACTATTTTTAAAATTCTTGAAAATGGCAAAACGAGAATCATATTTCACATAAAGCTTCAAACAAAGGAGTTAGTTAGATATTATATGGTATTATAAAATTTACGAGAATTCATTTAAGTGAAACTAATATAGAATTACTTAGAAATTCTCCATTTAGGAGATAGAAATAATTTAAGATCTGGAAATGATTTCTTATGTACAAAAATTAAAAGTTTGACATTAAATTTGGAATCAAACGTCATTTCGGAAACAAATTTTCAAGTTAAATAGTGAAAAAACTAATACGCCACTCTTTGTTGAAAATCGATTTTGCAAACCAAGTAAAAACCCATTTTTAAGTGCCACGGTCTTGGAGGTGCTCAAAAAAAAAGTGAAAAAGAAACATAATAATTAAAAAATCATTAGCCAATAACGTTTAAGTCAGACGCCGACGCCGACGAGTTTTTGGCTGCGGCGACGCGCTTAGAAAAAAAAGTTAGCGACGGGCAGCGCCATCGGCGTGCAAAAAAAAACAAAAAAAAAAAAAAAAAGAAAAGAGCAAAAAAAAAAAAAAAAAAAACAAAAAAAAAAAAAAAAAAACAAAAAAAAAAAAAAAAAAATTGAAAAAAATAACTAAAAAACCGAAAAAATATAAGAAATTTTTTTGGCACGCCGATAAAAAATATAAAATGCGACGAAGTGCGTACGCCCTGAGACGTCGACAAAAACGTTTTGCGACGGCGGACAAAAAAATCGGTTGCGATGGGCAGCGCACGGCGTATTTTCTTGTCGGCGTCGGAGTCTGGTTTAAGTGTGAAAAATTTCAAAAATGATTCATACTTTAAATTTTGATCGCATTTATAAGTCGATCTTCAAAATTTATATTATTACATAATGGTATTTCGCTCTTATGAATTTGATGTTAGGCGACATAGTAAGGATATAGTTTACGATCAAAAGACTATGCTGTTATAAAACTAATAATTGTTTACATTTTGTTTATATCGGATTAACTTACTGCCGAATTTGGGCGCCATAAACAATCATATATATAAAATAATAAAGAAAACCAAAATAAGATTTAAGTATTAAAGAATATAACTATATTACTATATATATCGAAATCATAACATTTAAATTATAAAAGACAAAAATTCAGACTCAAAAAAATAAATAAATAAATTAATAAATTATTAGTAAAATAAAAATACCTGCACTTTTGAAATTTTAACAAAAAGAAAGAAAAATGATATTAAAAGCAAGCACCACCACCAGCAGCAGTACTTAGTTAGTGGAGAAGGCTAATTAAGCTAAATTAGAGATTGAGAAAAGAAAAATTAATTTTATTATTTAAAAAACATAATACTTAGCTTAAAATGTTCATTCAAGATTTTCGTACAGAATTTTATAATGTATTAATTGGAAAACGTATTTTAATAATTGTTAATTATGATATTGACGCAATATGTGCAAGTAGAATTCTTCAATCTTTATTTAAGTATGATAATATGATATATTCTGTAGTTCCTATAATGGGATTAGCTGGACTTCAGAGAGCTTACAATGAAAATTGTGACGGTGTTAAATATGTAATTTTAATAAATTGCGGTGGTTGTGTCGATATTATCGAATTTCTCCGACCTGACGATGATATTATTTTTTTTGTTTGTGATTCACATCGTCCACTTGATGTTTGTAATGTTTATAGTGATAGGCAGGTGAGAACAGACAGACACCTTATTATTAATTTAATTTTATTATTTAACTTTCGTGGTACCTATTTACCTACCTAACTCAGTAAAAATGTCTTTGTAGGTACCTAATTTTAAATATTTGGCATCTTTTATATAATCAAACATTTAAGTGAAACTAATATAGAAATATTTATTCATTGAATTTTGTGAAAATAACTTTAAATTTTGATTCTCTTGGGGTTTAATATCGATCTTAACGAACGAAAACTAAACTCTATTTCAACTGATCCTTGGAAAGGAAACGTAATAATAGTAATTGTATGTAGGTAGTTTATGAATTACCTATCTATCGAGAATAATTATTAATAAAACAAAAAAAACTGTTATGAATCCTTCGACGAACAGCTTAATGTTTATTTTCCAATAAGTTTTTTTCAAATATTTTGTTTTTTAGATATGTATTCTGAGTGACGCGAAGGGCGAAGAATCTATCCCAGCATTTGAATCAATTTTTAGAGAATCTGATAATGAAACTGATGAAAGTGATCTTAATGATTCAGATGAAGATAATCTCGCAGGGGGCTATGCACAAAGACATGAACAACGAGTTTTAAGACAACGTCAGCGAAGATCATGGGAACAAGAAAGAGATCGCATTATGTTCGACTATACACAATACAGTTATTATGCAAGAAGTACATCATTAAATATTTTTGAATTGGCTTGGAAGCTTTCAAAAGATTCAATTGATTTATTGTGGTGGGCAATTGTTGGTACAACAGAACAACTTTTAATGGGCAAAATTGAAAGCTCAACATACACATTAGAGCTTGACAACATACAAGGTCATGTTTCTAGATTAACAAAAAAATCCAGCGATCAAAATAATCAAAGTGCAAGTAAAATTGTTTTTGAAAATGATTTACGATTAGCATTATATCGTCATTGGAGTGTTCAAGAATCAATGAGGTAGATCTCTTTTTACGACTCAATTGTTGAAAATAACGAATTCAGCTAAAATACATTGTATACATTTATTTTTTTATTTTATTTTGTTTTGGCCTAGATATATATGTATTTTTGATTCATTCTAAATTTTTAGCGTATTGTTTTCGACAATTTTTTTAATTCTAATTAAGACATTATTTTAAATTAAATTTTTTAATTCACTCTTTCAAGATACTCAATGTACTGTGCATGTAAATTAAAACTTTGGACTTTACGTGGAGAGAAAAAATTGCACGAACTTTTGGTAGAAATGGGTTTACCATTGGTACAAGCTAAGCAAACTTTTAATTCTATGGATATGGTGTTACGTCAAGAATTTTATTCCATGATTGAAAAATTATCAGAAAAATATGGCATATCTGAAATAGTTTATGGTTCATTTACATTACATTTTGGTTACCGAAATAGATTTTCGGCTGCGGATTATGTTTATGCCATGTTAGCCATATTAGAATCTGTGAAAAATGATAAAACACCTGAAGACTGTTTTTTAGAAGCATTAGATAGTTTAGCTCGAAATAATAAAAACATATTATTAATAGGAATTGATTGCGCAAAACAACTGTTATCGGCAATTTTTAAACAAGTACAAAGTAGTTTAGAAATGCGTCAAGTTCACTCGGCAGGGCCATTTTTATATTTTATTTTAAATGAAGAACATCCATTTTTTTCATACCCACATGGATTAACGTTATTAGCAAAATTCATATTGAATGGTCATGTATCGATATCGAGACAGAGGAGAGCTCCAGATTTACCATTGATTGCAAGCTGTGTACTGTATTCAGAACAAGGATTATGTCTACTTGTTGGAATACCACCTGTACGAGAGGATTCACCAAAAACTTTTTTTGGTAAGGCTTTCGAACAAGCCGCTATTAAAAGTAATTCAACAATACTACAAGATTCTTTTGAATCAAATGTTATTCAAATAAAACAATCTGATATAACGAAATTTTTAGATGCATTGACTGTACTTTTGAGCTAGGAGAATTAAATTTATTTAATTGTATTTTTTAAATATATAAAGTAACTATACATTTTTTTTAATATAGTAATCTACCGCCAGAAAACGACTTAGGAAAGTAAATTGTAATAAGGCGAATTTTTTATAAATTATAATTTGAGAAATTTCTTTCATTTTCGTTGTTGTATTTTTTTGACCAGGAAAACTTTCTAATTAAAAAAAAAATTGTCACAATTAATTTATTTTATTTTTAGTTTTTGTTCCACACATAATTTTGTTATGTATTAACATTTAAGGTTCTAATTATTATCCAAATAACAGGAGATATCTAAATGTAATTTTGCTTTTGATTTCTTAATTGTTTTCAAATTTTGAAATATTGTAATGGAATTTACCTCTTCAACCAGATCAGAAAGAAAACTAAGCGTATTTTATAATTTGATCACAAACTTGACTGATTTTATGGTTTTTGGATTTCGCTCTATTTTTATTGAAACATTTCAGTAAAATTTGAAATAAGGTTCATATTGCAAAGGCTTAATTTCTTTAGAAATTTCATGAATAAAAATTTCTAATTTTAAATTTTTTCCCTAAATTCCGGATTTTTTTTCTAATTTCAGTTTCTTGAAAAAATAAAATATTCCTCTTTTTCTCGCGGAAAGAATATTATTATAATAGAATCAAATTAAATTTAATTATAATTAATTCAAATAAACTCTTGTTAATAATTTATGTGAAGACGAAATTCTTTGAACAAATTAATCATCGTAAAAAATTTTGAAATAACTAGCAAAAATAAAAAAAAAAAGATGTAATTTATGGTTTTAGAACAAATGAACTAATAAACTAGATAATAAGTAAAAATAAATAATAATTAATTAATTTAATTTAAATCAATTGTAATATAACATTTTATTTAATTTTTAGAATTTGAAATAAAATTTCATAAATCTACTATTTCAAGCTATTCAACAATCTACTACATTTTAGTTTTTTATCAAGTTTGTCGTCAGACAAGATTCTAACGGACCCTAAACATTCATTCTCTAAATAAAAAACTCCAAATTGTCCAGGAGTTATAGCTCTAAGAGGTTTTTCTAAATCAATTTTTAAAAAATTATTATAGTTTTCTGAAATTGTGCATTTCACTAAAGGTTTAGTATGTTGAAATCGAAATTTAAGCTCCAAATTTTTTGTAATTTCTATATTTCGTATCCATGATGGATCATGAGTACACAATATTTTAGAATACAATGACGGATGATTACTTCCAGCTGCTACGAAAATAACATTTGTTGTAGGATCTTTTTTTGAAACAAAATATGGTTTTAAGCAACCAGATATTTTACATCTTTGACCAATTGTCCATTGATGAATACCATTATGTGATCCAATTATTTGTTCAGTGTCGATATCTACAAAGTCTCCAGGTTTGTCATCCACATACTAGAAAACAAAATTATTGCTGGTTTACACAATTTCCTAGAAAAATAATTACCGTATTTATAAATTCTTTAAAATTTCGTTTCCCAATAAAACAAATTCCGGTACTTTCTTTTTTTGCAGCAATATTTTCCAAACCAATTTCTTTTGCTATTTCTTTGACTCTCTTTTTTTCAAGATTTCCTATTGGGAACATCCAGTTTCGTAAGGCTTCTTGGCGAATTCTCGATAAGAAAAATGTTTGATCTTTAAATGAATCCGCCGCAATCAATAATTTAGCTTCTGGAAAGAAAATAAGTCATTATATCCAAGGTAAACACCCAAAATTCAGTTTATGATAGTGAAATCCTTTTTGGCATTGGAAAGCAAGGTACGCATTTTCCTTTTTGCAACAGATTAGTCTTTAAAGATTATTGAACATCTCTACATATCTGTGTGTAACAGCGTGTAATATTTAATTATGTTCCATTTTGTATTGGGAGCTCCATCAATTAAGAGTATAACTTTTTATTAAATATGCATTAGGCAATTTGAAATATTTATTGTTTTCATCATTATTTAATTGAGTAATTACCCTTATTTGAATTATAATTTTCCAAAAAATTTCCAAAAGACGATTGAGCCTTAAATTAAAAAAATTATCATTAATCTTTGCCTTTTAATCTAGACGTTAATTTTCAAGTATCATTACATAATGTCCTGTAGCTATAGCATCAGCATTCAAAGAATTTTTTGCGAATTTGAAAAATTTATCAAATTTAATATATCTGTTGCATAATATGTCTGGATTCGGAGTGAGACCATTTTTATAATCGTCCAAAAAATCTCTAAAAAGAAATGAATTCATTAATTCAAGTTTAGAAAATTGTGCAATTGTAAGATTTTGCTAGTTATTTGACCCGTAAAAAAAACTTCTACTGTTTTAAGTACCTATAAAGTATTTTGATATACAATTTTATAACGAAAAATAAACAAATACATTTGACATTAAGCTTCGTACAAGACATGAATCAAATAAACACCTTTGTAAAACTAACAAAGTTTAGTGTGGGTACTTACATTTTATAATTTAAATAATACCTATATTGCACATTGTATGCAAAAAATTTAAATTTTAAATTAATTTCGTAATCTACCTACTAATCGCGTTTATAGTTTTTTAAAATGTCCACCTGCATTCCAGACTTTATTAAATATCTTTTTTGAAAGGGTACCTACCTAGGTATTCAATTATTTCTGTGTTGGCCGTCAGAAACGTCCCTAAGCTTCAAAACCAGTTTTAAATTCTTGTAAGACAGACACTCGTTTAATATTATGAATTAACTAATTATTAGAAAAACCTATCTGGAACATTTGTATACATACTGGATACTTCCTATCTATTTACTACATTTCAGTAAAAAAAAAAAAAAAAAGGTATCGCACCACACCTACTCAAAAACGAAGTTCCAATAGTCCTTAACAAAATTAACTTTAATTACTGGTATTTCTAATTTTTTGCATATGAATTCAGCATCCGCAAAGTCTTTTTCACCACTGCACACTCCAGTTTCATCAATTTCATCCCAGTTTTTTAGAAAAGCGCCGTAAACTTGAAATCCTAAAATGAAACATCCGATTAGGTTCTTAACTTCAATAAGTTTTGATTCTGTTAATTTAATCCGTAATCACTCATGTGGTTTAATTATGGTCAGCAATTCACTTTATCAAGTAATTCATAACCTAAAGGCTTTACCTACCTTTATCTTTTAAAATTTTAGCGCTTACTGCTGAGTCAACTCCCCCAGACATTCCTAGGACGACTTTTCTAATTTTATTTTTCATCATCAGTATAAAAGTATATAAAAGTTTATAAGATTGAGAATTTTTAGTTATGTATTTCAAATCTGTACTATTGTCAGGGTTGCCAGAACAGAACTAATTTAGGCCTCTGTCAGGAACAGGAATCCGTTCAAACTCTAATCCGGTTGAATTTTCCGGCCGAATTTTTTGGCGGTCTGGTGGTTGGTCAGTGGGATTTGCGGCGCCACCCCCTATACTCTCTACAAAAAAAATGAGGCAAATCGAGCAAAAAAAAAAATTGCCCATACAAAATGTACGAAAACTTTGGGGGGCCATATCTCCGAAACGCACCTTTGCCCCAAGAACTGATTTCAGTTTTGGCAGTTTGGGCACCATCTCAACCCCCTCTCAAGTTTCTGCCGGTTCTGAGTGGTTCACATAAACTGCACTTTAGCCTTAATATTAAAGTAACCATATAACGGCGCCGTGACATTTGTCCGCGGGACATTTGTCCGCGATGAAATTTGTATGGAAAACTTCGCGGACAAATGTCATTTTACAAAATGACATTTGTCCGCGATTGTAAAATGACATTTGTCCGCCGCGGACAAATGTCTCAAAATGAGCGGACAAATGACATTTTGCAAAATGACATTTGTCCGCGATTAAATGACACGCGGACAAATGACATTTTGCCAAATGACATTTGTCCGCGGCGGACAAAAGTCATTTCGAATCGCGGACAAATGTCATTTTGATGTCCGCGATACAAAAACAAATCGCGGACAAATGTCCCGCGGACAATTGTCCAACCCCCCCATATAACCTATACAAAAATACACATAATTGCAAATGTCAAAAAATAAAAAATCATTGAAAAAAGATCTGGCAATACTGCGGAAGAAAACAGACAACAGACTATTTGTTGACATCAGACGCCGCGCCGCGATCATATTTTTGGTCGCTGCGGCTTAGCAGCGATATTTTCAATTTTTTGGAACTGCTGCTAAAAAAAAAATCATTGCTCGCTACTGCGTCGCTGATAATCGCTAAAAAAAAAAACCGTTAAAAAAAAAAACCGTTTCAACTAAAAATTTGTCGCTACTCCTACTTAGGTCAAAAAATTTCGCTGCGTACCTTGCGGTCGCTCAAAATATATGATCGCGTCGGCGTCTGGTTGACATCAACAGCATCACTCATCCATCCATAGTCATCCATAATTTTTATTTATTTATTTTTTTTTCAATAATCAATACGAACAAAAAGAGTTATTAAAACATCATGCCTTTGTATGAAACGGTAATGCAAGAAAAGCCTGCAGTTGTTTTAGATATTGGAAATGCCTACACAAAGTGAGTATTCTGTATTCCCTACTTACGACCTGCTGAAAATGTGGGGTTCTATCCTTCACCTCATCACAATTAGGGAATTACATATTTCTTCGGGGAAGAGAGAAGGAACCTAGTAAAAACAAATGTTAAGTCCCCGATTGCGACCAAGGTAGGTAGATCTTAAAAGAAAAGTGTATTTTTGATGGAAAGGTTGAAAACAGGCCCCATATTCCATTTTCTACATATGAGGCATTTTTTTTTAATTTATGTTTGAAATGTTTGAAATATTGTAAAAACGTAATTTTCTGCAGGATTGGTTTTGCAGCTGAAGCGTTTCCAAGATTCATTATTCCATCAGAAGTTTTTATTGCTGGAACAACTAATACAAAAAAGTTATTCGATTATGAGAAAAGTGGAGAAATTTATGATCAAATAGTCGATTTTTTTCAAGCAATTTTTTTTAAGTAAGTGTTTTATTGGTATTCCTAAATTTTTTTTAATCCCAAAGAGGATTAAAAAAGTTTGAAAACCGTAAAGGGAACACATAATATTGGAAACCATGAGCTTGGTATTGATAAATACAAATAGGATTAAAAAAGTTTGAAAAACGTAAAGAGAACACATAAAATGAGTTTGGTATTGATAAATACGCTTAATTTATCCATAAAGAGTCATGGATCGTGAATCACAAGTCACGATTCGTGATCAAAATAAAAATACGAAATGTCTTGACTTTAGAATGCGATGAATTTTTATATTAAAACAATATATTTTAAAGTTTAAATTTATAAAATAAACCAAATTATTTCCTTTAAATTATTATAGATATGTTTTGGTAAGTCCAAAAGATCGAAAAATCGTTTTAGTTGAGAGCGTATTCAATCCTACTGAAATTCGAGAAACAATAGCCAAAGTCTTATTTAGGCATTTTGAAGTGTCTTCGATATTATTTTTACCAACTCATTTGGTGTCAATTACCACATTGGGACTGGATACAGCGTTAATTGTTGACTTGGGAAGTAAAGAAACAACAATAGTACCTGTTTTCAGTGGAATACAAGTATTAAAAGCATTTCAAGCTCAGCCTTATGCTGCGGAAGCTATGCATGAAAAATTAAAATTACAATTGGTAGAAAATGGTATTAATAATAAATTATTGACAGAACAAGTTATAGAAGACATAAAAGTTAGATGTTGTTTTGTAACAACACTTGATAGAGCAAAAGCATATAGTGCTGGTAAACTTGTAAATATCTTAAATTTTGCTTATGAAAACCTAATTCATTTTCTTTTAGGCAAGTTACCTAACCCTTTACCACTAGACGTTGAGTACCCAATTGACGGCAAAGAAGTTATCCGCATTCCTGGACAGTTGCGAGAAACATTAATGGAAATAATGTTTTTGGAAGATAACGAATATTCTAGCCTTCCGCATCAAATTCTCGAAGCGGTTCTTATGTGTCCAGTTGACATGAGGAAGAAATTAGCTGAAAATATTTTTTTAATAGGAGGAACATCAATGATAACTGGTTTAACAGCTCGATTAAGATCAGAACTGTTGAATTTATTACAATCTGATTTGTACAAAGAACGACTTTTTGTTAAATCTATTAAATTTCATTCATCTCCATCGAAACAAAATTATACTGCGTGGCTTGGTGGTTCTATTTACGGTGGAACAGATCTGGTTTTAAGTAAATCGCTAAATAAGGAAGCTTATTCGAAATGTTCTAGAGTACCCGATTGGACTAATTTAGATGAAAATAGGTCTTTTAGTCAAGGATAATTTCTTTCATTTAATTTTAATTTATTTATGATACAAATTTTTATTTATCATAATATGAATGATTTTTTAATGTTACTAAACAAATTGCATAAGAATTAGTTTTTGATGTAGATTAAAGAATTTTTTTAAATATAATATAAATTTACATAATAATAGCATATAGTTAAATAATAACAGTAAAGTTTATTTATTACAAATATTATTACTATTATTTTATTATTTATTTATAAGCTTAACTCAAGGGAATGTACATAAATTTAAACTACATTGAAAAAAACATTGCACCTTACATTTATCAATAAAAATACTAAAACATTTTAAATTATCCGAAATATACTTCCAGTCAGCAGGCAATGAACAGAGGGTCATCAAAGAATTCACAATACAATCAATAATTATACAGACTCCTCCTCAATGCGTATTTATTAAGATTAAAATCAATAGTTATGTCACTATCATTAGCACTTTTAATCATCCTAGACATCGGTTCACTTGTGCTATAAGATGTTCGGTGTTATTTTACATTAAAAAGAGTAATATATCTGAGAGTTCTATTTTCGACTCTTATATCCACACAAGCCAAAAGACTAGGATTATTTATTTAACCCGTGATCAGTTGGTGTAAGAACACCATATCCACAACCTCTCTTATTCGTTTAAGCGAAAAAAACATTTAAATTGGCCAAATCTCTCATTACAAGACAGATAATCCAAGGAAGTAGAAGAAACTAATTGGAGATCGATCACAGCAAAGTTCTAAATTTACTCTGTATAGACTCAATTCTGGCAATATCCGTCATAAAATGAGGGGACCAAACCTGACTTCACATTTCTAGTAAAGGCCTAACTAATTATGTATACACTGCAGATGTTATTCTAGGATTACAAAACCCCTTGGACCATATTTAAAAAAAAAACAACATATTGTTTGCCTTTTTTTTTAATGTACTTTTATTAAATCATTTTAAATTACATATATGTATTTACATAATCCATGCTAATACTAATAATATAATGCCCAGTGCATTTTGCCAATAGAATAGGGCTAAAAATATGTTATATGACATTGAAATAATGTGTGTAATACTTGCAAAATTATGTATCGTAAATCGTAAGCGTAACCCATAGTTTTTCAAGTTCTTAGGCTTGGTTGAATAGCTAATTAAAATTTGGATTCAAAAATGGCGAAAAACTAAAAATGTCCTGATTTAAAAGGACAATTATGGTCAGCATATCTATAGCCCCTGCTCCCGAAGTCCTGCGAAGAATTTTCATTTTTATTAATTAGATGTTGGAAAATATAATGACAGTTTAAAACAATTTTTATTAAATTTTCGTACCATCATATTTTATTCTTAAAAAAATCTAATTTAATATTTTTTGACACATTATGTATAGTTATAATTCAAAAGCAAAATAAAAAATATAAAGAATTTAAACAACTAAGTAAAAAGAAAAATATGAATAATAAAAATATAAAAAAAAAAAATATTTAAGACCGTTGGTTGTCATGTTGTATGCTTTAATATATGTATAATTTCAATTGTTACCATTTTTTTGAAAATTTTAAATTGTTTTATGTCTCTTCAAATGAACTCTAAAAAAAAATAAAATGTTTTAAGCGATTAATTACAAAATATTTATAAAACTAAAATTAGATTTTCTACAAAATTATGGCTCATTGATTGATTCACAGAGTAAAATGAAATTAAAACATTTTTAACCGAATATCGATATAAAAAAAAAAAGAAAAATGCTCTTGTCTTATTTCTTCAAAGCACATTTTTTGACAGAGAATTCTCGAAAACTTAGTATAATGGAAGGGTTACAAAGCCATAAATGTGTTAAATAAAATCAAAAAATAATAGCTACCTTAAATATTTTTTTCCTTTAAAATATCGGAAACATATTTCACATCTACAAATATGATATTGTGTTTTCTTTTCCTCATATTGTTTGATGATTTTTGAATGTGTTAGACGAAAATGAATTTTTGCATTTTTTTCAGCGTTAAATACTTTGTGGCATATTAAACATTTAATTGCTTCTGATATTGTACAATCATTATTTCCTTTTCGTAACTCATTTTTGGGACCAGGTATTTTTTGCGAAGTTAGACAATATCTGCGATGATTACTTAGAGATCTTTTTTTTATAAAACATTTCTTGCACGTTGGACATTCATACATATCTTTCGAGTTTAAAAAAATGTCTTTCCTAGATTCATTAATACATAATTTATTTCCAGCTTTTGGTGGACAAAATCGTCGGTGAGTAGATAAAGCTTTCTTGCTTTTAAACGATTTTTCGCAAGTGGGACAATGCACTTTTTCTGTTGAAATCATTTGATTTGCATTATCCATTTTAGGTTCGTAAGGGGTTAAATTCACCGCAGCATCATCAGAAAATATTTTATCACGATTTCGTGGACAATATCTTCGATGGTTTGCTAATGATCTTCTTTTGATAAAACTTTTTTTACAAACTGGGCATTCCTGCATTCCTTTCGAATTCAAATAAATTTCTTTGTTTTGACACTTCATTTTTTGCGGTTTTAAATCCATGTGTGTCCCACTTACTATTTCGCTAGACGTACATTTAAACAATTCGTTCCTTGAATAATAAGCGAAAATTGAATTAAAATTCTTAATATGTGCATTATCAAGGAACTTTAAAAGAAAAATTTGATGACATGATTTTAAATTTTTTGTTGTTAAAAATAAAAATTACAATGCGAAGAAAATTAATTTGAAAACATAATGAGTAAATTGTGTAACAACCTAAATGCTACCAACAAATTATTATTAAATATCACTATAAAAGTAAAAAATTACTACAGAGACGTGAATAGCAGCGAAAAAAACCCCTTAAATTAAAAAATTAGAAGTCATAGAATAACATTTAAAAAAAAATTGGATTTTATCTCTTTGAATTTTGACTTATACTTACTCTTTTTTGATTTTAATATCTATTAAATCAACAAATCCTTCCTCCTTTCTAGAAAAAGCAAATTTTAATAAAAATAATACTAATATGTTTATTAAAAAAAAAAACAATATGTACTTTTTTTTTGAAATTCCATGTAAATTTTTAATATGACGTTTAAGGTTAGCAGCATTTGAAATAATAGTCGAGCATTCAGGACATTGGTAAATTGCTAGAGGATCTTTGATTTGAAATTGATTTGAGCTAAATTCATCGAATCTAATAAAAATAAATAAACAAAGAAACAAAAAATTAATAAACAAAAAGAAAACCCACCTACTCTTCGTATTTAAATAAAATAAATAAACCTACTCTTCGTATTCAAATAAAATATCATTTCTATTTTGATCATTAGCATTCATTTTATTTACGACGATGGCGCTTTTAACTTCTGATTGTTCAGTAAACAATTGCGGATCCTTATTTTTCCTATGAATTTTACAATGCCTTGAAATAAAATTAAAAATTTTACTACTTAAATAAACTTTGAAAAAAAGGTTGATCTCACCTCTGCATTTCTAAATGTTTGAGGAATTTTCTACCACAATAAATGCAAGTATACTTCTTTTCTTGTAGCCTAAAATAAAAAAAGGAATTGGTGTAAGGAATACATCGTAATAAGAAAATAAAGCAATATGCCTATGTCATATTTCTCAATTAAAAATTTTTTAAACTCAAAATATTTCATTTTATTTATTTTATAACTATTCGGTTTTGTTATTGTAAACGTAAATGTTAAAGAAAAATTATATTATCAAATAATATTTGCGAAATGATTGAGGCTGATTGGCAGTTCGGACTGACGGCCAGACCAAAACGAACTCCACCCCATCTTATTTTTTATTTTCCAATAAAGCCTTATTTTATTTTCCAATAAAGCCTAATTCAGAAAATTGGCGAATCAGGGTTTATTTCTCGTCTGAATGTAAAGTGCAAAACAAAGCCTATTATTGAAATTTTGACTTTTAAAAATTCAAATGAAAAAATGAAACAAAAAATGTCGGTCTATAAGTATTGGTCTATGTGAAATCACTAGCCCAATTGTATTCAATTGTTTAATTTTTTTTCATTTGAATTTTTTCCTCAAATGAATTTCTTATCTCAAATATTTTTTTTTCGATTTTTTAATTTGCGAAAAGTATTGATTTTGTTACTTAAAGATTATGCGTTTAAAGATTTTGAAATTAAGGAAAAAAAAAAAAAAAAAAAAAATCAAAGACTTTGTAAATAACGCAAAAAAAAGTAAGGTTTTTGGTACCTATAAAGATTTTGATAATAATAAAGATATCGTCATACAACCAGAGTTTGTGGGTGAATTTTTGTAAAACACCAAAAACACAAATTTTGAGTTAGTAACATTTAATTTTTTTTTAAATTAATTTAGTATAAATTTATTGTTTTAAGAGCTCTACGAAAAAAATTTGAGAACTTTGACTCCGACCATTTTAGCCGTTTCAACTACTCTAATGTATATGTATATGTATGTATATTATACTTTTGTACCTTTTATGGCTTTTCATATTATGACGAATCAAAGCAGTTTTAGACCAAAAATACATGTTGCAGATATTACATTTAATTTCAGCATGTTCTCTGCAATTGAAAATAAATATTTAATTCATTAACCATTTAAATTTAATTAAAAAAAATATAATGCTTCAGTAGGAAGGGCCGTTATTACACTATTGTAGTTATTAATTAGAGTATTTTTTTTGGTAATTTATAATTAAAATTTTACTTTATATTGCTTATTATTTATTTGGAATTTCTTTTAGAGTAAAAATATCAAAAACTAAAAAAAAACATGATAATGAGAAACGCAAGTGGATTATTATTAATTACGATAAATATTCATACTTAGTCACTTTTTATAATAGTTTTTGTAGCCTTTTATTTATTTTTTTGTCTCGTTTAATAGAAAAATCTTTTAAAACTTACGTATAATGTACAGTATTTTTATGTTTAATCATATCCCAAACTTTATCAAATAATTTATCACATTTCCCACACTTAAATCTTTTTGCTATTAAATCTACATTTTCGATTGGAGAAGGTTTTACATCTTTTGGTGTATTTTCGATATTTTTTGCTACAAATTCATTAATGCCCGTAGATTGCCTAGTAATTCTTGAAATTGCTAATAATTTCTGCTCGTCAATTTCGGTTGAAGTTCTTGTTTTTCTCGAATTTGGCGTTGTTGGTTTTACTGCTTCACCATTTTCAATCGAGTGTGAGCTAATTTTTGCACATAATGAAATTGTCAAATTGTTTTCATCTCTTTCACTTGATTGTATAACTTTTGATTTTGATGTTTTTGATTTTTGCCTCTCATTTTCTATTGTTTGTCTAGTTATTCTTGAGTTTGCTTCCGCTGGGGAAAACTTTTGGTCATAACTTTCTATTGTTTGTCTTGTTATTCTTGAGCTTGCTTCCGTTGGGGAAAACTTTTGATCATAACTTTCTGCTAATTTTCCGGTAAATCTTGATGTTGACACTATTGATGAATGCTGATCATAGTTTCCAACAGATTTGGTCCTATTGATGTGTGTTTTTCCTCCATTTTTGCTTATGTTAATATGTTCTTTTCGATGTCTTATAAAATCCAAATGTTTTATAAATTTTTTATCACAACGACCGCAATAATATTTTATAAATGTCGATGCTTTATTTTTATGCTTTTTCTTTACGTGTACTATTAATTTATAATTTGTTGTGTAAGCCGAAGGACAAAAGAGGCACGAAAAAAGTTTTAGGGGTGGTGCTGCAATTGATATTTGATTTCCTGGGCCCTCGTGTAAGTCAACATTAACTTCTTTGATTGTGGGTAATTTCAACTGAGGCTCAAGCGATTCTATCAAATTATCGTATTTTTTATCTCCTTTTATGTGATTATTCATATGCGCAATGAGATGTTCTCGAATTTTAAATTTTTCTTTACAAAAAGTGCATTTAAATTTGTTAACAATAGAACTAAGAATATCAGTTGCAACTTCACCATTTTTTTTGGAATCGCTATAAAAATGTTTGACTTTATGGTTTTTTATATGTTCTGCTAAAAGTTCCCATGTTGTAAATGACATTTTACAAATTGTGCAGGAAAATCCTCCAAATTTTTTGATTTTTCCAGATTGTGGCAAACTTAAACATGAAAAAATGGTAAATCAGTATTACTTAAAAAATTGTGAGCCATAATTATTTACTATTGATTTTAATACTATTTAAAAGTTTTTGGTAATTGCATTGCAAGAAATGATCTCAGCTATTCTGCAGGTGTTAATGTAATACCCTTCTGGAGTATGCGTGATTACAACACTATACCGCTATTGAACGATACTAACTTTTGTCCTCTGGAAACATTACTAAAACTTTGATACTTTATAACTTTGTGAGGACGAAAACTATAAGATCATTTAACATATCTAAAGGTATGTGTTCCAGGTAAAATAAATTTTATTTTAAAAATAAAATAGCTCTCAAAAATAAATATATTTATATAATAATAGTATCTAATGAAATTTTTTTAAATACCTAACAAAGTAGGAATATCTTTTTTTTGTTTATGTTTAAAATAAAATATTAAAATTGAAAATAACATATTTCTTGTATAATTAATAGTACAAATAACTTTATTGAATAAAAAATCAAAAGAGATACGTTAAATTGAGTTTACCTATTAGTATGGTGACATGAGACATGATTTTCATATTCCTCTATTGTGTTTAAAATTATGTTACATTTTGTACAATCATATGATTTTTTTAAATGATTTTGCTCTAAAATTGGTGCAGAGATTCTCTCAAAATATTGATTTTCATAATTGAGTTGTGAATTTATTGGATTTTTATAGTTACTATCGGAATCAATTGAATAATTTGTAATGTTATGTTCATAATCTTGAACTTCACATTTAATTAAAGTGGTATCAGCAAAATCGCTAATACCAAACTGTGGTCGCCAATTATCAAAACTGTCATTATTGGTAATAGAAACTACTGCAGGAGCTGCTACAACCGTATTGAAACATTGTTGACTTAAGTGATAATCATTTAAAATTCTTCTTAATTTTGAATCAGATTGAATAGATTTTTGTTGAAAATTGTATGATTTGATTAGGCCATCTACACATAAACTGCAGATTTGTTTTGGTAATAATTCGCAATCATCGAGTTTGATTGGTGTTACAAAATTGATCATTTGACAAATTGGAATGCAATCAATTTCCGACTTAAATATTTCTTTCATCGACTCATTTTCATTCATGCAAATTCGGCATATTTTTGAAAATTCCTCGGTGTTTATCATAATTAAAAAGGTTTTCTAAAAACAAATAATTACAAAACTTATCTCATTCTTAAAAAAACATAAATATTGCTACATGATGCAGTCCACTTACGTCTTGCAGTTAACGTTTTTTGAACAGAAATTTCAAAAATGGTTTTCATGAGTAACAATTAATAGTTTGTACGACCTAAATCTTATTTTTTTTTAATTTTAAAATTAGTAGCTTTTTCTTAAAATTAGATTCTTTTGGATCACAGTGAACGGAAGTAGGTGTGCTTACATCATATTTACTTTGCAACTACGTATCAAAATAATAATCGAAAGCTTTTTTACACGTTCCCAACAAATATCTAGGTATTAAATAATTCTGATCGTTTTTTGGGCCTTTATTTTATCAAGATATTTCCCAAAATACATTGTTTTATTTTTAAAATATCAAATATGAAAAAAGGCTTTAGGTAACTTTTTATATGACTTAAAAAAAATTAAAAAAAATTGTATTATTTAAATATGTACTAAAAAGTAGAAGATTGTTAGAAAATTTGTTGGCATGCATATATTTAACCAAAAATTAAAATTGTGGGAATATTAAAGGCAAAGAGAGAACCCACGATTGTAATTTTTAGTTGAATATGTACTTGTCAACAAATTTTCTAACATAAAAAAGTCATTTTCTTGGATTCGAAAATTATGCTGAGTTTTATTTTCTACTTTTTAGTACATAATAATAAAGTCGTGTAACATCAAATTTATTTTTTATTTTTTTTTATTTAAAACTTTTTAGTCTCTGACTTCCAATTTACTTTTTAATTAAACTTTCAATAAATTTTCATTATACCTTTTCCGAAATCTGTCTATCAAAATCTATTTTTAGACCACAAATCAAATCCTTGAATAATTAAATTGGAGGCTAAGCAAAATTTTCAATTTCTTCTATTTGACAAATCTCCCGAACCAAGGCAAAAACGTCTAAATACTCCTAGGTAGTTTTGATTTTCTATGGATTTCCGGTCATTACTTAGCCGTACGTACATTTTGCCATCATAACATTTTTTTTTTTACTAAAGTTACCAAATCACTAGGTGGGATACCTTTTATACTAAAGAAATATGGATTTGGTAATGAGGACAGGAAGCTTGGACGGGATTAAAAAGTGGGACAGTTAGTAGGTATTCATTTACACTTTTCTTAAAACGTCTCAAGTCGTAAATTAAGCGTCCACCAGCTGTCGGGAACAACTTTATGAGAGAGCATTCCACATTCTCGAGGTGCGAATTGAAAACGAATCTCCGAAGCTCGTTCTATCACATCTGGGAATTTTTACGAAATATGGGTGTGAAGTTGAAGCAGTACGTGTTTGGCGTGAAAATACTTGAAGTTGAGGAAGTAGGGCTTTTACTTCCAGGGAACACGTATCCATTCCAACAAGGTATTTATAAAAAATGGAAAGTGAACCTACATTACGACGGTGGTTGAGTGATGTTAATGAGCTGGTGGTTTGGTGATTGTTTATCAATCTAATAGCCCTTCTCTGAACTTTGTCCAGGTATGTTCAAGATGGGTTTTGGGACCACCAGTAAATGTTTAAGCGATCAGAGGGGGAAAAGTATTGTTTACATTTTTTTAAAAAACCAAGACATTTCGCTGCGTTTTTTGCCGTTTCGCAAATATGAATTTTCCAGCTTAAATCGCAAGTTATTTTCGAACCTAAAATGTCAAGGCTTCCAGATTTGGCAATACTTTCTCTTTGAAAGGAAAATTGGGGATCGAAAGTTGACAGTTTTCTAGAAATTAGGCAGCATTGGGTTTTGGATGCGTTGAACTCAACTCTGTTGAGAAGACCCCATTGTGCAATTTTTGAAAAGTCGTGATTTATGCTACTTTGTAAGAACTTTCGTTTCGTAGTAACAGCATTTAAGGATGCTGATTTTCTATTAATAAAATCGTAGCTTGCTACCAAATTACTGTCTTCGGCGAAGCTGTGGATGGGGTTTAGAGTAGATTGAAGAAGATCATTAATGAAAATTAGAAAGAGGGTTGGTGAGAGAACACACCCTTGGGGTACACCGGAGTTGATATTGAAAATATGTGACTGGTACCCATCCACAACAGCACGAATAGAACGGCCGGACATAAAATTGCTGATCCAATTGACAAAGGCAATTTCTTTAAAAAATTTAAATCCATTAATTTATTTCGGTAATGTAGTTTAAAGAATGGTTTTGGTTACCTACGAAACAGTGTTACCGACGAGTTGGATTTTATGGAATATTGTCTTTTGAGGAAAAATTTCGGCTTAATCGGCTCACAGGAACTGGGTCAAATATCAGTTGCAAAATAAACAATGTGAACTTGCAAAGAACGTTTGACTTCTTCCTCTGAACCGATTATTTTGAAATTTTGTATGCATATTTTGTATGCATAATGTAGCTTAAAAAAAATTATAGTTACCGGGGAAAAATGCTTTGTTTTCGTTCAAAAAGGAGTAGAAAATGCATGTAAAAAGGAATGAGCAAAACTTTCTAATCAAATGAAAAAAAATTCATTGTAAACAAAAACAGCCCACTTTATAAATAGATTCTTAATTCTTAAATATTTTAGTTTATTTATCTTTCAGTTCTATTAATCTTCTATGATTTCATCCCTGAGGGCATATACGGATCCAAGAGGGAGCGTCTTGGCGATTTTTGTCACATTGCATATTAGCTACGATATTAGAAGAATAATGAAGATATATTCAAATAATAGAAATATATTCAAAAATAAAGGTAAGGTCCAGGACAGTACTGGTATGTCTGAAGGGTTTTGAAGAGCTAAGGCAAGGGAATCGGTTGGCTGTTCCATAGGTCAAAGGTCATTCGAACATATTGAAAAGGACAAATATTGATAAGGACAATCTAGCAAGATTAGAAAACGGAAAAACCTCAGAGACTGCGATTTTTCCAGGGTTTGTCAGAACTAAGAAGCAAGATAGACAGCGAAAATCAGGAAGAACATAAAAGAATATGGCGAAAAACTGAGAGGGACAACATCACCGAAAAGATTTGAAGATTGAGGGGGGGGCTTAAACAAAGTGAAGTGTAAGCAGGTATTAAGTTTTGACAGGACTAACGTGCGATTTTTCAATGGCATATGAACAGGACCCATTTTCAGGAACCACAAATTCCGGAATGGTAGATCTGACATAGGAATTTACAGAAAAAGAGGGGCGGAACCGGAAACCTACCAAAAAAAAAATATTTGAAGCTTTTATTTTTTTTATAATAACCTACCGCATTGTCAAGAGTATGAAATTAATTGAAATGGCAATGCAGTGAAGTTGAGATACCTACAGTAAAATTTTAATTTAATTAAGATAAATTTTAAATTAAAGTTTTTGGAAATCACCGGAATGTCACCCTAGATAGGTAATTAAAATTTTTAATCAATTAATTTGTAGGTACCTATTATTTTTTAAACCGTCAGCAAATTCACATTTGAAACCTAAATAAAAAGAAAAATAATCAAAACAAAACACATTTTTTTCTTGGTACTATCTACCAACATAAACCTTCCTACTGTTGTATCTTGGTAATGCACAATTTATATTGCTTAATTGCAAAATAGGGAATTAAAAATGTGAAAGTGATTGATTTTAGATTTTTCTTTTGATATAAAAAATTTTTTAAAAAATATTACTTAGGCACGTATCCACCTATTTAAAACCAAAGTCTTAAAAAAGAAACATTAAAAAAAATTAGATTGGAATACCTATAACTACTATTGTCACATTATATCATCTATCATTTTTTTGCATTTTCAAAGTGAAATATTTTTATGGAAATTTTTTTTTTCCGGTCAGCCCTTGAAGAGTGTACAGATTGGTTGTTGGTAGGTTCAAATTGATTAAAATAAAAGTAAAATATATTTGATTTGATTGGATATAATTTTAATAGACATTATAGAGACTCACTCACTCACTTAATTCTACATTAAAAATTTCATTCTTTATTCAGTCTGTACATAATCCTAAACTTTTCATTTATATTAAAAAAAAAAATTTAAATTATAAGTTTGATAAAAAAATAGAGCAATTTAAATTTTATAATTTGTTTTATGTTAAATTTTTGATCTTCTTTTAGTTTTTGTTGATTATGAATAGTGTTATCGTAGTGGTTCTCTTAATAGTGTTTTCATTCTTCATTATATAGCAGTTGCAGTACTATAATACAGCTGAGTGCAGTGAAAGCGCTTCGATTATTCACTTGTTAAATGTCCCCCTACGGCAATTACAGTCACATAATGTAGTAAACACAATTGGAGCGACAACGACAACGACGGCGATAGCGACTTTCAAAAAAAATTTGAAATCATATATATGTATGAGAATGAACACAATTGAGACGACTGGCGACAAACGACAATTGTCGCCTGGCGACAAATTAGAAATGTTTCTATTTTGTCGCCGGGCGACAACAACAACCATATATTTTTTTTTATTTATTTTTCTATTTGTTTATTTTTTCCTGTTTATTTATTTCGTCGCCGTCGCCGTAATTGTGTTCACTCCAGTGACATCGCTGTCGTCTCCTTAATTTTCGCAGATCTCGGAATTTTTTCTACAAATTTTTATTAATTAATTAATATTTTATAGCTCAAATAAAATTAAATTTATTCATTTTCATACAAATTTTATTGGAAAAAAAACCTAATCCAGACCAGACATCGACGCTTTTTGTGTTTTCCAGTCGCCGCCGGTCAGCCGCTGGACTATTTTTTCTAACCGCCGCTGGATGAAAATTCATCGACTGATCGACTGGCCGCTTTTTAGGAAAAAAAAGTAAAATTTAGCCGCTGATTTTTTTTTTTTTTGTTTTTGTTTTTGTTTTTTTTTTTTTTTTTTTTTTTTTTTTTTTTGTTTTTATTTTTTTTTCTTTTGGTTTTTTTAGTCGCCGATCTCGCCGATGATTTTCTTCCAGCCACCGATTTTTTAGATTTTTTTTCTAAGCCGCTCTTTGTCTCCAAAACAGGCAATTTTGAGTCGACTAGCCGCCGTCGAAAAAAAGCGATCGGCGTCGCTGTCTGATCCAGACAGTGAAAATTATTTCAAAAATTTTAACGAATATACATTCAAAAAATATCTTTGAAATAATATTTAAAAAAAATCTAGAAGCCGCGTAACACTTTTACCCCCCATTTACACAGGATGTTTTCGAAGATTAAATGAAGATTTTTTTTGAATGTGTGTTCATTTTATACAACAAAGACAAAATTTTATACAACTTTTACACACACATTCAAAAAAAATCTTCATTTTAATCTTCGAAAACAGCCTGTGTGAATGGGGGGTTACCCAAATCAATTCAACTCCAATTATTTTGAATATAATTCCGAGTCGAATACGTATTAAGATTTTTGCGGTTTCATGTGCAAGTGCATCAATTACATTTTGTGTTTATCTTTAGCACAAAACCAAAACGGCAACATATGATGTGACTCATTGATTTTTGTTTGATGTTTGATTTTTGATAGATTTACCTACACCTACATCACATTTACTATTCTAAAATTCAATTCAACTTCAGCAGATCATCAGAGTTTCTAGAAGTTTTCCAATTTGAACAAATTGAATAAAAAAAATATTTTTTTAACTTAAATATGGCATCCATAAGTTTATTGAATCCAAAAGCTGAATTTGCTCGAGCTGCCCAAGCCTTAGCAATTAATATTTCAGCTGGAAAAGGTCTTCAGGATGTAATGAAAACTAATTTAGGACCAAAAGGAACCATGAAAATGTAAAATTTTATGATTTGTTAATAATGTTTTATTGTAGAATTCGTAGTTAGAGTTAATTAAATAATTTCGGTCAGAATTTAATAAATTATGTAGGCATCAAAATCCGAATTATATTGTTTTCGACGACATATGGTCACCCCACAGCACAAATTGTGAAAAAAATATTTGAGGTTATTTTTCATGTAAAATTGTAATTTTTATGATTAATTTTACTTTAAAAAAGCAGTCGAGGAATTTCTGAAATTTAGGATGCCAAAAACTCTTACAATTAAAATTTAAAGTAAAATGTTCAATGGAATAAAAACTAAACTTAACCCGAAATAAAAAATAAATTTAAAAACTTATTCTTTAACCGGATGGGTACTATCTACCTCTTTGTAACTCAATTTCTGGGGCAGTTAGCTAAAATCATAGATTAAGAACGCTAAAATGTAGGCTTAAAGATAGGTACTCACCTACTGTACTTAATTGCCTGAAATAGAAAAAATGCAAGAGAGAGGACATTTTTTCCTCAAAGTCCATTTTCTTGAATATTGAGTTGTTGTATATTGTATTTACTAAAAATTTTCAAAGTTCTATAACAATCAACAACAAGTTATAAATTTAAATGCAAAACAATGAGATGAAAAAAATTTCTATGCGCAAATTTCTCAAAAACTGTTCATTGTAGGTATCACTATAAGAATATATATATATTTAAGCTTAGTGATAAGACAATCGAAGATTGTGGAATTCGAAGTTTTTTTTGAAGTAAATAAAAGACCTCAACACAACAACTGTTTTACCCTTTTTTTTTTTTGCTACATAAGGTTGGTTTCTGGTGCTGGTGACATAAAAATTACTAAAGATGGGAATGTGTTGTTGCATGAAATGCAAATTCAACATCCAACTGCTTCAATGATTGCGCGTGCAAGCACTGCGCAAGATGACACAACCGGTGATGGAACAACAACAACTGTTCTTTTAATTGGTGAACTTTTAAAACAATCAGACATATTTTTGAGCGAAGGATTACATCCAAGAATTCTAACAGAAGGAATAGATCAAGCTAAGACTAAAGCCTTGGAGGTTTTAGATAAAATGAAAATTAAAATTGATATTAATAAGTCAAATTTAACAGATGTTGCTCGAACCAGTTTAAAAACCAAAGTTCATTCAACTCTAGCAGATTTATTGACTGATGTGTGTGTTGATGCAATTTTAGCAATTCGTCAGGAGAATAAGCAAGTTGATCTTCATATGGTTGAGCTGATGGAGATGCAACATAAAACATCAACTGAAACCTCCTTAATTCGGGGCATAGTAATGGATCATGGTTCAAGGCATCCAGGTAAAATAATATTCATAATTTTTTTTTATAACTTTATAATAACTTTTTTGTAGATATGCCAAAGCGTTTGGAGAATGCATATATTTTAACTTGCAACGTTTCTTTGGAATATGAAAAATCTGAAGTGAATTCCGGTTTCTTTTATAAAACTGCAGAAGAGCGAGAAAAGTTTGTGCAAGCTGAACGTGAATTCATTGATCAACGTGTTAAAAAAATTATTGAATTGAAAAAAAAATTATGCGATAATACAGATAAAACGTTTGTTGTAATTAATCAAAAAGGTAAATTGCAATTTTATAACTCATTGTAGTATTAGTATTTTACACTTAAATTATTTTTATAAAATTTGTAAAGTTCATTATTGAAAAAATACGTTTAATTCAAATGAACGAACATTTCCATATTATGCATCATCATTAAGTATTCTTTATTTGTATGATTAATTTTTATTGTAAATATTTTTAATTGTTAAGTATATTCCATTTTGAGTCAATTTATTTTTTTTTATTCAGGCATTGATCCTATGTCCTTGGATGCCTTGGCTAAAGAAGGTATTATGGCATTACGACGAGCTAAACGACGAAATATGGAGCGATTAGCATTAGCATGCGGGGGTATTGCATTGAATTCATTAGACGATATGCAAGAATCCAACTTGGGGTATGCATTTGTTTTCGTTTCAAAACTATCTAATTCAGTCATTTTGTTTTAATAAATTTTTTCTTGCAGTCACGCTGGAGTTGTGTACGAGCACGTTTTGGGTGAAACTAAATATACTTTTGTTGAAGAATGTAAAAATCCACAATCGGTTACAATTTTAATGAAAGGACCGAACAAACATACTTTAACTCAAATTAAAGATGCTATACGTGATGGTCTACGTGCAATTAACAATGCTATTGAAGATAAATGCCTTATTCCTGGAGCTGGTTCGTTCGAAATTCGTGCTTACAATGAATTAATGAAATACAAGGACACAATAAAGGGTAAAGTTCGTTTGGGTGTTCAAGCATTTGCTGAGTCGCTTCTTATTGTTCCAAAAACTTTAGCTGTTAACAGCGGGTTTGATGCTCAGGATACAATTGTCAAATTAACAGAAGAAGATCGTTTGAATTCCGATCCTGTGGGACTGGATTTGTCATCAGGCGAGCCCATGAAACCTGCAGATTTTGGTGTTTATGATAACTTTATAGTTAAAAAGCAAACATTAAATTCATGTGCTGTTATTGCCAGTAATCTTCTTCTTGTGGATGAAATTATGAGAGCTGGTATGACAAGCCTCAAAGGATAAATAAAATTTTTCAATTCTCAATTAATTTTTTTTAATTAACATTAAAGCTAACCATAATTTTTTGTTTTGTCAGATACCTATTGATTCTTTTAAAATATATTATTAACTTGAATAAATGAATTGATTTTTACTTTCTACAATAAAAAAAAAAAGTCGGACAATCCATTGTATTAATAATCAAAAAGAAAAAATTGATCATCAGGTAGGTACTTTTCCTTCTGGTAGATTTAAAAAAAATTCATATGGATATTTTTGGTCCTCTACTTCCGAATATTCATACATATTAAGAATAGTAGATCGTGTCATAAGATGGCAGAAGACTATCCCATTAATGATATTTCTATAGCTAACATTGCTCTAAAAATGTTCAATCAATAAATTTCTTGTTTCGGTGTACCTTTATTTTTAACGACAAATCAAGCACGTCAATTTGGTTTGAAATTATTATTTTTTGAACTTACACAACTTTTATTATTCTTCTAGGTTTTAGAACCGCTATTAAGATATTAAATATTCACTTGCTAAATTAGTTTATAGTGAAAACGTTGGAGTTCCCGGAAATTTCTTTATTTTAGATAGTTTAAAATTTTTAGATCCTTCTAATTTGGTAGATCAATTAGATCTTATTTTAGAAAATTACGTCCAGTTCCATTTAAGAAAAAATCATGACAAAATTTATATTCTAAATGACACAAAATAAATCTGTTTTGAATACTACCATATGAAATTATTTAACGATTTGATAAATTTTTTAAAATAAAATTTAAAGTAAACATTAAAAACAGTCTTATTCAATTGATCATAAAAAGCCAGCACATTTTACATCTTCATTGCAATTTAATTTACATACAATACCTACTCGCAAAGTATCATTTTGTATTGGAGTATTGTAAAATTTGTAATAGTTCATTTTATAGATTTAAGTTCAAATTTTAAAAAATGTAGTTTATTTCAAATATTTTAAAAACTAAGTTTTAATATTTTTGAATTTAGAAATTATATTAATCAAATACCTACTAAATTTCACAATTTATTAACGAATCCATAACGTAAAATCTTTTCATTTGGAGATTTTCTTTGAGGTTGATGAAATTTTCCATGAATGTTTACGCCGAAGTATTTTTCCTCCCAACAAATTCTTATGAATCTAATTTAGTCAATATTAGTACAATCCGTACAAAACCACAAATGGAAACAAAGATTCGAAAAAGGAAAATTCTTTTTCTAACAGTTTACCGACATGGCCCGGAGACATCACAAAAATATTTGTCAAAAAATTAAAAAAGGAATCAAATCTTCGGTGAAAGTGCTACAAAACGAGTAAATATAAAGGGCAGAGACTCTTGAAATTTAAGACGCTTAAAAAAAACTACAAGAAAATTTATCAATTTTTACATTTATTAATTAATCAATAGATCCAATATCGAACCAATTTAAATATTTTCCTATACATCCATTTCTTGTATCACATTTTTCAATAAAATGAGCTCTTCTTAACGAAGACATTGATTTTCTCGTTCATATTCCACAGTTCATGTTTTTAAATCTATCCCTTTTTTTTTATCCTAAATTTTGTTTTCGACATTTTTCCTAGAATTTTGTTTAAGAAGGTATTTTTCACCTTCAAATCAAATTATGAAATTAATTGTTTCAATGTTTACAACAACAAATATTATGGTTAATTTAAAATCAAATAAACAAATTCTTGAAATTAAAAAATATGTTTTTAAAAATTTTTGTCTTTCAGTTTTTTTTCCTTTTTTGAACCTCAAAAAATTCCAGCTATTGCCAATTTTAAAAGCAATTATAGTCCTTTTCAATATCAAATTTTGAAATTATTTTTCTTTGAAAACCTTAAGACTTTGTTAATACAATCGATTAAGAGGATCTGGGTGTAAGTATAATTTTATATAGTTTTTAATGTCGAGAATTTAAACCACTTTTTTGAATAAAATTAATTTAAATCTAATTTTACAAATTATCTTTGGAAAGTTTACTGTAATTTTATATTATAAATAATTATGTATATTGACAATGGAATAACCACACTACCTTTTTCTTATGTTTAGTAAACATTTATTAAATTAGTCATAATTCTAAATTGAGAATCCTCAGGTGACTCCAAAAAAAATGCTACGGAATGATCTTAAATTAAGTATTTCTTTTTTTGAAGTTTAATTTATTCAGCTTTTTTAGTTCCTTCCGTTTTCAATCGATTTGCCTCCCGCTCTTTTATATCGATACTAGCCAAATCGATGCAAGCAACGTATGCGTGAACACATGATATCAATGATTTTAGAATTGCAAATGGACAACAGAAAATTGTTGCGATTTTGAACAGAGAAATACCAAAAACTGAAATAAAAATTATATATGATAATACGGTTTATACAAAATTTAAGATTTTTAATATGGATTCTTCGACCTTTTTTCTTTTACTTATTTTGTTGATTCGGATCGATATATCCCGTCTGAAAACAATTTCCTTCTTCTACGCGAATTAATTATTATCTAATTCATAAAATGCTAAAGAGTTTCAATCATTAATAATCATTGAAACAGATCTTGAAAGGGACGGAATTAGGGTTTTTATCTGTTAAGTCCATTGACTGCTGATTCTGAATTTTTAAAATGCAATTACAGGATGAATTAATTATATTTTATATTTCGAGAATCCTTTTTTGGTCGGTACTTTTACTGTAACGCTCCTTTCCTAATTGTTTTCCTTTAGCATAGGTATCAACTTTCTTTGAAATTCCAGAAGCTTATTTATATTCTTCTGACAATTGCTCGAATACCAGTGAATTAATTAAATATTTTGGCAATAATCCATGTATTATTTCGTATGTCATTTTTATTACATTATATAAATTGCATCTTCTGGTTGCATTGAGCCATTTTAAATTCAGAAATAGTTTTCTAACAGAGATTTATCGGCCCCAATAAAACAATAAAAATAAAAGAATTCAGGAATTTTGGTGAAAATTGGTGCATTATTCAGAATCAAAAAAAAAATCTGGTGCGTTTCTCATACTTGTCGGTCCGCTTGTGAAGTACAATAAATATAATCCACAATAAAATATTTCATTTGTTGCACACATAAAAGTCAGTACATCTTTTTTGTAATAAGTTCTCATAACGAAATTTTCATTGACATCAAAAGCTTTGTGTGAAGTTTTTCCAATCATGGTGCTCCTGAAAGTATTATATGCATCATCCCATTGATTTTGAATTTTAAGAGCGAAAAATTTATTAGACTTGGATCAATTTTCAGAATGTTGTCATTCATAAATCTCGATATTTCTAATAACAAAAACCTTTAAGAACACGTACCTTCATGTATCATCATCGGTACTTAACTCATCGGCAATAACTCATCGGTACTTAACTCATCGGTCGATTTTGGATAAGTTATATCCGTTTTAACTCATCCGAAAATTGGCCGATGATTTATATCCTTTGCAATGCACATAACTCATCCATCGCTGATAATTTATGTGCTTTCAGAAAAATAAAACTGATCTGGCAACTTTTTCGGATGACTTAAATCCTTTTTAAAACTCATAACTCATCCGCAAAATTATGAGCGAACATTGTCGCCGCAGGCTGCGGACCGCCCGCCCAGTGGGATTTGCGGCGCCTGGTATCGGTCAGTGCGATTTGCAGTAGATGGAGTGCCCCAGAACGAGAGAAGGGGGGGGGGGGGAGGGTGGGGGCTGCGAGCGGGGGGACTGGTGGTTGGTCCCACCCTCCCCCCCCCCCCCCCCCCCAGTTCTGGGATACCCCCTAGTTCTGGGATACCCCCTTTATCCTTTTCCGAAAAATAGGGCAACTCATTGGCAAAAGAGGAAGTACCGTAGTGTTTGTTACAAATAAGCATTGAGGTGCCGCAAATCCCACTGATCAACCACCAGTTCGACCAGTGACCGAAAAAAAAAATACGGAGCTGCGGCGACAATGTTCGCTCAGAATTTTGCGGATGAGTTATGTGTTTTAAAAAGGATTTAAGTTATCCGAAAAAGTTGCCAGATCAGCTTTATTTTTGTGAAAGCACATAACTTATCAGAGATGGATGAGTTATGTGCATTGCAAAGGATATAAATCATCGGCCAATTTTCGGATGAGTTAAAACGGATATAACTTATCCAAAATCGACCGATGAGTTAAGTACCGATGAGTTATTGCGCGGATCCAGTTTTATCATAGAGGAATAATATTTATAAGAGGGTCAGAATTCATACAAGTAAATTTCAGAATTTTTTTTTCAAATAACTCAAAAATTATGACAATATTTTCAATGTATTGAATAAAAATTTCATGCTCAAATGTGTTTATTCTTAATAAATAATAAAAATAATAAAATTAAGAATAAACACATTTGAGTTAAAAAAGTTTACTCAATACATTCAAAATATTGTCATAATTTTTGAAAAAAATTTACTTGTATGAATTCTGTCCCTCTTATAAATATTATTACTCAATGGTTTTATTTAAATTATATATTAAGGATACCACTCATGAACCCTTTGCACCTAGAATTGTGTGACCTACTTATACCATATAAGATAAACGTAAATTATAGAGAAAATTTAATTAAAAAAAAAAACAATGTTTTTAAGGTAAAATAAATATCTTAGTTAATATCTAAAGGTTCGTTGCCTATTCAAAAATGTGCAGAATTTTCATGAGTATTAATTTTTTTAAAAAAAACTTAAATAATCGATAATGAAATAAATGAGAAGCGGTAAAAAACTTACGTTTGCATATAAAGCCAATGACAAGCAACATCAATAGCCATAGAAAGCTGAAAGAAAAACATATATTTAGGGTAAAAATAGCTGAGTGTCACTAATAAACACATTGTACTGCAACGATCTGTTAGCTGATCCAACATTGCCCCAAATTTTGTACCTAAAATAAATTTCTTTTTATTAATTGAACAATTAGAAAGAAATAGCAATCCTAATAAATAATAGTATAATTTTGGTATTTTGTCAGAAAAAAAAAGTCAAATAGGTATTTCCTGAGTAAAAAGAATTATTAATTTCTTTATGTATTTAATCAAAATAATTAAGATTTAAATTATGAAATCAAAAATTTATAATAATAATAAGGCATTCACAAATAAGGTAAATTTATTTTATGATACAGTTCGAAATTGAAAAAAATTATTGATTCATGATAAACTTAAATCTACCTTCATAGCGAAAATATTATACATACTTTGATTAAAATGACGAGCAGCATGGCCATCAATGGCATCTAATCCCACAGATACTATATAACACCATCCTGATATTATATGGTTAGTTGGCATGAACCAAAATGATAAAATTGCCAATATAATTCGACCATAACCTGTAATAAATTTTAAACTAAATTAAGTTAGCACTTATTTTACTAAGTAGATTGTAGATATCTAAAGGTGAGGTGTAATGGACAAAAATCTTATAACATAAAGGTAGGTAGGTATATAATTTTTTATATAATCTAAATAGTTACGTGTCGACCAACCAAGTAGGTACCTATCTATCTAAACTAAAAAGGCAGAATAATCAATCTCATTAAAGCAAAATATTAATAATCCCTTCGAGTTTCGCTTACTACTTTTCGATTGGGATTTAGGAGCTTACGATCTGCCCATTATTTTTACTTTATTTTTCCTTTAAAAAAAAATAATTATCGACCGCCAAGTGTACCTACCCTTGGTTTTGACTTCATCCTACCTGGGTTCGATTCCCATCTCACGCTGGAATTTGTGTTAACTTTCTCTTTGTCCACTTGAATTAAGAGTTATGTTGTTTTTTTTACTGCACAAAAAGGGAGTATAAGTAGGTTTCTGTCTACTTGAACATTTATGTACCTTCCTAGCTTCCTAACTACACCTACATAGGTTAACTATCTAATGGAAGTTTAACAGTTAAAGTTTCCTAATCCCAGTTTAACTTGTTTCAAAAATGATCAAACAAACCAAAAATCATTATTTATTTACATACCTACTCAGTAGTATATTTTCTCTAATTAAATTAGTAGAATAGAATTTAAAAAAAAATGTTAATTGAATTTGTAAGAAAATTAGATAGGTCTCATACCTTAATTAAGTGCCTATAACTCTCTAGCTAGTGATTATTAATTTATTTAGGTATTTACATTATGCTTACGACCAAAAATAAATAATTTTATGATAAAATAATTTTTTCTCACCAATAATATTTGGATAAAACAAAAATATGTTTTCTTTTTGCTCTGGCATTTTAAATTATTATTTTGTTCCTTTCTTTTTTTTTTGTATGCAAAAACAATCAAGAATCAAGTCAATTCATTGAAAATGTTTATGTCGTTCTAAAATTTCTAATTTTATTTTCTTTCAAAAAACAATTTTTTTTAACCTTTTAATACATTTTAACACAATAAACAAAATCCTGTATACAGATTTTTTTTATTTACTCTGTAAGGTTGGCTTTGATGTTGGAATTGGAACTATAATTTCTCTTTGCTTAATACCAAACTTTCGGTGCTTATAGCAAAGATGACATATTATAAAGATAAGTAACTAGTAGCATAGTGTAAACTTTTTTTTAGACAAGAACAGCAATACATTTTTATGTGTATTATTTTTCTAATTTACAAGGTATATTGCATAAATTTTCCTCTCAACATATTTAAATTTTTCAGGTTGTGTTGAAATTGTTTTGTTTAAAAAAACTTTATTTCTATTTTTTAAACAACAAAAATATTTTGTAACATTTCAAAAATTGTTTTCTAAATTTATTATTAGCATAAAACCCAAAATACTTATTTTTTTTTATAAATTTTGAAGTAAACTTTTTAAAATTAAAGGAAGTATAGTCACTCTGTATATGAATAAGAATTTTTTTTTTTTACACGTTTTGCCTTAAACGCGTCATCAAATTGAATGTTATTGTTTTAAACGCGTCAAAAAAATAATTAAATATATTAAAATGTCAGGAAAAAAGTATATTTTGCCAGGTATAATGATCGAAATATAATTATTTTTGTTCCCATCATGTAAAAATCGATAAGGATATATTTCTTTAGATTTTTTGAATATCTGCGCCCGCCAGTTATATCAAGATTGTTAAGAAAAATATTTTGCAATAATTAGAAAGCAAGGTGGAAATAATGTTCATTAAAATGAATAAAATTATAATTTTATCCAGTTTAATTAATGTTGATTCCTACCACTGTTACAATTATTTTAATAAAGAATTTGGCTAAACTTCCGTTTCCTTGAACCTCTCAGAATGGGCTGAAACTTGGAGGGCGGTAGAGGCGATGCCCAAACTCCCAAAACTGAAATCAGTTCTTGGGACAAAGGCCCCGTTTCGGAGATAGGGCCTCCCAAAGTTTTGATACATTTTTGTGTGGAAAAATTTTTTTGTGCCCCATTTGCCCTATTTTTGCGTAGGTAATAGAGGCGGTCCCTAAAATGTTAAATCCGAAACGGTTGTTGCGGGAAGGCCCCCATTTTGGAGTTATGGCCCTTCAAAATTTCAAACGGCAGTATCGCCAAGAATTTTTAGTAAATCCTTTTATTCGCTGTCGAATTTTTATATTTTAAAGTGCTTTAATTAAAATTAAGAAAAATAGAAATAAAATTTTATCCGTGTTATGCCTTGTTCACACTTCGCTAATTTAACATGTTCGAAAGGAGTTAAACATCTTTGGAAAATCGACCGTTCAAACGATGTTTTTCATATGTTAACATGTTTAGCTCTGTCAGATAACTTGGGGGTTAGACGAGAGTAAAAACTAGTTATAACTAAGATGTTTTTTGAATGTATGTGTGAAAAATTGTATAAAAAAAAAAAAATTATGAAATAGTTATAACTAATAGTTATAACTAAAAAAAATTCTGAATCTAAAGTATTACTTGTCAAATGAAATATTTTTTTTTTTTAATGTAAATAAAAACTAAAAAGTGAAGTAAAATAATAAAATAGTTTGTAAATAGTTTTAACTATAGTTTAGCCAGTGGAGAATAATTACGTCACAAATACAAATAAAAAACTCATACAATTGTAAATAGTTAAGACTAGTTTTTACTCTCGTATAACCACTGCGTAAAGAATTTCAAATAATACCGGATATAAGCTCAAAGGAACTGACGCGCCCAAAAAAGTTAAAATATATGAAGTTGTGTCAAGGTTAAGAACTCGCGCGTCGTTTATCTTCACCTTTATAAAATTTCAAAGTCAAAAATGACATACCAAGTAAAAATTAATGCATACTGAATATTGCCTAACAAAATATTATTCAAAAATTACTCATTCATCCCTGAAAATTAACATGTTTTTGTAGAAACATGTTGAAGAACGTGTTTCTGTTTTAATTTTTTTACTATGAAAAAACAACATCAAAAACACCAACGGAACATGTTCGTCGTCCGAACATGTTAAATTAGCTTGGTGTGAACAAACTATTACACGTTCAAATTTAAGAATTTTTATTTAAAAAATATTTCATCGGGTCCATCCCTGATTTTGTCTATTGAACACCTATAATAAAATCATATAAAAACTAATAGTACGTTCAGTAAGTACAGATTGTCCTTAGCTAGTGACAAAATCCTACGTTGCAGACAATCTGAAGTTTGTGAAAGACAAAATCTGACAGCTAAAGTCCTTAAATACAGACAATTTCTACAAAAAATCGTTCAGTAATGCAATCCTACCTCAAAACTTCTGCAAAGGGAAATTTCATAATTTCCCATAATAGTCCGTATTCTGGGAGTACTTTTTAGTTGGCCTTAGCTAAGGACAATGAATATTTTGATTAAAAACAAATAAAAAAAATGAATTTTAACAAAATTTTATGTTTTCCTAAATAAAATTCGAAATTTTATATTTTTATTTAAATAAAATATAAAATTTTAAATAAACATATAAAATTTTTAATAAAAATATAAAATTTTTAATTTTATTTACATATTTTATCAAATTTAGTTCAACCCATATACTTTAAAAATGTTTATACCGAGTTCTTGTTTACATTTTACTTCATAGCTATTCTGCTTCCTTTATGATGATTGTTTTCAAATTTTTATGCAAATTAAATAAAAATTTTCGATATCTTCCTTAGTTTTCGAGATATCAAACATTTTATCTTTTAAATAAAAATTCGCTACAAGAAAATATTACGAAACTTCGTAAAGAAGGGAGAACGGCAACATACATTAGCATAATGTTAATAAGACATCAGGTCAGGTGCTTTGTACTTTTAATATTTTTTCACCAATATAGCATGACACTAGTTTTAGAAATAGAAACACTTTTTCATCGGTGAACCACTAGTGAATAGGAAGTAATAATTCATGTTGAAGTGAGGCAAGATCTCTTAAAAAAAGAAATTGTTCGTACTTTTTTGCTCTATTAAAGAACTTGTAAGCAATATTCAGCATGATTCAATACAGAGTAGGAAACAGAAATATATTATGTAAAAAAAAATACATTAACTCAATTTTTGTTTATGCATTTTACTAGACAATTTGTATTAAGTAAGTTTTATTTTTCATAAATTTTATGTGTTAGCTTAAAAACATTTAAGAAAATGCAGAATTTTTGAAATTTCATTAAATTTGTATTTGCTTAAACAAAATATAAGCATATTATTAATAAATGTTACAAATGATTCTTTAAAATCTGAAATACAACAAATGACACATTTCATATGCGCATATAAATTTTTTTAATGTATATGATTTTAAAATGAAATGTCACAGCTTTCCTTATCGTAGGGGTTTGCAGAAGTTATTTGCAGGATTTTGCAGAAAAGGGAATTCCTTAGCTACGGACAATCGGTACTTACTGAACGCACTATAAGTGTAAATAAAAAAAAAAACAACCAATCAAAGAGAAGTTTTGGCGGGAGAAAACTACACTTATTCCTGTGCTTCTTATCTTTATAATATGTGATCTTTGCTTAATTAAACTAGAGTGCAATGTGCTACAGAGGACAAAATCTTTAAGAACAAAATCTTTAAAATAAGAAAATAATTATTAATTTTCTTTTTTTAACTGTAAAAGTCAAAGTAGAATTTTTTTTCTTATAATTTAATTCTAATTTTTTAATAAAATTATATAAAACTAGTATTTTTTTTACTGAAAGTAGGTAAATGAATACTTAAAAATTAATATTTCATAGGTACCTAAAACCGAATAAGAATAATTTAAAAACTCAATTATTTTTTTTAATTTCAAATTCTTAAATTTTTTAAATTAAAGATTTTTGCATTTTTACAGTATGAGAAAAGCATTTGATTCTTTTTTGTTTTTTCACCTCTTTCTCGTTGTTTCACTTTCTCCTGCTTTCCTACAAAAAAATTCCCTCGAGAGCCCAATCAGATTTTCAAATTTATTAATTTCCTTTTACATATACATGTTCGTTGTTACATATCCTGTTCGTTAAAATTTATGCTTTTAACTTTTTTACTCACGCCGTTATTGAGTTGAGCTTACCTCTAGAGTAAATAAAAGGAAGCAATAGTTTAAAAAAAGTATGCTACACAAAGGTCCAAGAAATGTGTTTTATAATTCGAGCCCGGTAAACTAAACTAAACCAGTGTTTCATTTAAGGATTTTTTAAGTAAGTTGTGCTTGCGAATTAATGAAAAGCGAAATTTTTTTTGAGAACTTTTAAATTTTATAAAATTTAAAAAAAAATGGAATTTTAATTTCTGTTTTAATAATTGAAAAAAAAAAACCAAAAAAAACTTTGAATTCAAATTTGAAACAAAAGAAAAATAAATATATTTTTTTTCATTTGCGATTATAATTAAACTCAACACATAATTGAGAAATTTAATTTTTGCCTTTTTTGAAAAATCGTAGAAGAAAAGAAAAATTCCTCTGACTAGACTGGGTAGCTACCTCTAGCTAGCTTAGTAAGAATGCCAGAAATATTTCTTATATAATTTTTATTCAAAATTATAAAACAAATGTAAATAAAAGAGGTAATTAAAAAAAAAAAGGTTTTTCTAATTTTCATTAAAATATGGTTAAAAAAAAAGATTACAATTTTAATATTGAAATTTTTTTTTAAAATAATGAGATCTATCTGTAGGTACAAGCAAATTAAATTTAAACCAAGAGCCTTCCGTATTAAAATGTACCTAGCTAATTATTCAAAAAATGTTTCATCCCCCTATCTACCTACTTAACTATCATACAAAATATTTCCAAGCCAGAATGTTGCGTTTCAGCATAGATTAAGAATACAGAAAGATTTATAGCTTCATAAAAAATTTTTTCAGCCTTATTTGGTATTTTTATGTGAGGGTAAAACTAAACAAAAATCCTTTTCATATTTGATAATTATCACGTATTTTATTTTGTTTTACTAAACATTCACATGAAAATTCCAAAAATAATGTCGTATGAAGCTAAGAATCTATGTATATTCTTAATCTATGGTTTCAGTTAAATAAATTTTGTTTTAATATGCAGGCTCGTATTTTTTGTAATAACCTATTTTCCAATCTGTAATTCCAATAAAAGAGGTCAAAATATTTTTTAAAATCCTTAAAGTTTGCTCAAGCATTACGAGCATTAGATTACGATTACGAGCATTATGAAAAGGAGATATTCGACCTTCGTTGATTCTACCGATTAAAACGTTATTAATAATCCTGCTGAAATGGGAAGCTTGCAAAAACACTGATTTCGAAATTGAAAACTGAAAATCAAATTACGAAATTTGTTAATTCGCTTTTTTGAAATTAAACAAATTTTTTTTGTTAAACCACCTGGCATAATGGGTGTGCGGGATTCAAAATATTAGGTTGTATATAAATATTATTAGCCTAAAATTGTTGGACCTGTTTATTAGCTAAATTTTAAATGGTACCAACTCCAACACTATAACATTTATTTTCAATAAATTTAAAAATGAAATAAAAGATATCGATATCGAAATAATTCCATTTGCAAAACAAAGAAAGAAAATAAAAAACAAAAACTTTCAGAGATAATTCATGCGCAAAAATTGAAAAAAGTTTTTTTTATAAAAATCTCTTCGAAAATGCGCGTATGTGAGCAAAAAAATTTTTTTTAAATGATTTGAAGAAAAATGAAAAAAAAAAATGACATAAATGTCTTTATTTTTTTTTCCAATGTGATCATCACTAAAAAGTGTATTTAATTTAAGAAAATTCTTTTTTTTTACTTTTTTATTCAAATTTATGGAAAAAAAAGTATTAAAATTGATTATTTATTAATTTTATTTTAGGAATTAGGAAAATAATTTTTTTTTGTTCCAAAAACTAAAAAAAAAGAAAGAAAAAAAAAAACGAAAAAATCGAAAAAAAAAATTTTTATTCAAAAATGGCAAAAAGATGAAAACTTGTCAATGGGAAAAAAAAAAAAAATTTTATTGAAAATGTAATGATTTTTTTCTTCATTTTATTAATTTGTTAAAATCAAAAAAAAATAAGAAAAAATAAAATACCTACCTAATTAAAACTAAATAAAAACATTAAAAATAAAAAACAAAGTTTAAGTTAAGAAAAAATAATAGGATAAAAAATTAATGACTTAACCTATTTTTCGAATTTTTTTTATTTTTTTTTTCATATATACCTACATACTACTTAATTAAAAGGTTTTTTTTTTTCAACTTGACGAAAAAAAAAAATGTGGAACAAATTTTAAAAAAATTAAAAAAAAAAAATAAAATACATATAAGGTGCAAAATAAAAAATTAAAAATTATTACAGAATAGAATACTTAAAAAAAAAAAAAAACAAAAAAAAAAAACTTTGTTCTGTAAGGTTTTCTTTTATTATAATTTTTTTTTTTTTTATGTTTAATAAAATAAAAATAAGGATTTTTCTTTAAATTTTAACAAAATGAATATAAGCGATGAAATAAATAAAACCGCCACAGCAACAACAGCAGGTTCTTCTTCTACTAACTATAATACTATATCAAAATCAAATTTTGGCATAATAATTACAAGTAATTTAAGCACAACTACATCAACTGTGAGTACAACAGCGACTAAAACAATTCCATCGACATTGTCAACAACAAATTCGTTAACAACAACAATAACTAGTAATTCATCTATTGTTGATAGTAGCAATATTAATAATAATAATAATAATAATAATATCAGTAGTAACTGTAACAACGGCAACAGCACTAGTAGTAGCGGTAGTAATAATAATAATAATAGTCAATCAGGAAGTATATCATCATCAACAGGACCACCAAATTGCACAGAAAGGGTAAGCTCTTAAATTATTATGTATCTATACACAACTATTACTACGTAATAGTTAGAAAGTTAATGAGTAGCAAGGCGAGCCTTTCTACATTGATTTGCCTTAGTAGATAGGTAGATTTAATTATTTTTATTTATTTATTTACATAATTTTACTAAAAATGTATCCAATGAGTGCCTTCCTACCTACCTACCTAGATGGACATTTTTTTTTCCTAACAATCTCAATTAAACCTTTTTTCTGACGCTGATAATCTAGTTAGGTAAATTAGGTAGGTACCTAGGTATCTAGATACCTGATTAATTTATTGTATATTTTTGATTTTAGTTTTAAAACAAGAATACTTATGCTTTTAAAATCAACTTCTTATAAGAAGAGATTTTTTGTTAACGTATCAAGCAAGAGCCTGGTATCTAGACAATTTTAAGTATTTTCTCTGGTATATATTTCAAAATAAAAATAATATAAAAAATTTTAATAATTATTATACTTACGTCTGTATATACTTATAGCCTACCTAGTTACTTTACTTCTGCCCCTTTACTGAATTCTAACAAAATCAATTTTTACCTATTTGATCTTTTTTCATTTTCAAAAATTGGTCAACTCAGAATCTTCTTCAATTTTCCTTTTTAGTAATCCCAAATTAAGGATTCGAAAATGCCGATATTTTCAGAACTTATGGTTTCTGACATTATTTTTTCTACGAATGAAATTCTTTGCTTTCCATATATTGGTGGACAATTTCAACACCGCAGAAATTTTCTTCTGGATTTCTCGATTAAAAAAAAGGAAATGATTGTGGACAGATTCAAAAACAGTCAGTTTTTTAATGGTTTAGTAACCGTCCACAGCAGCAAACATGCAAATAATATTCAAATATAATATACATACCTATATATCAGTGTCGTTACATTCTTTTGTGAATCTTAATTTAAAATACTTAAAAAATTTTCAAAAATAATAATCTGAGATTAAGTATACTTAATTGACTTTAATCACAACAGCACTAAATATTTTCGTGCGTGATTTACTTCATCTAAAATTAACCAAAACATTAAAACTACTTCGATTTTTTTTTCTCACGTGACACGTACATAAATCCTAACTATTATTTGAAAAGCTTAAAACTAAAAACTAAGCTTAAGAATTTAAATTTTCTTCGTTTTATGACCTAGTTTTATATAATTCTAAGCATGTCTAAGCATTACGTGAATAAGTTTTGTGTTTTTTCGTTTCTTAGAAAAAAAGAAACATTTCTTAGCGTGTTTGTTTAGTTTTTTTCCATTTTGTAAAGCACATAGATTTCTTCCGGGACGGATAAAATTTGAAAAAAAAATTGGATAGTGAATGCCATTTATCAAATCACTTATATTAAAGAGTGTTCGATTATTAATCCACCTTTAAATACTACCATTATAATTTTCAATATTATTTTAAACTAAATTACCTAAACATGTTTAAATTAAATATTCTAAATCAAAATTAATTTTTTTAACATATTCTGAAACATGTTTTACAATTACCATAATAAAGTTGATCGTCATCAGCAAGTAAAATTAACTTAACCATTGCACTTGATTTTTCATTCCTTAATCAAAAGTGAAATCGAATTAGTTTTTATGAAGATTGCTGGCATTAAATTCAAAGCATTATTTTATTGCAAATATTTTATTCAATAAGGCATCTGTCCGTCGTGTTAACTTGAGTTTATTTTAGAGTTAAGGGTAACAAGCGATTCATTTTGTTAATACCCTTTTATTAACTCAGTTTCTTCTCTGTCTGTTCGATACAAATTTTTTAATCGATTTTAAACGTAACTTCTAATCGATTTTAAACGTAATATGGTGTTCGCATTAGGAGAATATTAGTGGAATATGCTGTTATCCGGAATATTTCAGGAATATGAACTGGATTTTTCATATAAAAAAATATTCCGGAATATTTATATTCCACTTTCATATTCTAGTTTGTCAGGGTTAGAATTCTACATTTATAGTTATTTTCACTCATTTTTTGAAATTTTGTTATAGTTGGCAACAATTTTCTTGTCAAATTCGAGTCAAAATGAAAAAAAAAAAAAAAAAATTGATAAAAAGCGAGATAAAAAGTCAAAATTTTCAACAACAAAAACTTTTTCTCTTTCTCAATTTTTTTTTTTACATCATCAAATTCCAGTTCTCATCAAATTTTGTAATGCGAACGGCAATTTGTTTTCCAGAATATAAAGGGAATTTAAATTATAATGCGAACAAGGTATAACTTGAAATTTTAAACATAGCTCAGAATTCGTTGACAAGGCATTATTATGAAATTGTTTGGCCTTTATTCCGATTGTGCCCAAGGATTCGAGCTGGGTTCTGTTAATTATATACGAGTAGATGTTGATTGAATGAATCTAAAAGAAGATTGAACTTTCGATTGTAACCAAGAATTCGGACCAGGGGGCTGAAAACGGATTTAGATGAAAATTGATATATGAAAAATTAGGCCTATGTTTTTCGTTTTAAATTTTACAAGTATTTTCATAGCTTTCAAAAATTCACAAACACAGAAAATAAATAAATAAATAAATACCTACATTTAAATAATAAATAAATAAAATAAACATTAAAAATTATTTTTGTGTTGTTAAATTAAATTCTTAAGATGCGTCCACATACTCGTGTACGAGCTCAAATTATGTAAGCAGAAAGATTCGTAATGTAAAATGAAATGAAAAAAAGTTCGGACCAATAAAAAAAATTAGTGATATTTATGTGCTAATTTGTTGCTCTAATCTGGATTTTGTTGGCCGAAATGGGTGGGGCCAGTTTACATCAAGCTAGCCCCCCCCCCCATTGGGAAAAATATATATATAGAGGTTCAAATCCAAAAAAAATCAATACACCAGAATTTGTTCCTTTTTTGTTGCTCTAAATTTGTTTAGAAAATACGTTAGGTATACAAATACTTAACAAATAGCACTATTTATTAAAGGTATTAAGCAATACTATATTTCCAAAATGTTTTTACGGTAATTGAGAGCAACAAATTCAGACATACAAATTTTTTCCGATTCGAGCACTTAATATATTTTTTTATGCATGGGGCTAGCATGATAGAAGTTCTAGTCCCACCATATACTGAAAAAGCAATAAAGAACGCCCATGTTCAAAAATCAATTGTACTTTAATTTATTGCTTTAAATACTTAGTGTAAACAAATTTTCGAAATGTAAAGTTATGAAAATAAAATTTCTTCAAAATATGTGTCGAAGGATTTTGTTGCTCGTTCCTAGCTACTAATACATTAATGATTCATCCGCGCGTCAACGGTTTCCTGACATGTTGTAGGGTTACGTAGGAATTTGTTGCTCCTTTATTTATGGTACTAAAGTATTCTACGGACAATACTCTTTCAAAATATGCAATGTAGGATTTAAAATTGCGCAAAGAAAATTTTACAGAACCAAAACTCCGCAAGACAAAATTTCTCAAAATTATTATTTTTTTTTTTTATTTTGAGACTAGAAATAAACTTGCGCAATTTAAGATTTTGTAAAATTATGAAAAGCTTGAGTTGTGATTGAAAAAACTATCTTATACATAAAAATTTTTCATTTGAAACGAATCTCCCAGTATACACATTTGGTTTATACATTTATTTAAATTTTTTTTTTTGTTGCTCTGTGCCTCTTTCTCGTTCTTTCAAACCCTATTGCCCACGAAAAAAATCCCTCGAGGGCATAACTGGAAAAGAACTAGAGAATCAGAGCATGAATAAGTAATGTAAATAAGCCCAATGTTGTTAATTAATGTTTATTGTATTTATACTTTGAGCATAAATAAAGTTTTATAAATGAAATAAATACATTTTGTATTGCGTTGTGTTAGATTTGTTGTTATATCAGAAAGTTGTGACTTATATATTTTGTTGCTTAAGTAATTTAAAAAAATTGATGGATATCTTCACACTAAAAAAATTAATTAAGAGTTAAAAAATATTTAAGTATTGCAAAAAAAGTATCTATTTACTTAAAAATAATATTATTCTTCCCTGTAGAGTTTTATTTTTATTTATTTTTTGCTTTTTACATTGTAAAAGTAGCGAGGTGAAATACTTATTGAATTCCCGGCGAAGTTTAAGAATTTAATTTATAATTATTATCTTTAATATATAAAAATCGGTGAGACGAATTATCGCATAATATCATAACATATAAAAAAAATACGAATTATCACATAAAAATCGATTTGTATGAGATTATGCAGTAATTCATTTAAAAACGAATTATCACATAAAACCAAAATGAATTTGAAAATAAATGAATTATCTCATAAATTTTATGTGATAATTCGTTTTTAAATGAATTAGTGCATAAAATTTACGTTCCAATTTTTTTATGCGATAATTCGTTTTAGAATTTATGTGCTATTTCGTTTTCAAAATATATTTTATGTGATAATTCGTTTTTTTTTTACGAATTAGTGCATAAATTTTGAAAATGCAGATTTATGCACTAATTCGTGTTCAAATGAATTAGTGCACAAATTTTCGGCTCCGTGAATTATCGCATAATGACATATCACATAATTTTTAAAATGAATTATCACATAATTTTTTTATGAGATAATTCAAATACTTCCAAAAGCTACCGCGTCCCATTCGCTTCGTGCCCTAGGGGGTTCGCAACATTTTTTCCACATAAAATAGGCCAAATCAGGTAAAAAAGAAAGTTGGCCGCACAAAATGTATGAAAAAGCTATTGTACATGATAGAGGGCCGCTACCCCATTCGCTCCGTACGAAGCGCACCCTGCCGGAAGGTAGAAGTTGGCGTTAGTGGTGAGATATTAATGAGATTTTTGTGTATTAAGGAAAAGAAGAAATTTTTAGGATTTTCAGAAAAAAGTGAAAGTAAAGCAAATTTAAGTAAAATTACATGCAGGTAATTTTAAAAGAGACTTTGTGCAGTGCCATTTTAATATTTTACCTTCAGTTCAATATAACAATTAGCCGGGAAAAAGAATCTTTTCTTCAGAAAAAAGGTCAAGAATACACTTCACATTATATTTCATAATAGGCCTGTTAGGCTCAAATAAAATTTTCTAATTTAGTTTCCCTATCTTTTTTTTTCATTTTCTTATGCTTGCAGCAAATTGAATCATGGGATGATAGAAAATTAAAAGCTCTATTAGATGAGGCTTATTCATATAAAAATCCTAAAGATCGTGAAAACAAAAGTGAAATATTTTTGGTAAGATTTAAATAATTTTAAAAATTAAAAATTGTAATTTATAATGATTTAATTTTTATTTTTTAGCAATTACTTGAAAACGTAGAAAAAGAAAAGGAAACAACTTTTCCTTTTATGCCACCCAGATATACTCGTTCCAATAATAGTCGAGAACATGGCGGATCTCTGCAAGATTTAGTTGAATCTGTTAACAGTGATTTATTACTTGATTCCGATAATTTTATATCAATTAGAAATCGTCGGCATCATAACTCACGTACGAAAAAGTATTCATCAGTATCGTCCAGACAACGGGAAGGGGGAAGTTTACCTAGCAATGTAAACGTCTCCAATTGTAATCTTAGTATTTACGAACATCCATTTTTGAATGAAGTGAATAAACAACATGGTATTGGTGGTCGTGGAGTGAAAAATGAACGAACTTGTTCAGGGACATCATATACAAGTGGAACATCATCAAATTCGACATGCGGATATGAATCAATTAAAGATAATGATTTTTTAAATAATAATTGTGTTAATAGTATAAGTGGTGATACTATAATTGATATTGGTGAAAATTATTCTGAAGACAGACTTTATCCAACTGAAGACTCAATATATATGGTAACAATTAATATTTATGCTATATAATTGAAATTTGTGTTCTACCTTTTTTTTCTTCTTTGATTTATATAAGTTTTAGACTAATGTTAGTGCATGGTTGTTATTCTGCAGTATGTCGTGGATTTAATTCCCTTATCGTACTGGAATAAGTGTAATTTGGGCATTGATTGCTCAAATTAATTAAATGTTGGCGTTGTCTTTAAATTCATATTAATTCTTGTAATTCTGTAATTCTTGAAAAACCTCTCAATGTTCCGTAGTTCCATAAGTTTTTCAATATAACTAGATCTAAGATGTTCTTAAAAATGTTTAGATTGGTTCCGAATATTGATTTGTTTAATTTCAGTTGAACCTTTTATAAAACTTTTTTGTCATTGTAATGATGAATTTATCTGTCATTGATAAAATTATTTTGGTAAAGCATTTTCAGTTTTGTCAAAATTAATTCTTAGCTACAAACATTTTTTATGTTAATATTTAAATATTAAGTTAATTTCTTCAATATATTTTTTTTAAATCCTTATTATATCAGAAAATTTAGTTTTTTCGCTTTATATTTCTATTTAATTATCATTTAGATATTTGGCTGTCCATAAGTTTTGTGTAAGTTTCTTGGAAGATTATATTTGCATTTAAACCTCGATTTAAACTTACTTATTTACTTTTTCATTCAATTATCATATTTAACATGTTTTTCTAATAAACTTATATTGATTAATTATTTGACAATTTTTTTTTACAAGGGATCAATGACAGGCAGCTCTGATTATGATGTTGAGCCAATCATTAAATTTCCCCGTGTAAAATTAAACGCCAGCCTGCAAGCGAAGTTGGAATTGGGCCATCCAGAGGAAAAAGTTTACGTTGATGAACCGATAACATTTTCATCATTAGAGCGTAGTAAGAGCAATGCAGATTCAACATGTATATCTTTGAATGAAAATTATCCATCATGTAAATCTATTATGGGTGAAAAGGCACCACCAGCTTTATTTACTACAACCAAAAATATACCGGTAATTGTATATTTTCTAATTATAAATATTATAATATACTTAAGTAGGTACCTGTAATATAATTTTTTTGATGAGGGTTTTTATTTTTTTTAAATAAAAAAGTTATACTCTCATTCGGCTTTACATTTTTTCCATAATAGCAAGAAACATATTTTATGAGATGTTGGACGCGGAATTTACTGTACTTTAAAACATCTCTAAAACATATTTATTCAAATTAAAAAAAAAAAAGGTAATTTTTTTGGGCCTAAATAGGGAAAAACAATATATTTAATATTTAATTTCAAGATCGATTAATCATCTAATTCTAATTCAAAAACCATATTCTTTTTTTTATTTAGCTTATTTAGAACAGTCATAGTATTAAAAAAAGTTACTACATATTAAATATTTGTTTTTAAATTATTAAGTATATTTTATTTTATATTAATTTATTCTTTTTAATATGGATCTTGAGTTTAGACCTAATTGTAGGAATATATTTATTTATAATTTTTAATAATTTATTTTTTGAGGCCACAATTATTATTAACTCGTACACGAATTTGTCTGTCTGTACATTTCTTTACTATTTTCGACACTCTCGTAGACCCACTTTTCGTCATCACATCGAGCTGAAATTTAGCACACAGGTTCATCTCGCGTGACAATTGAATCTATCAAAATTTGAATCGGAAATTTCCATGGAAAATCCGGAAAATCGGGAAAAATAATTTGAAAATTTGGTATAAATTTGATTAGTGATAAATCCCTTTCAGGAAAAATGCAGAGTTTTCCGAAAAAAATTTCCGGAAAATTCCATGGAAAACCCGGAAAAGGGGGAAAATCATTGGAAAAATTTTCATCGATATGATTAGTGATAAATCTTCAACAACCATGATAACTTGCATGAAAAATCGAGGAAAATTTTTAATAACAATTTAGTTAACGTAGAGGGAAATATGAGAGACGACAGTCTTGCGAGGTTTGGAAACGGGGGCACTCTGGAAAGAGTACAATCTTTCAGGGGCTCCTCGGGACTAAAAGCCAGAATAGACAGTGAGGGCTGGGAAAAACACAGAGAAATCTGGCGGCAAACGGAGGGAAACAAAACCACCAAAAAGGTTTGGGGAGATTTGGACAGAGAAAAGTCTAAGCAGATTTTAAACCTCGATAGGAATAATCTGCGACTTTTCACTGGTATATGTACAGGGCACTTCTTCAGGAACCACGAGTTCCGAATAGGTAGGGCCGATACGGGAATATGCAGGGGTTGTGGAGAAGAACCCGAAACTACACCTCACGTGCTCTGCCAATGTCCAACGATTCGGACTAGGAGAGCAAGGATGTTGGGGGGATTATTTTTTGCAGGACCTTGAGGACCTGCAAGGACATAAGCCAAGGGACTTAATTAGGTTTGTGAAAGGGGTGAGTTGGCTCGATGGGGAATTATAGGCCCATCGGGTAGGGCAGTACAACGGGTAAATTACCTAGGTGCAAGGAGATCTGGATATTTCCGACCCGCTACAACCTAACCTAACCTAACCTAGTTAACGTAAAAAAGGCAGAAAATAAAAATAAGTAAAAAAGAGTTTTCAAACAAAACTGAGGCCAAGCCGCAAAAAGCAGTTAATAAATTTTTCTTCACACACAGAGGTGGATTTAGATTTCTTGATTGGGAAATTTCTCTTGAATATTCTTTCTCTTCATGAATCAAATCACTTATTGAAATGTCCCAATCAAAAAATCTGAGTCGATCTGTATGTGAAGAAAAATTTATTTTCTACCTTTTCATGCGGCTTGGCCTCAGTTTTGTTTGAAAACTCGTTTTTTACTTATTTTCATTTATTATCTTAATTCAGTTTTTTGTTAACTTTAGTTAATTTATTTTATTAATTTAATTTTTTATTAATTTTTTTTTCATATATTTTTTTGTTTTTAATTTTATAGTTTTATTTTTTTTAATTTTTTATTTTTAAAATTATTTGTTTATTAACAATTATGCAACAAATCGATTAACTATTTAAAATTCTGACCAATAATATTTATTTATTCATTTATATTCAAGATACATTATTTAATAACTACCTATTCGCATTTTATAATATATATATATAATACATAGACCTGAAATTTGTAAAAATAATGTTCATAATTCAAAGCTAATGTATCAGGTCCCAATTGGAAAAATAGAGTTCATGAAATTTATTATATACATTACGTACTTATATTTAATTTTAATAATGATGAATTTTAAAAGTTAAATCGCTGAGATCAAGAAATTAGAGAATTTCTAAAAATTTTTTCTGGTCTGATATAAAGTTTTTTTTTTTAAAGGGTTAGAGAACTTTGGTTTAATATAAACTCAAAAATTCCTTGAGTTTTTCTTATTTATAAGAATAATCAGTAGTTCTTGAACAAGTATTATATTATTTTGGCCTGGAGCAAAACTCGATAAGTTCTAGTGATTTTGCGTCTTTAAGTTATTTTCATTTGGGCAATGTCGACTCAACTGCGGCAAATATAAATATATGTATATATAATATAGATTAATACAATAAAACTACGAGCATAATCCCTCAAAAGTTGAAAAAAAGAAAGAGATTGGTTGAAAAGAATAATTCATTTTGTAATTGTAATTTTTTTGTTATAAAAATTGTTTCACATATAAGTTTAAATTCAGTTTTACGTTTTTTTTTTTTTTTTCAAATTAATATTTTAAAGTAATTTAAATTTTGATTTTTTTCTTTCAGAAGCAGTTTGATGAAAACGGGAATTCATTGAATTCTACCTTCACCACCACTACTAATTCAGCTTGTCAATCACAAGCCAAGGCTAAAAAGAAAAAATCTCAATCAGAAAGAAATACGAAAACTATAGAAGTTGAATCAGTAGCTGGTTATCGAGGAAAAGATCCAGTTGAAGATCTTGTTAAATATATTGAAGATACGGATATTAATAAAAAAACTGAGAAGAATAGCAAAATAAATGATAATATAAATAATAATAAAAAAAAGGATAAAAAGAAAGATAAAGATTTGAAAAAATTGAAAAAATCTAATTCATTGGAAGAATTACGTAGTTGTACAAAATTGGATGAAGATGATACAACTAAAATTTCAGCGCTAGGAAATAATAGAAAACAACAACAGTCACATAGTAATAAATTAGCGAGTAATATTAATTCGAATTTAAATATTAGTCCAAGTACAACAATCGCAACAACACCAAATACTGGCACTGCAGATTCTCCTAATACAAAACATAAACGAAGTGAAAGAAGATCATGGGGTACAGAGGAATTAACATATTTGGGTGAAAATAATGCAATAGAGGAAGTTAGAGAAAAAATTAAAGAAAAAGAAAAGAAAAAAAATAGAGATTCTCAGCAAAATCAAATAAGTACGACGCAGGCTCATTTAATAAATGATTCAAGCGGACAGCAGATTAAATTAGATAAAATTGAAAAATTGGAAAATTCCATTATCAAAAGGCCATTGACTACTCCAGTTTCATTCAATAAAAAAGAAGAAACCAATTCAACGTCAATGATATCACTTACAGAATCATCACAATTTGAAGCAGCTGAATTTCTTGTAGTTACAAAAAAGAAAAAATCAAAAAAACGTCAAAGCAATGATACAGATCGTCCCACTCATATAAATAACAACTGTAATAATAGCACTTATAATAAAAATGGAAAAGAATTTGCCATTCATAATCAAAATACTAGTAATAATAATTATCAACAGAAAAAATATCAGGTCGGTTCAAATGATTCATATTTAAGTTCATTTGAAGAAGAGAGACAAAAAAAGAAGAAAAGTCGAAGAAAATCAACGTCCTCAATGCCACCATCAGAAAAGTCTGATTCTTCTGATTTGGAATCTGTTCATTCATTGCCAATTGAATCATCTTCTAATAGACATTTCAATAATTCAACATCATCAACTACAATGGCTGCTAATGATAATAACTCTAGTGGCAACCCTAATGCAATAAAATCTTATGCCGACATGGCTCGAACCAAACTTTCGTCTTCTTTAGGTGAGTAAATTAAAAACGTTTAGATTTTAGAACATCAAAAATATGAATGAAAAAAGCGAAATTAGATTTCTAGCCACAACGATAACGAAAATTATTTTCGAATAGTTATAACTTTAAATTCTAAATTTGTTGAGATATATCATATATCTCTTAAAATATAATAGTTATTAAAAAAATATTACCAAAATTAGAATTACTTAGAATGTTCCTTTAGTTGAAAATTTTATATGTACTTAACATATACATGTTGTGCACTTGACATTATTGATTGAATTATTTCGAAAATTTCTTCTTCACTATTCTGTATTCAATTTTATCTTATGTCGATGTCGAATTGAGTTATTCAAGAACGAAAGTTTTAAGTTCTTTAGAAAACACGAAAAAAATTCCAGTAAACGAAGAAATGAATAGGAATTGAATATTGATTTTATTGAATTTATTGAGTTGGGCTAATCTAAAAATACAAAAAAAAAATTAATTTTTCTTTCGAATGTAAAAGTCGACTTACTCAATCTGCGAGAATCGCCGACGAATTGAACGTCTGCCTGAAGACGTTCCACACTGTTCCACTCAAATTTACAATGTTAATTGTTTTTTTTACTTTTCAGGCAATAATAATCCTGTAAACAACAATAAGATTACAGCTCAACTAGCACCATCTGCTAAAAATGTTTCAAAAAAATCATCTAATGTTAAAGAGTTTCCAAATTTATTGTCCTTAAACGATGGATCAGGTAGTTTAAGCAGTTGCAATAGTAGCTCAAGTAGTACCAATAATGCAATATTAAGACCACAGATATCTTATTCGCAAAGTTTAGGAAATGCTAATAGCTCCATGGCAAGCAGCTGTGGCAATGATATGAAATTAACAGATTCCTTGACAAATTTGCCAGAAAATTTTATAGAACCAACAGATGTTCAACAAAATATTTGTAATAATAAAACACCTAATTCAAAACAAACATTACAAAAATCAAAAAGCGTTGATAATGAGAATATGCTTAATAATGATCAATATCCAGCATTGGAGAAGACAATAAAGAGACATGCAGCAACTCAAGTTGTAACTATTGAACAAACTTTGTCGACAACAGTTATAAAACCACACCTAGAATCGAAAATTTTAGATAATAATTCGATAAACGATATTAAAAATAATACCTCATCATCTAATAATAATAATTTAGGTAATATTAATAGTAATAATAATAATTCAAATTTAAGCAGTGGTAATAAAAAAATAATGAAAAATATGTCTACTACCACTACAACAACATCAGAATCAACAATGTCCCCACCACTTTTACCATTAGTGTCATCAAATTATGAGATACGGAAATCAATCAATAAAACTGAACAACAATCTTTAATTACAAATCGAAAAATTAAAAAAGAATTTAAAAATAATAGCCAACAAAATTTAACATCAATATCCAACAGTAGAAAATCCTTACCGGCTGTGATTATGTTAAACGATCCAAATCCTGATCCAAATCAAATGAATATATTGAATACATTTACGTTTGGTGACTTTAAAGAAGAAGAATTGCAATTTTATAACGATGAAATCAATAGTGGTAATTTCGGAAAAAATATTTTTAGTAATAATTTTTCAACTATGTTTGCACTATTTGAAGTTACTGAAGACTTTGCATTTTTTTCTATATATGATCTTGTTAGTACTGCCGAGGCAGAGTTCTCACTGTCAGCAGCATGTGATGTGTTTAGTTTGTTTAGTTGTCGGCAGTAAACTTCCAAGACAGAATGATACTAATTCTTAAATCCGTTTGTTTGTTTTTCTTGTCGCGTCTGAACTACTTCATTACTTTTCTACTGGTTAGATTCAATGGGACTAAATTTGCATAACAACTTTTATTGAAATTAAATCTCAATATAAATCTTACAATCCAAGGCAAAAAAAAATATAACAAGTTAATTCAAGTTCAACATTTTTTAGTATGTAAAACAGTTATAGTAATCGTTTTTTTTTTAGGAAATATTGATACTATCGAATCGACTGATGTTGAAGCTGTTATCGATGAGATCGCAAGTTCCAATTGTGATATCGATAGCAATTTGAACTCAACAGAACTTCATGAAAATAATAACAATAGTAATAATTTAATAGAAAGTAATTTAAATTCTTCTCATTCTGATGATTGTGGTTATTCATCAACTATTTCAATTGTAAATAATCGAAGTCATTTATCCGAGGAATTAGAAGCTTCACCCAAATTATCATCAACAATATTAGAAGACGTTTATGATAATCAAATTACAACTACAATAACAAAAACAAATATTGCTAATTACAATAACAATATAAAAAATATGACACACTTAGGGAACGAAAACAATAATTGTGAACTCAATACTACATCAACTAATATTGATAGTATAAATAATAAATGCAAATTTAAAAATAATAGTGCTCTAAATAATAATTATAATAATACTAGCAATGATCAGCATCAACAAAGTAGTAAGGATCATCAACAAACAAAATCAAATTTAAATGAAAAAAAATCATTATCATCATCATATTTAGATAGCAACAATCAATCGATTTCAAATAATATTTCTACTTATGATAATCTAGAAAATCGGAAAAAATCAAAGAAATTTTTATATAATGTGCGATATGTTCAACCATCTAATGTACCAGAATCGAATGAACAACTAATAAATTTTGTTGGTTCAGGTGAGTGACACATAACACACATAATAACAGTAGAGATAATTTTAGTTAAGGGAATTTTATTCTCACTTAACTAATTCAATCCAGTTTATTCAAACCCCTTATTATTTTTATTTTGCTAAATGAATCCTTGAACAACGTTTTAATGAGATGCATAACATATTGAAAATTACGATTATCAGTATCAAAATATCATTTATTAATTAACCCTTTAATGGACAATGACGTGTATACACGTCATTGTCCATTACTGCGTTCTGTTGGGACATGCCGTGTATACACGTCAAAAATTATTTTGCTAATAAAATCATGACGGCTATACACGCCACGAAATATATGAGTTGTGTGCATTTAGTGTCCCACGAGAACTACAAATAATTTCTCTGGTGTACCAAGAAATACATTAAAAAAAAAAAAACTTCTGTTATAAAAAAATACTATTTTTGTGAAGTGACGTTCTGGGAACAGCAACTAAAAAATGAGTCCGCGAAAGGGTTAATCTAAAGTAAAATTTTCGAAGAAGATTGTTTCCGATATTTCTTAAAAAATTTATTTTATTTAATGATTTTACTTGAAATTGTTACAAATTTTTAATTTTTTTTTCAGCTTGGGATGAAATAGTTAATTCAAATGCTAATGTAGAGTTTTATAATGGACAATAAAACTTAAATATGAACCAAATTAATCTTATTATACTTCACAAAATATTAAGAATTATTGAAATACTTATAATTTTAATTAGAAAAAAAACGATCATTTTAACAAAAATACACTTCTTTAGTACTTTTTTGTTTTTTTTTTTTTTTATAAAATTATTTATATTGTTGATTAGTAATTCATTACAAGAAAATAAAAATAATTTGAAAGAAGTAACAAAAATTTATATATTTGTAATTACTAAAAAGAAAACTAAAAAATTGTGTGATTTTCCTATTATTGATCATTTATTTTTTTTTTTTTCAATTTTTTATTCATTTTAAAGAAAAAAAAATTTAGAATTAACTGAAGCACGGCCCCAAATTGAAATTTAGTATAATTAAAAAAAGTTATTTGTTAAAAATAATAATTGATTGTTTATTCAATATTTCTTATTGTTTACATATACTTTATTTAAATAATAATAAATTTTATAAGATTGTTTTAACTATTTTTGGTTACTTAAAAAATATCTTAGAAATTATTTATATTTAAATGTTATTTTAAAAGAGCATCGGTATGAATAAAAATTTTAAATTTTCATCGAAAGCCTAAAAAGCCTAAAAATGTGTACACATTTTTTAATTCTCCCATCTAATCGTAGTTTAATTATAAATAAGTTTCTATTAGACAAAGTTATACATTATTTTGAAAAATTAAATTAGTTATTGAATTCAAGCATGTTTAAACAAAGGATATAATGTCACTGAAGACATAATTTTTTATACTTGGAATACGATTTGGTGGAATAACTGAAGGAAATAAATAAAATTTGAGCTTTTGTTAAACCTGGTATTTAATTTAACTTCATTCCGGTGCTTTTTTTTCGAAGCAAAATTATGAATTTAATTTTAAATCCCTATCAATTTATGCATACGTTGAATCAGAAATTAGTTGAAAGCAAAAGGAAATATGTTCGTAAAAAATTAAATTGTAGCAATACTTCATTAATAATTTATATACAAATAAGAAACTATTTGTTAATTCAATAATTTTACTTTTTGGTTTTATCTCTATTTAGATTTTTTTTTTATTTTTATTAATCAAAGTAATGAGGAGTTATGGAATTATACTCATCAGTTAAATCTAAATGTTTTATGTAATAAGTGTAAGCATAAAATATAAATGTGCATGCACTCAATGTTCTAAAAAGGTATTTCATTACGTTTTTCTCTAATTTAAAATTTAGAATTAAGAGGTTTACTCAAATTGCCAAAAAATTTAAATGTAGTCGATTGAAAACTAGACAGAGGCCAGCTTTTGTAAGTATGTCAAAATTGATCTTGTGAATTTGTAATCTTGTACTTGACGTAATGATCAACATAAATTTCTTACAAATTAATTGACTCAACATTATCTGGCTTCAGATATTTCCTTTTCATCAACTTAGGTTAAGTAAAATCGAATGAACGTTTCTTATAAAAAATGAAATCAAAAAGAATATCAAACGTTGTTTTCATTCACATTATATTGTTCGTATTATTAACTTTATGTAAACAAAAATCACCAATAATAAGCTTAAGAAACATAATTAATGTAGAATACTTTTTATTAAGAATTAAAATTGCATAATTTTTTGACTAAAAATATCATAACAGTTCTTAATATGTTAGCATGACATACCAAATTTTCATTATAAAAAAATTTATTTCACTTTTTATTTACAAATTCGTCACTTGGAAATGGTGTTACTCAATAATAATACATATAAATATTTGCTAACGAAAAAATGCCCAAATTTCAAAATCTATAATATTTCCAAATAATCAATTTATTATTATCGACACAAAAGTTGTCGATATTGATGTTATTTTCCATCCAAAAGATGATATTTAGCTATTTAGATATTACAACAAGTAGATTCAAATCTTATAACAGATTATTTTACTAATCTTTTTTGTCTGAGTTGTGTTATAATGAAAAAATAAACGACTTGCAACAACAGAATACTTTTTTTAATAAAATTAGTTCTCTGTTGAAGTTTGTTATTGTGCAAAATAATATGTTTTTGAAGTTTATTATTGTGCAAAATAAAAAAAGTTGAATGGAAATATGTTGTAAAAAGAGCATGTTTCACCGAAATCTTCAAATTAAAAAAAAAAACAAAAAGTTATTGTATCAAGAATTTTTTTTATTGTTATTTTCGAAGCTTTGCTGTTCAGAAACTAGTTTATTGACTTAAGATTTTATCGGTTAAACAGAGGTCATATTAAGAATTAATTATAATTATTCTTAACTTCTCTGTATTATAATGATAAGAATTATAGAAAATAATATATATATATATATAATTAATTATAAAAATACAAATTGATCGTAGAATAATATCTTTAAAACATAAAAATATGCTTGAAATAAAATTTCATATTTGTTTCTGCTTTTGCAAATGCTCCATTTAAAGTGCGTACCTAATGTATATTGATGCATTTATTTTATACTGTTCATTATATATACAAGGCCGATGCATTTAGAAAGGCTACGAATGCTACGATGTAGCTTTTATCACTTTATGGAATCAAAATTTTGAAATATTTAATTTTTTTATTTATTATAGTAATGTATAATTTTATGAAATTGTCTTTTAACCATGTGAGTTGTTGTATTTTATTGTATGTTTTAGAAAAGTTTTAATTCAAACAACAATAAAATCGTGTCAATAGTCCATTTCATAAACTATACAATTGAACTGAATAACACTTATTAAAAATCAATTTCAACGAATAAAATGGTAAGTATACCATTTATTTCGCCTTAATTTCCTCTATTATTTTCAATATAACTGGCATCACAACTTGCTTGAAAATTGATTGTGTGCATGCAATTCCAAGCCTATTTAAATATATCAGTCTAGATTATATATAATTAATTATATGTATAATATTTTTATGTAATTTCATAAAATTTATAAAAAGTTTTATTGAAAATGTTCCCTGTTTTAGGTTCATCGTATAGATGGATTCTGATATTTAGTTTTTAATATTTTAAATTTATATCATGGCATCATTTTCATTTAGACAAAAATTTTTTCAAAAAGCAAAAAAAAAAAGTGAAATTCAATATTGCGATTCGATCTTATGAATTTCTTTGATAAGTAGTATTCCCTATTCATTTCAGCTTGAACCCAAAATAACTTGAGGAATTCCTGTTTGACTAATTTTAATAACTTTGGAATATAATGGGCGTTTTATTTTAGTTTTATCATTGATAAAGAATACATTTTAAAAATATAGTCATTTTCAATCAACACACACAATATCAATGTATGAAAAATAATTCATTTCGCTTTACGGTTTTACTAAATCTTCAAATAAAAATACAAAAAAACGCAAGCAAGGTTATAGGAAAATAACTAACTTTGCAGTATTCTTAATGAATGGTTTTAAGTTATTTATATAAGACTAGTTGGTTGTAAGACTCCCAAGGCGCCCGTTGAAAACTGATAAATATGCAAAGAAAAAATAACAAAAAAATTACCATGTTAAATAATTAATTTTGGGGCGCATAAAAAAAATAACAATAAAAAAAACAACAAAACAAAAATTGCGTTAATGAATCAGCCAGTCATTCAGTCAGTGATAAATATATATTTTAATTTTAAAGGATATACTATTAATATTAAATTCGTTTTGAAAATCGAATTTTCCGGTGAATACATTTTTTTTTTACTCAAATAAACTACATTCCCGGATCTACCCCACAAATTAAAATTAACAGGATTTAAGATTCGTCGGGAATAAATTACATATACATACATATAATATATTACTTATAAAAAATAAAAATCTTTCACAAAAGAAAGGAAAAATAAAATTTCAGCCTTATAAAAATATTGATAAAATTATAACTAATATAGAAAAATTTTACAGAATTTTGTGTAAAAATTTGAAAATTGTCTTCAAAATAGAACTAATTTCAAAATTATTATTTAGAAAAATTATAAACATTTAATTCAAGGAATAAATGTATATTAACTGAAAATTCAATTGAATATTATTTAAAAAAAAAAACATATACACATATTATACATAATTATAAATATTGTATAAACTGTAAAAAAATATATTTAGCATTAAGATTGCTTAAAATATCTTTTGCAAAGAAAAATGATAGTCCAATATGTAAAGTTCTATAAATTAATTATGCTAATTTAAAATTTTTAAATATTATATATACGTATATCCTATATTTTTTAAATTTAAAAAAACTTAATATAACTATAACATTTAGATAAACAATGACTACTTTTTTTTTCTAGATATTCATTAATGGGTAATTAAGTTTTGAAACAGCTTATAAACTCCAAATTTATTTTAACATTATTAAAAATTATCTACTGGTGTTCAGTTGCAAAAGCATTTCATCATTTAATCAAATAAAATAGATTGCTTAAATTAAATTCATCGATTAGTAAGCATAAGAACAAACTTGAAATATATACATTGCTTTTCGAAATAAAGGTATACCCTATATAAAATGACATATTATTTTTATGATATAAAATACTAAGACTTAAAACATAATTTCAACGTTTCAATTTTTTTTGTTTTAGAATTATATATAAAAATAATATATTAAAAATTTATATGAAAAAATAAAAATATTAATAATTAGTATTAATTCACCGAAAATTTAAATGCTTTTTTTTTGTAATACTTTATGTTATATAACTGAAATTTAGAATTATCTGAAAATAAATAATAGATTCTTTAGACATGGTTTGGTTATAATTGAAATGTTTGATATTTAAACAAAATAGTAATCCTCACATTTTCAAAAAAAAAAAGAAAAAATTTAAATTTTTAATTTACGAATCAGTTCATTCTAAAATCCGAACGATTTTCGATGATGTTGCTATTAAAGCCAATATAATGTAATAGAAAAAAACTAATATTTTTTTCCATATGATACAAGTACAAAATCACCTTAAAAAAATGTAATTGATAAAAGCGATTCTTGTTTACTTACATATTTTTGTTAGAAGTGTCTAGCATAGATTTTTTTAATATAATTTTGGGTACAATCTATTTAACCCACAACACAATTCAATGTATTTTGCTAATATTTCTTTCTAAAGAAAACTAATACTTATATTCACACTATACTAGGCAAAGTTCTTAATTTTCATTAATTAAACCTCACATTTTTAGAAAAGATGTCTAGTAGTTTTTAAAGTTATATGTTTCGCATTTTTTTTTCAATTTTATGCGGAAGTATCTAAATTGAACTGTGAATGAAAATAGTGTACAATTTTTTTGAGATTATTTAAAATAATAAAGAACATACAGATACAACATACAAAGAAATTTCTTAGGTAATGTCATGCAATGAAAATATTGTGACAAATTATGCTTCAAAGTTACAGCCCAAAGTTAAGAAAAAAAATAGAGAAAGCTTAGTTAGAACATCATATAATAATTATAATAGGTACAATGCAATCATTGGTACAAAATAGAGCATAATTGCACAATACACTCTAAACACTACGTAATCTGGCGGGTAATGCTATGGTATAAATTTTTGTTTAGTTGTAAATGTAGAGGCAATGCACAATAAGTCGAAAAAGCAATTATAGCAATTATATATAAAACATTTTTTATTCAAGTAATAAAAACATTGTCAGAACACCTAGGAGAAACCCTAAATTTAAATTTTATGTTCACATCACTTATCTGGAAGAAATAGAACCATTATTGTTAACTCCTAAAAATAACAGTTACAAAATCGTTATATGGATAATTTAATGCCCGAAAAAACCTTGTAAGTTCATAATTTTATATTGTTAACAAATGAACAAAACTGATTCTGATTTTGTGCTGATTATAAAAAAAAATGAGAAAAATGCTGCAACGTCTTATAAAAAAAATATGTAAATTTGACGTACTAAATTAGTTATTGCTAATTTTTTTATTTTTGTTTGTAAGATGATTTTGAGTTAGCTTAATGAAATAAATACCTAAGTAATTGTCTTGTAAAATTTTTTCTTTGAGTTCTCTAGATTTCTGGAAACCCTAAAAATACTCTTATTGGAATAGTTTTTTTTTATAAATGTCTTTCAAACATAAAAATATTTTTTTACAACCCTCATAAAAAATTAATTTTGTTAATTTATTATACCTCATTAATATAAATTTGAAAATGGCTAGAATTTTCCAGGAATAATAAAAAATAATTTTTCTTTCGATTTTAAGTATTTCTTTTTTTTTCAAATTACAATTTCTAAAAACAACGCACGAAAAAACATAAATCGCAAATAAACAATGTTTTATTTCCTTAAATATCTAGGAACAACATGTTCGATATTCAGGATAGAAGATTAATGAGATTAGAAGTTACAGGTGTTTTTTTTTATTGTAGAATTTAGTCTCCTTAGTTTATTGCTTCAAAATTACCCATTTGTTTTTTACAACTGTTTCAGTGTTAAAATCAGCTTATCTAACAAACTTTCCCGTAAAGCTTCAATAAAGGGTCGTTTTGCAATTGGTTTTGCAATTGGTTTTATAATTGTTTTTTTTTTTAAATAATTTTGTCGAGATTATCATAAATTTTTAATATAAAATCGAGAAAAAATTTATTTTTCAGCATGCTTGAAACTTTCAATTTATTTAATTTTTTTTTGTAAAGGCAAGGGAAAAGATTTTTTAATTATATTAACAAATCGTAAAAGCAGTTTAGGTCGAACAGTATCGCCGTGGCAAAAATTCCAAATTTTGATCTTTTTTTTAATCTAAGTGTTGAATTACATTAATTGCATACCTGATGTATATCTATAAATATTTATATAATAAATATTATTAATATACATTTATTTCTTTTTTTTATTTACAAAATGAATATTTAATTTTAAAACAAACTTGATGAAGATTAATTAAAAAAAAAATATTTTACATAAGGGAAAGATAAGTTGATTTCAAACATTACGTAAACTCTGTAAACTTTCATAAATACATGTGAAAATTTTATAATGGCTTAAATATTTAATCCTTTTAATTAAGTATAAAAAAATTAAAATGAAAAGAAAGAATATTAATGAATATTATTGAATCTAATAAAACTAATTTTAATAAATATATTTATAGAAAGAAAAAATAAAATTGAATGTAATGTATATCAAAAATAAAATGTTACTTGTGAAAATTATATAAAAAAAAAACAACAAAATCTTGTAGTTTAGCATTTTTATTAAGCCAAAAGTGAGAAATAAAAATGAAATATATATATACATACATAGTTTATTAAAGTAAAATATAAAACTAATTATACTAAATAACTGAAAATTACAGTGATTAAAGCATAAAATTAGACTTAAAAAATGTTTAATATAAATGAATAAAAATTGATAAAATATCACTATTATTCAGCTCTTTTTATTATTGAGATTAGATGGAATAAATTGTTATTATTGTCGTTAGTCGCTCAAACACTCTTATTAAACTTTTGTCACGATGTAGAATGAATACGATAAAAATATATATTGAATAATAAATAAATTCTAAAAATTCACAAAACTATAATTATCATATATTTATGAGCGACGAACATCCTTACTGGTTCGGATTGTGAATACCAATGTTACAATGTTTCATAGGTTCAACTATGCGGGAAAGTGTCCAATAATTTAATGTGCAATAAAACTATTATAATTGTGTACGAAATTTTAAGATCTAATTGTGAAACTAAATTTCTACATATTATAAATAAATATCTTCCTTTATTGTGTCTTTTAAAAGTATTTATTTGAAAAAAAAAAATAAATAAATAAACCAGACTTAATTGTTCAAATTTTTTTTATTAAGTTTCAAAAATTAATATAAACAAATTCCATGAAAAAAATTATCTTAAGATTAATTGATAAAAATCATAACAAAAATTATATTTCTTGATTTTCCGGATAAAAAATGTTGATCAAAAATTTTTTAACGTGGTAGGTTCACCATTTGGTCGCCAATTTCAAGTAATGCAGTTTATTTTTATTTGAAATATTTTCTGCTTATGTTCTTATTATGGAAATTTATGTTAAATTCCAATCACATGCTTTAGTTTTTTAACGAATAACATCATCAAATAAATTTTAACCTAACGGTATTAATGATTTTTAAGAAATGTTTTGATGTGCTTCATGTGGCCAAAAAAATCCATAATATCACATTTACTTTTTTTAATTTTAGTAAAATTTTATAATATTTATATAAAACATAAAAAAATAAATTCATTGACATAAAATTAAGGAAATTAAATTCTTCTGATGTTTTCATTTTTGTTTAATACATAAAAATACTTACATTTTATATAAAACTGTTTATTTTAAAAAAACTTATTTTTTAATACTAGTTCCGAAAATAATGACAGTACTTTATTATTACTTAGCATTATTTTACAAACAAGTATAATTAAAAATAATAGTTTCTGTAAAATATACTGCAGAATTATGCTCGTATTCTTACGGGAAAAACATTATCGAAAAAAAATATTTTGAAAAAATAAAAAAAAGTACTTAATTTTAGAAGAAATATCTTAAAAAACGTAAAAAAATATTGATGCTAATGTTATCAATTTTGAGATCAAATGTCACTAATCAAAAAGTAATTTACCTAAAAATAAAATATTTTATTATCAAATTATTACTTTTATGCTTGTTTTAAATATTCTAGTAAAACGTGGAACAGTTAAGTCGCAATAATTCGAAAGTTGTACAAACTAATCATATCTTTCTCAAGATTTCTTTAAATTATCATTAGGAGTTGAGGAGGTTAAACAAACAATTCGTTGTGTAATACTGTTTTTCCAGCCTCATTCAAATTTTCCTTTAACTTTAATTTCTAAATTGTATCAAATATATAAACAAATTCTACTTGAAATAAATAAATACCTCTTCCATGAGATTTCTTTGAACTTATTGAAATTGATGATTCATTCAAGGTTACTTGGGGTGATGATGGATTAAGCAATAAACCTCTTCCTCTCGAACTAACATTAAAATACTTTTCGTCTAATGTTGGTTTTTTATTATTTTGACTTCTTACTGCCCATAAATTAACATCAATATCGGAGATTGTTTTATCAGGACAGCTTTCAAAACTTGTTGAGGCATCACAAGATTTGATCCCTGTAGTTTTTTTACTTCTTCCGCCAAGCGCAGGGAAATCATTATTGTTCAAACTTGAGTTGAAACTAAAAGATTCGAATCCTGGTTGGGTTACATTGGTATTGAAACTGCTTGTTTCACTAATGGTTGATTCAAAGTCACTAAAATTCGATTTAATATTCACAGATAAATCGATATCTTCTGGTAAATGAAATCCCGGTTTAATATCAATGTTCATGTCAGCACATAAGTTGTCAGAAAGTGTAAAGGCCCACCTGCACACATATGACTGAGCACAATGGTTACTTTTATCGATGTTTTCGTGGAACTAAAATATTAAAAATATATTATTGGATTTATTTGCAAAATATTTATAAAAATTACGCAGATTTTCATTCTATACCGATAAGTAGGGCCCTTGGAAGGAAAGAACCTACTTCCTCCACTTCAAGTATTTTCACGCCAAACATGTACCGCTTCAACGTCACACCCACATTTCGTCAAAATTCCCAGATGTGATAGAACGAGCTTCGAAGATTCGTTTTCAGTTCGCACCTCGAGAATGTGGAATGCTCTCCCATTAAAATTGTTCCCGACAGCTGGCGCACGTTTGACTTACGACTTGTGCCGCTTTAAGAAAAGTGTACATGATTACCTACTAACTGTCCCACTTTTAAATCCCGTCTAAACTTCCTTTCCATTATCAAATCCATACTTCTTTAAGTATAAAAGGTATCCCACCTAGTGATTTGGTAACTTTAATAAAAAAAAAAAAGTATGATCATATTTTTAATTTCATAAGTTGATAGCCGGAAAACTTAGAAACCAAATAAAACTAAAATTATTGTTTTGCTATGTGTCCAAATAAAAATGTCAAAAATTTCTTATTAAAACAACTTTGAGAATCATAACATTAAAATTAATTCCACAAAACAAATTTCACTTTTTTTTTTTGGAATTACGAAACACAGGGTTCAGATATCTAAAATATATTTTTGTTGAAATAGAGAACACTATCCTCTATTAAAAAGAAGACATAAAATCGTAAGATCGAAAAACGTTTCCAATTATACCTCACATGCGATTCCGCTCTGATATTCATAATATTCACGGTCAATTAAAGCATTTGTTATATGAATCGAGTTTGGTGCTTTTGTTGAACCAACATCAGCAGTAGCTTTTTTTAATTGATAAAACAATTGTTGTAATGAATAAACTTTTATTCCTCTCAAATCATCTTCATCACTTGAATCCTTTAAATAATCTAGAATAGATTTTATTATTGGCATAAATTTTTCATGAATGTATACTGGTGGCAAAGGTGCATAACCACTGTTAGATATATTTATAAAATCTAGAATTTTTTTGTATTTTCTTTGTAATTCTTCGCCAAAACAGTCAGGTGGAATTGGAAGGCCATGTGTCATTTTTGAATGCTCTTGTGCATCATATGTATGACTAAAAATATCTACATCTGGCTTAATAAATTCATGCATTTTTTTTGTAATTCCATTATTTAAGCTATATTCACATAAAGCTATTTCAGCTGGAATGTAATAACCATTAAGTTGTTTGAAAAAATAAGATCCCATTATGAAATAGTATTTTTGATCAGCCAAAGTACCAACATTACGATATCTGTTCACAGTATCAGCTATATCGTGTAACATTGTAGAATGTTGTATTTCATTGTCATGTTTTTCTTTTTCTACAAAAGACATTGGTACTCCCTGGGAAGTATATTTCTCGTTCTTATCTTTCATTTCAATAGTTGAATTTTTCGATAAATTTTTGTACGCATTTTTTTCATCTTTTGACATTCTCTGAAAAAATAAAAAAAACCACTAACTTTTCAAATCACTGTATTTTTTTTTTTTCTAACCTGCCAAACAGGATCTGCACCATTAATAGCTTCCGGTAAGCTGAGAGCTGGATATTTCCTTTGATATTCTTTCACAAAAATCATAAATGGAGCTACTTTTTTTCCTTTCGGCATTATGGATGTAGTTTAATATCAGCCTTTTAGTAGGTAGGTAAGTTAGAATTAACCTGAAAGTGTTAAAGTTCGTAGAATTAATTTTTGTTTCCTAAATTATTAAAATAAAGTTAATTTACAAATAAAAAACGACCAGTAATATTAAGACAAAAAAAAACTATTAGTTTTAATTCCTTTTCTCAGCACAGACGTATAAAAGTGTATAATTTCTGCACAAAATGACGTGAACTAAATTTATTTGTTGAATCAGCACTTGTGTTTTTTTTTTGGAATAAAAATTTAATTTTTTGTTTAAATAGAGCCGACGCCGTACTTTTTTCCGTCGTCGCGTCGTGTAAATTCTTGATTTCAGTAAAGTCGACGTTGAAATTCATCGGTAAAAATTTCGTCGACTTCAACTTTTCCCTCGACTCGTATCAGCGTTAGCGTTTTTTGTTTAACCTGGACGCACCTATATTTCTTCTACCACTACAACTTCTACCTTGTACTTGTTCAGTTTTTCTATGAATAAAATTTAAATTGTAATAAATCATCCAGATTTTATAAACAAATTTTTTTATTATTTCAAATTTGAAAATCCCGTTTTTTAGACTTGTCATTTTGTATTGTTGGTTTGGTGTGCTTTTGCTTGTTTTGTTGGCGCATTTTTTCATCTTGATGTATAATTTATTGTAAATTATTTTTTATTGATTTCTCAGTATTTTATTTTTCAGTTCGTGAGTATGTATTTAATAAAGAAAATAAAAGTAAACTGCAAAATTGTGTACGAAAAAGCATAAGAATAAATCTTCATTAATTTTCGAAAACATTCAGTCCAGAAGTCAGGAACAGCTTTTCATACCAACCTGTTCTAAATTTGTAAATAATGTAAACTATTGTAAATATTTGCATGAAATATTGATATACCGACAAACAAATGGCCGAAATGTAAACATAAACATAACTATCCGAAATTCGTCAAAATTATTTTGTTGCAGTTAAGTTTTGTGGTGTTATTTCGATAAATAACTGTAGGTACGGTAGGTACTAATGGTACATACATGAATGCTTCATAACGGACAACAGTATTTCTTTATTCACTGCTTTAAAAACTATTCACAATTCACTTGTTTAAATGTTCAAATAGCGCCAAAAAGTTAAAATGAAATTTAAATTTGTAAATTTTCATTCAAATTTCAATGTAAATAAAAATTTTATAGATACCTATGCTTTTCGTAGTTTATAATTTGCTACGGAGCAGATATTTTTCGGGGTTTCGAAATAATTTATACGGACATAATTTATACGAAAAAACGACATTATTCCTACCATACAAATGAATTATGTCGCTTTCAGGCACGTCATAATTTATATATAAATAAAGTCGTTTTTTTGGGTATAAATAAAGTCGCTTTTAAAACGACATTATTTATCATATGAATAAAGTCGTTTTTTTTTCGTATAAATTATGTCGCTTCTAAACGACCTGCTGCCCCCCTTCCCCGTGTGTCTACCACACAAATATTTTATCTTTTTTACTCACATACGATAAATAGTGTCGTTTTAAAAATGACATTATTCATACGATAAAAAACAACATTGTTCATACGATAAATAATGTCGTTTTAAAAGCGATATTATTTATACAAAAAAAAACGACATTATTTATCGTATGAATAATGTCGTTTTTTTTTTGTATAAATAATGTCGCTTTGAAACGACATTATTTATCGTATGAACAATGTCGTTTTTCTCGTCTATGTCCGTATAAATTATTTCGGAGTGCCACATTTTTCGTGTTTTCCAGTCGCCGCCGGTCAGGCCTGGACTATTTTTTTGAATCGCCGCTTGATGAAAACTCGTCGGCTGAATCAACTGGCCGCTTTGTAGTCAAGAAAAAATGTAGCCGCATATTTTTTTATTGGTCTTTTTTGTTGTTGGTTTTTTTTTAGTCACGATGTCGGCGATGATTTTCTAGATTTTTTTTTAAGCCCATGATTTTCTATAAAACAGCTACTTTTGAGTAAACTGGCCTCAGCAGTCGAAGGGCAAAAATCAAACAATCGCGTCGAAAAAAATGGATCGGCGTCGCTGTCTGGTACGGGAGATTGTCAAAATAGTGAATATGAATTGACAACGTGCGTAGGCGCACATACCCCTGTTGTTATAAGCGAAACAAAATTTTTGGCGGTATATTGTTTTTTTGTGGGAATTACGATTTTTTTACGATTCTAATTAAAAATTAATGAATATAAATAATATCGTCGGTCGGCGACGCAAACCTCGTAAGTCTTACTTTTTACAAAACATGTTTTTTTACATTTTCCTGTAATTTTCCTGTAAAATTTGTATGGAAAACTTCGCGGACAAATGTCATTTTGCAAAATGTCATTTGTCCGCGATTGATTTTTCGAATTTTTAGCGGACAAATGTCATTTTGCAAAATGTCATTTGTCCGCGATTGAAATTTTTAATTTTTAGCGGACAAATGTCATTTTGCAAAATGTCATTTGTCCGCGATTGATTTTTCAGTTTTTTTAGCGGACAAATGTCATTTTGCAAAATGTCATTTGTCCGCGATTGATTTTTCAATTTTGGAGATACTGCAGATTACGTGAACCACTCAGAATCGTCTGAAGCTTGGAAAAGGGAAGAGGGGTAGAGTCCCCCCAAATTGTTCATACATTTTGTATATGCAATTTTTTTTTTTGCCCGATTTGCCCCTTAAAGAGAGGGTGGTGGGGGGCGGCGGGCGGGCGGGTGGACTCCCGCCCGCCCGCCGCCCCCCACCACCCTCTCTTGTTGTGCCGATTCTGATTGGTTCACGTCATCTGCACTTTAGCCTCAAATTTTTAGCGGACATATGTCATTTTCCAAAATGTCATTTGTCCGCGATTGCTTTTTTTAATTTTTAGCGGACAAATGTCATTTTGCAAAATGTCATTTGTCCGCGATTGATTTTTCAGATTTTTAGCGGACAAATGTCATTTTGCAAAATGTCATTTGTCCGCGATTAATTTTTATCGCGGACAAATGACATTTTGGAAAATGTCATTTGTCCGCGGCGGACAAAAGACATTTTGAATCGCGGACAAATGTCATTTTTATGTCCGCGATACAAAAACAAATCGCGGACAAATGTCCCGCGGACAAATGTCCAACCCCCATAAAAACGCTCTAAATATTTTTTACGAACTTCTATTGTCGACAAAAAAAACTCAAAAATTTAGGTTGGGAACTTTTGTGGCCAAACTTTGTACATTTTTGAAACTAAGATAATGTACTAATCTTCGTAAGAAGCTACAGATTTTATTCAATTCATATTGCTTAGAAATTGGCCAATCTTAAGCAATTTAATGCCAATTATAATAAGAATAATACAGTTTTTTGTGTCTCCTGTAAAATTTTCAAAAACAGACTTACGAGTTTTGCGTCGCCGACCGACGATATATTAATTATTTTATCAAAAATGAATAAAAAGAATTTTATTTTTGGTTCTTAGTAAAATAACTTTTGAATAATTGGAATTATTTATTTTCTTTTTTTTTCTTTGTGCTGAAAGCTGAAAGTAAGTACCTACCTACCTATTTGTTATTTTATATTTCAGAAAAACATACATTTAAGAATATTTTATTCGATCAACTGTTAATGGACCAAATAATTTCAAATGAATTGGAAAAAAAATACATTTATTTGAGTTATTCATTATTTTATTTCATATATAAATCGTTGACAAATTAAAATTTTCTGCTATTATTTTAGTTCATGTTCATATTTAACGTAATGTGATCAAGATTTATCGAAGTGTCACCAATTTTTTATTAATCGACTGTTTAACGATTTTAAAACGTTATATAATTTTAGTATAAAAAGTAGAACTTATTTAAAATAATTGCATTGAACTTTTGTATATTGTATACATAAATAAAAAATGATTATATAGTGAACTAAAAATTTTAGCAATTATTTTATCCCAAACCATTCGTGACGTGATCAGAATTTATCAAACCATTATCAATTTTAACATCATAAAATATCAGTAAAGAACATAGTAGCTGTTATAATTTGCATTAATTTAATTTTAATTTAAAATCAAAATTTTGAAATATTGATATTTTTTTTATGGAAATTTAAAGTTTAAAAACTGAACGGTTGCTACTTAGTAGTAAATTCTTAATCACATAAAATACTACAATTCATGTACGTAAACAAACTATTTCAAAAAATTTTATTATATAGCAATAATCATAATTAATAATTATATACTACCTATATATAATATATAATAATATGTTATATTATATAATAATCTAAATAAATTTTTATTAAATTCATTAAGCATCTTATATATTTTTCTTATTTCTTTTTTCATATAAAGTGTAATTAATTTTTACTAATAATTAGTACATTATGAAATTTAAAAAACTTTTTTATATTTTTGATAAAAAAATCTAGCGTGCGTTCTACATAATACAATATGCGTATCATTATGATTGGTTCTTTTAAAAATTGGTTCAAAATAATTTTATAATACTACAATTATATAATGTAAGTAATTTTATTTTAATATTATAATAATTATAAAAAATACCTGTCGGTCTTATTTTGAAATTAACGTAAAATAAGCTATTTAAAAAAAAAAAATACTATAAGTAAATTGCAAAATCGAACACATTAATTTATTAAAGAAAAAAACATAAAAATTAAGAAATTCTTGCTTGCACCTCACAATTTTTGCTTTTTTGCAATTTATTCAATTGTCATTTGAATTTAATGCTTAATTTTAAATACAATTAAATATTGTATAATTTTTGTATATAATGCATAGGAATATTCTTACATTTTTGATTGGGGTATTGGGCATTCAAACGAAAGCGCTTGTTGTTAGTTATTTTAATTCTATAACAATTATTTTGTGAAAAATTTTAGATTATTTTTAATATAATATTCAAGATGTAAAAGTACTTTTAGAGGATCCTCTATAAAAAATAAGCTTAAATTCGAATAGATTTTGTATAAAAAAAATTTTGCGTAGGCCGTATTAGGTTTAGTTTATGGTTTCCAATTTGCATTCCAAATTTGTATTGTATAAATCAATTTAACTACACCGAGAAAATTTTCAAAAATTTTGAAAATCATTTGTTTTTTTATTTTTAGGACTAAGTAAAAATATATTAAAATTATCTTATTATGTGTTTTATTGTTGTGTACGCTAAATTGATTCCTGAATTGAAATTATATTTTAAATTTACAAAATGTTTTTAGTCGGTACCAGTTCCAGTTCGCTGTTAATATTTTTATTACAATTTATGTAAATTATAGTACTCCTTTTCTACAAAATAATTGTTATACTTAAGTATCTTTTCTGATTTAGTCGATGAACCATATACATATAAACATGTTGTCGTTAAAAAAAAATTTAATCGATGAAACTCATCTCGAAATTCATGCTTAAATGTGAAGATGAAGGTACATCTAAAGATTTGTATAGAGTGCCAATGCTTCATATAGACTTGTTATCTATAATTTGGTTTTTTTTATTTAGTTACTAAGGACATAAAATGTGAACAATATATCTCTTAAGGATTATGTTTCCTTTCTGTTGCAGATCTTTTATCAAGTACTTATTTACTTTTTTGAAGATTTCAGTTTCTATTTTCTTTTTTAAGTTTGTTAGATAATTTTTTTTTAGAAAAGGTTCATCTTTGTCCTCTTTCTTGTTCGTCCAGTATTCTCTAAATTTTTAAATACTTTGGCATATAAATATAGCCTATTTCATAATTTATTTGTAATTATATAATTTTCGTGAAACTGTTTCTGATACTTAATGCTTACATGCTCATAAATAAATTTTATCTTATCCAATCTCTTCCTACTTCACACTTAAAAATTTTATTAATATTATATAAATAATCATTGACTAAAAAAAAAATATTTAATGCACTTTAATTTTTAAAAAAATCTATTTATGATTGTTCTTAGATTTAAGTAATATAAAAAAAAAACCTCAAAAAATTGTTTTTCTTTTTATTTTCATTTACAAAAAATTTAGAATCCAATTTAACATTAAAATACTTAGTTGAGCAAATTAAAAAATATTTACGTCAATTTTGTTCCCGAAAATTGGTTAAAAATTTTTAAGTAGTTTCTTCTATTTATGGCAAAATTTAAAATAATTTTTAGAGAAATAAAAAATTTGGGATAAATTTATAAAGTTTTATATAAATTAGCGGTAAATGGACCATAGGGATTTCTAAATTTATATTATTCATTTCTTATAAAATATCTAAATAAAAAAATGGTGAACATAGTTATGTTTTTACCTACATCTTAATAGTTTTTAATTTGTAGAGTAACAAGGGCTTAAAAAATTTTTATATCATTATTTTCTAATATTATAAATAAAATAATATAATTGATAATAATAAAGGTAGACGAAAGTGGTTTTTTTATGTAATTTTTAATATTAAGTATTTATTAGCTGAAGTATTGTATATGTAAAAAGTAAACTAATGGCAACATTTTTTGTTAAAGAATTCTTAAAAATGTTTATCTAATAATTTGAGTTAAAAAAATATTTTCGATCTCATTTTTAAATATTGTAATGTGATTTAGGAAAATGACAAAGTTTTCGTTGAAAAAACAAAAAAAACAGATCTAAGTTACCGTAATTATGTAAATACAAAATATACATAAAATTCTATGTATATAAATATATACATAATGTGAATGTATGCCTATTTATATATTATAATACTAAATAAAATTAAAGAAACTGAAAGTTTATTCGAATTAGTAAATCATACTGGAGCGCTGTATATAGAACATCATTCAAGTCTACCATTAAAATTTATATTGATGATGCTTTTGGGAATATTAAGCAATAATAATTAATTTTTTAATTCACTCACTATAGTTTTTTTTTTTAACAATAGTAGAAATTTATTTTTTCTTCCGAATTTAAATTCAATGATTTTCGAATTCACATTTTTATATAACTTCCTTATCCTAATATGTTATATATTTATATAAACTATACATGTATTGTATATAATGTATAATAATATTTGCTTAAATACATCTTCTTTAATGTAAACACTTAATGTGAAATAATGCATATAGTTGTATTATAATATAATATATTAATGTACATTATATTTGATAATTAATATTAATAATTTATAATTTTTATCTAACGTCATTAATATCTTCTCCTGATGAACTTCGAATTGTGTTATATTGTGCACTTCTGCTTCTGAGCATACGAAGAAAACTTCCCATTGCGAAAATTGTTTTTCGGTGTCGGTGAAATATACCTTGATAAAGTGCTTCTCTTAAACTCTTTCTATTATCCAAATCTACTACACTGGACTGTTGCGACAATCTTCCGCTATGACCTTATAATAAATAATATAATATATTAAAAATAGAAAATAATGTATATCATAACGTCTGCTGAGAAATGAAAAACGTATGACATTTATACGTCATTATTTGACAATAGCACCAGTCGATTCCTCGTACTCGATTTTATAAGTACAACTACTTTGCAATATTCTTAATGTTGATTAAAATGTGTTTTTTAGATGAAAATTGTACGCTACTTGATATTTTTTCATACGTTTTTTTTAATTTTCAAATCTTTAAATTCAAATTACTCGAAACTACACTTTTCATTATACGTTGTTTCATTTCTGAGCAGGCAATAATAATGTTAAGTGTTTAAAATATTTATTTAAATAGTTTCTTAAAAATTATATAACTAGAAATTTAGGAATAAAAACTAGCACATTTTAAACTCGATGGCAGGCGGACTCATTAACTATCTTAGTTCGTTCCAGATGTGATAGAACGTGCTTTGGAGATTCGTTTTCAATTCGCACCTCGAGAATGTGGAATGCTCTCCCATCAAAATTGTTCTTGACAACTGGCGGACGCTTGATTTACGACTTGCGCCGCTTTAAGAAGAGTGTAAATGATTACCTCCTAACTGTCCCACTTTTTAATCCCGTCTAAGCTTCCTGCCCTCATTACCAAATCCATACTTATAGTATAAAAGGTATTCCACCTAGTGATTTGGTAACTTTAATAAAAAAGAAAATAAAGAAAAATAAATTCTTTATATTCTCTATATTCTTTTGAATCGTCAATTTTAAGAAAACACTTTAAAAAGCGTGTTCAATAAGGTTTTGCGAAGTAAGAAAAATTCTCATTATCACTTATCAAAAATTACTGATTTTAATAACCGTCACTCATTTTCGTAAAATATAAAATAATGTGAATAAAAAAAATTACCAGCAGCAATAGGTGATTTTGGTGATTTTGGAGATTTAATTGAAAACTCTTCAATACTTTTTGTTGTTGAAACTAGATCCAATCGTAATTCCCGTTTGTTTAAATCCTGCTCAGCTGTAGTATTTATTGGTGGAGCAATCTCAATTTCAACTGATTTTTGGCTAACAGCACTTTTTGGAATTTTAACTTTTTGTTCCTGTTGCTGCTGTTGTTGTTGTTGTTGCTGATTTTGTAATTGTAGCTCATTATTCTGCGATTTCGAGTTGTCCATAACTGAAACCATGTTTTATTTCTTTAATTGAAATGTATTAAAAAAATTAAACTTAATGATAAATATTGTAGTATAAAAAATCTGCAAATTTACCAATAGTTTTTAAATACTCAATTGATATTTTACATATAAATAAATTATATTGTAAAAATATTAGAAATATTATTTCTTTCAGTTTGAGGTAACTTATTGATTTAAAGAACAAGTTCTTCCTCTTACAATATAAATTTAAATTTAATTACAAAAAAAGAATAAAAGTTTACAATGTATAATAATTAGATTTTGATATAATTTTAATAAAATGTATGTTCATTATTCATCTTTTCTTTCATTTTTAATTTAAACGCCTTTAAATAAAACATTTACGGCGGTCTGCTCTCGCTTTGATATAATTCAGATTTTTCTGGAATGTTTAAATAATTATCAGTTTGATCATTTATTTTTGAATTAAAAATTTCTTCTGATGGGCTTAAAAAAAAATTTGGTGTTGATTTTGTTGCCGTTAAATTTTCTATTTTAGAAAAATCAGTCAATGTTATTTTGGGTAATAAAATTCTATCGTTTAAATTATTATTATAATTATTATTATTACTATTTAAATTAAGACTATTCAAACAATTAATTAAATCTAGTTCTGAAATATTTTTATGTGAATTATCTTTATTATTATTACTAATGAAAATATTATTACGCTTTACGAAAAATTTTATATTATCATTACTATTTGAATTACCAATTGAATTTAAAATTGAATAATTGTTATTCATACTATTATTATTATATTTTTTTTGTGAAACTAATGTATTTGTATTATGATTTCTAATATTATGATAAAAATTATTATTATTTATATTATTATTACTAATACAATTGTCTTTTAATTCGAATCCTGATGACGAAGTTGTTATATTTATACGAATTTGATAATCATTTATATATTTATTATTATTACTACTATTTTTATTGTAATGATTGCTATTATTATTAGTTAATCGTCGATTTGGATGATGAGAAACTGGTCTTCGATTTGCACCTCGTCGAGTTGATAAATTATTAGATTCTAATAATATTGATGCTTTTGATGTCCTTATCGATGGCTGTTGTAAATAATATAATTTTTCAAATTGAATTTTATTTGCAGAAATTGAATTTGAGTTAATATTATTATCTCTTTCAGTTTTATTATCCAAATGAATATTATTTATTGAACTTTTTTGCTTTTGCTTACGAAATTCAATAATATTTTTACTTCGTTCAATAGAATTTTGTAAGTAATTACTAAAATGAACCCCTTCACATTCACTAGACAACATAAATAAAATTTTGTTCTCGTCTAGAAAAGAATTTTCTCCTAAATGTGGTTTTAACGTGCTTGGTAACTCGCTAATATTATTATTCCAACTTTTCTCTAATTTAATAAAACCCAATCGATGACGTTTATTTTTCAATTTCCCCTCGTAGTCAGAGAGTGATGGTTTATTTTTAATGTCGGAGGTGGTATTTGAAAAATAATTATACCGTTGCACCAGATATTTTAATTCTTTTATTGAATCTGCTATTTTTATTTTGTGTAATGTAGCGTTGAACGGTTCATCAGGTGGATTAAATGCACACAATGTTTTACGGCCACGCCAAGGGAAGACTTCGGAAAATCTAAAAAAAGAAGAAAAAAAATTTAAAATTATTGTTTTTTTTTTTTTTAGTACATGATCTAACGCTATGTAAAGTTGTTCATTTCATTGTGCATTTTTAAACAAATAATCGAGAATTTTTTTATAATTGTCAATTTTCCTAACATTAACATGTTTCATTTGACGGTAGACTTACGTTCAGAGGTTATTATAACATCACTGTTAATATAGCTGTATATATATAGTCTTGATCACCGTCTTCTAGAATATGCCACTGAAGTTCGGTTTCCGTTTTACCAAAGTCATATTTAAAGAATTAAATCAGTACAAAGAAACGTTTTCAGACGGAGAGAAGAGGCATAGCAGATGTGACCTTTTTTTGAAATTATGAAAACCTTGTTGGCACCTAAAAATATTTTCATAAAAAACAGTGGAAATTTCTATTTTTAAAAATGCTTTTCATCTATCTAATAAGAAGATATAAAACTCAAACGATGTTCGTTTCTTTGTCTGTTTGTCTGTTACAAATAGGCTCCTAAACCGCTCAACTGATCGTTTTAAAACTTACACCATATCTTTGTCTCAGGTCGGTATAGGCTATTTTAAAATTTAATTGGCCTCCTACCCAGAGACCTCTTCTGGGGGACTCCAAAAATTCTTCCGATTTCACTCAAATTTGGTTCATAAAAAGAGGGAATGATTAAAAACACAAATTTTGTTTGGTTTGGAAATCTCTTTAAGCGGAGGATGTCATAAGTTCTTTCGATTTCATACAATTTGGGCGTTGAATAACTAAAAATGATAAATCTTAATTCGTCTTAGATACTCTCCAAATTTATAAAATAACTAGCTCCTATAATTGTCTATCAACAAAAATTTTACTTACAAAAGTAAATCAGTCAGAGTCCGTATAACTAAGCACGGGTTGATAAGTGGCAAGAATTTGACAGATACAGAAAAAAATATAGGTGCGAACAAATGTATTTCGTAAATTTCGATTTTAATATTCGCCTTAATTTTTTGTGTTTTGTCATCATCTTTTGTTCAAAATTCCATTTTTTCTAACAAACTTCGGCAAGTTCGAAGCAATAAACAGGAAACAGAAGTCATTAAATTTTTTTTTTACTTAAAAAAATTCTAAAAAAAGAGTTATTGAAATGTTAATTCTTATAATATTAATGCACTAAAATTCATAAGTTATTTGTATATTATTTTGTGTTTGTTTTTAATTAGTTGAAGAATATTTTTTAATTATAAATTGTTTGAATTAAAACAATAAATAAATAAATATATTTAATAAATTATACAGCGCATCCTTTCCAAACCCTTTGTTAGTGGCTTAATGCGAGTTTTAGTGTGCTTATTGCAAGTTGGAACAGCAAATGATTAATTTTATTTTAGGAACATAGTTATGCTTTCCTCTTCATGTCATCCGTCTTTTAAAATTCCTCTAACTTTACACTACATTAAACTCATTGAACCATATACTTATTCAATGAAACTTTTAATAGAAAAATTTAATATTTACTATGTTGACATAATTAATGCGTGCCCATATTATTGATGAAAATTACATAATGTGCAATGTATATTCATATGTAAATATGTAATCAATTAATTATTTTTGAAATTTAAAAACATGTCAAGAAGTTTGGAAATAGATAAATATTATTTACGAACATTGATTCGAATGAAGGAATAATCTTGCCCCGTATGCACGCATAATTATTTTGTTCCACTTCAAATATACTTAATATAAATTTACTATAATACATACATTATACCAATTGAAATTATTGATTATGCAAGAAAATAATAGAAAAATATTTTAAAAGCCTTGAAGAGTTTATTATGTATGATTATAAATGTACTTATGAAGTTTAATTCCATAATTGGATGTCAATATATTAGACGTAATAAATACTAGACTTTAATTCTTAATAATTTATTTAGTGTAAGGTAGATATATCCGCCACTAAATTGATTCACAATCTTTCAATTTATTAAGAAAAATATGATCTTTATAATTTGTTGTTTTTATTTAAAAAAAAAGAATTCTGACCGCAATATTTAATGACCCCTGTTATAAATATTAATTTTCTATTTAGAACTAATAAAAAACTTCTCATTTTCCTTTTAGAATTTAATGTTTAACATAAAATCTATTAAATTTCAATTTACCTTGGATAAATGAAACAAGGTATTTGTAAAACATCTCGATAAGTATAAAAATTGTCGAAACGTTTCATTTTTAATTTAGCAGATTTTCTTTTGCGTTTTCTTATTTTAATATATTTTTTATTCTTTATATCTCGATAATGATTAGCGATTTCGTGTTCATAAGTATTTTTAAAAATTTTTGTGTCGTAAAATTTCCGAAAAAATTTTGATTCATTTCTAGAATTAGCATAATCTAGAACAATTTGTTTGCCCACGATAGATATTTTCTTTGCATCTGATTCAGAACTCATTGTGTTTTTTTTTTTATATTATTTTAACGATAGAAGTAAAATTTTTGTATTTTATTAAAAAAATATATACATAATTTATAAAATTTTTTTTTCGTTAATTTAATAATACGATGTGACTACAGTGAAATCTCAACGGTTAATACAAATTAAAAAAAAAAGATATTTTATTAGCAAATATAAGTTAAATAATGAGTTTAGGTATCTTTGCTTGTTTATTTTATGGATATTATGTATATTCAATTTATTTTTTTTTTTACATTATTTAGTATTTATATTCCTTGTACAAATTTCCAAAAATTAGTGTGATTCGTAAAGTAACACAAAAATGATAGTTATCGTCTATGTGGATAATCTAAATGCGATTTATATTCTATCTATAATTGTTTAGATGTTTTGACGTCAAAATGAAGATTGTATTAGTTCAATTTCTGGTTTTAGCTTTTAAATTAAATTAATAAAAATTCCTTTACTCAAGAATTTTAATTAGGTACTAATATTTTATAATTGGTAATAATTTACAATAATAATTTAATAATTTAATATCAAAATTGATTAAATATAGAAATTTGCTTCAAAATATAAATTCTTCCTTTATTGTTCTTCATTGTCATTAAATTAGATATATATTTTGATCCGCTTTTTTTTCTGAATAATTAACACTTAAATAACTCTTAATAATTGTATAACTCTTGCTTATAATCACTTGCTTATAATAAAATAAATAACGAAAATAATTTATTTATTCTAATTTAACAATTTATTCCTCTATTAAATAAAATAATCAATATAGAAATAGTTAAAATTTAAAATTTTAAAATTAGTGCCAAAAAAAGTTGAATTGAAAAAAAAATATGGAAAAGGTTTATTTGCTGCATGCCTATAATTTTTATTCTAAATTTCAAGAATTACAAAATTTTCATTAAGTAATTGTCAAGTCTTATAAGATTACGGATTATATTGTTATAAGAAGAGAATTTTCAAAACAATATATCCTCGTAAAAATATTCAAAAGTCTACATGACGTTTTATAGTCATCTAGGCGTGAGGCATTATTATAGAATAGACGTCATATAGAATTGTGAGTCAGTGATAGCATTTTTGAGACATTGGCATCTTGCATACACTATTCTCTATAACTTAAAATTTCCTAGGATCACATTTTGCTTATTGATTGTTTTATTTCTATTACATTTTATCTTAAATTAAAAAAAAAAGTGTTTTAGAAAATATTTAAATAAAATTATTATGAATTAATTTTTTTCTTAAAAATTTAAATTAAATTTATAATAATTTATAAGATATCAGTTTCAAGGATTTTGCTATATTATTCAATATTCAATTTAATTTTTGTTTTAATATGCACTTATAATTTTTTTTTGAATTATCCTTAAAAATTGTTAAGATACCTTTGTATCTCCATAATAATATTCTACCGCCTTTACATTCATTTTTGAAAAAAAAAAAAATTGTTTTTCATTTCTTCAATACTAGGAGACTATAACCTCTATAACTTACTCTCTTTTAGCATTAAAAATAAATAAGAAGAAAAATGAAAATATTACAATGAACAATAAATATGAATAAAAAATTTTATTGTTATTTCTTTATTAGTTTTCAAATTTATACTAGCGGATATAGAAAATTATTTCCATGAAACGAATTATGAAACTTATTTATTTTTCATTTGAATTAGCTTCCCTGATTCTCGAGGAAAATATGTATATTATATGTGTACACTTATATTATACTGTAAATATAAAACAACAATGCATCTAATTAAGTATAAATTAACTATTTTTTTCTAAACCGCATTTCCCTAATACGGTATTCATATAATTTATGAATTTTCTTATAATAAGCACAAAAAAAAAAAAAAATTATTATTATTACTAATGGATTTTATTATAATTAAAATCTTAAAACTTGGGCCTTAACTGCTATGGGCTTTAGCTCCTATTTTTAAATAAATAAAATAAACTTGCTGATATTACATTCAATTTGAAATGAGAAAATTTTATGCACTTTTTTGAAAAATAGTAGTTCTATTTGGAAATAAATTTCGAGAGTTAATTTTTTAGGAGGAAGAGCAGTTTCGAATTTAGCTTCGGTGTGTGGATTCAATATAAAATAATTAGAAATTAGAGATAAGTATTTGAGTTTATATCAGTTAAAGTCGAGCAGATTTACGTAAAAAAAAAAAAATTATTACGCTTATAAAAATATTTAGTAAACATCTGATATTAATTTAAGCTGAATTGTTAAGTCAGATAAATTTTATTTGGATTTTCATAAAGAAAATTGTAATAATTATATATTTACTTATCATTTGTTTTTAAAAGTACTTATATTGAAAAGTTGAGTTTTGTGTGTATTATTATGATAAAATCTATTGCATACTTTAGTACTTTTCATTTTTACGCCATATTAAATACATTATAACATTTATTATATTAATTTATAATTTATTGCAAAAGTCTAAAGATTGCTTTTGTCAAGGTTAACGCAGATATGACCAAGAGATTGAGTTTTGGAACTGAATATTACTACTAGTTAATTTTTTTTTATTAGTTACTATATGATTTATGATGGGCTGATCACGGGCATAATAACAGGGCACTGCTTTTCTGGAAAGCACGCCCATAGACTGAAATTGCTCGACAATAATAAATGCAGGAAATGCGAAGACCCTAATCAGATAGAAAGCGTAGATCACTTAATCTGTCACTGCCCAGCACTAGCAAGATCCAGAAGGGACCTGCTAGGTAGCAATGACATCAAAGACTTAAGTGAGGCTTCCAGACTTGGAACTTAGCAGCCTACTTAAGTTTGCGCAAAGGACTGGTATTTTTAGCATAACCTTACCTACTATATGATTTGAACAGTTTATTAAGGGGTTAGTGCATAATACATATTTAATTATTTGCAATCACTATTATTCTTAATTGAAACAAAGTTAATTAACTCTGTGAATTGCATTTAATACTTATTTGTAATAACAGAAAGAAGGCGAAGTGGATTTAAATCTTATTGCATTTTTGTGTAATTCCAGTTTTTTTTTTGCTACGAAGAGTATGCAAGTTCTCTAATTTTAGTACAATTGGCGAAAATCAATTTACTTGAATTTCGCGATTTTTAATACTTTTTCTATTTCCTTGTGATTAATTAACCAACTATTTTTACTAAGCAATAATAATAATAGTTTTATATATAGTTTTTTTTCGCGTATTTGAAAGAATAATTTACCAAAATGCATTTTCCTTAGGTTAAATAAAATAGTCAAATTTAGTTTTAATATTTTATTTCGTGGGTAAAACTTAAATCGATTTAGCGGTTAATTATTGTTTTTTTTTAATTAATTAAGTATCTTACGCGGAGTTTTAATTATTTAACAAACGGAAATTTATTGTTTTTGTTGATATAGATTATAGAATATAGAATATAAAATATATAATACTTATATATGCATATATAGGTAATACTAGCTGATCCCCAGCGAGCTCTGTATCGCAGCTTCTAGTTCATATGTCACATTTACAGTATATTTGGTAGGAAAACTCGCGCGCAACCTATTGTAAAAATGTAAATATGCCCAGACCTTCCTATTGCAAAAATACACATTTCACGTCAATCGGACGTTTAGTCCTTCAATTTTTAGGAAACTTACAGCATACAAAAATCAATTTGTTATGTGTATGTATAATATATAATATATACAAACATTGTATATAAAATATATGTTTATGACATTTTTGAGCATCTAGGTGCCTTAAATATGATATGCAATGTAATAAATGTAATGATATAGAAGTAAAATCTTATACATACAGACAATCAAGTTAAACGAAAGATACGAGAAGAAAGTAATATTTAGTTAAAAATGTTAGGCTTTAAGTTGTGTATGTACAAGAGACTAAAAAAATTTACAAGAAATATTATTTTTAAAAGTTATTTTAGTTTAGATTGACATTATACAAGTAATTATTATTTTCTGGATTTATATTATAACATATAGACAGTCAAAGTATACACTTAGTTAAAAATATTAACATAATACAATATTAACAATACAATATGTTATATATATTATGTATATGTACATCTTTTACATAATGTATTGTACTTGTACATATTTTAAATAATGTAGCAATAAAAATTATTTATTTTATCCTTTTTTATTCAAAATAGATAGTTTATGTAAATATTTTTTTTTGCAAGATACACTCATAAAATAACCATTTAATAACTGTCTTTTCCAATTTGACATGCAATTTTTTACTAACTTAGATATAAAAGTAAAATAGATTTTATTTTAATATTAAAATATGGAAATTTTAATATATATTATTCTTTTGATTTATATAATTATGTAAGTATTATATATTTATATTTATTGAACATTTTATTGGCCTAAAAAAATTTGATTTGATTTAGAATTTATGTTTTTGATGTTTTTATTTTCAATATACATGGCAAATATGTATATATTTATTTATCTATACGTACCTTATAAATCCACAATAATATTAAATTTATTAAAAAAAAAATGTATTTGAAGCGGGTATTGTTAGTTATTTTTGTTATTTTTTTTTATTAAACTAAACAAATAATAAGGGTTACGTACAGCACAAATAAAAAAAAGTTTTGAATGAATTTTTTTTATTTTTGAGCTGAGACGATTGATTGAAAATACTTGTTTTTTAAACATAATATAAATATTCACCCTCAGAGTTATAAGAATGTCTGAAAGTTATAAGAATGTCAGTAGGTAAGTAAGACTCTTAGATGGGTACATAGAATATTTTTTAAATCATACTCAAAAATTTCGGATTATATAGTTATTAACATGTACATAATATAAGTGAGAATGATTTAGACAATAATTTAATAGCATTGTAATATTAAGTGGTTTAAGCTTCATAAACACAAGGAATTCAATTCAGTATAATATGTTAATAATAATGTTGTGTAAATAGTAAAGTTTTGATTCTCATTTGAATTATTTCACTATAAATTCACAACACAGTCTAATCGAAATTATTCCGAAAATTTTATCTTATTTCATTCTACAAATATTTTACCTCAGTTTATTTCATTCTAACGTAGAATATGAATGTGTATCAGTGAGTATAATACATTAAGCTGTTTTAGTGACAATATTAATAAATTATTTTAACGTAAAATAGTTCAGCTCTCTCAAAATAGGTATATTGATTTTTAAAATGCATAATTTAAAAAAGCCTAACAAGTGCTTCAAATACAGAACAGTATTGAAGATACCTAACATTATATTCAACTACTTAAAAAGTAATTACACATTTTTGTCCATATTAAAAGTCTATATAAGAAACCTTGAAAGATTTCAATTTATAGTATTGATTTTGAATGAAATATTCCATTTTTTTTTTATATTAATGCAAAATATGCATTTATAATTTTTGCGGTTATTTTTTCATTCTTGAACAAACATTTTAAAACTGGTAAATTATTTAAAAAAAAATTATAGGATATATAAATCATTAATCGTTTAATAGTACAAAATTGAATTCTAAAAGAATTAGAATTTTAGAAAGTATAATCAATGGAACAATAAATTTATTTTCCCTTTTTTTTTTATTTGGAATGCCTACTCAATTAAGGCTGAATTGAGCAAATTTTTTAAAGCAATAGATTTTATCCCAGTAACAAATAGTAAATACTCGACCGTAATGAAACATAGAAAGAAGGGAATTTATAATTTTATAAAATTTAAGAGAATCGAACCCTTATTCTCAGAGTTCGTACTCAATGCAGAATTCAACGCCACAAATAAAATTTTCTAGGGCGAAATCAATATTTTTTGTTTGCGTAAATTTGTGAATTTTTTGTAAAATATAATATACTTAGTGGAGATAAAAATAGTTAGTATAATATAGTGTAGTATATAGGTACATGGAGATAACTTAAAAATCTATTCCTACCTAAAACTTAATAGTCATTCTCATTTATTGGTTATTTTATTATAATAATTACCGTATTATTATTAGCTATCATCAATTTTTTTTTTAACTATTATTGTGTATTATGTAATTTTATTTTTTTTTTATAGTAAATGACAAAGTAAAATGAAACTTGCCATACAATACATAAATTTTTTTTAATTGGAACGAAAATTGATTGCTAATAATAATAATATCTGAACTAGAGTTTATTTATATAATTTACATTGTTATTTATATTGAAGAATAATGAATAACGAAAGTAAATATGAAAAGTATGCATCCGGTTAACAGAATAAATCAGATTTTTGGTATCGGAATATTACAGGCGGAATCTCGCGTGCGGTACCGTCATATGGAAGAGACCTTACTCTATGACGATGATATGCTTAATTTTATATTTGCTTCATTAATCATAGCTTAGAATGGAGAACTTTACAAAAAAAAAAAATGCTTAATGCATAGCTTTCCATTCCACAAAGTACAAAAAACTTTTTTATTTCTTTTTTTGTTAAAAACAAAATACTACACAACTACTTTGTATTGATCTGCCACTATTTTCTTGTCATAACGAACAATACCTTTTTTTAAACAATTTAAATTTTTGCATACCTGAATGAAAATAGAAAATATTTATCTGAAATTAATTATTATCTTTCATTTACAATTAAAAACAACCGGAAACTTAAAAATCAATATGTACACTGAAAAAAAATGCCGTGCTAGAATTTTTGTGCAGTCTCAAATCGATATAATGGATGACTTAAGTAATGTTAGCTATTTGTCATAGCAAGGAAAAATAGCTTAAACTTTTATTTTTTTCAATATCTGTTTATATATGTTCGGCATAAAAATTTTACAAATGAATGTAATTCACAAATATAATGTAATATATGTTATTTATTGTAATTTATTTTGGGCTAGAAAAAAATAGAATTTTGTTAAAGAAACTTTTGTTACAACTTATTTGCTATACATTTTTGGATGATTTATTATAAAGGTGCAAGATTTTGACAACATACTGACAAAACATTACGAATTTTTAGTCATAATCTTTGTGCTAGATTTTATAGCTGATTTTCTTAGTTTTTTTTCAGTGTTCTTATATATAATACACATACATAAACGTATGTATTTATTAGGTATAATTAAAGTTAATTATAAGATAAAAACTATCATCATAATTTTCTAAAATCTCCACATAAATTAAACTTAATATCACTGTGGTGATGTGAATTTGAATTTGAATTTTTTTCCTTGTTATTTATATTTTTAAAAAATGATAAATTAGAAATAATTTTTTTTACATGATTTTATTTAGTTCAGAAACTTTGTTGATTCAAATTTTATATGCAACTGATATATGAATCGATTTTGTTGAAAATTTGCTCAAGATAGTATTTTTTAATGAAATTTTAAATTGTCATTGAAAATAATATGTATATATTTATGAGCGAAAATGAATGTTAGTAAAAAATGGTACCGTACACTAATTGGCATTGAGCTCTATTGAAGGGTATATGCAATTACAAGTCGATTATAAAAACATAAATAATAATCAAAGTCATTTTATCTCGCCGCAGCGATTTAGAAAAATTTTCAAATTAAATTTATCTCGAGACCAAAAATAAATACTGGGTAATATTAATTGATCGCAAAGTGTACTTTAATTCCGCTGGAAAAAATGTTGAATCACAATCATCTAATCTCTCCACGGCTGTCATCCTGCTCCGGCCGCTTCGCAAAGTTTCTTAAAATTTTTATTATTAGGTATTGATTGTTTTGATAGTTACTCCACGACATTTTATGAACTGATATAGTAATATAAAATTTACAATGTTGTACCTTTTTGGAACAAAAGTGTACACAAGCTCAAAAATACTTTCTACTACATACCTATATTCCTATATTTTCGTATTGATTCGTAAAATAATAATCTCATTAAATGGACATATTGGGCAAAGACTTTGATGTTAGTGATTTTTAATAAATTTTTAAATTAAATTGGGTTTAAACATTTTTAATTCTGTAGCTTATTTAATATTAAATTTTTTTATTTCTACTTTATTAAATAAAAAAAACATATTAATTACTTTCTAAGTAAGTAGGTATAATATTATAATATTTATGTTTTTTGATGTTTATTATTTTGAATCTAAAAACTGATATAAAAATGTTACTTTTACTACAAAAATATAATGATTGAAACATATAAACAAATTTTGTTGATTTAGAAAATTATAATGTATTTTATTTATTAAGTTTATCGTTTGACGTATGAGTATGAGGACATATATAGTACATTTAACAGACAATAATGAATTATTTTATTTACCGCAATATGTAATTAATGTTTATTAAAGTTAATTATAACTTAAGATACCATTTTATAAAGTATTTTTGTTTAATTAAACTTTAACTTTAAAAGGTCAAAATGTAAGCTTTAATACCATTGGTTTTTTTTAATTCCATTATATATTATTGAAATACATTTAAAACTTGTGTTATATAACGTCTGCTCAGAAATGAAACAACGTATAATGAAAAGTATAGTTTTGAGTAATTTGAGCTTAAAGATTTGAAAATTAATAAAAACGTATAGAAAAATAACAAGTAACATACAATTTTCATCTAAAAAACATATTTTAATCAACATTAAGAATATTCCAAAGTAGTTGTACTTATAAAATCGAGTACGAGGAATCGAATGGTGCTATTTCAAATAATGACGTATAAATGTCATACGTTGTTTCATTTCTCAGCAGACGATAATATGATTTATAGCATTAGCCAGAGTCTTAAACAATTAAAACATTAAAATTAAAATATTAAGTTCATACTTATAATTATTTGACTTTTGTATTAATTTAAATTAATTTTAAAATTAATTTCATTAAAATTTTTTTTTATTTTTAAAAACGTAAAATAATATTAGCCGCCACACCGGCCGATCTGATTACTAGAATAAAATAAAGTAAAATAATAATACCAATTTTTTTGTTAAAGATAACTTGTTGCTTTTTTGAAAGAAAGAAAACCCCAAAAAAAAAAGAAAATTAGATAAATGAGGAACTTGCACCATGCTTGAAAGCTTTTGAATTTTAGGTAAAAAAAATCAATAAATTTTTACTATTTATTGTAAATGATATAAGAAAATATAAAAAAGTGTTTTCTAATCTATGTTACAATTTTTTTTTTTTTTTCATATTTTTTTCATATCTTTAAAAAAGCTAAGCATTTATAATATATTTATAAGTTATTCGCTATAAACTATAAGTATTCACAATAAAGGAAATATATTTTTTTAGGGCAAGACGTTTTTATAAAAATGTAAAAGAAGTATATTGTATAGGGACGAGCACGGACCAGCGTAGGCAATATTGTAAAATCTCAAAGTACATTGAACCATATTGGTTAAACTTTACGAAGAAAAAAAATTTGTTTCAAATTTCGAAAAAATAAACAAAGTAAAAAATTTTGTAAGATAGTTTTACATGTACATATTTTAAGAAATTAAGAAAGCTGATGTGGAATTATATTGATAAGAACAAAAATAAAAGCTTTTATTTATAAGCACTAAAAAAAAAGGATTTTTATATACATATTATACAACCATATTCTATTCCATACATATAAATATAATAATCTCATTTATTTGTGTTTTAGCAAAATCAGTACTTCACAAATACAAATAATATAACATTTTATAATAGGGTAAGGATACTTAACAAGAAGACAAGAAGACATTGAATAATAAAATAAATAATAAGTATTTTTGAGGCCACAATTATTATTAACTCGTACACGAATTTGTCTGTTTATATATTTCTTTACTATTTTCGACACTCTCGTAGACCCAGTTTTCGTCATCACAGCGAGCTGAAATTCGGCACACAGGTTCATGTCGCGTGATAATTGAATCTATCAAAATTTGAACCGGAAATTTCCATGGAAAACCCAGAAAATCGGGAAAAATCATTTGAAAATTTGGTACAAATTTTATTAGTGATAAATTTGTTTCAGGAAAAATGCAAAGTTTTCTGATTTTTCCGAAAAAATTTTCCGGAATTTTCCGACTTTTCCGGAAAATTTTCCGGTAAAAAAGTTTTCTAAATTATGCAGGATCAAGTTCCCTATCAACTGGCATCATTACTTTCTCTCAGACAATGGTGAAAACTTGCAGAAAAAATTCATGTAAAACGCTTTTCCGGAGTTTTTCCTACCAAGGAAGCGTTTGAGCGTTTTGCAACCTGAGACAAAGTTGTAGAGCGAAATGAGTTGCATAAAGTTGCTTTTGTGGAAAACTTCATGGAAAACTCGAAAAAGCGGGAAAATCATCGAAAAAATTTTCATCGATATGGTTAGTCATAAAATTGTTTTAAAACATCTCCATGCAGCACATAATAACAATTTAGATAACGTGAAAAAGGTAGAAAATAAAAATAAGTAAAAAACGAGTTTTCAAAAAAACTGAGGCCAGGCCGCATGAAAACAAAAGTGGACTCAAATTTTTTGATTAGGACATTACTCTTGAATATTCTTTCTCTTCATGAATCAAATCACTTACGTCCCAATCAAAAAATCTGAGTCCACTTCTGTTTTCATGCGGCCTGACCTCAGTTTTTTTGAAAACTCGTTTTTTACTTATTTTTTTCCGTTCAGAAAATGTTTGTAAATTTTGTTCAAAACAAAAAGTCTTACGGAATTATACCTTCCTACAAAATATGATATTGTGCATATTATTCAAATTTTTGAAAAAAAATATTTCTATACAAATATGTCGATATATGCTAATGCTATGCATAATACCATGCGCACTTGTTATTTATGTTTTAAATTTAAATGTCAGATAAACTTTTTTATAATTTAAAGTAAATTTAGTTGAGATTAATTTGCTAATGTTCTTAATCTTCAAGTTATAAAAATTACTCTTTTTCGACATGTAATATTATATCATATTATATCACATTATATTATATTATATTCAAATAAATTGTATTATAAAGTATATTGATTTGATTTGACAGTGCCTTAAAGCTGATTATATAACGCTGATTCTGACATCGCATAAATTTTACACCTGTAGTTTATATTGTGTTATGCCCTAATAATTAAAAACACATTGAATTAAAAAAAAAATAAAACATTTAAAAAAATAATTAAAAAACAGTGTTCAGGAGACAGTCAGCGCGTTAAATTACTAATTGTGTAATTTTGTTAAATTATTATTGAATTTTGGTATATATACTTATGCACAGATATTTTTGTGTTATTTTTATAACTAAAAACACATCTTCGTGTTCAGAATTTCTGAAAAAATGATTTGATAAAAGTAGAATATTAAATTAATTCTCAAAAATAGACAGCGAAAGCGACGGGAAACGAAGCTGTGTTATAAAAATCTCACAAAATAAAAAAGGTCAATTTTCGCTCGACGTTATATGTACATTATAAAAAACTTTACTGTGATTAATATTAATGTAAATGATTAGTGATCGTTTTTTTTTCAAATCATTATGTTGAGGTTATGAATTAGGCTCAATCTTATAAAAATCATTTTCTCCTTTACATTCTAGTAAAACTAGAAATGAATATTCATTGAGTTTCATAAAAATAGAGAATATGATTTTAGTCAAATTTCTTTGAAAGATCGTTATTATAATAGACCCTTTTTATCTTTAAATAAAATTTTGATAGCTGATCAGATCAGTATTTTTTATTTTTAATTGTCATCTTTTTCATTCAAAAAACTTTATTAAATTCTCAAGTCACTTAAAGTAGTAACATTTATATAATTGTAAGTTCAAGTATCGTAACTTACGATTCGTAAGTTCTTTTAAGCAGGGCTGTGGAGTCGGAGACGTGGAGTCGGAGTCGGTAAAATAAAGCTTGTTGAGAGTAGGAGTCGGAGTCGACAAAATAAAGCCGACTCCGACTCCAAAACTATTAAATTTAAAGTATACTCGACCAAAATTTATAAAATTAAAAAACACATTTTTATAATTGAATTTAACAAAGCAACAACCAAGTGGGTGGCACAGAAATCCAATAAAAATATGTTATCACAATTTTTGCTTACTGGGAAAATTACGAGAAATACCCATGGCAAGTTTGGTTGCTGGGAATATTACGGGAAATACCCTTTTATGTTCATATTAAAATTTATAGCAATTTCGGGAAATAAGTACTATTTTTTATAATTGCTGGTGCGGGTGCAGAAAGTATAGTACATTGGTATCAAACAGAGAGAGTCAAAGTAGGAGTCGGAGTCGGAGTCGCTAAAGAAAAAATGAGGAGTCGTAGTTGGAGTCGGTAATTTTGTTGACCGACTCCACAGCCCTGCTTTTAAGAATGCATTTACTAGGCTAAATGTTTATCAATACTGTGTTATTTTAAGAATAAAATGACAATGTTATTTAAAATAAAAAGTATTTCAGTTCATTTTTTCTACTTTTCTAATAAGTCTAAAATTTGAAATTACTATACTAAATGTACATATTTATTTTATAAATAATTATGCTAATATAATCAGCGGCTATTTTATAAAAACATTCAAACCAATTGAATCTCAAAAAGGTCATTTTTCATTCATATATCATATGTACAAAAATATTAAATATACCTACTTACATATAACAAGGTGAAGTAACTATTTCATTTCCAATTTATTTTCTTACCTAAATACAAATGACAAAAAAAATCCCTTTTTTAATAATTTCAATTATCTTTAATCTATTTGACCTCTTTTATTTTTTATACACTAACGCATTTGAAGCATTAATGTTTCTATTTTGGCAAATATACATTTTTTTTAATACCTTAATATTGAATAAAAATTTTTTCGAATTGTCACTTTTTATCTATTTTGTAACATTGTAACATATTTTTTTTATTAAATTAAAAAAAAGTAGGGAAAATCGATTTCACACATTTTACTTTAATAAATGCTTTTCTTATACTTATATTTGTTTTAAAAGAATTTTCATTTTGCACGTTAAAAAAGTTTTTATTGAAAAAAAAAATAAATTAATGCATTGAAAAATATGTAACTTGTTTTTCTTATATTTACCCTTTTTTGTGGACAATTTGATTAATTTCTAGTTGAGTAAATAACAAATATGTATGCTGTACATGTATAATACCGAATATAATACAAATATGTAAAATACGCTATATATGTATATTATAAAAAGATTTTCATTTTTCCATGAAAAAAGTATATACACAGCAAAAAAAAAAAGAATAATTTTTTTCTACAAATATTAAATTCTAATCGAATTAATTAATTAATATTTTTACTTGAAATTTCATAAAATAAACTTATTTCTTAATTTATTTTCTATAATGCCAATTGTTTAACACTTTTGAAAAGACATGTAACTTGTTTTAAGAATTTTCAAAGGGACAATGACTTCTTGACTGACGTTTTTTTTTCGGGAAAAACATATTGGAATTTCAAAATTATTATCTATCTATGTTATATGTAATAAACTGATATACCTACATATTTTATAACATCTATATGCAACAATTTTAAATGTAGGTTAAAAGTGCATTTATTTTATTCTGATAATTTATTTCAATTGATTCTATTCATATGCTTTTAATAGTAATATTAATTAAAAATAAAATTGGCTTCATTGGCTTTCTAAGTAAATTTCATTCTGATCCAAAATCATTTTTTGCATTTTGTCTTCAATACTTTCTAATTTTATTTCGTACATAAAAATAGCTTTTTAATTAAACTCGTACATAATTTTCGAGATAATTTCTTAACTTAATAATTGAAAAGGATCACTCAAGAGTGTCAAGATTTTAATGAAATCCAAAAGACAACAATCAGGAACGCCAACAACTCAGAAATAAAATAAAATATTTCTAGTTTTTTTTGCTTTTTTGAAAAAAAATTTCCGTCCTTTGTCAAATATTTATTAAATTCATATTACAGTGAAACCTGTCTAAGACGGAAACTGTATAAGACGGAAGCCTGTATAAGACGGAACTTTTTTTTTTTGATTTTTGATTTTTCCTTTCAAATCAACCCGTGTAAGACGGAAAACTGCCTAAGACGGAACTATTTTCCGGTCCGTTGCGGTTCCGTCTTAGGCACGTTTCACTGTATTTTATAAATTTTAAAAAGAACACTATAATAAATGAGTAAATTCTTTAATATTACGGTTGGCTTAAGGAAAATTAAACAAACCTTAAATTTTTTGCTGTGTATAATTTTTGTCTTTTCTTTTTTTATTTTTTTTAAATTTTAGATACGTTTCAATTTTTCATTATATTGCTTTGCGTTGTGGAATACGAATAAGGTATACTAACTAAGTATAATAATTTTTCTTCTGTTGTTTTTCTGCTTCTATTATTGATATTTAGTCCTTTTAAATTTTTTTTGTTATAGGTATATTAATTATTTTTTTTTTCCTATAATTATATAATTTTCTTTGAACTTAAAAGAGAATATTAATTTACCACTTGTTAGAATTTTTTTTTTTTAATTCATTTTACCTATTTATTAAAATCAAATAATAATATTGTTAAAGTACGAGTATATATCAAAAATTACATACAGTGAGAACAAAATAAAGGTAAACTTGTGAATTAGGTATAAGAATTTTTTTTTTTTATAAATTTATTCTTTGCCAAAAAATTATCACAATTATTATTATGAAAGTTAGATTTTTTTTATGTTTTTTTTTTGTCGTAAACTTTTTTTTTGTTTAAATAGTTATTTAATTTAATGAATAATTTTAAGGTTTTCATTTGAGTATTTTTCTATGATTAGTTTTTATAATAATATTTTTTTTTTGTTTTTAAATATTACATACAATTGCAATATAATAATCAATTTAAATTTGGTTCTTTTTCTTTTAAAATTTCAATTGGATAACAAAATTTTCTTAGCAAAATTCATAAAAATAAAAAAAAATAAATTACAATAATATAGAAATTTATCCTAAACTTTAAATCGAGAGCGCTAGAAAAGTTCAACTGTTTTTGTGTAAAAGAAGATTAAAATAATTTAAAAAAAAAAAAAGTATTTTGCTCCATTTTTATTATGTCAATTATATGTACGTATACATTTTTTTTCCACCTTCAGTGTTTGTGTATGAGTAGTATAAATATATACACTATACTGTCGTACTTTGACAATATTATTATTATGGAAGAAAATTGTACACACAATTAGATTGTTTTTTTTTTAATATATACTATATATTTTAGTTTGTTTTTAATGTGTGAATTTATAAAACCCATACTCTCATAGAAAGAAAGCTTTTATTTTACTAAACATTATGAATTTGTTGTAAATAACAAAAACTTATAAATTAATGAAATATGAATTATATAAAAAAAATCCCAAAAGTGCGGACAACTAGGTAATGAATATTTGAAAAACACTATTTATCTTAATTAATTTAAAATTATTTTTTTTTTGTTGATTGATTAAGTTTTGATACATAAATAAAAATTAAAAAATACTCATACAACTGTACGAGACTGATAATTGTTTATTTTTTTTTTATAACTTTCCTTGGACTGTGCAGAGTGCAGCGCGTGGAATATATTCACGGCAAATTTTTTGATGCACCAAAATTTGGGCACCGCATCTACCCCCTCTCCAAGTTTCAGCTGAATCAGAGTGGTTCACGTCATCTGCACACTATCTCCAAAGGGACTGTTCACATATTACGTAACGCTTTTTTTGCCGTTTTTTAACCCCCCCCATAGTAACAGATCGTAACAAATTCCGAAGACCCCCCCCTCCCCCCAGAAGAATAACGTAACAAAAGTTAAACACTTTTTAAATTACTTTTTGAACAATTTTTTTATTCGAATAAACAAAACAAAATTCATTATAACTTAAGTTTTTTTTAGCGTGCATTAATATTATATTTAGTGTAATTTTTTTTATAAAAAGGAGGAAATTTGGTTACATAACATTTTTATAAACACCCCTCCCCCCCCCCCGTAACAATCCGTAACAAATTTTCAAACCCCCCCTCCCCCCTAGGCTGTTACGTAGTTTGTGAACAGCCCCAAATATGTTTTTCTTGAATAAAAATGTACTAATTAAAAAAATTACGTCACGCGATAATTTCATTCATGAATAAAAAGATTCGGCACCGATTAGTCCCTTCTATACTTTTATACTTTTTTATCGATGTTTTGTGGCATTTAAAATAAGGTAGTAAAATGTCATTATGGAATTGTACAGCACAATAAGGAAAAGTAAAGTATGTCGTGAGATAAAGTCGGCCATTATTTTATCTCATACAACCACAGCATATATGCATATTATTTCAAACATAATTCACTTATTATTTTTATTTTAAATTTTTTTTATGTGTGTGGTGTTGTGTTAATATTTAGTGTGATTTTCGATCAAAGGAGGAGTAGATTTATTTGGATTTTAAGTTTTAATTTCGTATTTTTTTTTTAATTAATTGTCCGGCTTTTATACTTAAAAAAAATTATTAATTATTTTTAAAAATAAGGCAAATTAAAAAAAAAATAATAATAATACGACTGGGTACTGTGTTATTTCTAAAAAGTTAACTTTTTTTTATTAAAGAAATTTGTGAAGAACAAACAAAATAAACAAAAATGTCATCTGATACAAAAAGTGTAAGATTTTTGAATTTATTTAAATTTTTTTTTTTTGTTTTTTAAAATTTATCATTGCATTTTTTTGCCTCTAAATAAAACTGATGATTCGGGAGAAAAAAATCCAGTTTGCTTAAGCGTTGATTGAAATTGAAGTAAAAAATAAAAATTTATTATTGTTTGTGAAAATAATAAATAAATTTTTATGGGTGCGGCAGCGGCTGCTGTAGCCGATATAGTTGCAGTTGTAATTTCCATTCATTTTCTGTTGCATTATTTTTTTACTTGAACCTACCTATTTTTTTATTCAGTTTTTTTTTACTTTGGACATTAGGTAGACTAGGTAGGTAGGTACCAATGTAGCTTCCCATTTGGCACCTAACTACCTAACAATAATTAAACAGTTAACTATTTAAATCAGTAAGGTAAAAGGTTCTATTAAGTGTTCAATAGATACCTATCTACCTAATTATCTGTCTACCTACTATAGTCTTACTTATCTTTTATTTTGATGTTTTCTTCGTTTTGGACATTTCAATATGTTTGAATTTATTAAACAAACAAAGAAATTGAAAACTAAAATTGATTTAAAGAACTTCAAACCATTTTCTGAATTTATTTTATAACAGTTAACACAAAAGTTCCACTCGGAAGATCTTTAGTAGGTACCTAACTAGCAGGTAAACGTTTCGGACCGTGTAACACAAAACCTTCCAATGATAAAAACTATGATGTGACTACAATATTTAGGTGGGTTAAAACATTTTGTAAAGGCTACCTGTAATATCCTAAAGTTCCTAAAAATTATTCGATGCCTACTCTTTTACGAAGTCCAAAAAAAATTTGATAGGAATATTATTTTCGTTGGTTACTCGATTAAGTATTAATCTCCTTCGCCGCGTCCACAAGATATTTATTGAGCACAATAACTACCTACATTAAATTGATTATTTTACCTCTTAAATTAGTACAAAAAAATATAAATTGCTATATCTAAGTTAGTGTAGCGTTTACTAACTAATATTGTAATTTTTATAAAAGTTTTAATAATTAATTTGTAATTATATTGCATTCCATAAAATGTAATCATCAGTTTTCATTTAACAAAAACATAAATTTTTTCTTTATTATTTTCTCTTCAATCCAGTAATCTAAATATAGAATTAAAAAAAAATTTACATTAACTATATATGTTTTTTTTTTTTACAACTCTGTGCTAAGTAAGTATGAAGAAAAAATATTGTTTTTTATTAAGAAAAAAAAAAAAATTGGAGAAAAAGAAAAAGTTTTTATTTGTGTTATAAGTAAACTACAAAAAGCACTTTATAGATAATACATTTATCATGTAATAAAAAATTGCAGAAAAAAAATTGTATTACAAGCATAAAACGGAAGCCTTCAACAACTAATTAAGGTTCACAAACGGTCTATGCTGATTGCAAAATTTTGTTATAAAAATAAAAATCTTTATATCTGTAGGCTATTCTCTATTTCATTCGAGAATTTTGAATTTTAAAATTAGTTCAGAAATAGGTCGTTTAGCCTTTTTTCGAACAACTTTTTTTCACTTTAACAGTAAGTTCAGGAACAAGTCCAAAAACAAAATTTTTAATCAAGTATCTATAAGTTTCACAGTGAGTTCGAAATTATATTCATGAAAAAATGTTCAATTTCATACGAATAAATTATTGGTTCGATCGGTGCTTATTTTAACACACATTTGCTTAGTGTGTTTCTTTCAAAAACCCTTATCTAAAAAAAAACATAAACAAGAAATTTTTAGATAATGCTTTGTTCCTTAATTCTTTTATTAATATTAAAGAATTATTTCTCCATTGAGTTGATATCTGAATGTTCACGTAGATATTTGTTATAAATTCCTAGTTTCTTGTTGAAAGTATGATGTTTTATAAATTAATTTTTTTTATACAATGAGCGCTCTGCCTATTTTTCGTTCATACTCGCTGGTTTAAGAAAAAAAATACTTTGAAATTAGTTTAATGCCAAGCGGATTTAATTAACGAAAGACAATATTGTCAAGACAGTTGATGAGTGTATCACAATCAGAGTAGGTAAATCTTCATGGCGGTTTTAGGTTTCTAAATTAAAATTCATCATTTTTCTTCCGAGTTATAATAAATGAGTAATACTTTGTTCAATAACTTCGTAAAATAAGTCAAATCTAAGTAGTTAAATATAAAAAGCTAATTAGTGTAGGAACCATATTCGAAATTAGTTGCAAATTTTTAAAAATCCATGTTATGTCAATTTAAATTATTAAATGTATTGTTTGCTCATTTCAAAAAATTAATAAACTTGAAAACAACAAAAAAAATATTAAATTACTGAATCATAATTCAAATGGGGGCATTTTTTTTTAAATGGTAAATGAATTGGTAAACGAAATATTTAAATAAACAGAAAAAAAAAACTAAAAGTTGAACAACTTTCGCGAAATGATTTCGAATAAAAATTATGTTTTATTAATAAACAGTTTGATTGAACGGACGTTTTTGTGAGTGGAATATTTATGAAAAAAAAAAAAAAAAATAACTTAAATGCATATTAATTTCATATGAACTCTTTTTTATTTTCAACTAAAAAAAGGGAACCCACATTATATTATTTTATTAAAAATTAGAGTGGACTTTATTCATTGTTTTGAAATTCCTAAAACAAAATTAATATTCTTCTCTCAATTTTCATTTAGGAAATAAGAAAAAAAAAACATTAATTTATAGAAGTTTATTAAAACTTAACTTTTATTTAGTTTGAATTTATAACAAGATAAAAAAAAAGGTTGATTATGGAATAGAACAATTCAGTGTAATATTTTTGAAAACATAACTTGTGAATTAACATTAATATAGAACTTTTTATCACTAACCAATGACATTTTTAATTTAAACTCCATTTTTTTCATGAAATATTCTTACTTAGTTTCGAAAGTAGAAACTTCCTGTTTTCCTATAAATGTAGTAAAGAACTATCGTGAATAATGAGAGTACATCTACATCTAGTATTTTTATATACTTCTGAAAATATTTGAGGTTTTAATTTTTTTTAAATAAAGCAATAAAGGAAATACCAAAACCAACCGCAAATGTTTTTTTTATATTTTGACTTAGAATAATTTAATAGAAATGGAAAAAAAATTAGAAATTCTGCTACTTACAAACAATCTATTAAACAAGAATTTATATTATTTATTGCGTATACCTACTTATTTCTAAAATAAAAATAATTGTAAGTTTTTATGAATGTATCTTAATTCTAATACAAAGTACTTAAGTAAAATTTTTTTTAATTTTATAAAGCAAACGAAAACTTGAAAATAATTACAATTCCATCAACAAATAAATAATTTAAATAGGCATTTGATCGATTTTGTTTGAGTCATAATTTCTGAAAAATACTCTGAATAAACCATTCACACATTGTTTGAAAAAAATTAAAAAAAGTTAAGTTATATATGATGAAAAACAGTCTTATCCGTTTGAATTTAAATGATAAGGAGTTTTAATTAACATTATGTTAACAGACGAATACTGTCGTAGTCGCAAAGCTAGTAAACTCCGTGAAACAAGTTTATTTTTTGAAAAGTTAAAAACGTTTACACCCCACAAGAAAGTGCTTTCGGCAAGCATTCAAGCGCTCAATCGATTGCTTGTTTAGTTTAGGACCGTTTAAACTTTAAAAGCAACTTACTTGTTCCATTTACTTATCAGGTCTAAACGGACCTTTAATATTCATCAATGTTTTAATATATTATAGTTAAAATTAATTTATTGTTTTTTTTTATAGTTTTCTAGCATTGAAACTCCAGGTTATGTTGGTTTTGCTAATTTACCAAATCAAGTTCATCGGAAATCAGTCAAAAAGGGATTTGAATTTACTTTAATGGTAATTTTTTTCAATTGTAAAAAGTGATGCAAATTTTTAATATATTTTTTTTTTTTAATTTTTCAAGGTTGTTGGAGAATCGGGATTAGGTAAATCAACTTTGGTAAATAGCCTTTTCTTAACTGATTTATATCCAGAAAGAATAATACCGACCGCCATAGAAAAACAAAAGCAAACTGTTAAGTTGGAAGCTTCAACTGTCGAAATTGAAGAACGTGGCGTAAAGTTGAGGTAAGGTTATTTTTTAAATTTTATAAGAATCTAGTGCAAAATATCAAATTTCAAATAAAAACTTAAAAAATTTTGGAAATAGAATTATATACAAACTTTTAAAATAACGTATTGGAATTTGTTTATTTATATTTTTTCTAGGTTGACTGTCGTCGATACTCCAGGCTTCGGTGATGCTATTGATAATTCGGACAGTTTTAGTGCAATACTGGAATATATTGATGATCAGTATGAACGTTTTCTTAGAGATGAAAGCGGATTAAATCGTAGAAATATTGTTGATAATCGAATTCATTGTTGCTTTTATTTCATATCTCCTTTTGGTCATGGGTTGAAACCATTAGATATTGAATTTATGAAAAAGTTACATTCAAAGGTCAATATAGTTCCTGTAATTGCAAAAGCCGATTGTTTAACAAAAAAAGAGATACAGCGCTTGAAGTGTAGAATTCTAGAAGAAATCGAACAAAATGGAATTAAAATTTATCCTTTACCAGATTGTGACAGGTATGTGTTATTTGAATTTATTTTAATTGAATCTAATGTGTATTTTATTTATTAGTGATGAAGATGAGGATTATAAAGAACAAGTCAAACAATTGAAGGAAGCAGGTATAAAAAAAACGAATTAAAAGGAAAAAATCTTCGATATTTTATATAAACATTTATTGTTTTCTAGTTCCTTTCGCAGTATGTGGTGCTAATACTCTTTTGGAAGTTAAGGGCAAGAAAGTTCGAGGAAGACTATATCCATGGGGGTGAGTTAAAACACATTCATCACAATTTAATTACATTCAGGAACTGTTATATTCTGTTTAAAAATTTATATTTATTTTTCGATAATTTATTTTATAATTAAATTTTTTAATATCTTATTTATTTTGCCATTAATTTAATTTCTTTACGTTTTTTTAGTGTTGTTGAAGTCGAAAATCCAGATCATTGTGATTTTATTAAATTAAGAACCATGTTGATAACCCACATGCAAGATTTACAGGAAGTAACTCAAGAAGTTCATTACGAGAACTATCGCTCAGATCGTTTGGCAAAAGGAATAAAAAATGGAATGAAAAAGGAAACTGCCGAAGTTTTACCAGATAAAGATAGAATATTGCAAGAAAAGGAAGCTGAATTACAAAGAATGCAGCAAATGCTAGCACAAATGCAAGCTAAAATAAAAGCGCAGAATTAGTGCTTTAAATTTTTTGTGTGGCTGGCAGAATATCTAAAAAATTTCAAAATTAATTTAATATAATTAATATAATTAAGTTAAAAAAGATTTTGATACGAATGGAAATTATAGACTTTCTATACTATTTCTAATTATTGTATTGCTCTCAATATTTTAATCCTTTAAAAATTATAATTCATTTAAATTTTATTTTAAACTTAAGAAATAAATAGACATATTAGAAGATATTTTGATGTAAAGGCAGAAAATATTAACACAACGAAAAATCTTGATATCTCTTATTGATATTTTTGTATGCTTTTTATAAGAATTAAGAAATAAATACCTATAATCGCAAATTATAAAGATTATTTACAATTTTAATCTTAATCATTGAATCTTCCATGATCATTAAAAGAGATTAAAGAGTTGTGAAATATGCACTTAATTGATTTGATAATCAAAAAATTACTACTTCTACGTCTTATTATTTCAAGATGTTCTTAAGTTCCATTACCTTTGCTTTATTCAAATAATACGAGGGTCATTATATTTAAAAATGAATTTCAGAATAATATTTTCAAACTAGTATACCTACATGATTAAAAGTAGGAATATTTCGGTCGTTTTTTAATGGACTGAGGATAGGAATAGGTACAGCCTTTTGGCTTTTTATTTTGGCCGTACCTTTATTTCTCCCTTGTCAATATTTTTTTTAAATCTACGACATAACTAGGGTGTTATTGTTTTCGGGCATATTTGTGTTATTTTTCTTATTGCATTCATTATGACGTGTATACAAAAAATATTTTGAGCGAAGAGTAGAAAACTGGTATGACCATGGGACCCGAAATGAGATAAGAGGCTGTTCACAAATTGCGTTACTCAAATTCAGTCGCTTTTTTTAACCCTTCCCTCTATCTCCTTAACAAATTGCTAGAAACTCCCCACCACCAAAGGAGTAACAACAAAAATTAAATCACTTCAAATATTTTTAAAATATGTACATTTTTTATTCAAATAAATGAAAATTTATCCAGAAAAAATATTTGGTGCAAACTTTTTGATAAAAAAGAAGAAATTCGGTTATGTAACAATTTCAAAAACACCTCGCCTCCCAATAATAAATTAAGGGAAATTCTTAACCTAGAATCGTTACGTAATTTGAGTACAGCCCCTAATCAGACAATATGAAGAAACAGAGGTTTACATTTTTTTATTTCAAAGTGATGTGCTGCGTGCTGCTAATACTTTACTTTAATAATTCATAATATCTCGCCATTTGTAGGTATGTAATTAGAAATTATTTCTATTTCGAAATGTATATAAAGTGAGCTTTGGTTTGTGGCAAAGTTTTAATTTGGGTGACTGTGATAAAAAGTCAAATTTGACATTTGATAGAATTGATAATTGGATTTGGACATTTGGTTATTTTTTATTCATCGTTTAAAATAGAAATAAATCCGATGAAGAAAATTAGAAAATTAAAAAAAAAATAAATAAATAGAAAAAATTAAAAAGAAAATAAGAATTTTTGTCAAAGCCGGAAAATAATTTAAGCTTATTTGAACTCGCAACAATCGCTTCGCAATCGCAACGCAACGCAAACATTGAATTTTCAATTAATTCCATGTTTCGTAATCAAAAATTTGCAAAAAAAAAATAAAAGGAAAATGTAGAAAAAATAATTCTTAAAATTAAAAATTATTAGAAAAAAATAAATAAAAGATTCTTTTTGTAATTTTTTTAATTCACAAATTTTATTTTTTTTTTTAATTAACCTTTTTTGACATTGAGGAATTTTTTTCATCATCTGGTTTTGTTATTATTTTTTTTTGGTAAAGAAAAATAGTAGACAGCTAATTTTTTTCCTCGCCGCAATCGATACGTCAAAAGAAGAGAAGAAAAGTGAAATTAAAAAAAAAAAAAATTGTGTGAGAATTGTGAAAATATTAAATTTGAATAAAAAAGTAAAAAGAAAATCTATCTACCTAACATGGGGGGTCAAGAAGATGAAGATGATCTTCTTCCCGACAAAGATGCTGCGAAAGGTTTTTATGCTAAATACGAGCCAAAGGAAATTCTTGGAAGGTTGGTTTTTTGTTTTTTTTTTTTAATTTTTAAATAAGTTTTTTTTCTGGCTTTTATAATAATTAAATTCAGCATCAGCAATTTTAAAAATAGATTTTTTTTTTAATTGTTGATAGGTAGGTAGGTAGGTATTTATTGTTTTTTTTTTTTTTTTCTTTTTTGACTTTTCTTATGTCTATTTCCTTCCTTTAAGAACATCGACCTTTGCATTGACGTAAAAAAAGTTTTGAATAAAATTTATTTTTTTTGCAGCATAAGTTTATATAGAAATTGGACTATAGGTTGTTGGTACCTAGACCTACCTACCTAGCTAGGTTCAATTATTTTAGTTTTCTTAATTTGTTTAACTCAGATGATAAAATTTTTTTGATTTTCAATTTTCAAATACCTATTACTTATCTAACCTAAATATATCTAGCTAGATAGGTAAGGTATACCTAGGTACCTACCTTTTCACGTTATAGGTAGGTACCTGTACCTAATTAGAATTATTTTAATTTAACTCGACAATGCTCGATTCCCACTTAGATATCAGATTTTAAGTGCCTATCTAGTAAGTTAAATATTTTTTTAATTGTTATGTCGGTATTCCACCAAACAGACCGTTTTAAAAACAATTTATTTGATGATAAATAAGTTAGTTAGCTATTATAATTGTTTTGAAAATGTTTATTGTAGGTAAGAAGGTAAGTAAGAAATATTGCACCTTCAAGAAAATTGATTAGGCACACTATTTATAGAAATTTATTTTCTAATAGCAAATTAACTTAAAAAAGAAAAGTTGGTAATCCAATAGCAAAATAATTTATTTAATAAAAAGTTGGAAATCTATTTCAGTGTTTTTCAAATAAATTTATAATGCGACAAAATAGAAAATAAAATTTTATGTTGGGGACCAGACAAAGAAATCAATAACACAAATTAAATGAGAGATTAAATTTTTTTTTATTGTTATTAGTTATAGTTATTGTAATATGTAGTTATAAGAATTTCCAAAATTCTCTAGTGTGAGTCAATTTTCTTAAAAAAATATTTACAAGAATTGAATGATTTATTTCGATTAGATTGATTGATTTGTAGGTAAATGGAGGTAAAAAGTACGTAAATGCCGCATAAAAATATTTACTCATTAGGTATATCCGTAAATCGGTATTTTCATATGTTATTCATAATTAATTAATTAACACATTTCTGCTTCGATTTTTGATCATATCTTAATTAACAAATATTTTCGAGAAATATCCAAGTAAGTACTTAAGTAATTAATCATTTTAGAATTAAATATAATGTACAATAAGATGTAGTAGAATTTTTGCTTTGATCGGGAAATAAGAACTCCATGGGAAACTTCCAGGCTTTTGTTTTGATTCGACCACAAAAAAAAAATAAAGAATGCGAAAAAATAAAATCAAAATCGCTTACTAAAACATATTTTTTTTTACGTTTATATTATTAATGATGATTAATATCTGTAGTCAGAGCTACAAAGTTTTAGTAAGTCCTATTACAAACTTTAAATTGTTTTTATTGTGTATATTATGTAATTTTTTTCAACTCGATTATTTTGTTTAATATTGATACTAAAGTTTAAGTTATCAAGGGAAAGGCAATGTTAAGTTTTATGTTTTTTTTTTGTAAGTTAGTTTATTTCATTCTTTGTTGCAATGTTCTATTTGTTTGATTTTTTTGTCTGAACCTGAACTATAAATCTATAATAGTTTTCTCTTTCATCTTCAAACAGTTTTTACATCAATAACGTAAATCGTAAATGATAAAAATTTATTAAGAAAGCAATTTAGTGGAGATTATGAAATATGAACATTTGAAAATCGAAGTTGTTTTTATTTAATTATACAAATATATACGATATTATTTTTGAACAAAATTTAATAATAAATTGGTATAATTTTAATTCGTAGATTAAATTTGATATTTTTATTAAAAATGTCATTTAATCAAAATTAAATAAACACAATCTTATGTTCCTTGATTTTTCACGGCACAATGAACCTTCGGTTGACTCAATAAATAAAAATTAAAATTTTTTAGTTAAGTATGTAAATACATGAGCAATTCCATTTTCATTGGTATCATAAAAACTTTGAATTTTCTTTACATTCTAAGAAAATTTTAAATAATAATTTTAAGTATCTCAGGTTTCTAAGATAAGAAAAACTTTAGTTTAATTTTAATCCGAGTTGTAATCCCGAGTTTAACCCTTATATTTCGATAGTTCTAATATAATATAAATTAATAAATTAGTATCTATATTTTGGTATATGAGTTTTAGCATACCTACGCATTGGACAACATTTTTTTTTTTCTTTTTTTTTTTATTCCCAGGGTGATCTGAATCGATATTTATATACAAGATATTACAATATTAATATGTAATTACTTATATCAATTAGAATTATACTAAACATCTATGTCTAAACATTGATAACAATCCCAATTATTTTCTACGGAATTGCTGTACCTACCTTAAGCAAAATTAAATGAATAAAATTGCAATTTCTTATAAATTTCCAGGTAAAATTAAAGTAGGTAATTTGAGCGTATTTTGTTAGCTTAAAAAAAAAAATTTAAATCTAATTTCACTCAATTTGTTATTTTAGAGGAATGATTTAGAATAAAACAAAAAGAAAAAAAAACCTTTTTAAATAAAATTAAACTTCCTTAATTTTAGATTAGTCTCATTTTAATCATTCGAGTGATTGTTTTCAAAAAATAAATTATCGTAAATTTTATTAAAATTGAACAAATAATGAATAAATAAATAAATACTATATTTCTGCACCAGGAAAGAAAAGAAAAAAAAAATAAAATAAATTATTAAAATTGATCATAATAATATTATTTAATTTTTAATTTGAATATTTGCCAAAAAAGCGAACTTTTCATACAAAAAAAAAAAAAAAAAAAACAGAAAACATTAAAAGTGTGCAACAATTTTTTTGATTTTAACAAAAGAATATCATCGCTGATTGAAAAATAAATAAAAAGTAATATTATACTATTTTATTTATAGAATTCATTAAAAAAAAAAAATGGAATAGTTAATAAAAAAATATAATATACAAACATATTTTTTTAAATGATAAAATATATAATAAGAATATTATTGTGATGTTTTCTAATTTTTTAATAAAATAATTGATTAAAATCACGTTAACTTGGGAAGCTTGAAAAGTAAACAAATCAAGACACGAATTCAATTTGATCATAAATGATAAGCAATATAGAAAGATTGTATAGATACTATATTATGTATCTACAGTGGAAACAACAATTTTTAGTTTTCTCTGACAGTCATTTTAATGTGTTACGCACTGACCGCATTGATTAGAAAGATTCTTCAATTCTAATGAGAATAAATATACTTTTATGAATAATGAAAAATAACTTTTTTTTTGTTTTAAACATACCTAATTAGTAAAAAAAACTTTAATTAAGTATTTCAAATGATTTCAAATAAAAATATTGAAGATTGAAATTGTTATTGAAAATCTCATCTTACGCAAATTCAAATCGGAAATAATTCTTTTGAATTTCTTTTATGTTTTCTTTTAAAATATATTTTGTTTTGATATATTTCTGAACATAAAACAAACCTATTAGAATAAATAAATTACATATTATCATGCTAGTCTTTTAAAGTTACAATGATGTTACGATGATAGACAAGTATTATGATTATTATTTTTAACAATGCTACGCAAGTGTATACTTATTTCAATAAGATATTTCAAGTGTATCTACTTTTAATTTTCTCCGGGTTGTGTAAAGTGAAACAAACTATTTCAAAAATAATAATGGATAGGTTTAATATTCGAGTAGGATAAAAATTTGTGCTACTGCTGGTATTCTTTTAACTTCAAAAATTCAGTATACTTACCTACTTAGTTAAATGTATTATTGATTTATTGTAAAAATTATTCGTCATAGTTATTCAAATTCGCATTCAATTTTAACAATCTTTCTTAAAGTTTCCATAAGATAACTTAAGTTTCCATAAGTTAATATAAACAACTATTTTATTATTCTGGTATTCTTTTAACTTCAAAAAAATAATATACTTAGTTATAGTAGATTATTGTATATGTAAACTAAATTTGTTATTAATTAAGAGTTCTGTATACACAAAAATACATTGACACGAGTCAATACTTATACAACGAGACCGAAGGTCGAGTGATATAAATTGACAAGTGTCAATGTATTTTTGTGTAAATACAGAACGAGTTGTATAACAAATTTTGTTTACATATCCAATATACTGTTTTAATGCGTAGGGGAGAGGTAGTTGCAAAGAGAGAATATTTTTTCTTCTCATTTTTTCTCATTTTTTTTTTGTATTTGGCTGTATTGAAATATTGTGAGAGATATTATATGTTTGTTAGGTATTACGTAATATTCAATACGAAACATCTAAATGATTTCATTATTAACGCTGATGCATCTAAATTTTTTCATTATATACGCTGATGCATCTAAATTTTTTCATTATTTACGCAGATGCATCTAAATGATTGCATGTGTATTGACGCATATAATACTCCATTTAGTGATCTAAATTCTATAACACTAAATACAACATAACGATCCCCAACGCATTAAAATGTATTATTAATTTATTGTAAAAAATTATTCGTCATATTTATTCAAATTCGCACTCAATTTTAACAATCTTTTAAAAAGTTTCCATAAGATAAGTTAAGTTTCCATAAGTTAATGTAAACAACTATTCTATTATTATCAGCGCAGTACTTGAATTTTATTTCTTGATTTTAAAACTAAAATCAAAATAAAAACTGGTTGATATTACAATTTGATTTTAATTCTTGATATAAAATCTAGAAGTAGGTATTTATAATACTTTTGATCTTGACATCTTCATATATAATAGCAAGTACAGAGATAGTCGAAATTTATTTTACGTCACTAAAAATTTCTTCAAAAAATATAATAATCTAAAAACAACTGAAAATTTTTACATAAGTTTATTTACTTTAGCTAAAAAAATTATTATATTTTTATGTTTTGCAGAATTATTTTCGCTTTGTACGTATAATTTTTATGATAATTTGGTTTAGTCATAATTTGACCAGGGTTAATTAGGCACGGGATAGAAAAATGTTGATAATTAAAATTTAAATTTATAAATATATTTTTAAATGAAAAAATGTCCAAAAAAAAATTATAATCGAATTGATGTTTTGGCCTAACTGCATATTATATATAAATGATGTGTGTATATGAATTGATACATTCACGTGGACATAATATATTATATGAATATTATTATTTATTAAGTATTTTCTTAAGTACATTATTATAAATTAGATTAAAATTAAATGCATTTAAGTGAAATATAAATCGAAGCAAAATCAAGAGATTAATTAATGTTTTATGTATTAATACTTCTTTTAGTTAGTAATTTCAAATAGTAAGTAGTAATTTAATTGATTTTTGTCTCAACAAATCACCTTTTTTCTTAGCCATTTCTAAATTCTTTAAAAAAAAATCTGAAAATTATCATTAAAGATTACAAAATATTCTTGTACAATAAATTAAAATTTAGAAATCAATTAAGTAAGTACCTAAGTATATAACTTTCTTATTTTTTCTGTGTATCTAATATATTCAAATTAATATGAAATTGAGAAAATTACTTAACCCCATCACTTATGCCAAAGACTTTAATTATTCCGAATTTAGATAATAGAATGGTTTACTAATGAGTATTATCCATTTGAGTAATTTAATAAATATTGTATGTACATTACGCAACAAATCGTAACACTGTCCTTCATTGGGTCATGTAGTTGACCCACAAGCTTTCTTCGATAATACATGCAAGTAAATATAATTGTATGTAGTCAAACTTAGTTGTTTTTTTTTAAAAGAATTTAACCTTGTTCTTCTTTTTCAATTTACGCCGAATATTATTTGGAATATATGTATGTAGGTATTTTTTTTAAATTTAAATGTGACCGGCAGATGATTTGCTTACGCCACATTCCTTGGAGGCATTTTTATTTTGTTTCCATTTATAAATAAAAATTGTTCTGAAATCTAAATAGAATAAAAAATATCATCAATAGTTATATTCACGTGTGTATTTTATTATGTATGCATAAATAAAGAAAAAAACATTTTTTTTTTAATTTAAATTATTTATTGAAATTATGAGAGATAAAGTATATATATACCTCGGTATATACTATGTGGAAGCTTTAGTTTAATAAATAGAAGATCACTAAAATAATTCATTGAAAATAAATTTTTTCTTTGAGTAAATAAAAATTTAAAAACAATTAAAGAATTATATTTGAAGATAAGGATTACGAAAGAAAAAAAATAATAAAAGTAGATTTTCTTATACCTACCCATAAAACAGATTAAAAAATTATAAAAAAAAAATTGTTTGACGTCCTAATTAAAAAAAAAAAAAAAAATCGATTTGGCACAAATTATGATTTTTGCAATCAAATGTAGCATAAAAGGAAATGATTTTCTTTTTGAGGTTCCACTAGAGAGAATCTAGGTTTATCAACGAACATCCATTTTCAAAACAGATCTTATCTACTGAAATAATTCTTCTTCTACATAATACCCGAGATAATACCCTTTTAATCTCAATTTTTATCAACAGCAACTTTTGAAATGTAAGAAAGACTCAAATCCATTGTTATAAATTATATACTTTCTACATTTTCATAGATATACATAATGTATTTCAATCCTTAATTTTTTACTATTCGATTCGTATTTTTATTTCAACCATCATGTTTGTATTTCAAAAAGTAAATGAAATTTCAATGGCCTTTCAATGATAATAATCAAAGATCGTAATTCTCATAATCTTTTTTGGCTTTTATTGTGCATTGTTAATTAGTGTCTAATATCTCGGTTTTTTTTTGTGATATTTTATTTAGATAATAATTTACAATTTTCCTTTATAAAATTCTTATCAATTTTAGCAAGGGAACGACTTCCCCAACCTAAATATCAACTTTTTTAGAGAAAACAATTTACTAAGTGGGTAATAAATTTAGTATATGCATTGTATTTACATATTATTCATTATATGATCACTAATAATCTATATTATATAAAAAATTATCAATAAACGAAGAAGGAGTCAACAACTTTTGACTTCATTGATTATATAAAAAAAAAGATCTACAAATATCAGAATTATCTTTGATGATTCATTATCACACAATTGATTAAGAAGGGCATTTAATTATTGTAGGGGTTATTTAATTCGAAATCTATACATAGTTTGTTGATTACATTTAGTATTATATTCAAAAATGAGATTAAAATAAAAAAAATACATTACACCTAGAAAAACTGAAATGCAAAATAAGCAATTTGTGTAAAATAATTTTTCAATGATTTCTGACTCTTTTTTAAAATTTTTATTTTTGCTACATTTCCGATATTACTTTAAAGCTAATTTTCAAATAAACATACTGTAGGTACCTAAATAATCGCTACTATTCAATAATACAATATAGTTAATCTATCGTTAATAGTTGTACAAGTTTTGAAAACCTTTTTTGACTGATTGATATACTAAGTACAAATAAATACGCATAGTGTTCGAATCTTATCAATTCATTAATAGGAAAATACTGAAATATTTTGAAATAAGAACTGAATTAATTTTGAAAAGTCGAATTACGCAGATATTTTACTATTAAATTGGATTTTGTACTTTTAGGTAATTATTTTGCGTATTTTTCACAAAGATATTTTTTATATAAACAAAAATATTTTTTATGTTTGCCCTTAAAAATGAACTGCTATCGAACTCGTCTGGTTCATTTTTTTTTTTTTTTTACCAAGTAGTTATGAATTAGGATATTTATTAAGAAAAAAAAAGTAAACGTATTAAAACTTTTGTTCAGCAAAAATATTTTTGTCAGTAAGCAGATGGAGAAAGGAGTCGCACATAGATGTTGAACTTATCTTTTCTTTTAAATATTTATAATATCAATCTAAAAAAAAAACTTAATTAAGTTGACAAAAAATTATGTGTTTCAATTACACAAATTATTTTGTATAATTTAAAGGATGCGAAAAGAGAAAATTACGAAGATTTTGATAAAATTTTCCAATTTGTATTCAATAGGAATGTCAATTGTTTTGACATACATTTTATTTAAACTAAACTACATTTAATATAAGTTTTTACATTAAGGATTATGGGTTTTTATTACTTTGTTTTGGTCTCTAAAGTAAAATACGATAATTTTATTGTTGTCACAATTCATTGTTTTTTTTTTTTCAAATTTCTTTTATTTTTCTACTGATTCATACTGACAATTATATATGCTAGTAGATGTAGCTGAATAATATCGACATGATGACGAAAGAATTCTTTTCTTTTAAATTGCAATGATTTGGTGACGATGCTGTATACGTGAATTCTTTATTTTAAAAATAAACAAAAAGAAAAAAGGAATGAGATAAAAGAAATGATTATTAAAGAAATAAATATATTTTTACTATTTAATCAGTATTTTAAATAGGAGGAAGTGCAACAATAATAAAAATTTTACAAATTTTTAATTATATAGTTTTAAAAAAAAAATTTTTTTTTCTGGTATGCAAAATTTTTTTTGAAGTGCTTTGTTCTTTTAATACATATACTAACTATTATACATAGTAGTGTCTTATAAATAAAAAAATAATAATAATGATAAGAATAGTAAACTATATTTGAAGTCATGCAGAAATCAAGTGATATCATAAAGTTGATAATAATAATAATTAACAGAAATTAATAATAACGTTTTGAATTTTATTTTTTTATTGCACTTTCTTAAGTAGAACTTTTTTTCTTCTGTGTATTTAGAATTTAGATAAAAATTTAAACAAATATATTTTTTATGTCTTAAGAAATTAATTTGTTCATACGGTATATTCCTTTATTTTTTAATTATCTAACTTTTAAGACTCTTTTTTTTACGCAAACATTATATCGTCGGTCTCGTGCAAAAATCACGAAACTGTAATTTTGGCCGTTTTGATCTAATATTGTAGAAAAAAAAGCCAAAATTTTAATATGTTCAAAGTCAGAAGTCTCATAAATTATGCACGATGATTTTAATATTTTCGCAAAAGTATCAAAACGTACTAAAAAAAAAAAATTAAATTTTCAAATTCAATTTTCTCAAAACTATGCAGTTTCGTGAGTTTTGAATGAGACCGACGATGTGTTCTTATATTTAAGTGTGGATTTTTGCACTGTACCTGTACAACATAAATGTTAAGGTGGAAATGTTTAACTGTATGGAATCTTGGCGCAGTGAAATAAGGCCGCGGGAAATAAGGCCGCGATAGGTTTTTTGTTGCGGTCTTATTTCATTTTGAAAAATGAAATAAGGCCGCGAAAAAATCCTCGCGGTCTTATTTCATTTTGAAAAATGAAATAAGACCGCATAAAATTCCTCGCGGCCTTATTTCGTTTTGAAAAATGAAATAAGACCGCGACAAAAAAAAAAATTAATCGGAGGGCTAATTTCATTTTGAAAAATGAAATAAGGCCGCGAGGATTTTTTCGCGGCTTTATTTCATTTTGAAAAACGAAATAAGGCCGCGTAATCTTGTGAGGTGAGCACACAGGGCAGGGGGCAGCAGGGCGGCGGGCGGGCGGTTGGTCAGTGGGATTTGCGGCTAGCGCTACAGTGAATGGTAAAAGTAATAATATCATTACTTCGAAATTTTTTTCTTCAAAATTTTTTAATTTTTCTTAAGCTCTATATTCTGCTCATTCAAAGAGATCCTTGATACAACTTTTTTATTTGAATAATTTTACCACTTTATATTTTGTCGCTGCGATGAAAAAGAAGTGTTAAAAACCTTCGTTAACAAAGCGAAAATTCACAAATCAGATAATTTATCCTATTTAAGATTTTTAAAACTTCTTTAGATGTAGACTTCAATGTTAATGTAATTAATTAGATATAAAAATATTAAATACCTTAATTAGTTGGTTGGACATGGACACAAGATAAAACCTTTTATTAGAGTTTTTTTAAATATTTGAGTAAAGTAATTTTAGGATAATTTCATAATTAAATACAAATATATAAAAGGAGACAAAAGAAGACAAAGGATATATTATATCATAAGTATATACAGAAAAAAATTATGGATGTCGTACACATCAAACAATTTTTAATAATATTTTTCAACATTTTTTATTTTAGTAGGTTAATCAATAAAAGAACAAATACTCATCAGCATGACACTTTCATGAATGGAATTTGTGAGAGAAAATGTTCTTATCTAGTCTCACGATATGAGCATCGGATGTTCATACTAATCTTATGCCAGCAATCACCAAGTCATTTAAAATTTTAAAATTAATAAATACTGTTGAAAAATAAAATTATTAGCTGTTCATGTACTTAGTAGATCTCTTAAAAGTGGGCTTGGGAAATTATGAAAATTATGTAATTGGATTGTAGTCTTTTATAATCAAATTTAATTTATTTTCATTTGTGTATTATTTATAATGTAATACCTAAATAAAAAGTACGTTTAGAAAAAACTAAATAAATTTTATCATATCGATTGTAAGTAAATAATTTTAATTGAAATTGAGAAAACAGACGGCTTATATTATGAAAGTACCTACTTATTTCAAGTTTTTATAGTTAAATTATGAAATTTCCTTAATTATTTTTAAATATTTTAGTAAATAAGCAATAAAAATTGTTTATCTTTCTAACTGATAACTGATTACATTTTTTTTGTTATGTAATTAATTAGAATTAAGATTTTATAAAAATTTACAATGATTAATATAAATTAAATACTACTCGACTAATATGCAATGTTATAAATTTAGAGGACAAAACAAAATTAAATATTGTAGAGTAAGCACGATCTTATCAATTTATGTAACTTAACTGAGTTTTGCATACGATTTAGTAATTTGAATTAAGGCATACTATAATTATTAATATTTTCAAATTTTATTTTAGTAAGATTGTATAATTGAGCAAATGATTTCGATTTTTTTTCGCATAATATGCTTGTAAACTAATCTGATTTGTACATTATTTTTTAGTTTTAGTTCCTATCTGTGATATTAATCCTGTCAACAGTTAGGATTGATTTTAAAGATTTATTTTTTTGCTTTGATTACAAATTCCTTAGTTCATTGAATATATACATACATATATACATTTACGTCTTTCGACTCACCGAGGCAGCTCCGTAAGGATAGCCCCGACAAATGGTCCCTACTCTAAGCCCTAAATTTAAAAACTAAAATAATAATTAAAATAATAAATGATTCATTAAATACATTTTTTTTTTTTTTAATTTTAATAATAAACTGCCGCGATGTTATATACAACGTATTATAATTTTTTGGTTATTATTTATATTTTAAATTTGACTCTTTTTATTTTATTTTGTTTTTAATTTTTAAATGTAGCTAAGAAGTTTAATTAGTTGGTGAATTTCTTATTTTAAATAGTTTAATAGCTTGAATCTTCTGTATGAATTAGAATTTATAATGGGCTTGGGTTGCCGTTTTCAAAAACTTAATTTATATCATTCCTTAAAAAAACTAAAAATAACAATATATCTCAATACCTTTAAGAATTCTAACTTATTATAAATTGGTTGAATTGAATAAAAATAAAATTTGCCGATGTATGACTCATGGATGGAAGCAAAAGCTTTAGTCAGAAGTCGTGAAATACCACAACACTTAAAGAATTCAACGTTGTACAATATTTTAAATAGAAGTTTAATTTTTTGCTTGGTTAAATATATTTTATAGGAACTTAGAACCAAACATATCTTGCGATAACAAGACTGTTGCTCCCTTGAAAATATTTTTTTATCTACCAATATTTTTATCAATAAATTTGGTGCTTATCTTTAAAAATGTATGATCTTTCGAAATTATATCTTTAATTAATTTTCAAAAAAACATTTTTATTTTTCAGAGGTATAAGTTCCACTGTCCGAAGGTGCATTGAAAAAGAAACCGGTAGAGAATTTGCAGCAAAAATTATTGACTTAGGTAGTGGTGACGGAGGAGATTCAAATTCACACCAAATGTTAGAAGCAACTAGACAAGAAATAGCAATTTTAAGAGAAGTAATGGGTCATCCATATATAAGTAATGAATAATTTTTTCATTTATATTTTTAACAAAAAAATTTAATATAAGCTTTCTACGGCTTTCAGTTGATTTACAAGATGTTTTTGAATCAGATGCATTTGTTTTCTTAGTTTTTGAATTATGTCCGAAAGGTGAATTATTTGATTATTTAACGCAAGTAGTAACATTGTCAGAAAAGAAGACAAGGCATATTATGAGGTGATTTGCTAGTACTTAAATGTAACAACTTACAGGATATTTTTTAATAATTTTATATCATTTATATCATATTTTTCATTAATAAAAGTACTTTTATCTCCTATTTGCTTCCAAAATGTTTCAATTATAGGTTTATGAAAAATAAGCTTTAATAATTTTTAATATTATATTAGTTTTGTTAAATTCCTGGGAACTTTCAAAAAATTGATCCTTCTAATCTAAGAAATCTTTTGCCGACAAAGGCTTCATAATATTTACGTTAGGTATATAAATAATACGAGAATATTGAAAACTACCAAGAAAAGCATTGAATCCTATATTAAGTTAAATAATAAAATTATTTAATTTTTAGGCAAATTTTTGAAGGTGTAGATTATATACATTCAAAAAACATTGTACATAGAGATTTAAAGCCAGAAAATATTTTATTAGACGATAATCATAATGTTAAAATAACAGATTTTGGTTTTGCAAAACATCTTGTTGAAAATGAAAAATTAACTGAATTGTGTGGCACTCCTGGTTATTTAGCGCCTGAAACAATAAAATGCAGCATGTTCGAAAATCAACCTGGATATTCTAAGGAAGTGGATATGTAAGTTATTAATATTATTCGAAACAATTAACAAATTCTATTCCAAAAATGTTTGTCTTTTTTTTAAGCTGGGCATGTGGAGTTATATTATATACATTATTAGTAGGTTGCCCACCATTTTGGAATAGAAAGCAAATGGTTATGCTTAGAAATATAATGGCTGGAAATTATAGTTTTACATCACCAGAATGGAATGACATATCAGGTATGAAACAGTTAAATCTTCGATTATGATTAAGTGTTAATATGATGTCAAACCCACCGAATATGATAATAATTTTTTTTAATAATGTTTTATAGAGGATCCTAAAGACTTAATTAGAAAATGCTTGGTTGTGGATCCAAAAGATCGAATTAATATTAAAGGAGTACTAGAACATCCATTTTTTAATCAAAAGGTATGTTACCGAAGTTCCTATCTGGAACAAATTTAATTTTTTTTTAATTTTAAAGGGTTCTTTAGCTTTTTTAATCGTATTTAATTTTGATAAATATTTTTTTAGAATTCATTAAATTATTTTTGTTATATAAATATTTATTTTTATCAAATATATGAAATGTTTGGTATGATAATTTTTGAGTTAATGAATCCTTTTTTTTTAAGATACTCATTTTGGAAAAAAAATTATGGTTTTATTGAGTAAATTTCGGCTCTTTTTTTTAAATATTTCACTGGTTAATTCTATTCAGCTAGAATTTTAGAAATAAAAAACAAAAGTTAAGATTTATTAGAAAATTATGCAACATTTATTAATCCAATCAATCTACCAATTATTTTATCCACGTTCCCTTAGAATATGATACTTGCACCACTAAAGTTATTAAACGATCATAGTTATGGTGAAATGGTAACTACTACCGCTACAACTACTACTAACAAATTAAACAAAAAAGAGAAAAAATCTACCTGGAGAAAAAATATCATACCACAAATATTTACGGTAAGCTTAATTTTATTTAAAATATGATACAGCATCATCACTATTAAGGAAGGTTAAGAAAATTTAGTTAATAGAACACTTTCTGTATTTGGTGCTGGGTAGAATTTTAGTTAATAGCTTTTCATTTCTAAACATTTTCCATAATTCTTTTTTGTTATTATCAATATTGATATTGACCGTGACTATGGTTTCATAAAAATAAAATTTAAATGATATACATTTTTTTCATATCAGATATCAGACTTATTACGAAAAATTCTTTAAATTTTGTTAAGGAAATTTTTTTAAATTATGAGAAATCGTAATATTTTTAATTTTTTATCACTAAGTAATTGTATCAAAACATTTTAAATAATATTTACTTAGTTCTAAAATTTTTTAAATATGAAATAAAATTTATTACAATTTTATACACACATATATATCAGCAATTTAATTGAAAATTGACAAAAATTTCCTTACTTCAATCAGTTTAAGGTGAATTATGTAATAATGTTCGCCCTCATTTATTTATGCATTAAGTTACTGAAATGGGGGGTTGTCTTAACATCTAGCGATATAAAGTCTAATATATTATTTATAAATCTTCGAGGGGAATTTTTGTTTAATAAAACAGAATCTTATAAGGATTAAACTGAAATTTGTCAATTTTTGTGGTAGAATGATTGGATTACATTGTAGATTTGAAAATCGGTGTTTTAAACATACATAGCTTACATATTTCTCTTGACTATTATTTTTATTTTTTAAGTATAAATAATTTTCTTTTTTACTTTTATTTTTTATTTATTTATTTTATTTTATATTTATTTTTACATGTAATCCAAACACATATATACGATTTTTACTATGAATAATTCACAATATATATTAAAAATAACACTGAAAATAATGAACAAATGAAATAAAATGAATCAATGAAAATAAAACAAAACAAAAAAATATATAAATTAATAAACATGATGTGATTGAAAATAAAATTCAAACATCGCAGTTATTTGAAGAGGATATTGGTAAATTAAAACGCAGTCTATCCACTAAATCAAGGAGAATGAGTCGAATTACAGAAATAGCACTGGTAACAACTACTAGTTTCTGGACAAAACAATATTTCAAAATTAAAAGACGAGTGAAAGTTTCCATTTTTATTTTGATTTTTTTTTCTAAATTTATTATTTCATTGTTTTGTGTTTTTCTGTTCAAGAAAAAAACCATTCATTTATTATAATTTTTATTTTGCGTCCATTTCATTTTTTCTTGTTATGGTTTTGTATATTTTGATTGTTAATATTTTTGTTTTCACATAAAGTTATTTAACTTTTTCTTTAGCTTTAGCTTTTAGAAAACTTTTCTATTGTACTTAAAATATTGGAAGTTCGGCCATTATTTTCAAAATTTGGAAAATTGTCCTATTATGATAAAAAACGGAATTTTCGCAGATAATTTTAGTAATCGAACAAGAATGGATAATGAAAAATGAGATAAAATGGGAAAACTTTTTAATAAGTAAATACTTCTTTTTTTAAATTAATTCTTGATCATATTACGAATAATTTCATATTCAGTAACTATAAAATATAATGACTGCTGTCTGTCTTGAAACTGAGTAAGAGAATTTTTTGACAAAACATTGTTAAATTGAAATAATTATGTCGAATTTCTAAAGGGATATAGCGTACTAAATTTAAAATCAATTTAACTATATAATTATTGAATTTCTTGCCTTGCAAAATGGAAATTTAAAACAATTTTATTTAAATATGTGACACACGACATTAAAGTATAACTTTCAAGCCATCAGATATTTATATAAATAAATAAAAATTGTGGCAAAAATATTGTAATTAATGTTTGGGTTTTAATCTAAGTTTTAAAATTAAAACGCTTCGTCATTTACCTATTAATTGTGCACAATGATAATTTTATGCTTCAAAGTTTATCTAAGTGCTTTATATTTTTTCTATGCAATACTGCGTCATTATATCATCTTAATTAACATCGATTTATTTTATTTACCATTAACTATTATAAATTATCTCTTCTATTTTTCTGTAAGCAAATAAAAGAAATAACAAATTTTAACTGCTATGTAAACAGTTCTAACAAGGATTAGAAAACCACAAATCTATTTTAAATTATAAACCTAAACTTTTCCAACAATAAAAAATTTGCTATCAAGTACTACTTATTTTATTCTAATTAGATGCTTGCCAACAAATTGCTTTATTATGCGAAATAACAAGACACCATTATTAATTATTATCTCAATAAAATAATTTGTTCTCATATTTTTCATACATTTCTAAAACTTACGTACATAATATCATTTGTGGGCAAGAAATTTTGAATCCCATACAAATATTAATTTTAATCCTAATTTTAATAATATCCGAACATAATTCAAATCGATTCAAAATTTTATTATATGATTATATGATTTATGATTATAAGATTAATATATGATTATATTATTATTCGACTTAAAAAGATGTCTTTGAGTTTTTGTAGGATTATTTTTTTTATACTAATTCTAGTTTTAGATATTAAAAATTTTATTGTGCAAAATCATGGAAGGATGAATGAAGTTAATTATTATTTATATTTAAATATTTGGGTTTACCAATTTATGGGTTGTGCATGAGTTTTAAAAGCCATAACCAATTTAGCGTTCGTTTAGTTTTTGATTTTTATATTTAAAACTTATATATTGATTTAAGTTGTCAATTGAGTAGATTCGTACATAAATGCTAATAAGGTTTGACTTTGTTTTTAAATTGTACTAATTTTGTTAATTAATTTGTTTTTCAAAAAATATTCAGCTAGCTTATGTTATTATTCTAATTAAAACAATGGAGTTTATAGGGTAATTCAATAAGTTGTATGTAAAATACAGTCAGGAAATCGAAGATTATATTACATTAAATAAAATACGAAAATATATATGAAGAAGTTTTTACCGCCCTTAAACAACGAATCGTTTTATATTGATTTATTGGATATTGAACAAAATCATAATCATTGAAAAACTTATATTAGATAAAAAGTTTGTTCATAAGTTTATAACAAAAAATTAATAATTTCTTAAATTGATTTTTTTTTAAACACCTTTCCATTAATGAATGATAATGAGAGAAAATTAATTGATTCAAAAGTAAATATTAGTTTTAATTTAACTTTATTTTAGTACATAATGTATGAAATATGAATTATTTTTAATTGTGTTTCATTTATTCTAAAAGTATAAAATGTTTTCTGAGAAACAAAAATTTTATGTTTTGTCAGTCGTGAATCTAAGTGGTTGAGAGTCCATACAAATTATATTACTGTAATAAATGTCTGCATTTTAGATTATTACCGCCGAAAACTTAAAAAATTGCATTACGTACGTCATGATTATAAATAATTACATGGCGTGTTGGTGTTGCACCAAAATTTGGCATGAGCATTAGTTTTGCATGAAAACTGGTGCATTTTTATACAGTTCAATTATAAACAAATAAAATTGTTAGTCCATAAATTTTAAAAATAAGTATGTGATGGAATTTATTTATTTGTAAATGGTTTTCGCTTCCTTTTCAGTACTAATAGACCTTTTAAATTTTATTTATTTTATTTTTAATTCGATGAATGTCTATTGGCAGCTTTATAATTAGGTATGGCATGTTGCCGAAAACTCGAAAAATTCTCATCGCTTCTGATTCATATTTTTTTGTTTTCACCAACCTCTCTCTTATTTACAAGTATGTTGCGATCAGGGATGTAGCATCTCGATATTTAAATACTTTTTTTTCAAATATATAAAAAAGATGTAAAAACGTTGTCGGAAAATACTATTCGTACTTAGAGATGAAAAAAATTCCTAACATAACTAAAAAACACAATTATTATATAAACTCCCGATGTTATAGCAATGTAACATATTATCAATTCCAAGAATAGAATACTTCCTGGTCGCATCACAAATTTGTTTTCCTTTTTTACATTATTTAAATTATTTATTTTATTTTCCACAAATTCAACAAAATAATCCTTTACTGCGTATGTAAATACAGCCAAAAAGTAATATTCAAGTTGCAATTGAACGTATATTTCACTGTTGTTTCCGAAAAAAGTTGGCTGTAAGTACATTTTTACCCAAAATAATATTTATTTTTTTAGTTTTATTTTAAAATAAAGTTGCCTAATAATATGATGTGGCTATAAAATTTTAGAAATACTTAAAATTAGAAATTTATTAAATATTTGTTATTAAATAATGTAGTTGAATTGTAAAAAAAATATATGTATTTTAGTTTTCGGCGGTGAAATATAATTTTCAAAGATTACCATGGTAAAAAAAAATTATTTCGAAAATTTGTTGTGAAAATACTATCATTAGAAAAAAGTGAAAAATTAAGTTAACAATTATAGACTTTTGAATAGTAATAACTAACTAGACATTTGGTTTAAGTCATTTACTGCAGGTTGTAAAAAAAGTAATGATTTCAGATGAAATTTAATTTTCCAAACCATTCTTGAAACTCTAAATACTAGGGATGAATAAAAACTTTATTTCTTTAAGGATAGTATTAGTTTCATTCAAGAATAATTAAACATAATTTTTAATATACTTACGTTATAGGTTAAAGTTAGTTTCACATTTTTTCCACAAACATTTTTTTTTTAAACTAAGGTAATTTTGCATGCTCAGTTAGATTTTTTCTATAATTTTTTATTTTATTTTTTTTTATTGAAACATTTTTTGCGAAGCTATTATTTCTTATTTTTAACATTTGGTTTTATTGGCTTCATGTTATAAGATTAAAACAAACTTTTACAGTAACATTTGTTTAATAACTTTTTTATTTTTTCCTGTACAGCTTAGGAAGCAAAGTCGATTCAACGCGAGAAAAAAATTTCAATTTGCTATTTTATGTGTTAGAGCTATGATAAGAATTAAAAGGCTGAGATTTACAGCTGAACCGCTTAGAGTTGAAGAGGCTATCAGAGATCCATATCGTGTTAAGATCTTAAGAAAGGTATTTTAAATTAAAAGATGAAAAATTTCAAAATGATTTTAACCTCTAATATAAACATCAGAAGCATTTAATATTTTAATTAAATTTTAGGTTATTGATGGATGCGCGTTTAGAGTATATGGCCATTGGGTTAAGAAAGGTGAAGGACAAAATCGGGCCGCATTGTTTGAAAATACACCACGAACTGAATTACATGCACTATATTTGGCAAATTTAAGCCGGTAACTCAAAGTAATAATTAAGCTAAGTAGCAATTAATGATAAAAATTGATGTATCGAAATCTTAGAATGATAATTTATTGAAAAAAATGAAATATTTTATATTATCAATAAAAACAGAAAAAATTATTGGCAATTAATAATTTTTATTATTATAGTTAGACTATTAGACTTTTATTTATAAAAAAATTATTTTAATGAAATATCTTTTCAAGAAATGTTTTTATTGTTATTATATTTAAAATACTTACATTGCAAAATTTGTTTTTAAAGCTATTTCACAAAGAAGTGAAACATATTTCCGCATTTGATCCGGCTAAAATATAATTTGGATTTGTGAAACTGTTAGCAAAAGTTTGCATAAATAAGAATCAGAAATTTGTTAGTTTGTAAATAAAAAAAATTATGATAAGTTTAAGTAGATATATATTATTAAATTTTTCAAAATTTTGGAGTCTTATTGAGTCTGACAGAGATACGTACTTCTAGAATTTAATAAAAATGTAAGATTTTTAATTGAAAAATTACAATAGAAGGAATTTTTTTTGTTAAATTTTTAAAGCATTAACCTCAGCTTCTTTTTTTAATTAATATAATCAAATTTGTACATAAGCCTGTTAAGTTGCTTCATAAAAGTAGTATGTATTATCATCTTATTTACAACAATTAATTAAAAGAGATTGAAAAAAAAAATTATTTTGTCCGAAAAAAAGAATATATGTATATAATGAGTCAACTAAACCAAAACATGTCAAAAAATTTTATTTAAAAGTTGTTTTTATACACGAAAATAGTCGTCTCAACGAAACCTTTTAAACTGCATTTACAATTTATTTTCTTAAATGAAAAATTTTGTCTGAAAATATCTAAAAGTTCTCTTTTTCATATAAAACTTGTGTGTTTAGAAAATATATTCTCTCTTTTTTATTGAAATATTTTTTTTCGAATTAGGTACGTTTTGATTTTAGTAACAAAAACTTGAGGCATATGTTTTAACAGTTTTTCAACTTTAGGAATCAAATAGTTTTTGAAAATTTGTAACACAAAATTTTTTCACAAATATTAATATTTATTCTTTGACATTGTATCTTAATATTTGTGATTCATAAATGATTTTATAGCATAAAAAAAGGATATTATTAACAAAAAAACCTAATTTTGTGGAAAAGAAATTAAAATAATGTATACTAAGTATGAAAGTTTTGTTCAGCACGCATACTTCATTCCTACCTGTAAAGTGATAGAAGCAAATACTTTTTGTTTTTGATGGCCTTTCAAAGCTACTGAAAAGTTACAAAGTTAACTATTGGTTTATTTAATTTTTGTTTTTGAAATCAGTTATTGTTTTTTTTTTTTATTTGTGATAAAAGCGAAAAATATTTTAAATTTATAGTTTTTATTTTTTACTCTTGCAACAAAAATGTCACATTAATGTTAACGAAAATTAGCCTAGATCTAGGAGTTATTAAAAATTGTGAAATGGTGTTTTTTCCTAATTAGGTATAAAAAACATAAGTTGTTTGTGTAAAATTAAAAAAAAGTCGATTTTATTTTTTGAATTGAATAAAAAATTTTATTAACATAATACGAATTTTTAATTATTTTTTAGGAAAACTTTATAAAATTTTTCAACATTAATTTTTGGAAATTTATGAAATTATATTTTCTATATGCTTTGATATTATTCGAATTTTTGGGAAACAATATTTTTATTGACAAATAATTACAATAAGCAGTTTAACGCTTCTGAAAAAGTTTGTGCATTCCATTTACTGCAAACAATAGAAGTTTGCACGCATGGATCAAGATAATACACTATTGATAGCTACAAAGATATTTCTTAACTGAATTAAAAAAAATTTCTCTAATTTTTTAAAAATCTTGATGTAAAGCTAAGTAAAAAGATTTTCGTCTCGCAAAAAATCGATGCCCATTTTTAAAGTAATTGCATATTTCAACATATCTGTTTAGAATTAAATTTATGTCGTTTTAAAATCTAATTCAAATTTCTAGAAAATTTTATTAATAAAAAAGTATTATAGTTTTTTTTTATAATTTCAGAAGGAAATTCGTAGTTATTTAAAATGATAGATAATGATCGTTTTAAATAGTTTTAAATAACTTTATTACTTTAACTTACTTCTACTCAAGAAGACTGGTGATAATTTCTAGATTCAAAATTAATAAAAATATTCTTAACATTTCATAGAAAGAATTTTCGGTGAGTGTAACAATTTTGATTAAAAACTATTACTTTGTTAAGAATTTTTTTATACAATTTTTATATCTAAATTCACTCACTTATCAGTCTTATACTCTTACGCGGTTTTAAGCTTAAGAAATGAGATAAATTAAAAGCAACTTACTTTAGTAAGAGAATTTTTATTAATAATAAGATAGTGTGACAGTGTGTATAGTAAATAAAAAATATATATTTTATAATTTATTTATAGTAATGTTGAATTTAAAAGTGAGGGGAACATTATTATAAAAATTGAGTGAATTGAATTTAAAAAAAAAATCTCATCATTAGAGTGGTAAATTTTGAAGACGTCAGAGATCGCGGAAATTATATTTTTTGTTAAATCATAAAAAAAAAAATATATATAGATAAAATATAATTAAAAAATAAAAAAATTTAATTTTATCTTATTCAAATTTTTTTTTTTTTAAATGCTTAAACAATTTCATAGAAAATTGAAAATTAATATAATATTATTTTTAAGTTATGAAAAACCAATCAAGTTTTAAAAGAAAAACTTAAATAATTTTGCAAAGAAAAATAAAAAGACCTTCGTGGTAAATATCAAATTTAATAACTTTAATTTTTTTTTTTTTTCAATAATGGTTAGAAAATTTATAAGCCAATAATTAAAAAAAAAAAATAAAATATTAATTTCAAAATAATGAAAATGAATTCAAGTTTTTTTTATTTCAAAAATAAAATCAATTAAAATATAATAAAAATATATTTTAGTTAAGGAATTCAGATCAAAAAAATGTTAAAAAAAAAATTAAATTGTGGCTGCATAAATTGAATAATTTTTATTATAACTCACACAACAGCAAAAAAAAAAAAAAAACAATTTTTTTTTTAACTCGCTTCTGGTGCAAGTTTCTGATATTATATATAGAGGTTCATCATAGATAGACAGCTTTGTGCAGAATTCATAAGGATAATTTAAATGTGTTTGATAAAAGTTTGAATAATTTTTGGGATCCAATAGATTAGTATTAAAAAATAGTAACATTCTGAAGAAATCGATTATATCTTAAAATTCTTTGCAGATATTTTAAATTGTTAAATTAAGATTCTTGTTTTGTTTCTTTTCTCACAATTTTAGTATTTGAAGCCTATTTGTTGAAATCAATTATATTAATTTATTATTTTTATTATAAAGTATCTAATATTCTACTATATACTAATTACAATTCATTCATTATGTTGACTTAATCTAAAATTTTGACAAGTATGTACAATAATGTGAAAAGTTTATCGCAAGATTGTATGGAGTCGTCATTGGTTCAGATTTTAGAGGACTGAAACGCTGAAGGAAACAGTGGTTTATCACGACTTAACTTAGAATTTTTTTCTTACTATAGGTATAAAATCTAAATTTTTAAAAAGGCTCTGTCTTTTTCAAGGAATTTTTTCCAAAATTTTATTACTAAGCAGTTTAGCACAGTTTTTATTTTGTAAAATCATTTTAGCCTCATAAAAAATTTCTTCTGTGCAATATACTATTATGAAGAATTTTTCACAGAACTCAATTTAAATAAAAAAAATTAAATGTATTTGTGTTAAAAATAAAAAAAAAAAAAATTCTTGTATGGTGAGTTTAAATAAAAAATGTAAAAAAAAAGATCCCAAATGAAGAAAAATGTTGCTTACCTGTATTTTTTTTTTTTTTTTTGTTGTTGTTGAATCTCGAATTCAGGTAACGTAGTGGTATATAATTATTGTTATGTGCACAAGAAAAACAAAAAAAAAAAAGTAAATAAATAAAAAAAAAAAGTCAGTGCATTTTTTTTTTTATCGAAAGGTGAAAAGTATTTGAATTTTGTATAATTTTCACAATAATAAAAATAAGAAAAAAAATACCACAGATATTATATCTATATAAAACATATTTATATATATATAAAAAAAAAAAAAGAAATAAGTAAATAAAATTTTTTTTTTTTGTTTTAAACATTTTTTTAAAAGCATTTTTATTTTCAATCCGAAATGAATGTACCTAACTTAACTAACTATATCTATGTAGGTATTTTAATATGAAAAATTTTAATACGAAAATTTCCTCATAGTTAAACCAAAACAAAAAAATTATTATATATTGAAAAGTTTAAAAATAAAACAGGATTAAACGTCAAAAACAAAAAAAAAAACTATGTTTTAATTTAATTAAAACAAAATGGTAAGTATTTTTCGATTTTGTATTAATTACTTACCAGAAAAGTTTTAGATCTGTTTTGTAGTTAATATTTTTATAGAAAACTTTTGTACAAATATGCGTTTAACATTCTTAAGCACTAAAAGCTGAGCTAAGCACTAAAGTTCATATAGCGTACAGCTCCGGTGATACATAATTTTTTTATTGTTCTTAACTCAGATGGTAAAATATCCCTAAAAATAAAAATTTTTTTCGACTAAATATAAAAGCCATGCAGTGTAGTGTTAACATAGTTAACATTTTAAGAGTTTTTTTAATTAGTTATTTGAATTTAATTTCTATTAAAGTAATATACTATTCGTGCCGGCAAATGTAACGATTATAATAAATTATCAACGTATGTCAAAAGATCATCCTGCTAAAAGTTATATACTTACAAATGTATCTACATATATTTAGTGTACCTCTACTTATTCTACAATTTAATTTTTTTTTTTTTAAATTTGAATATAAATCATTGCATATTATTATAAAATATATATGTACCTTTATAATATACATTATATTTTTTTTTAAACGAGATTATTGCATTTTTTTAAAGCTTAAAAATAAAAATAATTATAAAATATAATGTGCAATCTTGAAATTTTACAATAAATTAATCTTAAAAACTTTAATCGATTTATATGTAGGTATACTTTCGTATTTCTCGTTTTTAATTTTTTAAATGACTTAACCTGCAATAAAATTAGTTGAATTTTTTTTTTGCCACATTCTTTTTAAACCAAAATTGCATTGTTAAAGCGGTAATAAAAAAAATTTAACAAAAACAAAATAAGGGTTACCTATACTTTATATACTACATAAATACGTACATACGGAATATTCGTTATTTATTTGAGAATAAGAAAAAATAAAAATTATAAAAAAAAAAAAATGATTAAGTTGAACCTCTTTTGTTAAAATCAAAAGATCCCGACTAATAATAATTGCTTTATCTTATTATGTTTTTTTTTTTTTAACAACAAAACTTATATGTATATATGACTGCGGTAATTTTGCGTTTCCTAAAATATCAAACTTCCGTTTTTCCTCCTTCACTTTAAAATCCGAATACAACTATATATATGTATACAGGTACGAATAAAAATTCACGTTACTGAATACAAAAAAAAAAAAAAAAACTTGAAAAAAATGAAATCATAAAATAATCCTCTCAATGTAATTATGCCTCGGTAATTTTAACTGATCGACCACAAAAAACCACATCTACGAAATTATTTTTTATTTAATTTTTTTTTTTTTTTCTTTTGTTAAACACAATCTGCGATATTATAATAATGTTATTAGGTATATTTTTGAACAAAAAATGGCATTTGTTTGACTGTCAAATTGTGTGGAAGAAAAAAAAAAACTTCCAATACTTTTTTGAGCCTGTTTAAAAATATTTTTAGCCATTTAAGCAATAATTGCTAATTTCCATATTTTATCATTAAAATGAACTAAACAGATAATTATAATAAATGGTTTTAAATAATCAAATCACCAACTAACCACTAATATAACTTTATCGATGAAATAAACCCTGGTTACCATTATCTATAATGCCGCATAAGCTTATTATTTTAAAATCTATTATATTATTTGTGCAATGCTATCAAATATACATATTTGTAGTTAGTTTCTATCATTGAAAATGTTTTCAACATGCATAAAGTTTTAATTTAAGTTAACATAATACAACAATTTAAATTAAAAAAGCAAAGAAATAAGATAAAAATAATTTTTTTACTGCTGACACTTACAATAAAAAGAAAAAGAAAAATTTTAATTTGTTCCTAACATTTTGCATTACTGATGTGGTTTCTTCATAAAAAAATTTTCTTGAGTCGAAAATCTATTAAAATAATATCATAATTATGTAATTATGTATATTCATTCCTTTCTTTATTTAAAAAAAAATAAAAAAAATTAAACTAAATTTTAATTAAGTTTTTTTTAGTTTGAAATCCATCTAATAATTTTCTCCTTTTCTTAAAAGTACCCAATATTGAGTGTTAACACTGTTGTGTCAAAAATTGTGTTTTTGCAAAGAAGTATGTTTGTGACAGAGATTGCTTTTGAATAAATTCAGGTCTAGTTGTCTTCAAATTTTTAATCTTTGTATTCTGATTATTATTTTTTCTTCATTTTTTTCTATATAATATTTCAAAATTGGAAACTTTTCCACCTTTTCTACCAATTTACAAATTTACCAACATATTATACTATATAGTATATAATGTTAAATTTTTATACTTTTATATAGAAATAAATGTACAAACAATCTGTATATAGTTTTAATTTATATATAAGTTTCCTTTTCTATTATTTTTATTAGTCAGTAGCAGAATTCTTCTTCATGAAAATCATACACTTACGTATACGTAATAAGTTTTTCTTTTAAATTAATATAAAATATTTTAAGTTATTCTTTTAATCTAAGTAAATATTTATTGATAGAATTCTTTGAGATAATTAACTGGTTGCCTATTTTTAAAATATTGTATATTCTCAGACTCTCAGTTAAATAAAGTTATAAAATATTTTATGGTTTAGAAGTAGGCACTGTTTGGAATAAATTTTAGTTTAGTTAGGAGGCATTTGCAATATATATTATTATAACAATGATATTTTCTGTTAAATTTCTCATATTATTTTATCTTCAATCTTCTTATAAACTATATTTTTATTTTTTGGTTAATTATACAAGGTGACTTCAACCATCTGAATATTAAGAAGTTGTAGTCATTTACCATTATAATTTATTGTAACTACCGTATAATTTTTTATTAAATAATGATTGTAAACTACAAATAATTTGGATAGATTAACATAGGATTTTGAATAATAACTATTTCTTTATACAAATTGCAATCACTGAATTTATTTATAAATGCTTGGAAGCGAGCTTTTTCTATTCTATAGCTTGATTTTTTTAGATCTGAATAAATTATTCTTGAACTTTTTTAGCACTGTACTTTTTTCTTGTTTTTTTTTTGAATTAACATATAAAATCATTTACATAAACAGACATATATTTCTTAAAAGAAATTCTCGCGCGTTTTCTATAACTTTTCAGTTTTACATCTTCTGGAAATCACGATCACGTTTACATACAATACAAGTTTAATGTTAAATTTTTCTGACAACCTATATTGAACAATTTGCTCAGCAAAAAAAAAAAAACTTCTTTTATTATTTTTTTTTTTTTATATTCCACGTTATGCTAAGTATATTCAGTTTGAAAGGATTGAAAATATAATGTTTATTACCTTCATTTGCAGAAAGAATTCCCTCCATAAAGAAAAAGATATGATTATAAAAAAAAAGAAAATTAATTCATAAAACAATTTAAGATTACTATGAATGCTATATATAAATAATCCATACAATCCAATTGTACACCAACCTACTAATATCGAAATTTACTATGGGAAAAATTTATTTTAATCATATTCTTCTCTAATTGTAAGGTTATCTATCATAAAAGATTAATAAACACTATTATTTTTTCATTGAAAATCTTTTCACGAAATTGAGTACATTTGATTCTCGCAAAAAATACGTTTTAGTACTTATGCTTTATTTAGTTATAATATTCAAAATTTTTGGTGAAATTAGAAAAATAAAATAATAATTAGAACTTACTGGTCGAGTTTTATAGCTAATCATGAATATTCTTAAGAACATTTATTTTTACTACAAATATTCATTTAAATTTATAAGAAATCTTCCAAAATTGTTTACATATAATGAAAAAAAAAAGTATTGGAAAAAAAGTTTGTTCCTTAAGTCTTTTGTTTTACGTAAGAAATTTCCTTCGTTTGAAATTTCTTTCAATTCTAACGTTGAAAAATCTTTTAAATCCACAGTTACTTTCTATTAAATTCAGCTATTTTTTTTTATACTTTATTCTATTTAAGATTTTAATAAATGGTTGTTTATCGTTCTCAGATTTAATTTTTTTAATTCAAATAGCCTTATTTTAAGTATATATGGTTGCACCTTTGAAGATGTTTATAATATTATTATAAAATACTTAAAAAAATAAAGAAAATAAATATTAAAGTGAATAACAAGGAAAATAAAAAAAAAAAAAACTTTTTATTTATATGCCGCCAACTGTCATCAAATAAAAATAAGGTAGTCACTCAAAATGTAATTTATTTGCCCATTTGTATCACAAAGACATTTAGTATGCAAAACGTTTTCCTTTTATTTACAAGGTGACTATCAGAAAAAATAAATCATAAATTTTGCTTAAAGAAAATATAAATTTAAATTTATATAACCGCCTGGGCAAACTCGACGCGCCGCAAACGTTAATGACGCTAAAGACCATATAATCGCACTATTAACGTCTAATGTCGAGACTGTTTGCGTCTATACATTTTCATGTATTTAATATTTCTTACGTCATTTGCATCGCGTCCAGTTTAACCAAACCGTAAAGATATCATAAAAAAAATCATATAGAATATACATATTATTTGGACTGATATTGGTTTTAGTATTGTCGTATAAACTGTGTTTAGTATATACATTAATTATAGTTTCGCAACTTTCTTACATCTGAATCTGGGACTAAATTTTATAACTAAGTTGTTCAAAAAGTGTTGTTCGAACAACATTTTTTAAAAGACATACTATGAGTTTGTAAACGAAAAAAAATCTTACATTAGGTTTGACGGAACAGATAGTAGTTTTTATTAAATTCAATCACTCTGTACACCCCAAAGAACGTTCAACCATAATTGCTGTATGCATTTTAAATAAAAAAAAAAAACAATCAGAAAAAAAAACTAAAGTTGGGATTTTTTCTTTGAAATGTCCTTTCAACAGAATAAAAATATTATGGCAATGGTAACGATTAATAATATAAGTTTCATTTCCGAAAAAAAGGTTATATTTAAATTTTGTGAGAAATTTTTTTATTCGCTTAAAAAATAATAATAATAAGAATTCTCAAAACATATATAAAAAAAAAAAATAACAATATGCAAATAATGGAATTTTTTGATTGCATTGTTTTTTTTTTGTCTGTTTAAGAATTTTTAATAATAAACAAGAATTTTATAATTTATGTATCTAGATCTTGATTTCATAATAAATATATGATAAGAATTTATTTTTTGGTGAAAATTTTTAAATTGCTTTAAAATTATATTAAGTACGAAAGAATAATAAAATCGGATGAAAATATTCAATTAGAGAAAATTGCAATGAAGTATGTAAAATAAATCTAAAAAAGTGGAATAAGTATAAGAGGTGCTTTGAAATTTTACAGTCGGCGGAATTCATTTTACCGGAAATATTTTGACTGCTCTTTCTGCACCAGAGCTTATATAAATGTCTGCAAAACAGAAAAATTATTATAAAAATTATATTTTTAAATGCATTAATTTATTTATTTAATATTTCATTATTTTACAACTCATTACCTAGCCTTTATAACTAAGAATTCTGCTTTTATTTTATATAATAATTTTTCTTGTTTATAATGTGTGAATATTTTTAGAAAAAAATTGAAAAACCTGATAAATGTTTTTTATATTTTAATAAAAATTAAACTACCTATAGATTTATACTAAAAGATTCAAAACTATCATTCTACACTATCTCCCTATCTCAGTCGACCGAAATTAAAAAAAAATCCTAAACTACGTTAAATATAATAATCTTACGATAAACTTAACACTACTATGGGCTTTAAAAAATGTAGAACGCTTCACGATTTTGCGTGCCATCCTTGCGCAGGGGTCATACTAATCTTCTCTGTATCGTTCCAATTTTTATTTTCTGCCGAAGGAAGAACATTTATAAAATTAATTTTAAGAAATTCAAGATAACCGAATTTCTATTTTATTTGTGTTTGAAATCGTTTAAAATTATTACATTATTTTAAAAATTAATAAATATTTAGATAAAATAAAATTCATTACAGAACTCCATCTGCTGCGCTGCTACGCCTCGCCGCTATTTGTGCTAATAAAAAAAATATATATATACATTTATATACAATTAAATATTTCTTCCCCTCAAATAGAACTAAAATTTATTACTTTTTTAGCATTGAATTTTTTTTTTTTTCATATTTTATGTTTATACTTAAGGTAGTAAAAAAAAAAGATGTTATTTTCGATTAATGATTTTTTTTTCTTTTTATATATGTACCTACTAGGTACATATGTGTTTTATAATGTAGAATTGAAGTTAATTTTATATATATTTTTTTATTTTTCAGGATATTAATTATCACAGAAAAAACTAAATTAATGAAGCAGAAATAAAAAGTAAATAAATAAATAAATAAAAAATGTCTCAACGAGATTTTTCTGAGGTAAGTTTTAAATTTTATGAGATAAATTTGTTAAAAAATTAAATAAATACCAATTAAATTATGTACATATATATGTAGATTATACCATTTCAAGTTAATAATTTTATTTATAATTATTTTTATTTTCCACATTATCAAATGTGAAGTTAGCATTTGAGAATTCATCATAATTTAATTAATATTTTACTCCTGCTTAAGGAAAGCGAAAAAGAATCTTATTTGACGGATAAGATTAGATATGTATACGTACAATGTACAACGTGAACCACATACATAAATGTATAATTAATTTAATTTTTGGAAATTTTTTAGAGATTTTAGAAAGTTGTGCTATCCAAAAATGAGAAATGAGCTAAAATTCGAATTTATCCTATAATTGAAACTAACATAAATTTTATCTTTTTACAATTAATCTCTTCATTAGTTAGGTTTTCCGATTTCGCTTTCATGAATCAATGTTGATTCGGAATTAAGAATTAAAACGCTAGCTAATATGTAACCGAATTGAGGTCGTCAACTTGCTTATATGTTATATGTGAAGAATGGAGTATCAATGTTATGTCTTATGGAAATAAATATTTTTCTTTTATCATTTATCATATTTGTACTCATTATGTATGAACGCAAATGTACAATATATAGCTATTAGGTATCAACTATCAACCATAACATGAGTCCTTACACTTTTTGTAGACTAAATAAATTTTTAGAAGTACAGTAATTGTATTTTTATTAGATTAGTAAAAAATCTGTAATAATAATAAATGTTTTCTTCGAACAAGGTGATTGTTTTTTGTAATGATTTTGTTATGTAATTTGATTTTATACATTTTGTAATGTTTTTAATTGTTTGCACTAGACTTTTATTAGGTTTAAGTTCTCATTTATTAGTCTAATATGAGTACGTACAAGTGGTTGAATGAATAAATAATAATTAAATAAATAATAAATAAATAAATAATAAATAAATAATAAATAAATAATAATATAATAATAATAATGAGATCAAAATGTATCACTTTGTTCAAATAATTTAATATATTTTTTTTTAATATCTAAGTATCTAATCTTTAAGATATAAATTACTTATTTTTTAATAAGTTCTTAAACTCAATAACAAAACAATTTAAAGTTTTTGTTCAATACATTTTTTTTCAATATATTTTTAAACTTTGACTATATTTTTATTGTTATTTGAATGATACAAAAATTTCATTTTCATCATCATATGAACGTATTATGTTCAATATGCATCTTTCTATATCTATATAAAATATGCATGATTATTATTTATTACTACGTAAAAATAAACAAAAATACTAAATACTACACGTAAACTTTTTAATACTTATAAATATGTATGTATATAAAATAGAATGATAAAAAAAATTCCAATAGTTCTTATGATGCTTTATCATTTTTTTCAATAATGTTGAAAGAAATTGAATAAAAAAATAAATAAAATTTTATTAACTCAATTTTCAACTTAGAAGCTTAGTTATGATAATGTTGCAATGATAATAAAAATGTTGTGTGTTAATTGTTACATTAAAATACAGAGTTATTTATTTTCCAAACTCAATAAAATTATAGTCATAAATCTAATGAGCAGTTGTCTTGTGTAGACCTTGAAGACTTTCAAGCCCTTGTCTAAAATACTTATTTCATGTTTTAAATATTTTAAAACATAGATGAACCAATAATTTTGAAACTTTGAAGCATAAGTATGGTTGTTATTTCCCACTAAAGTGTGAAATAAAGCCCAAACGTAATAAAGTATAGAGTTATTTGCTCTAGAGTTATTTCATGTCACCTTTACTTATACTTTTGAACTTTTGAAGAGATTTCGGGCATTTAATATTAACCGATTCTAAAAATTTATATACCATTATTATGAAAAATTATTTCAAAATTATAGACTTTAAAATGGTCTAAACCGACTAAAATTTCCCAAAAAAAAAAACAAATCCTTACCACATCTTCATTATAGAAAATTTTAAATTAATTTGACATTATGTAATGTTAAAATATTGTATCACATAAAGTTTGTACATATCTAACTTTGTTGTTAACTTTAACCATTGCTTAAGAATACTAAAGATATTTATTATCAGTGTTTTATTAACACCTTCAAGTAAAAATACAAAAAAAGCTGATAATATTTTTAAAATTTTTAATCAATGCTATGTAATAATTACAGTTTTACTTCGAGTTTTAATCAAACAGTTTCGACACTATTCTTTGCAAGCTATATATATATAATCGTCATATCATTCTAAAGATTATGATAAGATGTGCTTAATTTTTTTCTTTATTTGATGATGTCTACCCATAATGCGATTTTTAATTTTTTTGTTTTTTTAATATTTATCATTTTAGAACTAAGATATGAAACCTATATTTTTATGTAAAAAATATGAATTTGATATTGTCTGTTTAAAAGCCTCGGAGAATAAGATATATGGGAATGCGATAAAAAAAAAATTTGTAATAAAAAACAAAAAAATATGCGTTCTTCTAAGGAATTTTTTGTTTTTTGATTCAAGATTTTAAAATATGTACCTATTTAAAGTCATCATGGGGAGCAAAAATAATTTTTTTTTTCATTATGAAACAACGTTTTATGTTATGAAAAATAATAGAAAATTTTTTTTTGTTTTTCATTACGTTTTTTTTTTTAAATAAAATTGTGGAATTAAAAATTTATGTTTTTTAGTAACATTAAAAACATCTTTTTTCTTCAGTTTCCTAAAATGGATTTAAATACGATAGTTAAAGTCGATATAAATATTAATGTATGCTGGTTGTAGATAATGTGTAGATAATGTCATTTTTTATCAATAAATTCAGAATATTCATAAATTCAGAATATATAATAAATTATTCGAACCGATAGTTAATAGCAAATTTTCAAATATTTTCACCTGATTAAACCAACCTATATTATATATATATACACAGATTTAAATTTAACTTAAAACGGATTATCTAAATAATTTATTTCTTAAATTCCATTTAAGTAAACTAACCATTTTCTCTTTTATACGAATTTAAAAAAAGCATTAAGCTAAAGTGAGTGATGTCAAAAAAGAAAAACACCAACATAAGAATTGTTCTATGTTTTTATTACACAATCATTTTTTTTTTTAATATTGCAAATAAAAAGATAACAAACATAACATGAAAATGTTACTTTAAGTTTTACAATAAAACCGCTCATCAAAATCAGAAATCACTTTTGATCTTAATCATGTACTGATGACAGTTAAATTTATTGAACATGATCTCTTGTTTATGAATAAAACAAAATTAAATTGATTTACTTAAGCTAGGTAAAAACCATCAAGAGGATTTCATTACCGTCAATTTTACTTCAACTTGTAAAATTTCAATTAAAAAAATAATTTTCAACATTTTTCCAGAGACGCAACATATGAGAAGTTTTTTTTATTTTTTTTTTATTTGAAATTATTTTTTTTTCTGCGTATCAACTAAAACTTTTTTATAAATTTATTGTATTAAAAGTATAATAAACAAGAGTTAACCGAGCTAGAAATTTTTTTCTAGGTTTGAAGCTTCCCATCTTTCTGTATTCTTAATCTATGGTTTTAGTTTATGATTTATCGATTAGTTTAATACCTACAGTTATGAATAATTGTGTGATTAAGAAATGGATTTTTATGCTTAATAACCATTAACTAATAACGTAAGTACATAATTGCTTTAAGACTGAAAGCCATGCAATTAAAAACTTTATATAAATATTGTTTTATTATTAATTCCCAAGCAAATGCATTTTGTATAGTTCTTTTTATGTAGCTTTATTTAATATTGTATTTTTTTTATTAAAGTATATTAATTAGTTTGAATTTTTCACCTAAATTTCACCTAAATTCAATCAAATAATTCCAACAGAACATATTTTATAACCTTTATTGTGAGAAACAGAAAAACAAAAATAATTGTGCAACAAGTACCTACATAGGTAACCTTATTTTTTTGTATTAAAATATTTTTAAAAACCGTTGCCGCCATATCGTTTATCAAAAGAAGAGTGTAGCAAGTTCCAATTTATAATTATACTTATTGACTGTTTTGACATTTTGAAAATCATACCGTATAGAAAAATACGAACATTTTTTTAAAACGAAAATTTTAATCTTTTGATATTTATTTGGTTCCTGATTTGAAGAATTTTTGTTTTCAATTAAAGGATTCAAACATACTATGTATATATATTTTGTCTTTGGAAGAAACCATGGAATATTAATAATATTAATGATACTATATTTCGAATATCCTACATAACTATTAAATAGTACATATTCGCAACGTTTTTCTTCTTATTAACTGAGATTTTAAATAAAATAATGTAAGTGATATAACTTTTCACTTGAATGGTTAAACAGATTTTTAAGGTTTTTCTATGAGAATAACTTTAATAATAATGATAGAAAAGTTACAAAACTAAAATAAAGAATTTTATTGCATTGTTCCAGTATTAATTTTCTTACAATAAGAATATGACAACCAAAAGATCTAGTTTTCTTTTTCTCATTCTTAGTTTAGTTTATTTAGTATGTAATTTTTAATATCTCAATATGCCGTGTGATTATTTTTTCTCGTTAAATACTTATTTAATGCTTAAGCTAACAAAATTATTCGATAATTACTTTGGCGTTGTGGTCAAAATCAGTAATACTTTTATTCCTCCTTAATTTTACAATATAGTATTTAGCATATGTACAAATATGTTATGTCTTTATATTATGTCATTAAATGAAAATTTTAAAAATATGAAAATTTTTATTTATGTAATTTCAGCAAGAACTTGAAGGTACCTCGGAACTACCAATTGCAAATAAAGCTTTATTTTTACAACGAGGTCATGCTGCTGCAACAGCTTGTCAAAATGGTGATTTTGAAACGGCAGTCCTTTTATATACAGAAGCTCTTCAGCTTGATCCAGGAAATTATATTCTATACAGTAATAGAAGTGCAGCCAGGCTGAAGCAGGGACAATTTTCTTTAGCTTTACAAGACGCAATCAAAGCTAGGGAATTATGTCCGAATTGGCCAAAAGCTTATTTTAGACAAGGTGTGGCTCTTCAATGTTTGGGACGATACGGTGAGGCGTTAGCATCATTCAGTATGGGATTGCCGCAAGATGAAAATAATACTCAACTTCTTGGTGGATTAATTGAGGCAGCATTAAAATCACCATTGCGCTCATCATTTGAACCAGTTTTACAGCAATTAAGAGCTATGAATTTGGATCAATCACCTTTTGTTGTTATATCAGTTGTTGGTCAAGAATTGCTTCAATTAGGAGAATTTGAATCAGCGGTTACAGTTCTTGAGTCAGCTCTTCGAATTGGTTCGACATCTTTGAAATTACGAGGCTCAGTTTTTAGTGCTCTCAGCTCTGCCCATTGGGCTTTAAATAATTTAAATCAGGCAATTAGCTATATGCAACAGGATTTAGGAGTTTCTAAAAGTTTAGGTGATACTCCAGGTGAATGTAGAGCACATGGAAATTTGGGTAGTGCTTACTTTAGTCAAGGGTCATTTAAAGAAGCTCTGACAGCTCATCGATATCAGTTGGTTTTGGCAATGAAGTGCAAAGACACTCAAGCAGCAGCTAATGCTTTAACGTCACTGGGTACAGAAATATTATTAGCTTTACTGGTTTTGATCATTCTAATTTTTTTTTACTATTTTGTTAGGTCACGTTTACACTGCTACGGGTGACTATCCTAATGCACTCGCTAGTCATAAACAGTGTGTACAACTAGTTAAACAAATTGGCGATCGCCTTCAAGAAGCTAGAGAAATAGGTAATGTAGGAGCAGTATATTTAGCAATGGGGGAATTTGATTCTGCTCTTTCTTGTCATAACTACCACTTGACGTTAGCAAAAAAATTAGGAAATAAGGTGGAAGAAGCAAGGGCATATAGCAATTTAGGATCATCTCATCATTATAAAAGAAATTTTTCACAAGCTATTGCATTTCATGAACAAGTATTGAGAATCGCAAAACATCTGGGAGACAGAAATGTTGAATTAAGCTATAAAGCGAGGGCATATGCTGGATTAGGTCATGCTGCCAGATGTGCTGGGGATTTGCAAAAGGTAACATAATATTAAAATAATAGGATTTAAAAGATTTATAAGAATGTGTGTATGCATCTATTTTTCAGGCTAAAATGTGGCATGAAAAACAATTAGAAATGGCTTTAGCAGGTAGAGATAAAGTTGGAGAAGGTCGGGCTTGTTCAAATTTAGGTCAGTTTGAATTTAAATTTTTTAAGAACAATACATGATATTTTGAATTTTGTGACATTTTAATTTATAGGAATTGTATATCAGCTACTAGGACAGCACGATGGAGCTTTGAAATTACATCAAGCTCATTTGACAATTGCTAGACAATTACAAGATCGTGCGGGCATGGGAAGAGCTTACGGTAAGTTAAAAAAAATATTCAACATGATTTTTTATTGGAATAATTATTAATTTCTGCATTATCAGGTAACATTGGGAATGCGTATTCCGCCAGTGGTCTTTATGAACAAGCGATCAAATATCATAAACAAGAATTGATAATTAGTAAGGAAGTTAATGACAGAGCAGCGGAAGCTAGTACGCATGGAAATTTGGCTGTTGCGTGGCAAGCGTTAGGTGCTTTCGAATATGCTTATATTCATTATAAAGCTCATCTCAATTTATCTAGAGAATTAAAGGATACTGGTGGAGAAGCAGTTTCTTTGCTAAATCTAGCCAACTGTTTAAGCTCAAGGCAGGAATTTGGTCAAGCTGTACCTTATTATGAACAATATTTAATGTTGTCACAAGAATTGGGTATTTTCCTGAATTTTGCTCAAAATATAATTTTAATTTTGAAAAAAAATATTTTTTGTTAGGTGACGTCGCAGCTGAGGGTAAAGCTTGTCATTTTTTGGGATACGCGCATTATTGCTTGGGTAAAAACAAGAAAATTGCTTTCTCTTAGAAATTAGAAAAATAATTTGTTCTTTCTAGGTAATTATCGAGAAGCTGTGAGGTATTATGATCAAGACCTATCATTGGCAAAAGATTTACAAGATAAAATGAATATGGGAAGAGCTTATTGTAACTTAGGTCTTGCACATTTAGCGTTAGGGAACATTCAAGCATCACTAGAATCACAAAAATATTTTTTGGCTGTTGCTCACATGACTAATCATTTACCCAGCAAATTTCGTGCTCTTGGAAATATAGGAGATATATTTATTAGAACCGGAGAAACAGAAGAGGGAGTCAAAATGTACCAAAAACAACTAGAATTATCAAGACAATCTAGAGAAAGATTAATGGAAGCTGCTGGTAATTTTTTTTTTAAATACTTTATTAAATTAATATACTTAATTAATACAAATAAAAACATTATGCAGCTTGTGGAGCATTGGGGTTAGCTCATCGATTGTTGAAAAAGTTTGATAAAGCTTTAGGGTACCATACGCAAGAACTTACTTTACGGCAAGAAATGACAGATTTACCAGGAGAATGTAAGGCTCATGCACATCTTGGTAGTGTTCTTATGGTAAATATTCAAAAAATGTATATGTAAAAGATTCTTAGATTAATTAATATTTTACCAGGCGCTTGGAAATTATACTCATGCAGTAAAATGCTACCAAGAGCAGCTCGAAAGAGCTCAGGAGCTTCAAGATCTAGCAAAAGAAGCTCAAGCATTTGGAAACCTAGGTAAAAAACGAAAAGTTATTAAAATATTAGTTTATTAACCTGAAACTTTATTCTATAAACAGGGATCGCTAAATTGAACATGGGTCATTATGAAGAGGCGATTGGACATTTAGAGCAACAAATGGGTACTTTAGAACAAATCTCAACACCAACTACACAACATGACAAAGCGAGAGCCTTAGGACACTTGGGTGATTGTTATGATTCTCTAGGAGATTATGAAGAAGGAATTAAATGTCATAATCGACATTTGAAGTTAGCTATATCTCTACAGAGTTTCAGAGACCAAGAACGAGCGTATAAAGGCCTAGCGAGAGATTATAGATCTTTGGGAAATTTAAAAGAAGCATTAGTATGCTTTGAAAAAAGATTAGTTGTATCACACGAACTTGGACATTTCGAAGCTAAGGTAAATTATTAAGTTTCTGTCATGTCCATTAAGGTTTAAATATTTAATGTATCTTATTCTTGAAGGCTGCTGCTTATGGAGATCTGGGAAGCATACATTCAGCTTTAGAAAATTATGAACAAGCATTAAATTGTCTGGAACATCAAAGACAAATTGCTCTTGAACTTGATAATAAAATAACACTTTCGAATGCTTCAAGCGCTCTAGGGAATGTTTTAATGGAAATGGGAAATAGTGAAGAATCTCTGAAAGTTCATAAGTCTGACTTGGACATGAGTGAAACTTTGGAAAATTGTGCTTTGCAATCAAGAGCATGTGGGAATTTAGGAACAGTTTATGAAACCTTAAAAGAGTACAACGAAGCAGTTAAATATTTTGAAAAACAACTTTCCTTAGCAACGGATAGACTATCGAAAGCATTTGCTTGCTTATCATTAGGTAAGTCATAAGTAGTCTTTTCTTGAAAAGTATTTATTTAAATTTTAATTTACAGGGCGAGCTTATAATCAAATCAACGAAACGGCACAGTCTATCAATTATTTAAGGCAAGGATTAGCTATTACACAATCATTGAATAAATCGGAAGAAGAAGCTAAAATAAGATACCAATTAGGTAACTTTTCTTTTCATTATTTAAGTTGCATTCATTTAGTTTGTTTGTTTTTTTCTTAATAGGGCTGGCTTTGAAATGTAGTAATGACATCGAAAATTCTCGAACACAATTGGAGACAGCGGCTCAGATTTTAGAATCACTGAGGATGGATCAGAGGTTACCGGAAGAGAAAAAAATTTTATTTAATTTACAAACATCCTGCTACCACATTTTGCAACAAATATTAACTCAAATGAGTAAAAATGATGAAGCCTTAATAATTGCTGAACGATGTAAATCTAGGGTTACCAATCCCGAAAATTTGAATATATCCAGAAAAAATCTTATAATTTCGTTGGAAACTATTTTAGAGACTGTGAATAAATGTAAAGCCAATGTCCTGTACTTTAGTATTGCTGGTGATGATCTTTATGGATGGTTCTTACAACCACAGAAAGGTATTGTAAGATTCAATTCACAAAAAATTGAAGAAAGCTTACTAAAAATAATGCCTGAAAAATTATCAAGCAGTGATAATAGTTCCAAAGATAATCTTCTCGAAAAGTATGTAAATTTAGTAAGGGACAGTTTGGGAGTTAATATCGATAATAATGCACAGGAAAATGATAATTCTGGTTGGCGCTCTAGTTCCGAAAATCTTTTGGATGATATTGCAAATGAAAGACCTGGTTTTTTGAGAATGGTGAATCGGAATCATCTCATGAATTCAAGCAATTATTCACTTAGTTCATTATTCTCGCTTGGAAGCGTTGGAGGATCAAGTTTACAAGGCTCTACAAGAAGCTTTCAGGGTTCTTCGAGGGCGCTACCACCATGGCAAGGACCGTCATGTTTACATAATTTATACAATTTATTGTTGGAGCCATTTGATGATTTAATACCAACAGGTATGTACGCTTTTCTTTGATTTAATCAATTGAACCTTAATGAAAAATTAGTTTTGTTTGATTTTGATAGAAATTATGTTCGTCTATTTGTGTTTAAATATACCTACCGTTATTATATGCCCGATTTGCATTTAATAATTTGTCCGATCGATATGCATTGAATTAGGAATTTGTTTACATTATGTAAATTCTTTTAGATGCCATAAAAAACCTAATAAGAAAATAAGTACATATATACATACATACATTTAGATATAATATTAAATTCGATTTTTTTATCTTGTTTCAGGCTCGACGGTTTCCAGAGTAGGAAAAAAAGAACTAATTATTGTTTTGGAAAATGATCTGTATCTTGTACCTTTTGCTGTTCTAAGAAGTGGTAAAGAGGATGGCGAATATTTATCAGAGCGATGTTCCATATTGACAGCTCCTTCCTTACAATCATTAAAATACAAACTTAATTTCAAAAATAAGAATATTCCAAATAAGGAACAGACTGAGGCTTTGGTTATTGGTTCAACTTCAAGTCAGGAAGCAGCTTTGGTTGCAGACATGTTACAAGCTAAGCTTTGTACCTCGACCAAAGATGCTGTGATTTCTGAATTACCAAAAGCAGATTGCGTTCATTTTGTTGCAAATATTAATTGGAAATTAGGTGCAATTATTTTTAGTAATATGGATTTGGCCCATGGTCCAGATCAAACTAGAGGTAGTGTTGCGGAATCAATAGAAGATAGTAATATTGAATTCGTTCGTGAAACTGGAGAAAATTCCGATTTTTCTTTAACAGCAGTGGATATTTTAAAAATGAAATTGAATGCTAAAATTGTAGTTATAAATTCATATAGTTCAGCAGGTCCAGTTAATGGTAATGGAATTTCTAGTTTGGCTAATAGTTGGTTATTATCTGGAGCTGGCGCTGTTTTAATTTCATTGTGGCCAATCCCAGAAACTGCTTCCAAAATACTACTTCGAGCTTTTTATTCAGGGCTATTACAAGGAGTACGAGCAGCAAGGTAAGCAAGACTCAAATTATTTTCCTTTACTACCTTTTAAAACATAAACCTTTTTCTTTTTCAGAGCACTTGCTGATGCAATGCAAACGGTAAAACTCTCTAAACATTTTGCTGCTCCTGTTAATTGGGCTGGATTTTTGCTATTAGGCTCACCTAACGTTAGACTATCAAATAAAGTTGTTTTAATGGGTAAAGCCTTGTGTGAATTGATGCGGAGTCCAGATAAATGCAGAGATGCTTTGAGGGTTTGCTTACATTTGGTAAGTTAAAAGTTTCTCATTCATAATAATTGCAATTTTTGTACGAAAATTATTTTAAGGTTGAAAAAAGTCTGCAGAGAATACATCGAGGTCAAAGAAATGCTATGTATACTACACAAAAAAGTATTGAAAATAAAGCTGGTAATGTTAATGGATGGAAAGACTTACTTATTGCAGTTGGCTTCAGATTTGAACCTGCCGCGAATGGAATACAATCAAGTGTATTTTTTCCTCAAAGTGACCCAGAAGATCGCCTTTCACAATTATCAGCCAGTTTGCAAGCTTTGTTGGGCTTAACTCCATCTACTTTGATAGCACTATCAAAACTTGTTTACAGTAGTTCGGACGTAGCTGATGATATTATAGCAGTTATACGAAAAGTTCTAATCCAATATCCATCAAAAAGTACATCTGATATTGATATTAGTATTGAAGTTCCCTTGAGCGTACGCTTGTGGAGAACATCAGGCTGTCATGAATTACTTGCTTCATTAGGGTTTGATTTGACAGAAGTTGGGCAAGATCAAGTAATATTGAAAAACGGAAAGCAAGCGAATCGAAGGAATTGTCAATTTGCATTGCAAGCTCTTTTGGCTCTGTTTGGTATGATAAGTTCATTAATGATTCTTAAAATGATTTCATAAATAATATGCATATTTATTTCAGATACCCAAGAAGCACCAAAAAGTTTAGGGGTGGATTCGAGTAGTACGGAATCTTTAAACGAAGAAAGTCGATCGGAAAGTAATCATTTGGAATCAAATCAAGCTCTTAATTCGTTACATCAAGGTCGAAGTATATCACCAGCGGGAACTGTGAAATCCGCAAGCTCTTTCATAACCTCACCTCCTCTACCAATCCAACATGCGCCTATTTTGAGTGGAAACAGTGCATTCACATATGTTAAGAGAAGAGGAGAACCTGATGGTGGGGGAAATGAAGATAGCATATCGAAAAATAATGTTGCACAATGCTCGAATACATTATATCCGAATTTTGATAACAGTTTGGCGAATACCACAGATAGTGAGCAATCTGATGGTTACATTTCTCAAACATTATACAAGACTAAAGCACCTCGTTTAGGGTATTCAAGTTTACGTGGGCCCGTAAAAGTTAAAGTCACTAGACCAGGCGGAGGAGGAGAAAGTGATGCAGCTTTTACGCCATCACCACCGGTTACGCAAAATTCAGTTGAACCAAATGTTTCAATGGCTTTGGCACATCAAACGAGAATAAGAAATTTATATTCAAGTAATTTAGGATATTTATGTGAGAAAACTATTCCAGAGTTTAATATACCATCTACTTTAATGCGTCGACCTGATAGCTCCAGCTCTGCTGGATCTGATTGGGAAGTTTCAGGCCACGCAACCGTTTTGCGAAGGTCTACGAACCATTGTCAAAATTTGCCTTTGGTTGAGAATTTGAAACCATTAGCTCCATTATCTCCTATTTATAACAATATGGGAAATTCAGCAGTACTAGTAGCTCATATGATTAAAAACTCTGGAAATTTATTAGAATCAGCCAGTTCTGATTCGGAAGGAGCTTTAAAAATGACAGCGCATCCTACAATTGGATTAAGAGGAAAATCTAAAATTAAAATGGGTGGAGGAAATCACCATGCATTACAAAATCAAGCAGATCACGGAAATTTTATTGACAAATTGAGTGTTAGGACGGAGGTCAGCAATATTCTGTCAAATGAAAGTGAAAAACGTCAGCTAAACAATCAAGATAATATAGAACCATCAAAATTATTCTTACCACCTACAACAGATAATGAAATTATTTTTTCAAATAATCAAAATTTCAAAACAATGAAAGATTCATTAAAATCTAGTACTAAAAGTATTCAAGACTCTATACTCCGTCATATGAACAGAGAAATGACACCTAGCATTTCCGAAGTTTATCATGAAAGAAATTTAGGTTTAGGTCTGGCTCCACCTTTATCAAAACTTCTACTAAATTGCGATGAAGGCGATGTAAAGATCCCCACATCTTCAATAAAATCTATTGTCGACAGTGTTATTGAAATGGATATAAATAAAAATAACTCAAACCCAAAAGATGTATGTATATTGTGTAATGAAAAAATCGATTGTACTTGCAGGTGTAAAGGTAACTCGACTGCTTTAAAAATGCCAATACACAAACCTTGGCTGAGCAATGTACCGTCAAGTATAGTAAAAGCAAGTGATTTAACTACAGCAGATATTTTAGAACGACAAAACAACAAAATTAAAAAGGTTACTAACGACTCTACGTTATTAAAAGACATCAACTCCTCTAAATTTGAAGAGAATCCAACTATTAAATATGGATTTGAATTTACGGCACGCAGAGATGAAGGTGACGGCAGGTCTGTAGCAGATTCACAATGCAGTAGTACATATAAAACAGATACAAATAATTTACAAAAAAATTTAAAAATGTTACCGAAGCCAAAACTAGGTAAAAATATATGAAAATTGTAATTTCAAATAAAAAAACTTTTAAGACAATTCCATTTATTTTTCTGAAAAGACCTCCTCCTAAGATTTTTATTTTCTAGTATGAAAGCTTTGCTACTGAAGACTTTTTATTAAATTCTTAAAATTGGAAAGTAATAATTTTTTAGTTTCGTTTTTTAAGCAGGGTACAAATTTATAAATTTTGGAAAAGATTATTTTTGAAAATATTCTTATGATCAGAATATTAAATTTCGAATAAGTCAGTTCAGCATTTATTTAAATTATTATTTTTTTTTTTTTGAAAAAGTACATTATATTTTACTTAAAAACGTAAACGAGCATTTTACATGTATAAGATCTAGATTTAAAGTTATTGAAATTAGTTTATAGTATTATACATAGCATTAAATTTATCGCGTTCTTCATTTTTAAATATACTATATGATTTTTTAAGGTAACCCCCAATATCTGTGATTTTCTTTTTTGTTTGTCCCTTCCTGGAAACTTATTTTTCATATAGCAAAAAATTACATTTATTGTGTTCTTTATTTTTAACTAAATAAACAGTTGACTAAATTAAGAAACATAAAACTAATAATAATAGAGGGACTGAATTATTTATTATTATCAAACTATTGTAGAAATACGATAATAACATACAGTATTAAAAATGGCAGAAATGTTTTTATGAGGTATTTCAAAGTCTTATCTTATATCTTTTTCTTAACTGACTATCATTTTCGTTTAACCATAGATGTAAAACAAAAAATTAAGGTTGGCGAAAATTAATAAACTAAATAGGAAACTCCTTGTAAAAAGAATAAAAAATAAAATTAAGAAGAGAATGAAAGATTTAATTAGGTATTTCATTTACCAGTTGACCATTTTAATAACATTGTCATTTGAAATTTACATAATAAAATAGACATACATATCATATTATTATTAAGAAATAATATTTACTCAGAAAATAATAATCATAATAATATTTGCAGCCAAGCTATATATATCGATATTTTGTAAATATTTTTAAAATATTATCTACTTATTATTGCAATGTAATAAAAATTTTTTTGTTTATTTTGAAATAATTAAAGAATATTATATATTTATTTTAATGATTTTATTGTATTATTATTTATATTTATTTCAGTTTAAATTAAGTACATTAATAGCTTTTGACTTTTAGTTTTTCTATTTTTTATAAATAAATTTAAAATTTTAATCAATAATTTTTCTTCACATCATATTATTTGCAATTTATTTTCCCCATGCAGATTGTAATTTTCCCCAATTTTCAGACCGCTTTCCCCATAGCCCTTTTAAATTATTCCATGCTGGTTCTCTTTTGCCCCAAGATCCTGCAAAAAAAAAAATATTATAAATTTTCATATAAGAAATGTGAAAAATTTTGTAAAAAATTAATATTATTATGGAAGAATAACAACCAGATTAAATGCTTCTGCTACTGAATGCTGCTAAACTTCAGTACATATTTACCTCTGAATTTATTCCATTCGTTGGCAGAACGTCGTTTACCCCAAGCTGAATTCATATTTTTCCATGCTCTCTTTGAGTGCCGTTGTTCATTAGATCCATCATCATTGGGCGCAAAATTGTAGACTTCAGGAAATCTTATCATGTTATCGTATTCGTTATCTGATTTGGTATCATCAAATTCCTTACTTTCACCTAACAAATTACTGGATTCATCAAAGTGTTCCAAATTTGAGTCGTATCCATCTGCAGCTCGCTTGCCCCATGAGCCTTGTAAACTTTGCCATGATCTCTTAACAATATTATTGTTTTCACTGTCGTTATCACTTTCAAGAAATACACCGTAACTTGGATATTCTGATAATAGTTTTAATTTATCTAGCTCTGATATATCACTGTTGGATAATGTTTTTGAAGTTGGTGAACCATTTACTAATTTAACAATCAATAAAAATAAAATTGAATTTAAATTTATAATTGACCAACGAAAAATTAAATTTCTACTCGAAATAATTGCTTTAACATTTTTTGTTGAGCTCCGGTTATAAAACATTTTAATTATCTGTAAATAAATAAATTTCATTTTTAATTGGAGATAAATTAATTTAACATTAATGTAGGTTCTAATTTTAAATGATATTTCCCATAGGATTATCGCTCTTCAAATTTTGATCGAGATGCTATGAATGTTATCGATGATATATGGTGGTTTAAGAAAAAAAACGAAAACCCTGAAAAAGTAAAGAGATAAAAAACATAGGTATGTATATCATCTGTTGCCAAGCATCTTACAAGCAATATTACATTCCAATCATTTGCTATTTACAAAAAATTTTAAGTTTCTTTCAACGAAGATAGAAAATATTTTGACTAGAAAAAAAAACTTTAAAAATGTTTTCGGTGAAAATTGAAATAAGTTGAAATTTGTTTTAGGTATATGATTCCCTAAATATTATATACATGACCACACATAGCAATAATATCTCTCTATCTATATTTTTTTTATTAAAATTAAACGTGATGCTTATTAATTGCCCCTTTATTTCTTGTTTTTAATATACCTTTCCGAAAAGAATAGATAATTCAAAGTTAAAGAAATGTTTTTTCAATTAGCCAACCCTTAATTATTACCTCTATATAACAATTTTTTATTTAAAAAAAAATCCTAGAAAAATAAAAAGTAAAAGAAAAATTTTCGTCGACCGAAAAATAGTTTACATAATTGTAAAAGACTTATGATGAATAATTTCATGATATTTTTGATAATATTATCTTTAATTATTATTTTGTTTTTTTTTGCTTTTGAAAAATATGAAAATATTTTATCAGTCATAAATAAAACTTCAAATGCAAACCACTTTCAAGTAGTGCTCACGTTTATTTAACTGAATATTGTGCCATCTAAAGTATGATTTTTTTTAGTTCACATAATTTCTATCTTTCAAAAAAGCCCAAAAACATTATTATAATTCTCATATTTAACTGCAAGAAGAAAAAAATAAAAAGAAAAATATTATACCAATAATTTTTTTTTAAATTAAATTGTTTAATATATGCAAATAAATATATAAAAAATTTTAAAATAAAAAATGGTTAATTTATTCCAAGAGCAGTTTGCAATCTATAAAAAGCTTTTCATAAATAAAAATTGTATATTGTCTTTACCCGAAATTGAATTGTTCATTGTAAATTATTGCCCATTAATAATATTAAATTAAAGAACAGGGTTACTTAGTGAATTTTTTACTTCATTTAGACAATGTAGAGTACATATTCTATTTGCATAATTTTTTTCTATAATTTATTTATAATTATAATGATTTAATGAATATGATTTAAAACTCTGAGAGGTTTAACTCGTAACAAAACATATTCGGAAACGAAAATTTATGGAAACTCTATTAATTGAAACAGAAGGAACTGGAGAAATCAATTTAAAGTGAATAAATAAATTGTAAACACGTAAAATTTAAATAACATAATTTTTTTTTTTTTACCATAATCACAATAATATATTAATAAATTTCGAAAACAAAAAACGGATTAATACTTATTTTAAAAATTTCAATAATATTTTGACAATTTGTAAACTACAAGTAATGAAATCAAAATATGTACTTATATTATATTATATCAACACTATCAATTACATACATACATATTGTTAATGTTATAAATATAAAATATGTTAATTATAGAAAGCACAAATTATTTCAAGCACTTTGTATTATTTACTTCGAATGTGGTGGTATTTTTTCAATTTCAATTAAAATATTATGGAATTTTTTTTTGTATATATGAAAATGAATATAATGTTATAAATTTAATACATTATTTTATTACGTACGTAATTGTTATATTTTTAGGACTTATCACAATAAAAGTTCGGACTTATCACAATAAAAGTTCAGACATTCATATATTATAATAATTATAATTAAAAGTTATATTCAAAGTATCACTTGCTAGAAATTCTTAAAATAACAATTTGAATTAATTGTTTTTATGTATTACATATGTATTACAGTTATATATGTAAAATTTATAATATTATGCTAGACAGAACGTTTTAAAATAAGAATAATGAGTAAATTGGAAAAATATACATGTACAAATATATAAATATATATTTTGGTTCAAAAGACTCAATCAATTTAATTTCCTCAAATTTAGGTTAAGGATAACAATTAATTTTTTTTTAAAAATGAAAGTATAATATTGCTTTATAATATTTGTTGTGCTATTCTTAATCATACGAAATGTATTTTTAATTTTTAATATTCTGTAATTTAATAGTGTTTTATGGTTGTAAATTTATTTATTAATTGAAATATATATATATATTTATGTATTGATTGATAAAGGAACTTTCTGTAATAAGTTAAAGACGTTTGCAGATTTTAACAAATTTTAAAAAAAGAAGTAAAAATTTGTGATCTTTCTTTTAATTTTTCGTAAATATATATATAAATATTCTGTCTATCTAAAAGTCCAAGTGTTTAAAACTAATATAATATTAAATCAAAAAATGAAAGTCAACTCAATTTCGAAAGTTAATTACATTAAATCTGAAAATTAATCTCGATTTTAATTTACTTTATTTCGAATTTTTATAAAATGCAAATATGCGCTTTTTATTCACAATTTCTCTCCACAATTTCACCCTATTTGAACAATTTCTCTCCTCCCTATTATGTCCTGTTTTTGTACTAAATTCCTTCCAATCTAGATACTCTATTCTATTACAAGAAAATTAATCCCAAAATGATAATGAGTAGATGATGTAGATTGACGGAACTTAAAAAAAAATTTTTAGGGGCTGAGAGTAGATTTCAATCAAAATTAGTATCTGAACAGAGAGCGCATATAAACAAAAAAATATCGTAAAATATTTAAACTGAAATGTTGAAAGCGGTTCTTCATATACGAGGTATTGTTCTATTTTGTTTTTATTCATAATAATAAGAATCTTTTTAAGAATTAATATAAATAATAAAATCAGGATTTTAGGATGATTTTCTTGATCATCATGTCTCGTAATAAAATTATTATAAAATATAACTTTTTTTTATGTAACACCTCTCCTCATGTACATTATATATGTATTATTGTTAAAAAAATATATGTCACCATAAAGATTAATGATTTTTATATGCAAAAAGAAATGACTGAATGTCATGATTCTGATGGCAATAAGGATATAATAACGATAACATGTTTAAGGATATACGTTTTTAATTTTCCATTTTGCTGACCACGTTTTTTTCAGCTCATGAAAATTAGGAAACAAAATAAATATGTTTTTGATATTTGAATGGAGGAAGAAAATCATGAATTTTTACTATTTTCTTTTAATAAATAAATGTATTGTATACACGACACATGTAGGTACCTAACTACTTAAAAATAATTGTGTTTAATATTTATTGAGTTTTTACTTGTTAACAAAAAAATTATTCACTAAAAAGCTAATTCTGAAATAAATTGCAGAAAACTAGTCTTCAAACATTTATTTAAATTTCAACAGGTAAATTTTGTTTTATCAGTTTTTTAAGTAATAGTTTTCGAAAAACATTTCCAATCAACAAATGAATTAAAAAAAGAAATGGGTAAAAAAGTTTGATCACTGCACTAAATGTTAACTCTGTTATCATAGGCCTAAAATTTAGGGAATAAAAATAGTACATATTGAGAGTCGTATATAAAATAATAAATATTAGATATAGTAATATATAAATTTTATGCCTTCAGATCTGAATGAGAATAATTCATTCACAAACTATTACTATTATAATATTAGTATTATAGAAAACATGATAGAGCAGAGTTAGTTCTATGATTTCAATATTCAAGACTTTTATTATTTACTTTAATAAAAATAACAAATTATAACTTTTTTCAAGAGAACAATATTTTTTCGCCATGAAAGTTAATAAAAGATAAAAAGTATTCAATTTTATGAATTGCAAAAAAGTTTTCTAAGAATAGTAAGTTCCACCTACAATCATTTTATTTTAAAACTATAATCTCTAATAAAGCTATATAATTTTGAATGTTAAATTAAATTTGAATATTTAAATAAGTGATTTAAGATTTTTTTTTATTCAAAAAGATCCCTTTTGGGAATATTTTAACTAAAAACGTTTGCTTTACGCTTTCTTCACAGCACACTATATATATTAAAATAATTTTATACTTTCTTAATACATAGAATAGATAAAAATATATTGAACATAAATTTTTAAATAGAAAGTACTTTAACGGAAAAAAATTAAATTTAAATTATCTCTTTTATTTCTTAACTTCGTATACCTAACAACCTACAACCTACATATCTATATATTTTTATCAGAGTGATTTATAGCAGATAATTCTGCTTGTTTCAATTTTCAGAATAATTTTCTTTATTTTTTATGATAAAACAATATAATAAATTTCTAAATGATTAAATATCAGAAAAAAAAAAAGTTTTTTAAACTTCATTCTCGACAAGAAAAATAAAACACACAAAAAGGAAAATTTTTTCTGTTAAATTTTAATGTTATTCATTTTGTTATATGCCTGACACCTGTTGAATTTTTCTTTCCACGTAAAAATATTTTATTGGTATGTTAAGTGGAAAAATGGATTGACTATATATATTATACTTTATTAGGTATCAATTTATACCTTTTTTTCTTCAAGTATATATTAAATGGATATAAAAAATTAGAATGAAATAAAAATCAGAAACTGAAAAATTTTCTTTGTTAAAAATTAGCTCATGTTTGTAATGGCTATATGAAATTTATTGGGCAATTTTCGTGAAGATTTTGATAAATTGATTATATTGGAGACCACTTTTTTATTTCAATATAGCATTGCTATTGCTAAACATCTTCATATTCGTACATAATTTTTAATTTTTTTTATATTTTTTAGTTAAGCCACTGAAAGATTTTTTATCCGACTTAATTATTTGAGATAAAAAAGAGACTGCGACTTAAATCAGTTTTTTTTTAACTTCTGTAACTTTTAATTATTTGTATCCACACACGAAATAAGTACAAGCTACTTTTTTTTAATTATCTAATATTCTAATTAATTATGTAAATAAGTTATTCACAATATATGATATTAGGAGTTTTATATATCCCTTAATTTTAATAATATAGATTTAATTTGACTATTTCACTGTGCTTTAGAATTAATTTTCTTATTAAAATTATTATAAAATTCAATTAGACAATAATTATTGTTCAATATTAAAATTGTAAACCAAATCCTTTATGTTTAAATTTTTATCAATATTTATAGGTAATTAGTATTCAATGCAGCAATAAGATCATGTTAAAAATACAGCTTCGTATTATTTGCCTATTAGATTAAAAAAAAACAAAATTTTCATGTGATTTGCCTATCTTTAAAGGATTTATTTTAATAATACCTTTTTCGTAAGTGCAATATAATACATAACACAGATCATAAAATTAATAACACAACCTAACTAATCTTAATGTTTGAATTTGTTTTGAAAATTAATAATAAAATTTATACATTATCCATTATCTCTTACAAATTCACAATGCCGAACAAGATATCAAGATAATAAATGTTGCTTTTGCATAAATTTGAAATACCTACTTTTGAATAAAAATACTTTAACTTTCTTGAATTTTTTGATTTTTTTTTTGTTATAAGTTATAACATATTTTATATTATATCATTGAGTACATGAATATGATACCCATAATACAGAATTTTACTTTCATATAACCGTCTGTTGCTTTGACTGGCATGTAATTTGAATATACATGGGTATTTTGTTTGGCATTAAGATAATGTTGAGCTTTTTAGTAAGTTCTTTAGTCATTCAAAATTTTATTTTCAATTCAGAAAAAATCTGTAAAAATTATTTTCACCTTAGCTATAATAATATGTATAGGTAATATTATTATGAAATTGCTAGCTATTTTCAACTAAATTAAGTTATAAATTGTATTTATGTTTTTTGGCTGTTGATATTCTGTTAATTTTGTTCTAAATTTTGGGAGCAGTCAGCCTATTCAATTAATAAAACTACAAAATGTATTACATTTACATCACATAATTTTATTTTATTGTCCAATTTTCGCAAATATTTCGCACTTTGCTTAGTGCATTATCAATGCCTATATTTAACGGATAAAACATATATTAATTTAAGGATTACTACACAACGGAAAAATCAAATTTTATACAAACAAAAAACTTACATTTATAAAAAATTGCATTACGTTAAATTACGTTAAATTAAGTTATTCTTTATTCTAGTTATTATAGTGAAACGATTCTGAACTTTATACTATAGTAAGAAAAGAAAGGTTATTTTGATTTCAAATTCAATGAAAGTATAAATTATATGAATTAGACCATTAAATTAGTCTTTTAAGAAACTTTTACCGAAGCATATTTTAAAATTTGATGAAATTCGAATTTATTTTGTTTAAATTTTCTTAATTTTTACATGATTATGTAATCTTAATTTCGTGAAAGCTCAAACTAAATTTGTTTGCGGTGTAACGTAATTTTTTTCATTGCAAAAAATTTTTAAATTATGTTCAAGTACTTAGCAAGTATGGTGCACAAACACCACACGACATAAATAAGCTTAAACCATATTAAACTAACAATTGATTTTAAATCAAACAACAATAAACATCATGTTTTTATTAAGAACATGATGATATGCCCTAAAAGCTTACTGTGATATAACATTGGGTGTATCGAAATATTCATTGCGAAATAAAAAGAATATCAAAAAAATTAACAAATAAATTGAATAAATAGTTTAATTCTGAGTTGTAGCGAATAATATATGAAAATGTTGGCTTTAAATAATTTCAATTTTAAAACGTTTTTATTAGTTCACTTTGTTGTTCGGTACAAACTTTGTAATCAATTTTTCAGGCACTTCTAGATGAGATAGAGGCTTGAAAATTGGAGCATAGGTCAGAAATGGATGACAATGCAACATAATGTAAACATTTTTGAGGTTCCACGGTTCCATCCATGGTTCCACTGATTCACGAAATTACATCACTGCACCGATTTGGCTTAAATTTTGGATCCGAGATGGTTATAGAATATTAGAAATTTCGATCCGAGGCTCCGTCGGAGGGGCTACTTTAGAAGCCGGTTTTGGAATTTACGTATATTCCGATAAAATGTTGTAGCGTTGGACCCGAAAAACCTATTTAAAAAACTGGATGTTGAAAGGCCCTCAACTGTTACACCAGGGCTCAATTAGGGGCTATACAACAAATTTCGAAATTTTGAAAATAAGGGGATAAATTTCGAAATTTTATTTTTATGGCTAAATTCGATTCAAATAAGATTAAAAAGGAAAAAATAAATAAATAAATAAAAAAAAAAAATTAAAAACAACGTTTTTATAACGGAATAAAATAACTAAAAAGTAAAAAATATAATCAGATAATAATTGATAACCTCATACCGATTTCCCTGAAAATTAATTCTCACGAAAAACGTGGGGCGCCTAAAACATTTTTATCAATATTGTTTATCACACGCTTTTCGTGAGAATTAATTTTCAGGGAAATCGGTATGAGGTTATCAATTATTATCTGATTATATTTTTTACTTTTTAGTTATTTTACTCCGTTATAAAAACGTTGTTTTTAAAATTTTTTTTTATTTATTTATTTTTATTATTGAAATTAAAACTTATATATTAAGCATAAAAATATAAAACAAAATAACAAAGAATATATGTAACAAATGTAACAAAGCGTAACAAAGCAATGGAATTACATTTTTTATAAAATTTAAGTCGAAAACAAATTTTTTTTCTAATAAGGATATAATGTGAGTTTTCTTAGATGGACATCCACTTGAATATTGGAGTTGTCGTTAACCTACGCCCGGCTTGTTCGGTTGAATAATCAGCTAAGGTTGCAATTTGTATAAAAATTCCTTCTCTCTTTCTTTTAAAATGTCGAAAATCTATATTCGAATATAATATCAAAGGCAAAGATATGAATTCTTTTATTCTTTGTAATAAAAACCTAAAAATGTATACTTTTTTTAAACAACCCAATATGTCTAACATGAATAGAATAAAATAATTTACACAGAAATATGTACATTGTACATGCTTTATATGTTTTACATTGATATACATTTATCCTGTACTAACTTCATTTAGAAATATGACGAAGGATAGATATGTACTTTAACATTTTATTTCTTTTGCCAAATTCTCTAGGATATCATTATTATGCATTCACGCGCTCATTTCCCATTTTACGAATAATGTTTTTATGATGATATGATAATTGCTTGTTTAAATTCTTGACAAAATAAATTGGTTCAAACTGAATTTTTCGTAGCCGTTGTTGTTACAAATAATTAACCGATTTAACATAATAAAATTTTAGTCTTTTTCTATTTGTAGACATTATGCTGATTAATAATGATTAATGATTATATAATTCATAATTTTCAAAAAAAATTCTAACCTGAGAGAAATTGAAGACAGTGCTTGTAGAGTTAATATACATATATTTCTTCCCAGGTCGACATCATTTTAAAAGTTAAGTATCAACTGAAATAATTCCAAAAAACTCGGACAACATGAATTTTTAGTTAAAAGAAATAAAATTAAAGAAGCGTTAGCTTAAGCTATATTATATTTTATATAATTGGTATTAATTTATGTTTTCAAATCAATCATAATTCCAATATGAAGAATTTGTCAACAGATGTCTACTTATTCCTTATGTCTTATGTGTATAAGATATAAAGGAGTAAGCAATAAGTCGGAAAATATTGTGGTTTACATTGATGCTTAATATAGTTGATAGTTTGATCAATCTGATTTTTTTTGAATCATCTTAATATTATAATGATGAATTTCGATTTTTTTTTATTTTATTTTATTTTATTTTATATTCAGTGATTCATTATTTGTGTTTTTTAACTTAAGCCATAAACATAAAATAAAACTTTTAACATCACCACAATTTTGATCCCCTAATGAAAAACAATTTTAAGAAAAAAAAACATATCGAAACTAGATGAATTTATTTTGTAAAGTAAACAAGAGATTGCGTCTATTTAAGTTAATGTATTTTGAAAAACATAAATATTTAAAGTCTAGAGGCATTTAATACTGCCACAACTCGTATATTTACCTTTTTTATTTAATCCTTGCTTTCAAATTCAAGATCTCAAAAGGTTCCGAAAAGAAATGTTCATTTCTTTAATTTTATTTCAGAATATACCATTTGACTCTAAATTCTGATCATACGATTGTCTAAAATGGCTATCGAAATTCTGTCAAATATTTGCCTTCACAGTTATCAAAAACTAAAAGTTAACTAACGAAATTAAAACGTTGTTATTAATTTATAAATACATATACAAATTTTTTAACCTTTGCAAATTCCTACGTGCGTGTTTTAGGCTCAAAATTAACGGAAAATGTTATAATTCAAAATTAAGACTGCCTTAATTTTCTTATTTTACGAATGAAACATACTTCACTCATCAGGGATAGTATCACTCTAATAAAAATTCAACATTTTATTTCATTTCGCATTTATTTTTTCAAAAATTTTAGTCTTTGATATATTTTTTCATTTCAACTAACGGACCTACAAACATATACAAAATATTTAAATTTCTGCACAAAATATTTAAGGATAAATATTTATTTCAAAGAAAAACAAAGTAAGTGTTCAGGCAAATAAGATATGTGTTTTGATTTTTAAATAAGAGAATTCACTTAGAATTAATTCAATGGCATTTAAATGAGATGCCTCCAACTTAAAATTCATGTCATGTGTATTTTTTAAGAAAATTTTTCTCATATGTATTAAAATTGCACTTAGAAAAAGATATAAAATGATTCGAATCCACCTACATACTTATAACTAAAAACAATATTATAAATATTTTAAGTGAAATGTTTTTTTTATAATTGCCCTGAATTTGAAGAATTCTCTTTAAAAATATTCGTTTTATTAAACTTTTTCTAAGTACATAACATCATAGCTGGATAAAATTTTCATTAATATATTTGAGTTTTATTGAAAAAATTCTAGTTACTAGTTTGTGTGTGAATTATAATTGTCTCAAAAATTTCATACATATTAATGTACACTCAATTACGATTAATTTCATATTTTAACAAATAAAAGTTTTCATTGAAACAGCAAAATTTTATAATTTCTAAGTGCATTTGAAATAAGAAGGTTTAATTTAGTAAAGAAATCAAGTTATGAAAACACAAATTTTATGAAAAAGGTATCATTAATGCAAATTACATATTTTGGAATAATTTATAAATTTGATTTATATTATCTAGAATATTTCTATACGGTATATTCTAAACAGAAATATTATAAAAACGAATTAAATTATAATTAATAATACTATATATAATATACTTATTCGTAAAATATTTACAACAACTATTAATTGAAATAAGTATTTAGTTTTTCTTTAAAAATCAATCATGCGAGAGTAATTAAAATAAATCATCTCAGATTACAACTTTTTACAATCAATATGTTTAGGTAATTGTGTATGTATATAAAAATGTAGTATGCATACGGGACCACTAATTAGAATTTTGATAGAGAATAAAAATCAAAAGATAATTAAATGTAAAATATGAGATATGTACAACGTTTTTCTTCATAAAATTAGAATATATACAACAGGTATTTATGCTTTTAATAATTTTTAGATTTTTTAAAATTTAATTTAGAATTGAGTAAGCAGCAGAAAGTCAAAATATTATAGGAATCAATTCAGAGTTTGGTGAAGTAAAAACATAAGACTTATATTATTTTTATATTAATATTCAATTTTAAGTATTTTGAAATTGGTAAAAACCGCTGTCAGTATTATAAATTTGGATTTGAATTATTATTAAATAGAAATAATAATTTAAAATAAACGTTATTTTTTCGTGTGACATAATTATATCTATCTTAAAATTTAATTTAATTTATTCATCTTTAGTTCCAGATCATCTAATATAGAACTTTGTAGTGCACAAATGACATGACATAAAATGAAAAAACATAAGCATTGTACATATTCATTGAATTATAAATCAAAATAATATTTTACCACTCTGGTTTTTGGTAACAAAATTCTCTTAATTAAAAATTTTCAAAATACGTACAATCGTACTGTACTTATATCAAGATATACTAGTGATTAAGTTTTTTTTTTGCATAATTGTGTATTTTCGTCAGGAAGAAAACTGACCATTATAGATTTTATGTAAATAGATATGTTTGTATATTTGTGTCAAAGACTAATATTTATAGCAATGTAATGATTGTACAATTTTTGTAACATAAATTTGATCTTCTTGAAATTAGGAAAAAAAAAACAAAATAAATATTTTTCACTAAATATATTATTTATATGAAGTATTATGAACATAAACACTAAGAATTGTAGGTAATTAAAAACATTATAAGAGAACCCTTTCTTATTTTATTTAAATTTTGGTTTTTATAATTGTGAATGAAAATTTCTTTTTACGAAATTCTCATAACGAAAATATTTGTTTTATTTTGGTAAAAAAAATGTTATCATTTTACTGAACAAAATGTTACTTTTTTTCTGACATATTAAACTAAATATAAAGGAAAGTTCCAATTTCATTCAACTTTGTAATTGAATTTAAAATCTGAAGTATTTTTAAATTTCTTACTTGAGTATAAGGTAATAAAAAATTTGATTTTATCAAATCCAAATTTTCTTTAAAAAATCTTATTTTGTAATACATAATTTTGTATTACACGTCCTTAAAATTCTTCTAAGTTTGGTAGTATAGGACTTATGATAACAAGTGTTTTATGTCAATATTTCGTTTATTTGGTATAAAATTTTTTAAAACTAAAAATATTTGAATTTCAAATTAATTCAACTTTATTCATTATAGGCTAATCTGGTATCAAGATGAAACTAAAGACCAACTAACAGATTTGTAAGTAACATGAATTTTTTTTTCTAAAAATTGTTCATATTCATTTTAATAACAAATGTACTTAATTTAATTTGCTTGACAAATTTTCCTCTATTAATAATTTGTTATAGCTTGATTAAAATACACTAACTACAACAAATTATTGATAGAGGAAAATTTAATTTTATGATATTTAATTTAAGTCAGGAAGCATAAGCATAAAAGAGATAAAATTACTTTCCAAAAATTACTTGAAATGCTTACTTTTTCATAATCAAAGGTTAGATTTCCAAAAAAAAAAAAAAAAAACAATTGACAACTTATAAAAAGCTTTCCTGTAAATTTACATAAAAATTTGTGATGTACATATTCATATTATAACATTTTATCACTTTTTATTTTTATGTAAAACTTTTAATCTAAATTTTAATTCAATTTGTTCAAACACTATAATACGCGTTGTTTCTGCAAAATTTTAATTAAAATATAAATAAAAATACACTTTTTGCCAATTGTGGCGCCAACGAATTCAAATTATTCTCCTTTATCAATTAAAAAAAAAAAGTAAGTTGATTATAAAAATAAAATCAATAACAAACAAAATTATATTTACAATAAAATGATCTTATTTTATTGATGAAAATAAATTTATAAATACCTACTATATAGTAAAATTCTTATTTACGTATAGGTATGTACTTAACTAGGTACTTTATGTAATTAATGAACTTTCAAAATAAATAAAGAAATGAAATATTGAAATTTATCTGATACAAATGTATGTTACGTACTTAAGTTACTTTTCAATGGAATATGGAAATTTGGTAACATTAATATTTTATGTCAAAAATGTGATGAAAAATTAAATTCCAAAAACTTTACAATATTTTAGAACAATTCATTTAAGTGCAAGCTTTATTAATGCTGAAATAAGTCAACCAGCTTCAATGACCGCTACTATAATTAAAAAAAAGTTGTGTAATTATTTTATATAAAAGTGAATAGTGGGTAGGGATTTTTCAGTGCTTTAAATCAATTTCATAGAAATTAATTATTGCTATAGTCCTAAGCAGTTAGTTATTTAGTTATATTTAACTTTTTTTCTCTGACAGTTAATAAATCTAGAATTTCTGTTCATATAAATCCTGTTTCAAACTATTTTATTTAATCTTGTTAATATAAATCGAATTTTTTAGACATTGCTTGCCTGTGTCTGTTATGATTATAAGTAATATTTGTTTAATTTTTAAAAAAGATCAGAACTGGAAAATATAAGTGATAAAGATAACTATAATGATAACCATTTATATAAATATAACATTTTATTAAAATATAGATAAATATTATGAAGTATATGAATAAAAGTAATAAACAAAAATATTATATAATTTTATAAATATCGAAATTAATTAATTCTACGAATGTATATTTGTGAAACCAAATGCATATTTTAATTATTATTTTTTAATTACATTCTTCGTTCAGCATAAAAATAAAATTAGTTTCGCAATTTATAGTTAGTTTTTTTTGTAATCAAAACTGAAGACTTTTAAGTTATTTTATAAATTAAAAACTCTGGCATGCAATAAAATGTCTAATTATAGATAAAGAACAAATGAATATATATAAAAATTTCAGAAAACAGAACTAGTTGAGCGCTAAATGCATAAAGAAAAATTGCCCGAGAATTTGTGAAAAGAGATTGATTTTCATATTACTTAGCATTACTTAGCATAATAACTTCAATCTTAGTTATTTATATGTATTTGAAGTTTTTATAATATTTTTATTGAAGTTTTAATAAAAATAAATAAACTATGATTATAGAAGATTGATATTAATTTTTTTTTTTCTTCTTTAATTTTTTTTTTAAAAATCTTGTTTGTGATTAAAAATCAAATATAAAATAATCATCAAAAGGAAATTTTCTTTGTTTCTCTTCCATTGAAGATGATTCATAATAGAACCATGATTTTCGCATAATATTATTCAATGTTAACGAACAAAGGAAATTAATTTAGAAATTGATAAATTGGTAACTTTATAATATTTATTTTTCAATTGAATATTTTTAAATTGTACCTACGTAATAGAATAGAATATTCTAGAAAATTTCAATATTGCGAAAATATTATAAGAGCATTATAATATCAGATGTACCTGAGGTCAGAATTGAACTTATAATTTTCGAATACCAATTTTTTATGGTTTCCTAAAAATATATTTTTTAAAATATTGAAATGCTATTCCTCATATATATAATTCTTGTATAAGAACAATCTATACACGTACTACAACTATATAAATTCTATTATAAAAACGATATAATTCATTGTTACAAATAAATTGCTGGAACTTTAAAGGAACATTATTTGTATTTTGGTTTTCTACGACAAGTACACATTGTTTTGAATTTTTTTTACGTTTTCTCGGACTCGTGTTGATTAAATCTCAGAATTTTAAGCTTAAAACAAAGATCTTCTAAATGACAAGTTTTCTAAATGTGTTTTGTTTTATTATGGATGAGCTTCTCATACGACTTACGCGTTGTGTTTAGAAAACATCATCGTTATCTGTCCCGCCGGTAATTCAAATAACTAAAACTAAACTATCAATCTATACTATCTATAAAATCAAATTTAAGTGTCGCGAATAATTTTTCCCGACATCAGAACTAAATTGTATAAAAGGTTGTAAAACAAAATTAATATAATAATAATAAATATTTATTTGTAGGCATAAAGATAAGAGAATCAATAATAATGATAATTTGGTGTATAATTTATTTTCAATAAAATACTTCTTTTCATATTTATTTTCTTCATTTTTATCAATTTATCATAAAAAAAATTGACTTATTTTGGATTTACTATATAATTCAAACAAAAAATATTATACACAAAAAATCAATTAATCAAATGTGCTTAATTAAAAAGGTTCAGTTTTGAGATTTAGGGACGTGTTTTGTCATTACATTGAAATTGTAAACATTTTATTTACAATTTCATTACAATTATTACGCGAATTATAAAGAAAATTATAATTAAAATTATTTGTACTAATTACCAACCAAATGCCTTTGTGGTTTTCTCTCAAACCTACGCCAAAAATTTATATTTTTGATTAAGGATTTTTTTAACTATTCTTTAAATTTTTTTTAACAAAAATCCTTTAATAATTCGACTAGGATAATTGGAAAAAAAATTGAATTTTTTTTTTTAATAAATAAAACGTACACATTGAAGAGGTCCTTTGCTTTATTGTGCTGTCTATTACCAATTACCATGTAATAAAGTCGTCTTAATTATTTCAAAATATTTATTTTTAATTCGAATAATATCTATGCTATGATGAATCGATATTACATTTAATAATTTTTGCGGTCCTAATTTTTTGCTGCATTAAAAAATCAAATGGAGAGATAGGGCCCATATGAAACACTTCATCAAAGAGCGATCACAAATTTTGCATTCAGATTGAATGATATATTTCTACATAATTCATAAAAAAATTGCAAAATAATTATTTATTGCAATAAAAGAATGTTTTTTAACATAAATTAAGTTAATTTTTTTTTATACCTACTTATTTTAATTTTTTCATCCCATCCATTAAAAACAAATAATTATGATGATTTTATAGATTAAAATAATATCAGGAAATATGTATTGTCATAGCAGGTTTAATTGATTTTACAAATTTTTTTTATAATCTTTTTTCAAAAGTTTTCCATATTTAATTTTCTTTTATTTTCGATAATCGCGGATAAATTTTTAAATTTGATAATAAAGTTTTATTTATAATGAATTGAATAATTGAATAACTCGTACAGAAAAAAAGAAACTACGAAATGTAATCCAAAAACGGGAAGCTTTTAGAATTGGAATTCGAGAACAAATTAAATAAAAATTCAAATAACAAACAAAAATGTAAGAATCACTAGTCAATAACCAAATATACACATTTTCTATTTTTTTTTTCTTTACTTATTAAATGTCTTTATTTTTAACTTTCTTAGTTAGCACTAACGAAAGTTAGCAAATACAAATATAACCATTTATCGTATACATATATTAAAGATCAAATTAAAAAAATAAGCATCTAATTATTCTGACCTTAGTTTTTAAGAAAAAAAAAAATTCAAACATAACTAAAGCTTTGTAAAATTGAAAATGTTGATTTAACTAAACTTAAACTTATCATCATTTTTTGTGATGTACAATCCTATAATAAATACTGAACTACTGAACGGAAATTGAAAATGCGATATCTTAAATTGGCGGAACTAAAATAAATATTAAATATATTAATTTTTATAAGAACTTTTATGTCAGAGTAATGAAAAAGTTTTCTAATTAACGTATAGAATAAAAATCTTTTTTTTGCAACCCCCGGTAATACGGCCGATTACCTGCATTATTAGATTAGAATGGCAATATTTGAATATCCAATGTGAAATGAATTGAATGAAAATAAGTAGATAATGCGAAACTGAAATTATTTGGGTGATGACATTAATTAATACAATTTTTTTCTATAGAGGGGCACCATGAATTTCAAACCTGTCTTATTATCATTCTTGTAATAATATAGTTTTCTACTTATCTTATACAAGAAGTATCCCTGTTGTAATTTAAAATATAAAATAAAAATATTTTTAATTAAATTACAATTTAAATGAAATTATTTTTCACTTACTTCAAATATTAATCCCTCGTAGTTAAAATTTTAATATTACGCGATAATTTTATTATTATTTTACCCTTCCTTTTAATTTTTTCTTTAATTTATAATTTATTCAAAATATTGAAAATTTTCCTTTATTAATATTTTTTAGCTTTTTTTAAATTAAAAACGGAAGGTCATTAATCCTTTTAATTTTAAAACATTTTATATATTCTATATAAATATTTTTATTATAGTTATTACTTTATTTTTGTTTTTATTAATGAAAAATTTAAATTTGTAACAAATTTTAGAGCAACAAGTGGTTTAAAAACTTTTCTAAAAATAACTTTTTTTTTTTTTTTTTTGAAGTCTTAGCACGGTTTCTATAATTTATTTATTTAACAAAATTTTCTTTTTCAAATTAACAATCTGTTGAATATAAAGGCAAATGCCACATCAAACTGTTGATGAATTCATTATTAACAGATCCTTTTATACTGAAAATGAAAATACAGAAAAATAAGGCGAAAAAAAAATAAGAGAAAATTATATAAAAAAATGTGCAGTTTATATTATGTATAAGTAGTACTCTATGTGTATATGTAAAATGAAAATTTTTATTTAGTATCAATATTATAGAAAATTGAAATATATATCCATAGAAATTTATATATACTATGCTTATTTGTGAAAATAATTGAAGGCGCGCATTCAAAAATTTGCGCCAATAAAACAAGAAAATTGAAAAATATTGAAAAGAAAAAATTAATAATTCTGTTTTTTTTATGAGATTCGAATTGTTTTTTTTTTATTTTCTAGAAATTAGAATTTTACGCTCAAAATATATATAGTAGTGTAATATGCATAGTAAATATATATAGATAAGTAATAATGATGATTAAAATATAGAAGGAAGTGCTTTCGAAAGATCTACAAATAATATTTTTAATGTGTTATCATTATCATTAAGGATTTTCTTAAAAAAACACACTGAAAATTGATGCAAGTAATTTTTTTTGCCTAGAGGTAACAGTAATATATACCTAAATTTACATTTTACGTTTCAGCTGTGAACATTATTGTTGGTCTAAGAATTTTGTGGTATATTTATTTTGATATTGAGCAACGAGAAATTATAGTAGAAATATAGTGATAGAGGATAATACGTATAGATTAATGATTGAATTTGTTTTGAAAATTTTGTAACAGAAAAATTGAAGCGATCCAAATTCACTAAAAAAATATTTAAAAATATTTTATCTTATACTTTACCACTTGTTAAATCTTTAAAATTAGTTTTTCTCAAAATCAAATTTTATTAATTAATTTTTTTCCCAATTATTTATGAAAAACACAATTTTATCTTGAAAAATTATATAAGATACTTACATACATACATGCTATAAAATTAACGCAAGAAAACGATCAAATAAATTTTACAAATATCCATTTATTGTTCTCAAAAGTAATGTTTTTGAACAACTTTTGATAGGTAAAATTTCAGATTTTCAATTATTATTTGGGTACAAGTGTGTTGTATATTATTATATATGTTCTAAATATCAAAGAGATGTACGAAATATTATTAATACAAAACGTCAAAAAATACAAAATTTTATTTCTCTGATAGTACTAAATAAATTTGCATAGCAAATAAATCAATGAAGGAATGCACTGAAACACGGGATGTGCTTCAGTGCGGTGTCTTAAGGTAAAGACCCAAAGCATTATTTCATGTTACCCGCTTCGAAATTGTAAAGTAGTTCCCAAATCAATTAATATATTTTTAATTTTCAACAATCGCTTATAAACATTTTTTGTTTACAACAATTGCATATAAAATTGAAAGTTTTTCCAGCAATTGCTTTTGTAAGCCCTAGTTTGCTGCATAATAAATGAATTAACCTTTGATTTAATTATTTTTTAAAAATTGCTTTCATATAAGTTTTCCACTGACCCACTATCTAGTTTAAAAAAATGTCATATAAGGCGAATTTTACCCACGACCAAAAAAATATATATTTATCTTGTCGAATCCTTCTCAGTCGTTGTCATCAGCGTCACGTTTAAAAAGAAGTTGTAATCAATTTTTTTTTTAATTTCCAAAAAAAGAATTCAGTTGTAATCAATTTTCCTTTCTTTATTTTGAAAATTCAACTGTTTTCTAATTTTTTTATGTTGTAAAAATAAGTTAAAAACGAGTTTTCCAAAAAACTGAGGCCGCATGAAAAAGTAGAAAATAACTTTTTCTTCACACACAGAGGTGGACTCAGATTTTTTGATTGGGACGTAAGTAAGTGATTTGATTCATGAAGAGAAAGAATATTCAAGAGAAATGTCCGCTTTTTCGGGTTTTCCATGGAGTTTTCTGCAAAAGCAACTTTGTGCAACTCATTTTCGCTCTACAACTTTGTCTCAGGTTGCAAAACGCTCAAATGCTTCCTTGGTCGGAAAAACTCCGGAAAAGCGTTTTACATGAATTTTCTTCGATTTTTTCTGCAAGTTTTCACCATTGTCGGAGAGAAAGTATAATGATGCCAGTTGATAGGGAACTTGATCCTGCATAATTTAGAAAACTTTTTTACCGGAAAATTGTCCGGAAAAGTCGGAAAATACCGGAAACTTTTTTCGGAAAAATCAGAAAACTTTGCATTTTTCCTAAAACGGATTTATCACTACTCAAATTTGTACCAAATTTTCAATTGATTTTTCCCGATTTTCCGGGTTTTCCATGGAAATTTCCGCTTCAAATTTTGATAGCTTCAATTGTCACACGACATGAACCTGTGTGCCAAATTTCAGCTCGCTGTGATGACGAAAAGTGGGTCTACGAGAGTGTCGAAAATAGTAAAGAAATATATATACAGACAAATTACTTTACGAGTTAATAAGAATTGTGTCCTCAAAAAAAAATGTCTGATATAAAAGGATTTTTATATCAGACTTATTTCTAATTTCTAAAAGGTACCTAAATGTTGAATTTTTATGTACTATATACTATTTTGAGGTAAAAAATAAGTTCTGTAGGTTTAATAAACTTTTATATACGAGCCCTGCATCATAAGACCTCGTACGGGTTTTTTTTGGTTTTGTTCTACTTTTTTCCAGTTTTCTCCCAGTTATGTATATTTTCATTTACAAACCTTTTTTAGGAGTTTTTGGTCTTTATAAAAAAATTTTTTTTAAGTTAAATTTTGTGAAAAAAATTATTTTCCAAAAGTTTACTTTTTCAACTTTTTTTTTGGGCATCGCAGAAATTTTCAAAAAATGCAGTTTGAAGGGTATTTGGAAGTAGTTAGTTTTGGCATTTTGGGTTTTGTCGATAAAATAAAGGAGAGAGTCAAAAAACGCATTTGAAATTCCAAAAAAAAACAGGTCAAAAACGCGAAAAATAGCAATTTTGACCTGTTTTTTGGAATTTCAAATGCGTTTTTTGACTCTCTTCTCCTTTATTTTATCAACAAAACCCAAAATGCTAAAATTAACTACTCCCAAATGCCCTTCAAACTGTATCTTTCGAAAATTTCTGCGATGGCCAAAAAAAAAGTTGAAAAAGTAGACTTTTGGAAAATAATTTTTTTTCTCAAAATTTAACTTAAAAAAATTTTTTTTTTATAAAGACCAAAAACTCTTAAAAAAGGTTTGTCTAAATGAAAAAAAATACAAAACTGGAGAAAACTAGAAAAAACACACGAAGCAGTCATAGAACTGCCTACAGAAGTTTATACTTAAAAAATTTAAACTATGAAATAACAGTGGCTACAAATGACAGTACAAAATGTAAATTAAAATATTTTTATTTTAATTTACATTTTGTACTCAGCAGCCTATCATTTGTAGCCACTGTTATTTCATAGTTTAATTTTTAAGTATAAACTTCTGTAGGCAGTTCTATGACTGCTTCGTGTGTTTTTTCAATAATATTCATTCTGATTACCAATATTAAGTGTATAACGGAAAAAAATTATGTTTCCTAAAACAGAAGACAACCGTTCGAAATAAAAAAGGGAAAAAATTCGCCTGCACATTGCAACTTATAATAAAATAACATAAAAAGATGTGCGAGTTTTATTCTACTTTAAAAATCTTAAAATCAAAACCAGAAGTTAACAAACATTCGATATTAGTTAATAAAAAAAAAGGAAAAAAATCGCACTGCACATTGCAACTTATAACAAAATATCATAAAAAAATGTGCGAGTTTTATTCTACTTTAAAAATCTTAAAACTAAAATAGAAGTTAACAAACATTCGATATTAGATAATAAAAAAAAACGAAAAAAATCGCACTATACATTGCAACTTATAACAAAATATCATAAAAAAATGTGCGAGTTTTATTCTACTTTAAAAATCTTAAAATCTAAAACAGAAGTTTACAAACATATTAGATAATAAAAAAGAGGGAAAAATTGCACTGCACATTATAACTTATAATAAGATGTCATAAATTAGAATTTTTTTATTATATTTTAGAAATTCAAAACCATGTGGACTATATGGTTTAGTGGCTAGAACATCAGACTATGAGAGTAAAGGTTCAGGTTCGATTCCCCAATGAATACATTTTTTTTTTAATTTTTTTACTTTTTTTGAACATAATAATTTTGAATTTTTTTGAACATAATATTTTTTATTGGTAGAAAATGTAATTTTTTTGCTTGTAATATTGGGCCCTATATATACATATATTTGAAATTAAAAAAGTGTACGATAATTATGAATTCCTACCCAAAATTTTTGGTCTGGTAATCTTTATTTCACCAGAGCTACCTATTTTGAAAATTTTTTTTTTTGCATATTTTGAACCGGGAAAACCTATAATGATAAATTACTTGATCAATATCTATACTATCAATGCCAAAATATACCTATGTTGTTTCTCAAGGCTTTAATAAAATTATTTGTAACGAGTTTAGTGCGTCCAATATTATAAATTTGTTTTATAGGATATAATGTTTATAACTTTAGTGGTTACATGATCTCCGTAAAAAAATAAAACAAAAACATGAAACATGAAATGAAATGTGATCACTTTTCTTACTTATTTTTCTCCCGGGAAATTCGTACTTTTTTTAGCGTTTATTATCTTATTAACTACAACAGGATTAACAAATGCTTGTTTAAACACATATATACATATAACTGTCTTGTCATAGTAAGTGGAAAATTAGTTGGGACTTTAGTGATATACCTATTATCCGGTGTCTAAATTTTTTATGAATGATCACAAGATTATGTTAATTCTATTGTGAAAATAAGATTGCACGAAAAAGCTGTGAATATTGCAGAACGCTGCCCACAATATTGAAAAATAGTTCATTGAACTCGCTATTAAAAAACTGATTTCTGAATAGGATAGTTTTTTTCACAATTAAATTTTTAAAAAGAAATAGCATCTCGATACTTAAATTTATGCATCTGTCAACGTTTTCAATATTTTTTACATCCATTTTATAGCAATATTCAATTGCATTAATTCATATATGAAATTATACAGTTTTCAACTAAGTTCTCAAATAAGTTTTTAGCTACATTTTAATTTTATAATATGTATTATAAAATTATAAAACACTATTTATTAATTAAAAGTTTTTTCCATTTATATAAATTAAAATAAAAAATCAAAGAGCGCCCAATTTGCAAATTTTTTTTAACCAAATTTGCTACAATTTTACTTAGCTCTGTGTTTTGCTTCAAAAATAGAATATGTATAAAAAATAATAAATTAGTGGCTGATAAAAACATTTTGGTTTGTTTAAATATCTCAAAAAAACTAATTATTATGAAAAAAAAAAAATTAAAATATTTGACAAAAATAGGGTTGATTGCACATTAAAAATAAAAAAATTGTCTGGAAAAACTTATGTCTCATTTTTTATTTTAAACTAATTTCAAAATAAAAATGAAAATAAAAATAATCTAGAGTGTGTAAAAAAAATTCCCAGATGTTTCGAAAATTATTTTATTTGATGGAAAATCAGCTCGAATAACTAATTTAAATTAAACATTATGAATTATAAATCGAAATTTTGTTCATATAAATCGAATTTTAAGACATTTTACTAAATTTTTGTTCATATTAATCAATTGTTAAATAATTTTATTAAATTTTGGCATTTAAATCTATTTTATTGTATTTTGTTTATATAAGTCTTATCTGTAAAAGTTCATCATCGACTGGAAATAATATTATTTGTCTAGCTAAATCTATAATTAATTTGAGACGTTAAATAATATGAAGTTAACAATATTTTATATTTTTATATTTAATCATTCGTAACTGCGTGAAATTCCGAAGTTTTCACAATCTGCATGTCAAAATAAAAAATAGACGAAAATATCAAATTGAAATTAGAATCGAATTTGGCAAATAATATTTAAGCTATAAATTAAAAAATATAGGATCAAAAAATAAATGTATATTTCTATTGCTAACTATTACTTTTTAATTATTTCATAGTCCCTTATTTTATTATACATATATAAATAAATCGACAATAAATTCCGTTGTCACATGAGAATTTTTTTTTGGGGACCCACAAAGAAAAGGATTATTTAATTTCTTTTTTTTAATGAAAAACTATAAATCATATTTTTATTTTAATTCAAGAATTGTTAAGTGGTGCAAAAATTTAATTTTTATCATATATCATATGAATATTTAACGTTTTCCAAAAATACTAAAAGGATTTGTTTCTTTATTAAAAAAAAAAAAAATCCTCATTGGGAATCGAACCAGGCACCTTCAGACTTACAGTGTGATGTTCTACTATAATACTAAGCCATATTGCCTATATAAGTTTAGCTTTCTAAACAAATACAAAAAATATTTTTGATTTATTTTCCTAAATAATATTAAATCTCATTATATGGCAATGAGATTAATTTTTTGATTGGTTAGTTAATTTTTCAAACTCGTTTTTTGAGTATTCTAATTCTTTTCTTATTTTTTTTTTTGAGTATTATTTTTTATTCCCCTACAATAAAATAAAAACAAAAAAATGAATGGTTTATTAGAATTTTTTTATTATATTTTAGAAAGCAAAAATTATATGGCCGTATGGCTTAGTGGCTAGAACATCGGACTATAAGAGTGAAGGTGTCAGGTTCGATTCCCCAATGAATACATTTTTTTTTAAATTTTTTTGAACATAATAATTTTTAAAATTTTTGGAACATAATTTTTTTATTGTTAGAATATGTAATTTTTTTGCTTGTAATATTGGACATATATTTGAAATTAAAAAAGTGTACGATAATTATGAATTCCTACCCAAAATTTTTGGTCTGGTAATCTTTATTTCACCAGAGCTACCTATTTTGAAAATATTTTTTTTTTTTGCATATTTTGAGCCGGGAAAACCTATAATGATAAATTACTTGATCGATATCTATACTATCAATGCCAAAATATACCTATGTTGTTTGTAACGAGTTTAGTGCGTCCAATATTATAAATTTGTTTTATAGGATATAATGTTTATAACTTTAGTGGTTACATGATCTCTGTAAAAAATAATCTAGAGTGTGTAAAAACATTTCCCAGATGTTTCGAAAATTATTTATTTGATGGAAAATCAGCTCGAATAACTAATTTAAATTAAACATTATGAATTATAAATCGAAATTTTGTTCATATAAATCGAATTTTAAGACATTTTACTAAATTTTTGTTCATATTAATCAATTGTTAAATAATTTTATTAAATTTTGGCATTTAAATCTATTTTATTGTATTTTGTTTATATAAGTCTTATCTGTAAAAGTTCATCATCGACTGGAAATAATATTATTTGTCTAGCTAAATCTATAATTAATTTGAGACGTTAAATAATATGAAGTTAACAATATTTTATATTTTTATATTTAATCATTCGTAACTGCGTGAAATTCCGAAGTTTTCACAATCTGCATGTCAAAATAAAAAATAGACGAAAATATCAAATTGAAATTAGAATCGAATTTGGCAAATAATATTTAAGCTATAAATTAAAAAATATAGGATCAAAAAATAAATGTATATTTCTATTGCTAACTATTACTTTTTAATTATTTCATAGTCCCTTATTTTATTATACATATATAAATAAATCGACAATAAATTCCGTTGTCACATGAGAATTTTTTTTTGGGGACCCACAAAGAAAAGGATTATTTAATTTCTTTTTTTTAATGAAAAACTATAAATCATATTTTTATTTTAATTCAAGAATTGTTAAGTGGTGCAAAAATTTAATTTTTATCATATATCATATGAATATTTAACGTTTTCCAAAAATACTAAAAGGATTTGTTTCTTTATTAAAAAAAAAAAAAATCCTCATTGGGAATCGAACCAGGCACCTTCAGACTTACAGTGTGATGTTCTACTATAATACTAAGCCATATTGCCTATATAAGTTTAGCTTTCTAAACAAATACAAAAAATATTTTTGATTTATTTTCCTAAATAATATTAAATCTCATTATATGGCAATGAGATTAATTTTTTGATTGGTTAGTTAATTTTTCAAACTCGTTTTTTGAGTATTCTAATTCTTTTCTTATTTTTTTTTTTGAGTATTATTTTTTATTCCCCTACAATAAAATAAAAACAAAAAAATGAATGGTTTATTAGAATTTTTTTATTATATTTTAGAAAGCAAAAATTATATGGCCGTATGGCTTAGTGGCTAGAACATCGGACTATAAGAGTGAAGGTGTCAGGTTCGATTCCCCAATGAATACATTTTTTTTTAAATTTTTTTGAACATAATAATTTTTAAAATTTTTGGAACATAATTTTTTTATTGTTAGAATATGTAATTTTTTTGCTTGTAATATTGGACATATATTTGAAATTAAAAAAGTGTACGATAATTATGAATTCCTACCCAAAATTTTTGGTCTGGTAATCTTTATTTCACCAGAGCTACCTATTTTGAAAATATTTTTTTTTTTTGCATATTTTGAGCCGGGAAAACCTATAATGATAAATTACTTGATCGATATCTATACTATCAATGCCAAAATATACCTATGTTGTTTGTAACGAGTTTAGTGCGTCCAATATTATAAATTTGTTTTATAGGATATAATGTTTATAACTTTAGTGGTTACATGATCTCTGTAAAAAATAATCTAGAGTGTGTAAAAACATTTCCCAGATGTTTCGAAAATTATTTATTTGATGGAAAATCAGCTCGAATAACTAATTTAAATTAAACATTATGAATTATAAATCGAAATTTTGTTCATATAAATCGAATTTTAAGACATTTTACTAAATTTTTGTTCATATTAATCAATTGTTAAATAATTTTATTAAATTTTGGCATTTAAATCTATTTTATTGTATTTTGTTTATATAAGTCTTATCTGTAAAAGTTCATCATCGACTGGAAATAATATTATTTGTCTAGCTAAATCTATAATTAATTTGAGACGTTAAATAATATGAAGTTAACAATATTTTATATTTTTATATTTAATCATTCGTAACTGCGTGAAATTCCGAAGTTTTCACAATCTGCATGTCAAAATAAAAAATAGACGAAAATATCAAATTGAAATTAGAATCGAATTTGGCAAATAATATTTAAGCTATAAATTAAAAAATATAGGATCAAAAAATAAATGTATATTTCTATTGCTAACTATTACTTTTTAATTATTTCATAGTCCCTTATTTTATTATACATATATAAATAAATCGACAATAAGTTCCGTTGTCACATGAGAATTTTTTTTGGGGACCCACAAAGAAAAGGATTATTTAATTTCTTTTTTTTAATGAAAAACTATAAATCATATTTTTATTTTAATTCAAGAATTGTTAAGTGGTGCAAAAATTTAATTTTTATCATATATCATATGAATATTTAACGTTTTCCAAAAATACTAAAAGGATTTGTTTCTTTATTAAAAAAAAAAAAAATCCTCATTGGGAATCGAACCAGGCACCTTCAGACTTACAGTGTGATGTTCTACTATAATACTAAGCCATATTGCCTATATGAGTTTAGCTTTCTAAACAAATACAAAAAATATTTTTGATTTATTTTCCTAAATAATATTAAATCTCATTATATGGCAATGAGATTAATTTTTTGATTGGTTAGTTAATTTTTCAAACTCGTTTTTTGAGTATTCTAATTCTTTTCTTATTTTTTTTTTTGAGTATTATTTTTTATTCCCCTACAATAAAATAAAAACAAAAAAATGAATGGTTTATTAGAATTTTTTTATTATATTTTAGAAAGCAAAAATTATATGGCCGTATGGCTTAGTGGCTAGAACATCGGACTATAAGAGTGAAGGTGTCAGGTTCGATTCCCCAATGAATACATTTTTTTTTAAATTTTTTTGAACATAATAATTTTTATAATTTTTTGAACATAATTTTTTTATTGGTAGAATATGTAATTTTTTTGCTTGTAATATTGGACATATATTTGAAATTAAAAAAGTGTACGATAATTATGAATTCCTACCCAAAATTTTTGGTCTGGTAATCTTTATTTCACCAGAGCTACCTATTTTGAAAATATTTTTTTTTTTTGCATATTTTGAGCCGGGAAAACCTATAATGATAAATTACTTGATCGATATCCATACTATCAATGCCAAAATATACCTATGTTGTTTGTAACGAGTTTAGTGCGTCCAATATTATAAATTTGTTTTATAGGATATAATGTTTATAACTTTAGTGGTTACATGATCTCTGTAAAAAATAATCTAGAGTGTGTAAAAACATTTCCCAGATGTTTCGAAAATTATTTTATTTGATGGAAAATCAGCTCGAATAACTAATTTAAATTAAACATTATGAATTATAAATCGAAATTTTGTTCATATAAATCGAATTTTAAGACATTTTACTAAATTTTTGTTCATATTAATCAATTGTTAAATAATTTTATTAAATTTTGGCATTTAAATCTATTTTATTGTATTTTGTTTATATAAGTCTTATCTGTAAAAGTTCATCATCGACTGGAAATAATATTATTTGTCTAGCTAAATCTATAATTAATTTGAGACGTTAAATAATATGAAGTTAACAATATTTTATATTTTTATATTTAATCATTCGTAACTGCGTGAAATTCCGAAGTTTTCACAATCTGCATGTCAAAATAAAAAATAGACGAAAATATCAAATTGAAATTAGAATCGAATTTGGCAAATAATATTTAAGCTATAAATTAAAAAATATAGGATCAAAAAATAAATGTATATTTCTATTGCTAACTATTACTTTTTAATTATTTCATAGTCCCTTATTTTATTATACATATATAAATAAATCGACAATAAATTCCGTTGTCACATGAGAATTTTTTTTTGGCGACCCACAAAGAAAAGGATTATTTAATTTCTTTTTTTTAATGAAAAACTATAAATCATATTTTTATTTTAATTCAAGAATTGTTAAGTGGTGCAAAAATTTAATTTTTATCATATATCATATGAATATTTAACGTTTTCCAAAAATACTAAAAGGATTTGTTTCTTTATTAAAAAAAAAAAAATCCTCATTGGGAATCGAACCAGGCATCTTCAGACTTACAGTGTGATGTTCTACTATAATACTAAGCCATATTGCCTATATGAGTTTAGCTTTCTAAACAAATACAAAAAATATTTTTGATTTATTTTCCTAAATAATATTAAATCTCATTATATGGCAATGAGATTAATTTTTTGATTGGTTAGTTAATTTTTCAAACTCGTTTTTTGAGTATTCTAATTCTTTTCTTATTTTTTTTTTTGAGTATTATTTTTTATTCCCCTACAATAAAATAAAAACAAAAAAATGAATGGTTTATTAGAATTTTTTTATTATATTTTAGAAAGCAAAAATTATATGGCCGTATGGCTTAGTGGATAGAACATCATACTAATAAGTCTGAAGGTGCCAGGTTCGAACCCAATTATGGTTTGTTTTTTTTTTTAATTTTTGAAAAATGATGACGGTCGATTCTCAGAAAAATGATGACGATTCTCAGAAAAATTTTATATGAAAATAAATTTTTACCCTCTACCAAATTTCTTCCAACGTCGCTAAAGAAGTATAAACTTCAAAAAAGTAGAACAAAACCAAAAAAAAACCGGTACGAGGTCTTTATGATGCAGGGCTCGTATTCTTATTATAATTAATTTACTTAAAATAGGAAAATTTTAAAATTTTTTTTGATAAGTTTTTAAAGTAATAATTAAAAGATTAAAAGGACATATCTACATTCCATATCATTATAGATAAATATTTTGATGAAGGTTTCCGTTTTGTCAACTTTTCTTTACATTTTTATTTTGAAATAAAAAAAATTGAAACTATAACAATTGGGTAACAATTTTCACAAATTGAATAATTTAAAAATATTGCTTGATAAAATTGATTAAGTTTAATCATAATATTTTCCAATTTTCATATAAATTTATATACATAATATAGCGGGAAAATTCAAATAATATAAAGAAAATAAAATTTATTCATACATTTGTTTGCTATACGTCAATATGAAAGAAATATACTCGTGAAAATGAATAAATTCAATAAATTGTTTGTATAAATATCAACCCACAATTTGGTCTCTAAATAAATATTGTACTTACGAAAAATTAAATTAAGAAATTTTAAAGAAAAATGCTATCAGAATAAAAAATTTTCAATAACAGACTGTATTCAACAAATTTAACTATTAAATGAAATGTAGACGCGATATCTAAAGTTTATTATAGTGTTATTTAAATTTTTCTTTTGAATAAAGTGTTAAATAAATATTATTAAAAAGACAATTTTTCTTCTTCAGAGATTCCTTCAAAATATTTTTAATATTATTGTATTATTAAGTGTCCATATTTGTAACCAGGTTCGACTTCCATAGTTTTCAAACTTAAGATAATGCTTGCAAATCTATATCTTTTAGTTGAATGTTGTATAAATATTTAAAATATTTAATTATTAACATATATATATAAAAGTAAAAAATAGTTAAATGTAAAAGTCCAACTTTCTTAAATTTATCGTATTTTTTTTAGTTTATGGGTTTTCGGTAATGTGATTTTTGGTTATTGTATTTAAAAATTATATTTAGGTTTTCATGAACAATAAAGTAATGCTAAAATAATTTAAAATTTGAATTTCACGTTAGCTAAAGTTTCGGAACGTTTACGTTCTATTTTAGGGTCATCACATCACATTGTAATCAAATAGAGTCGGATACAATCCAAATATTAAATCTTAATAACAATTAAAGTTACGTCTAAAAATAACTACTCAGATATGTTCAACAATCTGTAAGACTTTTAAAAAAATTATATTTTGCGAGGGAAATTTTATCTATATGTATTTACATAGGAGCAAATAAAACAAAAATTAAAAAAATTTAAATTTTTTATTCAAGGATAATGATTGTATGTATATACAGTACATATACGATATGTATTGAAAAAAGGTTCTGTCACATATTCAGGACATAAATTGGAATAAATAAAGTTTACTTACTTTAACGCTTATTCTTTAAACAAATATTTTTTATGGTTGAAAAAAATATATTTAATTCTCAAAGTCGATTAAAATAAATCCCATTAAACATTATGCATTATTTATTTATTTATTAAAAAAAATTTTAAAATTATCACATTAAGTACATATAAAAATTAGAATAATACAAGCCAATTTTATGGGCTCTTTTATTCAAAAATTGATAGTTGTCCTAAATATAAATACTTTTTCAAGAGTTGGCGGAAAGTGTGCGTAATTTATGGGGAATAAAAAATTACAGACAAAAACGTTTCATACGCAGTGATATCTTGCCGAGGCGAACAACTTTCTTGAAAAGAATATAGGTAACTCATTAACTTTTTAGGGATACGATTTTTCTATTCTTAAAAAAATCTTAAATGAAACCTAATTGAGACCTAAATAATTGCGTGCCTTTATATTTCATAATTCCAGCGGTTTTGATTTTATACAGACCTTAATGGTACAGATTATCTTTAGGCTCGTGGAGCAAAAATCAAAAAAATCAATAAAAGTTTCAAAATTTCAAGTGATAAACAAAAATAATTTTTTAACTAAAGAAATTTGAGATTTTGTATCCCAAATCTACAGAACTTTTTAGTTTGGCTAAATTTATTTCTTGAACTAGGGTAATATATTAACAGTAGAAAATATTAATTTAATGACAATGTTATAAATATTTGAAGTTAAGTTAAGTTAAGTTTATTGCGTCTTTCTTTTTTTTCAATACAAATTATAAATATAAACAAAGTACTTAAGTTATTTATATACTATTTACATTAGGCTATGTGTATGACCTAATTATTATTAACAAGCATCATAAATCTATACTAAGAGAAACTTATTTATATTTTATTACATAATTTTTTTTTTTGTCAATATTCAGATAAGATCTTTGCGCAACTAAGATCCACATTGACTAGAGGGAAGGGGGAAGGAAATCTATATAGAATTGGGAGTTAATTGAAGATATGAAGGATTACTCCTCCGAACAAGGCCTCTCTCACATGTGTTCAGACCAAAGTCCCATTCAGTAGGAGTAATCATTTAGCCTCTGTGGTTGCTTTTTCTATCTTCACAGTATATATAAAGGTTCGGTAATAATTTATAACAATTATTATTATGGTAATTTAATATATCATTATTTTCTTCATTTATGATAATTAATGGTGATAAATAGAACTTATTGATATTATAGTTACTAAAATTTTCGAAAATATTTACAATCAGTTGGTTTTCATGATTACATGCTTTTTCTAAGTATTTTTTTGTAAATTTAGCATATATGAAATTAATCGAACAATTTTTGATTTTTCATAAATTATTTTGTTTGAAAATTTTTAATTTTGGCATTTATAATACATATTGAGACACATTCTTAGATTTTCATTTCATAAGTTTGCAGCTCATTAGCAATCGTAGGAGAGATTTTGAACCATATAGGGAAGGCATACGAAATGATTGGTCTGATTAGTTGTTTGTATATTAGTAATTTCGTATTTTGATTTCAATCTTGGTGAGTAAACAACGGTAGGAGGCAATGCATATCTTTATTACTTTTTCATAAAATTATTTTTGAAAAATATTTGAACAATTAAAATCAACTGGTTTTATTTGGGATCTTTCTTGGCACTGTGGCCAATACTTCATATTTAAATCAGAATAAAAGAGAAAAAAGTAATTAATTTACTCCTTCAACATGAGTTCGATACTCCTAGCAAACATTTGGAGCGTTCCTGATGCAAAAACAAATTTTTATATACTTGCAACATTCACTGTTATTTCATTCAATAAATAAACTTTAATTTATCGACCAAAAAAAAATTATTGCCCCAAACTATTATTTCTTGTGTCCACTGTCCTTCCATTGATATAACATTAGTTCTCACCAGAAAAAGCCGTACCTATCTATTAACTATTTCACCCAGTTTTAACACCTATTCATATCGACAATGTTACATTTGCAAAAATTAAAGTAGGCATAATTTAAAGTAATTTCCTGAAATTTTAAGCTCGATTGGTTTACTTTTGGAGGTGGTGTCAAGTTCAAATATTTGAAGTTTACAAAAGAAACTAATTAATCAACATTTTACAACAAAAAAAATTCTGGTTTATTTAATTATTTATATAATTATATAATCAACTTAAAAATATTGTAAGCTAGATTAAGTTTTGCAAAACATAAAAGAGATGTCCGCAATCTGCATTAAAATGTCAATATTTATATTTATTCTAAATAATTATTACAATAATTTAAAACAATTGAACTTAAATTTTTCCAAGGCATGACCATTTCTATTAAATTTAATATTGCCAAACAACATTTTTTTTATTGATCAATTTGTACCTTTAGTGTAAAATTACTTTGAGAAATTTTGGTTTAATTATGGCAATCGATAATGATGAGCATTTAACCCATAATGAAAATTGTAACAATAATTTGGAATAAAATTAAAATTTATTGACAATTTATAAAATAATAATTATTAATAAAATTTTACCCTATAATATGCATAAACTGTTATAATTTAAAAATTTACAAAAATTCAGATTTTTTTAAATAAAAAATCACTATAATAAAATTTGAGAATATTAAAAAAAACATTATTGCTTATTAACGCACTGGTTTGCTGCTTCTATTTGCCTATTGATTAGATTATTAAACTTTTCAATAGAACAGTGTGTGCACATTGTTGCTGTTTTTTCACTTGTGCACATTGATGTTTTTTCATTTTCATTACATTGTCTAATATCAGTGTATAATTTGACTTCAGCGAAGTGAAATACAATCAAGTTGATACATTCAGGGCTTTCTTGAAAAAGATCGTATTCTTCTTTAGATTTTTTCACTGCATCGGAAACTTTTTGACAATTTTGATGCGTTACACATTTTCCGAGTTGTCGAATTTTACAATTATTGGCTTCCAGAGGATCACATGTCAGGTTTTCAGTAGAAGTTTTCAAAAGACCTGCTATAAAATCATCCACAAATTTAGCACGAGCCTAGGAAAAATATAAATATTTATTATGAAAACTATATGAATTTAAATAAAAATAAAAGCATTTTCTGGGAAATCGTCTCAAAAATCCGAATCTGAAAATATTTTTGCCCCGCTCGGCTCAGTGGAGCCCTCTGGGGCAACTTTTCGAAATGCCATATTTAGATAGAAATGTGGATGCTCTATCGATTGGAAATAATCTCACGAATGCGAATCCGAATCTGCAAATAATTTAGCAACGGCAGGCCTAGGAGGTCCGTCTAGGGCACTTTTTGCCCCCCCCAAGGGAATTTTATCTTATTTTGCTTTACGCCCTATAAAATGCAATTCTACCATCAATTGAATGGAATGTGATCTATAAAGTATCGCCTCTGAGTTAAAAAAAAAAAGATTTATAATACCCATGGGCCAGGAATAACTTAAGAATTCTAAAATATACCCTAATTCGAAATATTTCTTAACTTATTCGGTCTGGTGGTTGGTCAGTGAGATTTGCAGCGCTAGCAAAATTTTTTTTATTGTTGGTTTTGGTTAGCAGAAAATTGCTTACGATTAACAAATTTCGAAGCGATATGAATTGAATAAAATCTGTAGCTTCTTACGAATATTAGTAGATTATCTTTGTTTTAAAAATGTACAAGGTTTGGTTACAAAAGCTCTAAATAACGAGTTTTTGTTTTGATAAGTTTTTGATAGTTTTTATGAATGCAGATCGATAGGAAAATGTAAAAAAAAATACATGTTTTGTAAATAAAAAAACTAAGCTTACGTAGTTGTAGTCCTGCGTAGCTGACTGACGTTATGTATATTTTTCTAAACTTACCGTAATAGTATAAATACAAATCAAAATAATTTGTATTTTCATTTCGTTTGTTTGATCTTTTCTTTTGCTGTTATTATTATGCAAAAGTGACCGCCAAAATTGTTGAATTTTTCGGACAATACTACGTCGTAAATCTATTATTTTTTATTATCTAAGATACACACGAATTAATTTTCTTTTGTAGAATACTATCTTATTTAATACAAATAGATACAAACAAATTGCTAATAATTATTTATATACGAACCTCTGATAATCTTTTTACAAATGTAATTTTCGTATGTAAAATTTTCGAAATTCTCTTTAAAATCAGTGCTTTTTTGTAGCAACCATAACTCCACCGCGACCAACAAGCAAATGATAAGGTTTTTTACGAAACATTAAGCATGAAATAGACGAGTTGAATGATAATATTTATTTTGGCCAATGGCAAATAAAAATTTACTCGTCGGTACAGTTGTTGACATCTTCTTTCAAGAAGTCTTTAAATTTGGTTATATTGTATTGGAAGACCAACATTGTGCATTACTACTACTGTCAACAAAATCAAATCAAAAACTTGTTTTGTATTTTTGTTATTGTTATCTTTTATTAAAACAATTTTATTTACTTTAAGTGCGCCTCTATAATTATTATGTCACTTTATGCTAATTCGCTAATTATTTATTTTAGGTTCAAAAATTTGTCGGCCAGTCACCATGGCGCCGCAATTTAATGGCGTCACCTTATAGAACTCGACGAGATTGGACGAGATAGACGAAAAAAGTAAATAAAATTTTTCGATGAACTTAGTTTGCTCCTTAAAAATCAGTTGTCCCAAACGCAAACCCTCAAAAGAAAAATTTCCATACTTCTTTTTCTAATATTTTGCTTGCTTCACATTTTCTGTTAATTATACTGGTGTTTCTCGGTTTCTCCCGAAAAAATTTTTGGCATATAAATTATCGAATTTATAGATATTTATAGATTCTGTGGTGGTGAATTTTATGCACATTTACTGCATAATATAAATTTTTGTTTTTTGCATAAAATCATAAAGGAAGTATAAATAGAGGAACTAGTCCCATACAAAAAATTCGAATAAAAAAAGTTGAACAAAATTAGATCAGACCCCCAAGCTTTTATTTTTTTTAGAATATAACGCTATAACGAGAGAGCTTTATAGCTTTTAAAATATTTTTTTTATAAAGCTTTTAAAAATAAACAAAATATTTCCTTTATTATAATTGTATTTTAATGTTTACTAGTATTTGTTCTCTATAAAAAAAAAAATTGGGTTAGATAAATGTAAATAAAAAAATTATTTTTGAAAGCATTAATAAATTCATTTTATTACATGTTTAATTTACATATCGTCGGTCTCGTGCATAAATCACGAAACTGTAATTTTGGCCGTTTTGACCTAATATTGTAGAAAAATCATAAAAAACTAAAATTTTAATATGTTCAAAGTTAGAAGTTGAAAGCTGTCATAAATTATATATACGCAATGACTATTTCTATTTTCCCGAAAATATCAAAACGTACTAAAAAAAAGAAATTTAAATCCAATTTTTTCAAAACTATGTTTTTGCAGTTCCGTGATTTTTGCATGAGACCGACGACGTTCACATTATTTTATATCATTGGAATAATGTTTTTTTTGTTTTTTATTTTGGTTTCAAAGTATACTTTAACTTTGTAATAATATCCCTTTTAAAAATTTTGAGCCTTTTATTATTAAAAGTGTTAATAACAACTCCAAAAATTTAAATCTATGTTCATAACATTCGTCTGTTTCGGTGAACCAGAAATCATATTTTTTTGATAATTTTATTGCGTACAAACAGCATTGCATACAGTTTGTTAAAATTCTTTTTTTTATAAAAATGTTGAGCAAAATAAAAAAGTGCGTTTACCTACTTATTAATAAATAAAATAAATGAATAAATATTTACTTTATTTTATTCAAATTATTTATACTTATTTTAATTCCGTATCCAAATTGATAAATTTCCAATAATAATAAAATATTCCGATATAATTTTTTTAATGTCCTTATATTTCAAAATTTAAATAGTTAAAACAAAGTTCATGCAAAATATTTTAATATATACATTTATTTTAAAGAATGAACTAATTAAACGTAAATTCACGATAAAAATAAAACAATGTCTCCCACTATCGTTTAAGAATATTTTATCCAAAGGAGATAAAATATTATGACATATTATCTCTTTATTAATGTAAAAATTAAATTGCAATATATATATTTATTGATTTGAAATAACTTATGATAAGGATTTTATAAATTTCAATAAAGACGAAGATGCTAGTTTTAAAAAAAAAAATCATAGATGTTATAAATTGATATTAGCACACCATAACAATACATAATTTAGACACATATTTTTTCATTTATTCATTTGTTATGATTTTTCGCACAACTACATTCGAATTTTTAGAACTTTGTTGTAATAATACTAAACATCCTCAAAATAGAAAAAAATTAATGAGTATTAGAGAAAATAGAAAAGCTTTTTTGCTTATACATATGTTTTGGGGGTCTGAAAAAATAGGAAAAAAAATAAAAACGTTATTTTAAAAAGTTGTTTGACATAGTTACTCTATATTATACTTCCTTTATGATAAAATATAATAAACAAAACGAACGAAACTCCAAACTTCGGCTAAAATTTTATTCGACTCAGTCGCTTTGAAAAATTACGCATTCGTTTGCGGTTTTCAGCAAACAAAAACAAAATATTCATCGGCCGGAATTTGTTAAGAAAAAAACAAACAAAGGATTGTTTGGTTTATTTATTTATGGTGATTGGTGAAGTGAATGTTGCAAATATTAAATTTAATTATAAATTAATTTTTTTTAATAAAATTTTAAAAATCACAAAACTACAAGTTAAAAATAAGTTTTATAAAAAAAAATTCCGCTTGAAAATAAAAGCAAAATGTCAACAGTTTTAGAAAATTTAAGTGGAAGAAAATTGGCATTTTTAGTTGTTTGCTTATTAATTTTACAAATAGTTTGTTTTTTAATTGGTGGATTAGTGGGTAATTTTTTTTTTAACTAATTTGAAAATAATAATAAAAATCTAATAAAAGTTTATCTTAATTTTAGCGCCAGTTCCAGCAAGTCATCAAAATATTTTGGGTAACTTACAAATCTAACTTTGTATTTAATTCTTCCATATTGTATGAGTACCTAGCTATAAGTGGTTTTTTGTTTGAATGGGAAAATGCATATATTTTTTAAATAATAATTTCCCAAAGTGCATCTTTTATGTTAGCATTTATTTATTTAATTATTTTTTCTATTGAAGAAAAATCTCTTAATGAATTTTGTTTTTGTATCTACCAAAAAAACAATCAACAACAACCTAAGTCGCATGTTTTAATCAGACACCCTTTCGAAAAATCAAAAATGTTAGTTCTAGGAAATGTTAAAATCAGTCAAACATATGGAAAATTTTACTTTGAAGTGGTCTCGTTTTATTTAAGAGAAAAAATTATAAGTAAAATATTTCAGTTGAAAAAAAAACTACCTTACAAGTATTAATAGAAAGAATAATTCTGCTATTAGTCTATGTAGCGTATAAATATTTATCTAAATTTTATTATTTTATTTCTTAAAATGAAAATTCCTGCCTCGGTTTGCCGTAAAAATGATTACCTATACATGTTGCAATGCAATAATATTTATACCTACATAATTGTATAAACATTTATTATTTAAGGTTTGGTTTGCCGTGATATACCTGGTTCTCACAATGATACATCGATTTGGTTTTACACTCGTCCAAATCAAGGTGCTTGTAATTCAGTCAGCCAACATGAAATTGAACAGCATGATGTTAATATGAAAAATGAAATCGTTTTTGTATTTCAGGTACATAGAGTATTGTAGCTAAAGTTTAGATATAAATTCAGTTAGACTGAAAGTTTCTATTTTAATGCTTTTGAAAATTTAGATGCCAAGCCCTCGTGAAGGACAAATACTCGACTACTCGAGATGGCAACAAAACCTAATTGGTGTGTTACAAGTTGATATTGCATACGAAAAAAATGTATATGTCAGTAAGTACTAAATTTTTTAATAGACATTTATTTTGTATTGAACTAAACATAAGCAAGCGGATAACTTCATTATAAATTAAGAAATTTTTATCGTTCTTGGAACTTGAATGCGATAACGATTTATTCAATACCTAAAGAGGGTTCGACAAATTGGAAGTCACATTATAAATAATCAACAAACTACTGTATTATCAAAAATTACAAACTCAAATAAATAATGAAGTAATTTAGCGTCAAATAAATTAAAGATTTTTTTTACAGAGTTAAAGATTGTCTTAAGCAATAAAAAAAAATTATTTAGTTTTAAAGCACTTAAAATTATTAATATTGTTAATTTTTTTAGATTCTCATACTACTCTCACAATAGATGCCAGATTAGCGTATCGAAACAAGAATGATAAGCCTGATGATTGGAAATTATATGCTGGCTCAATTGAACACCGGCCTTTAGATTGCAAATCTGAGCATGTAATATAATAAAAAAAAAATTTAGTTTATGTGAATATTAAATTTCTTTTTATTTTATCGGTATGATCTTGAATTTCAAAATATAAGTTATTAGAATATTCAATATTTAATGCAGTTTTCGGAAGAATTAAGGTTTCAATTTATCCTGATAAATTAAATTACTATTCATTAATGCAGATATATAAAACAGCTTTTAAAAACTGATTATTTCAAATTTCCAAAATTATATTTTCAGATAAGTAGTGATGAAAGCATATACACATGCGAAATGATTCCATTGTTTGAATTGGGATCACTCCACCATGATTACTATTTACTAAACATTCGCATACCAACGGATTCTGGATTGGATTGGAATACAAAAATTGGTCATATTCATGATTTACAGTTAACTGCAATTTATCAAAATGGCGGTTTTACAAAAGTCTGGGTTTCTTTGAAAACTATATTTTTCCCAAGCATAATAACTACAATGATATGGTTCTGGGAACGAGTGCAAAGTGCTCAAAGATCACCTGCATTATTGGAATACATGTTAATTTATTTAGGAACTTCATTAACTTTTCTAAATCGTAAGAAATTTTTTTAACTGGTGGTTGGTGAGTGGGATTTGCGGCTGGCGTGTCTTTTCGGGATTTCAGGTTCTGGGATTTAGTGTTTTCGAGATTTTGACTTCCGGGATTTCGTCGTTCCGGGATTTTAACTTCCGGGATTTCAGAATCCGGGGTTGTGATTTCCGGGATTTTGTAAACTGGGAAAAAAAAATTCCGGGATTTCGTACCTCCGGGATTTTCGACTCCGGGCATTAGACCGGCTCCCGAAAAAAACAGTTTTAATTTTGAATTAATTTATAATGAGGAAATTTGTTTTATAATTTAATTTTAAAAATTCGATAATTTTGACTTTTTATTTTTATATTCACAGTTCCCGTAGAGTATTTTACTTTAATTTTCGAGATGCCATACATGTTGTTGTTATCGGATATTCGTCAGGGTGTTTTTTATGCCACATTGCTATCATTTTGGCTTATTTTTGCCGGCGAACATATGCTAGTAAATTTGATTAATAATTGTTTTAAATCAAAAAATTAATTTAATTTTTCAATTTTAGATTCAAGAATCTGGCGAAAAAAATACTCTTAAAACTTATTGGAAACATTTAAGTGCAGTCGTTGTAGGATGCGTTTCGTTGTTTGCGTTTGATATTTGCGAGCGCGGTGTTCAATTAAGAAATTCATTTTATTCAGTTTGGACATCAAATTTCGGAACTGGAATTGCTTTATGTTTCATCATATTAGCAGGCTTATCCGCTTGTGTTTATTTCCTTTTCCTTTGTTATATGGTTTGGAAGGTTTTTTGCAATATAAGTGTTAAAAGAACTGCATTGCCATCGATGTCTAATGCTAGGCGTTTGCATTACGAAGGAATCATATACCGATTTGAATTTTTGATGTTGGCGACATTATTATGTGCTTTCTTAACTATAATTGGCTTTATTATGGGACAATTTGCCGAAGGACATTGGAAATGGGATGAAGATATTGAAGTCCAATTAACATCTGCTTTTTTGACAGGAGTTTACGGAATGTGGAATATTTACATATTTGCTTTGCTTATTTTATACGCACCAAGTCATAAGCAATGGCCAAAAGATACACATTCCAGTGGTATGTATGAAATAAGAAAAAAACAAATTCTAGAAATAAATTTTATTGTCGTTTTAGAAAACATTATAAGCGAAGAAATTGAATTCAGTAACTTGCCATCTGATTCAAATCCCAGTGAGATATCTTCATTAACATCATTTTCACGCAAAGCTGCTTTTGATTAGAAATTTTAAAAATAATGTCAAAAATTAAAATTAATTTCTTAAACAAGCACACTTATAGTTTAAGCATAAAAAAGTGATCCTCATTTTATCTGCACTATAATTTTAAATTATTATTTGACAACTACATAAAAAGAAAGACTGATGGCATAGTCCACGAATTAAAACAAAATTAAAATTAATTAATACCTAAATCAACCCAAAACATTAGAAATAGTCGTCTTAAAATTTAAACATCACAAAATTATACCAAAATAGAAGTACATTGAAGTACAAATTTCTCAAAAATTTTAAAAAGTAATAAAGATATAAATAGAATAAAAAAAACTTATATGAATGAAATTCAATTGAAAAATGTTTAGTCGTTATTGCAATATATTTTAATTCAAATTAAAAATCCCGTCAGGAAATGTTGCCAAATGAATTTTTGCTGTGAAATGAAAAGTGAAAACATTTTAAGAATTAAAATTAAATATTTTTTTCCTTTTTACATCCTTTTGATTTAAAGAAAGATAGAACGTTATTAGTCTTCCCTTGACATTTTTGTCACAACTGAACGATTTTCTGTTTGTAATAATAAGTCGAAATAATAAGTAATCGAGCTTTTTCTTATTGCAGCTATGTTATATTTAGACTTAAGGCTTTCATTTAATTCCAAGACACACATTTATAGGAATTGAAACAATAATTTGAGACAAAACTCATTATCGAAAAACATAATTCACAAAATTATAACTAAAGTTTTTTTAATTTAAAAAATATATCTTATCAACCAATTATTTTTAAGAGTACATATTATTTATTGCATACATATTACAAATTCCTCTTGGAAATAGCCCATTTTAGCATTAAGATTTACTCTAGTACGATTTGTTTGGATTTTGTAGTATTATTCTCTATAATTGTACTAATTTTATTGTTCATCATATTCATGGTCAAAAATTTCGATAATCACTTTTATTATTTCCTAATATAATTTACTAAGAATTTTTATATTTATATACGTTTATTTAATACATTTCTTGATGTAATATATTTTTTAATTTAATATTAATATTATATTAATTAATGTAATTCTCCTCTCATATGATGTGTTTGGATTTCTAAGTATTACTGTTTTTACTTCTTGGTGTAATATATAATTTAATTTAATATTATATTACTTAATGTAATTCTCCTCTCATATGATATGATGTGTTTGGATTTCTAAGTATTATTGTTTTTAATTACATTAATTCTATTGTTTATTCATAACATTCATTGTCGTAAGTTTCAATAATCACTTATTATTTTCCAATATAATTTACTAAGAACTTTTATATTTATATACGTACATTTTATATACTACTAATATAATTATACTTGATGTATTATTATATTACTTAATGTAATTTTAAAATATTAATTGTCAACTTAGAAGAAATAAAAATAAAATATAAAAAAAATCTCTTTTTTTTTAGTTTTTTAGGATTTTCGGCAGATTTGGCCATATTTTGGATTTTTTTTAGAATTTTGTTGTTTCTTTCAAGTTATCGTAAAAAATATTCCCGCTTCCATTGGTAACATAATATACGAATTCATTTGTAATGATTTAGAAATGTTATTTTAAATGGTGAAAGGCTTATTAATATTAGTTAATAATCATATGCCATTATTTAAAAATTAAAGTATTTATTTTTCTTTTATTAAATTATATAATTATTACATACACTATGTTATATTTTTTGGTTTCAATAATACATTAAATTACAATTCACTATATCTTACACTATTGTAGTGAGTACAATATTTTCAAAGTCTAAATAAATATTACAGTGTTTTATAAAGATTGAAATTCTTTTAATTAAATATTTTTTGGTAATGAAATAAATACTATATGTATACAATACATTTACAGATAGATAAGGTATATTAAAATATTCTTTATATGTACTAAAAAATTAAATAAAATAATAAGACTTAAATGTTATTAAATATTATTGTTATTGTTTTTCAAAATATGACTAAAAAATTTTTAAAATAATCTGTCATTATCTACTTTTTTAAAGTAACATTTTTTTCATTTCGAAATATAATAAATATTATTATAATAGGTATTAAAATTTTATTTCAAAGAATATTAAAATAAATAAAAAAATTACCGATATTTATAAAGTTAACTCTCGTATTTCCATTTTTATAGAAAAGAAGTTAAAATTATTATTTATTACCATACTTATTTCAATTTAAATAATCCATTTTAATGTGATGAGATAATAATACTAAAATTTATTTTAGAAAACTAAAAATGTTATATCAGTAAAATTTTTAAATTCATATAAATCTCACTTTGATGGAATAAAAGCACAGCACAATATTTTAAATTATAGTAAAATAGTAATTATAATTGTTAGCATATTTTCAGAATCTTTTAAAGAATTTTGATATAGTTTGCTAATATTTTTTTAAAATTATTTTAATTAATAATTGTGAGAATAATGTAGAGTTGAAAATAATTTTAATTTTTTTGTAAAATTTATAAATATTTTAATTTATCTAATACTACCACTTAATAAGAATACTAAATCAAATATTTGACAACACATACTAACGGTTTATTTCGTTAGTAACATATTATTAAAATTATTTTTATGCCGATACTGTTCATAAGTTTCTTCTTTTTTGTATTTGGCATCATTTATTGAAGAAATATTGTTTAACATTAAAGGTTTTTTCGTTTTTACTCTATACAAAATTTCTTTTGATGTTTCTTTAAAAACTTTAGTCATTTCATTATGAACTTTTTCCATTAACATTGGCATATCTTCTTTAGTTAAATTTTCTGTAGAAATAGGTGGTAATGTTGTTATGATAATTTCTCCAGGATTAAGAATTCTTCGTCGATCGTCCAAAAATGATGCATAAGAACTATAAATTACCTAAAAAAAAAATGTTTTCATAATTTCATATGATATCAAACTTAATATGGCTTTACATACCGGTAAAATTGGTAATTGAGCATCGATAGCCATATAGAACGCTCCTAAAAAAATGTAAATTCGTTATTCTATAGAATATTTTGAAATTAAGATTTCAAATTTTTGTTATTTCTTTTGTTTACTAAAATATTAATTTATCTACTTATACTTAAAATACACATGGATTTCTCAAATTAAATTAAAACTAAGATAATAAACAAAATAATACCTTTTTTAAAGGGATGAATCTCACCAGTGTTTCCTAAAAATAAAAACATTTTTAAACATTTTTAACTAAGAACAATTTTAATAAACTTGATATGCAAATTTTGAAATTTCTAATAAAAGTTATTAATTATTGATTAGTTTTATAATAACATATTCAAAATGTAAATGATTAAGAACATACAAAACTTTTCACTTTAAATATTTCTTAAGTAAATGTTCACTATAAAAGTTAAGTTATTAATTCACTTTCTTTAATTAGAAGTAAAATTTTTCATTTTTAAAGTTTTATCTAGATAATATGGAGTACTTACGCCTAGTTCCTTCTGGAAATACCCACAGTTTAATTTTTTTTGACTTTATATCCTCAGTTGCAGCATTCAGAGTATTTCTAGCTTTGTCTGAAAAATCAACAAAAAAGACAATAGATGAACTTTGTTGAAAACATTAATAATTTTTATGAATAACTAACCACTCCGAACACGATCTATAAAAATTAATCCACATAACCATGCAGCCAAACCAAATGGCCAAGCATAAAATAACTCTTTTTTAGCTACCACTGTACATTTTTGCATTACAGGCCAAATATCAAACATACCTGTTAAATATTATAATGTATATAGTAAATTTCATGATTGGTTTTTATTTGTAAATAAATTTTTTTTTAATTGAATCGCTATTTAGATAGATTCTTATTTAAATAAAAATATAATCTCTCTAAATCAGCGTCGAGAACAATTTTTGTTTTCAAACCTCCAAAGAATACGTTTTTTTACCGGTTATATATTTTTCCGTAGTTCCGCCTGTCTCCGCCCAATTACTCAATTTTTGAACAAACCTATATTTACAAGTTCTTATCGTACCTAATGTACGAAAGTAAAATGAACTTACGAAGAGTGTTATTCATTATTATTTTAATTTTTCTGAAACATATTGGAATCTATAGTAAATTAATGCAACAAAAAAAATGTATAGAATCAGTAAAAATTGATAACTCACAACCATTAATTGACATAATTGTATAATAATTTTAATATGATATTTTTAATCGGAATTTTGTTTAAAAATAAAGTAAGTTGAATAGTATGACATCACAAAACTGTAATTTAAGTAAAGTTCCCTGCTTTCTTTCTTCTTTGCCGTAATAATATTTCCGTAAGCTTCTTAGTATTTTTGAAACTGAAACCAAAAAAAAAACATAATTATACCTACCTAAAATATCCAATGAACTCTGATGATTCGCCACAATAATGCAGGCTTGATCTTTTTCTAAATGTTCTTTACCTCGAAGTTCCCATTTAAATCCCAAAAAAGAGGAAATGTGATGACAAAAAGCACTAGCCCATCTGAAATTTTTAAATATAATATTAAAATATTTGAGAAAATAATAAAAAATAATATTTTTGCAGTAATCAATTAGTTGTTTAATCAATGCATGAAATCGGAAGTTATTTTATTTATACGAAATATGTACATTAATTTTAAATAAATAACACTAAAAAGTGTTTTGCCATTTCGTTGTCAAATTTTATACTCTGTTTATGTTTATACTAATTTCATACCCTATTCAGATATAAAAAATGTTTCTAACATCTAACAAAAAAATAAATGTACATCGTAAATTATTATAAAAATGGAAAACTAATCGATAACAATTCAATTAAAAAAACAAGCTTATTATAAATTCATATACTGTACTATTTTTCAAATCTAATAATTGTACAGCTGTTGTTCTATATATATTTTCTACTTAAAAATAGTTTCAGTTATTTAGTTATACTATTTTATAAGAAATTTTTAAGCAGGCAGTTATGTATGTTTTTTTATTCACATAAATAATAATTTAAAATTTTTAAGTCAGATAAATTTTAAGAATCCCTTTTGTGAAGTGAAACTGAAAAGATACTATTTTTGAACATTACTTATAATTTTATATTTTTTTTAAGAATACTTCATATTCTGAGCCATTTTCTCAATTTTCAATTAATAACTGCGTACATCAAGTATATTCTAAATAAAAATATCTTTAAAGCGAATTAAAAATATAATCTTACTCTAGAACACCTATTTAAATATTATTTTAAAATAAATATTTGAATGTTTAGGCATAAAGTATGATTTAAAAAGAAATTTATTAAAAATTTTGTTTTTTTTTTTAATAACCTAAAACTCCCAAATTAATGCCTTAATAAAACTGAGTCTTTAAGTCGGACTGAAGAAATTCAAATTGTATTATTGGTTTTTTTTTATATAAGAAAAAAATATGTTCCACTAAGCCAATTATGTATATATATAGAAACAGTTTTTCTCATTAAAATTTATTATAGAATAATTTTGATATTATTGATTAATGGGCTTAATATAATAAAAAAAAAAAGAATATAAAAATAAATTTAATTTAATTTTAACTTAAAAATCATTAACCGAAATATACACATTATACAAAATAAAATTGTTGTATATTTATGTTTGAGCGTTTTAGAAACGTACATAATGTATAATGCAATAATGTATCAAATCAAATCATAATAGATAAATACATAAATATAACAATATTATTTACATTATATATTATTTAAAAAAAAAATTAACAAAACTTATATATAATAAACAACTTTATAAAGTTTTCGGAATCATGTTTGAAATTTCTAGCAAAAATTCTAGGTAAATACATGTACCCATTTAAATTATTTATAATTATTTTTATATAATGTATAGGAGCCCTAAATTAATTTGAGAAAAAGAATTCTCAACTACAAAACAATTATCATTATAATAAAAACATATCTTGTATTACTTTTAAAAACAATGCTTGAAAAAGTTAAAACAACTATGTATTAACTATAAATTTAAAAAGAAGAAATATTTTTGCGAAATTTTTATAATGAATTACAATAATACCAAAATAAGCTATTGTTCCAATTTTCAACTAACAACACTACACTTATACCTATCTATTAGACAGCATTATACGGAAAAAAAAATAACATCACGATTAGAATCTTTAATCGAAAAAAATAAAATAAAAATAAAATTGCCAAATTTTATGTAGTAGGTACTATGTATTATGTTTATGTTGATAAATTCCTATCCATGAATTAAAAAAAAACATGATATTTTTATTAATTGAAAAATAAAATAATTTACATAAAAACTTTTTTGGAGCATTGTAAGTAGAAATAAAAACAAAATAAAAAGGCTATATTAAAATTAATGCTGCTACCTACCTATCTATTTATTTGTAGTTGAATCAAGCTCATGCTTTTAAATTTAAAATTACATTTGAATTGAAAATCTTGGTAAGTATATAGGTACCTAGGTACATATAACAAATTAAAAGCATACATAATTAGAAAAAAATCACTGCACCTTAAAATTCACTCAAACCACAAAGGACTTAATAGGACACCTACTCATAGTACCTATGTTCGTTTGAAAAAAATATGGTAGGTTAAAAAAAATACAAATTTTCTTTTTCCCAATTTTTATCCTTTCCAAAAAAAGGAACATATTTTTCACAAAAAAGTACTCACAATAAATTTTTCACATCACAAGGACGAAAACAGAAAAATGGAATCAATATTATTGAATTTGCACTGAAATTAGAAAAAAGAAAATTGATTTTATTTTTTTTATTTTTTCTTCGTATAAAAATTTTAAACAAACCTGACGACAGTGTAATAAATTAAAAATTTTAAATAATATCGAAATTTGTGTGAATTTTCATAAACAAAAGGCACCATCAAGATGAAAATTATTGTGAAAATTTCAAATAAATTCATTATTAAATAAATATTTTGTTAACAAAATAAAATCATTAATTTAATTATATTAAATTTACTAATATTGTTTTTATTTATTTTCTTTTTTCTATTCGTTATTTTAATTTTCTTTCTTTCTACTTTTTAATTTAATTAAAAAGCCCCACACAAATTAACAAAAAAAAAATGTATACACAAATCATCAAGTGAGTGAAAAGATGCAATTTACGCTCGAATCGGAAAACGAATAATTTTCTTTTTTTTTTCTCTCTGCTTTGTTTTTTTTTTGTTTATGATTTTTGTGATTTTTTTCATTTGCTTTTTTCTTAAAAGACCGACGTTATAATGGCTTGCATTTGTTTACAGTGGTTCATATATAAAGCTGTAAAGCTTTGCATAATGTAGCCGCAGCATTTACAGTAGAACTTCGATTTAATAGACTATTCGATAATTTATAAAAGTAAAAGTAATCTATTTTGTTCGAAGATCAAAGTTTTTAGACTCTGCTTATTTGTGCACATTGGCAGGGAACTGTGTGTAGGCGAACTACTAGCTTGAAAGATTATTATTGATAAATTGTACATTTAATAAAAAATAATAATCAAATAATAAAATAAAAAGAATTAATTTAAATTGTTTTGCATTGAGAATTCTCGTACACTATATTTTGTTGTAAGGTTAGATCAGGTTAGATTAGTTTAGAGTGACGTCATCCATAACCAATGATAAAAATCTTTTCTACAAATAGATATACGTATTTTACTTTATAATATATAATATACGCTTGCGAAATGTAACTTAAATACTTAAAGACAATAAATAGTTTTTAATAAAAAAAACTCTTGAAGATCACTTCATTCACATTACTTCGATTAACAGATATTTATATTTTAAAGTTAAATAAATTGACTTTACATGTCATCTAATCTAATGTTTAACATTCTTTAACTTCAAAAGTGTAATGTTTACCATCAGAGGGATATTGTTTTGGTAAAACTGGTCTAAACATTCGTTTGTCATCTAACCAGTAATACAAAACAAAACAGAATGTCATTACTCCAAAGAAAGAACCAAAGTAGTATGTCATACTATATCGTAATCTGTCTGTTTGACTGTAACGATCTTCACCATATAAATCTATGTCAGCATGAACCTAAAAAAAAAAAAATTATTTTTTTTAAACTCACAAAGCAATTTAAATTTTAATAGAGCAAGATTTGACTTTTTATGATTTAGGATTATATAAAGTGGGATTCGGAATTCAACTCATTACAAGATATTTTTCTGGTATTGCACCTTGTTATGATTTGAATTTTTTTCTTGTTATTGCTATGCTTACAATTTCATGGTAATTTCTTTTATGTTCTGGATTATCGTAAGGATAAAAAGGATCTCGGTTTTCTATACCAAGACCGCCTGGTAATTTCGGATAATCTCCGTAACCATATCCATCATCAGCATAAGGACGATACTCTTCTGGGAGCATATTATATTTTTTTGCAGCTGCTTCTTCTGCTTCTTTGGATTTGGGATATGGTGCTGGTTTAAAATCTTTGTTCCAATCTTATTAAAGAAAAAAAAAACATTTTAATTATTTTTTAAATTTATAACTAAATTCTTGAATGTGATGCTGAATAATGTTAATGATGAGAATGAGATGAGAATGGGCATAAATTATTGAGCTATTGAATTTGAAATCGAAGAAGTTACGTAAAAATGACAGTGAAAAACAAGTTATATTTTACTTACATGCTGCGAAACGAACTGATGATGGAGCCAAGATAGCTCTACCTTTATTAGATAACTGCCCGGAAATCTGATTTTGGATACATTTTACAAATAATTTCGAAGCCATCAATATATTTTTTTTTTTAATGAAGAAAAATAAGAAAACTGAAGAAAAATAATTGAAATAATTTTTCTTATGAAAATGTCAACAAAACACAACACACACTCATTCATCACATCTGACATTTGATAACAAAAGCTTACTTTGAAATGAATTTATGGGGAAATTTTTATTTACACTATACTACAGTGCGTGTACTGGGGTGTCGGACTACCTACCTTTTATTATATTTGAAATTAGTTTTTTCTTTAAGCATTTTCCATATAAATTTGCCAGATATTTGAGTTCGAAAATTTATTAAAATAAGAAAGGCAAACAATGGAGGTTAAAAGACTTTAAAGGGCTTAAGAACCACGAAAAAAAACAATTATTTTATTTTCATGATATTATTTTTGAATTAGATTTTTAATTAAATTATCAAGTTCATACCTAAAATTTATGATATTTTGTTGAACGTTGAGCGTCTGTTACATTGTGATTCTAGCTTTGTTAAGATGCTTTGCTCTAAATTTCCCTTTGATGGCTTTAAAAATAAAAGCCACATTGTTTACAATAATTTCCCTACGCAAAATAAATGGAAAAATAAAAAACAAGCCAATGCCAATGTAGCCAATCTTTATTAAAATAAAATCAAAAGAAGAAATTTAAACAAATTAAATTTATTGAATATAAATTATAATCAATCTAATTCTTCTTTTTAATAAAATAAAAGTTAATCAACTTGGAGCAGAAAATAAAAGTTGAAATCGAAAAGAAATAAAATCAAAATCAACTCAGGCGTTAGTTAGCGCTTAAAATTATTTCCTTTCCGTACATAAATTTGTCGGATAAAATAGTGAGGTTACGACACAACAATGGTTCCAATACATCATCAGCAACCGCCACCACAAATGCAGGGCCCTCCTGTTGGACCAACTCAATTGACATCATCTCAACCACCATCGAATAAATCATCGACTACATTAGTAAGTTGATTTGTTTTTGTTTTCTAACCTGCTGAGGTTTGTTGCACGAAATTCGCTTATGAATTTTCTTGATTTAAGAGGACTTGATACCAGTTTGGATTTTTTGTCCCAAAATTAGATTGAAAAGCCGTTTTAGATTATTTTAAGCTTTAATTTAGAAAAAAACATTTCATTCACAACCTCCGAACTGTTTGATACTTTAAAAGGGTATAAAACTTTTTAGAATTGGTTAAGGCTAAGTGCTCGAAGTCTCTTCAAAACCATTTTGTGACAAAAAAAATGGTTTTGAAGAGATAGCCTTAACCGATTCTAAAAAGTTTTATACACTTTTAAAGTATCAAACAGTTCGGAGGTTGTGAATGAAATGTTTTTTCTAAATTAAACTTTAAAATAATCTTAATAATCAAAAAAAATTTGGGATAAAATTTCAAAACTAGTACCAAGTCCCCTTAAATAAAGAAGGTGCATAAGTAGAGACCTATTTTTTTTTAAAACCATTTATTTCTATTGTGTTTTCAAAACGATAAAGAGTTAGAGATACGGATATATTTTACCCACTTTCTTACATACCTACAGTAGTACTTACGTATTAGGTAGATATTCCTACCTAGTGAGAAGTGACTAGTAGCAAAAACTTTATAATCTATAGAAGTTTACTTAGGAAGGAACAAATTTCTTGTCCACAAAAGATTACCTCGCTAGATATTAATGTATTGATTCTTCTTTAGTGCATTTCTGTTCTTTGTAAACTTCTGTAGATTACATATTTTTTGATAGTGGCAAAAGAAATATATTAAATCTAGAAAAATGTTGTTGCCTATGTAAACCTCCTGATCAGCAGAACTTTTAAGCGACTTATTAGTACATGTATTGCATGCACGATTGCTCGCGAATTAATAGGTTATAAGTCCTGTCGTTGATTAAGAATAGACAAAGATGACCATTAACATTTTTTTACTGTTTTACTAACACCTTCAAATAAAAATACAAAAAAAAAGTATGAAATTGATAATATTTTTAGAATTCTTAATCAACGGTCCTATTTAAGTACTTAATTTAAGATATTAGTAGGTAAATAAAAATAATAATAAAAAATATTTTCCATTTCGGGACAAAAAATAATTATAGTTTTTTCTGCTCAATATATATTTATACAATAATACAAAATCTATATATGTACTTAGCACATTCAATATTTTGATCTATAAGACACATTCAATATATCCTAAAAATATTATTTTAAACTTAATATTATGTTCTTCATAGGCCATAAATTACTTTTTAATATCTTTTGAAAGTGATTTAGAAAAAAAATAAGGATATTACAAGCACTTAAACTAAGTTTTAATTTTTTTTTGTATTTTAGAAACCAAATTACACATTGAAATTTACTCTTGCTGGGCATACAAAAGCAGTATCAGCTGTTAAATTTAGCCCTAATGGTGAATGGCTCGCTAGTTCATGTAAGTTTTTATTATTGATACCTAATTTAGAAAAAGAAGATTATGTAAAGAAATATTCGATTTTTTCAAAATACCTACCTAAGTATTTTAGTTATAATTGCAATTTCTGTAACCAATTCTGTTATTTGGTATTAGTATTTTTAATTTTAAATATTTTTCTCAATAAAATTAAAAAAAAAATGTTAGTTTCTTTTTTTTTATAAAGATTAGAGAATTCTATATTTGCATGTGGATGTTTTAGGACAACAGTCTGTCGTCTTATTTAGCAAGAATTACAATGATTAAAAATATCTTAATAATTTGTATATTTTAGCTGCTGATAAATTAATAAAAATTTGGGGAGCTTATGATGGAAAATTTGAAAAAACTATAGCTGGACATAAATTAGGAATAAGTGATGTTGCTTGGTCATCTGATAGTCGATTATTAGTTAGTGCCAGTGATGATAAAACATTAAAAATTTGGGAATTAAGTTCAGGAAAATGCCTGAAAACTTTAAAAGGTCATAGCAATTACGTTTTTTGTTGTAATTTCAATCCGCAAAGTAATTTAATTGTGTCTGGCAGTTTTGATGAGTCTGTACGAATTTGGGATGTTCGTACTGGAAAATGTTTAAAAACATTACCAGCGCATTCGGATCCAGTTTCGGCCGTTCATTTTAACAGAGATGGCTCTCTTATAGTTTCGTCGAGCTATGATGGACTATGTAGAATTTGGGACACTGCAAGCGGGCAATGTTTGAAAACTTTAATTGATGATGATAATCCACCAGTAAGTTTTGTGAAGTTTTCTCCTAATGGAAAATACATTTTAGCAGCCACATTGGATAACACTTTGAAATTGTGGGATTATTCAAAAGGAAAATGTTTGAAAACATATACTGGGCACAAAAATGAGAAATATTGTATATTTGCCAATTTTTCAGTTACTGGTGGAAAAGTAAGCTTTTTTTAATATAATTTTTAAACCATTTATTCAAAATTTTAATAATATTAGAATACTAAATGCTCAAATTCAAAAGAAACCAACTATTTTCAAGAGAAATTATTTTTTTTATTGTATTATAGTGGATTGTTTCTGGAAGTGAAGATAATATGGTTTACATATGGAATTTGCAGAGTAAAGAAGTTGTACAAAGATTACAAGGACACACAGATACTGTATTGTGTACGGCTTGCCATCCAACAGAAAATATAATTGCATCTGCAGCTTTGGAAAATGATAAAACGATAAAGTTATGGAAAAGTGACACTTAATATTAATTTATAAACTAAAGACCACAATGTAAATGAAAAAAATACCAACAAAATATTTAACATATTTTTCGTTAATAACATAATTATATTAAAATAAAACAAAAAATTATTTCCCTTTTGAAAATTTAATTCTTGATTTCCAATAATATAATATTAAAATAAAATGCAATTTCCACAAAATATTTCGAGTATTTTTTTAATTATTCTTAATTATGGAATATATTTGACAGACAAACGTACATAGCAAATGAACTAAACTAGAACGTGAAAAAGAAAAATATAAAAAAAAATTGAATTAATTAAGTAAAATCTTCTACATATTTCGTTTTCTATAAGTTTAAAAAAAAGATGGTAATTTTGTAGTTGGATTGTCGGTTTCATCTTTTATTTATTATAAAAATTATCGTGAGTTGACCATGCAAAACAAAATCAGAAAAAACCAAGTATTTAATTAAGTTGTTCTATTTTCAAACCACTAAGTATAAAATATAAATGGTCTCACAATTAAAATAAAGAAAGACACAATTTAAATTTCTCTGTATATTACGTACTGCGAACACAATATTTATAACTTTATTATGATGATGAAACTTTCACCGTAATGCTTCACTACAATAATAATGAAAAGCAGTGTTATTTTTATTTTTAAATCCTTTAAAGAGTAAGTCATAAAATGATTATGGTATATAATTGTAACAACTTGCAATAAAACATTTATCAAATAAATCACTTGTTTTTAAAGATTTACGAATAGGTTACAAAAAAATAAAAGAAATTGTAGTGATAAGCCATTATAAAATAAAATTACCAAAAAGGATAGATCATATTCTTCTTTCTCTTTTAATGTTGCTAATTTTAAACTATGATCGTTAACATAAAACGATCAGTCGATTTTTTTTAATTAGGGTGCTTTATCAAACCTGTTTGATGTCTTCAAATATTGTTTTTTTGGTCCAGATTGATTGTCGGTTAAGTTCTCGTAGTAAAATTACAATAAAAGAGTTTTTATTTTAATAACCACCATAGAGTCCCTACGCCAACTAATTTATTTCCGTTTATTTGTATTATCGACAATACAAATAACTATATAAATAAGATAAATAAAAGACAAAAATATCAAATGCATAAATATTGAAATAAAACTCTATAAAACATTTATAAAGTATAGATACAGTATAAAGTATTCTCGTATTTTGCAACTTTCATGATTAGCACTAATTTAAAATGTAATTATTTTTTCGTAATCGTTTTCCACCAAGTTTTCACAGGCCGCATAACAAAATCCGATTAACGAATTACTTAAATACTTAATAAAGCTTTTGGAAAAATATTAATTTTTTTAATTTGTACAAAAACTACTTAATATAAACATCAAGCAAAAAAAAAAAAGAATTAAAAAAAATATATTTTTAAAGGAGGGTTGAATTTATGGAATAAATAAAAGAGTTTGTGTAGTGAATCAAAAAAAATAAATAATATGTATAATATAAATGTTGAATACAATAATAAATTACACCTTAACATCAACACTAACATTAGATACAATGCCATTAAATCTATCACTTACTTTTGAAAAAAGCTTATTACATATTACAATCCAGCAATTAAAAATTAAGATTTTACAAGAAAATTTCTAAAATACCACGAAGAACTTATAGTCACCAACTCAGACAAAGTTAGTTCTACAGTTGCCATGTACAAAACAAAATATTTGTCTTATATAACTGATTTCTATTTTGATGTGTACATGCACATTACATAAAGCTTATTTCAAATATTAGATCTAAATATTACAATCAATACAAATCTAGTATAACAAGGCATTTAATTTAACTTAAAATAAAGGGATTAAGAAAAACATTTATAAATATAGTGTTATTCTAGCTCTATATAAAATAAATGCCATTATTATGACCCTTATGGTGATTTTTAGTATTAAAAACCATCCGATTTTATATATTTTTGAAACCTACACTCGTGAAGAACGTATACTTAGAAGAATTGATTGTATAATTAAGATCAAGTGATAATTCTTTAGATATCGTATAACCTATGTTAAATTGCAAAAGTTATCTTTCAAGAATTTTATGTTTGGGTTTCAGTAATTTCGAATTTCGTATTCCGGGATCTTCCATTTTGCATTCAGAGGATATCAGTTTTGGAATTCTGAGTTTGGGGTTTCTGATTGAGAATTTTGTGTATTTGATTCTTTATTTTTCAGATTAGATTTATTTTCGAACACGAAATCATTTTTGTATTGTATCTATCTATATATCTATCTACAGTAATTTTCCGCCAAAGATAGGAAAACATTTTTTTTTCATATTATTTTTATTTTTTTAAGTTTAAAATTTGGTTTTTTTTTTATATTTGAATTAAAGGCATTTTCATTTTGCCAGAACAGATTGCATAATAATGTTTTATGCTTCTTTTTTTATTGTTGTGTTGTCCTGTTTTTCTCAATATATTTTTTTTCTTCTTAACAATATCCTTTTGTTCATAGTCGTCGTCGTTAGAGAACACATTTTTTTTTTTTATTGAAATGGTTAATAATAAAATACTTTTGTACAAATAAGTCTTCCTAGCCACAAAATAAAATTATTTAAATTTAGCTAAAACTTTTCCTCTTTAACTTAAGTTTTTTTTACTTAATTATTTGCTTAGGAAAATTAAGAAAAGATGTTGTTGAAAGAAATAATTGCATAAAAATTTTAAATTTTTGGGTTTCTTTATTAATTTTGTATGGGTTTTTCATGAAGTCTTAAAAGTAATGAAATTTTCAACTTTATGGAAACCTAAAAAAAAAAAAAGAAGATAATTTAATGTGGTTTGGTAAAAACAAAAACTAAAATTAATATCAATTGTAGTAATAATAATAAAGTTCTTATATAAAACTTTTTTACACAAATTATAATAATCCTTATATAATTATTTATTATTTTTTTAAATACAAAAATTTTTAAAAAAATATATTTTTTTTCTAAAAGAAATACCAAGTTTAGAGACAAAATGGTTAGTTTCAATAACAATTATGAATTATGTACCTATATTATGTACATTACGGAGATGTGACCGATTTCAATTAAAATATGAAATTTCACGATAAGAGTTAAACTACTTTTATTTTTTTAATAGACGAATATTTGATTTGAACCTTTGTTGGGAAAGAAATTTTTGTTATCAGTAGCTCAGATAAACAGTAAGTAGTTATGTTTCAATTTGTATAAAATTTATAGATTTTGAAAGTTTTTTATATAATATGTAACATCATTGAAGTGAAATTATGTTAAGGAAAGGATTACCTAATCTATATATTTTTTATAAGCTTTATTTATAACTGAATTTTAGTTTAAACTTTAAACAAGATTTACAATACATGTAATAAATTGGCTATTTCAATTATGAATTATCTGTCAATTAAAAAAGAAATATGCAGAACAAAGAATTAATAATTTTTAATTTGTGGAAGAAATAAAAATAATTATGTACATAATTATGCAAAATCAGTACAATGTAAATATTAATTTTTTTTTATTGATCTATTTGAATTTTTTTGTATATATATGTAAAAAAATCATAATTTGTTGAAAGAGAATTAGATTACTTTTACATTTTTGCCCTCAATAGTGAGTTAAATTTCAAGATAATTATCAATTTAATTTATTTTGTCTTAATTTTATATAAATGTTTAATGCCAAACTAAGAATTAATGCGACAAATTATTTCGATAGGTAAGTTCGGAAGTAACGGCAGCTACCTCATAAAAAGTCAATTCGTTGCAAAAGGTTATGGAAAAAATATTTAACAACTTATCACATAAAAATATTTTATTCATTTTTTATTTCCCTTGTGTGAAAATTGGAAAAAAATGTTTGCTGTCCATGATTTGTTCAAACTTTTGAATATATTTATAGTTTTTTATTTTTTAAAATATTACTTACGTATAATAGTAATAAAAATTGCATTCTTTTTTGTTAATTTTTTTTTTTTTTTGGCTATGTGAAAAATATATAAAATAAAATTTATTTTCCATTACCTGAAAAAAAAATCCATAAGAAAAAAGGTCTTTTTCCGGAATCATATTCAATACACCTCAAAGTCATAAATTTAAATTAATAATTTTTTTGTTTCAATATAGAAGAAAAAAATATCTGTGTTGAATCCATTGAAGACCACATTTTCGCACCAAAGGTATTTCTTCTTTTTTTTTTTTTGTTTTTCGTTCAAAGAAAATTTATAACATTTTCCAGGAATTTCCTGTTATTTTTACAAACATACATTATGTAAAAACTAAAAATATTGCTCTGTAAAGGTGTTGTAAAGAGATTTAATAGAATATTATGAAATTTTTTTTATATGTAAATAATTTTTTTTTCGGAGGGAGAAATTCAATCGAAGGCATAGAATACAAAATTATAAGAAAATTGTTAGCTCGGAATATATGTGGCATGATTCGATGAAAAAATATTATGAAACTCTTTCCGATAAAAGAAATAAATCTCAGAAGATTCAAAAATTTAAGGTTTTTCACAAGATATTTAGGTTATTAAATCAATTTTTTAATTTTTTTTATGTACAATATTTAAGTAAACAAAATGTAACAAATAAGTTGGTACATTTTTTTCTCATAATCTCGCTTAATTTAATATATTTCCATTTACACACTGTAATTTCAAAAACTGTAATATTCCATGCATTTTTATTCATACTGCGAAACAAACAGAACTTGTTGCCTTTTTAATTTCAAACATTTGTTTTTTATTTCACATATAATATAACATATCTTACACATAAATTAAACTTACATTATATGTATTAATTTATCATGTGAAAAGATTGCTTTAATTTTTAGTATGCAATCTGTTCAGAATATTATTTTTCTTTATTAATCAAAATAACAAAAAAAAAAAAAAAGAAGGAAATAAGCCGGGTAATAAACAATCCAAACATGCTAAGTAACTATGTATAAATATGAAAACATACTTACATATAATATGTGTACATGAAAATAGTGAAAACAAATCATCGAGAATATGATAAGCTTTAAATATATGATAAGTAAAATTGATGTAGGTTATTCCTAATGACCTATAAGACCGACGCGACGTGATAAATACAGAAAATAATCTACCCAGTTAATATAGGTAATTAATAATTTTGTACCAAAAATGTGAATTAAGTATTAAAGTAGGCTGACCATACGTCCCGTTTTAAACGGGACAGTCCCTTTTTGGTTGAAATAGTCCCGGTGTCTGACCATAATTTTGGATGCGAAAAACGGGACAATAATCGTTGAAATCTAATTCTAATAGTGAAATTTTACAAAAAATAATAAAATTAGTTTTTAAAAATTAAATAATTATAAAGACTAATATAAAAATTAAATTATTTAAAAAATTTGTAATAAAAAATTAAATTAGTACAATTTTATGAATATTTTTAGCTTGAAGAAATTTTTTTAAGCAAATCTGGTTGTTTGATAAAATTATAAAATTCAGTACAACTTATTTGACTAATTAATTTTGTCATTAACATTGCAAAGTTTAATTTTTAATTGCGATTTTTGTGGATCCCACATTTGATCGACTGCGGCGTTTGTACCAGAGAACGGAAAACGGGACAAATAAACGTCAAGTAAATGACAAAATTAAATAGTCAAATGAGTTGTACTGAATTTTATAATTTTATCAAACAACCAGATTTGCTAAAAAAATTTCTTCAAGCTAAAAATATTTATAAAATTGTACTAATTTAATTTTTTATTACAAAATTTTTAAATAAATTAATTTTTATATAAGTATTTATAATTATTTAATTTTTAAAACAAATCTTATTATTTTTTGTAAAATTTCACTATTATTGGAATTAGATTTCCACGATTATTGTCCCGTTTTTCGCATCCAAAATTATGGTCAGCCTATATTAAAGCCAACTTCAATAATTGTAAAAAATTGTTAATTTATATGAAACAAAATTCTGTATAAATAGAAAAGCAATGACCTTTTCACCTGCATATTTTTAATAATAATTCTTTTATGAGGTTTTCTTTTCTCCAACTGTGCATAAAATAATGTTCTTATTCGAAATAAAAATGTAAATTCGTTTAATGATACTAAGGACATTCATTAAGTATATGTGTAGCATGTAGGTATTGCATTGTATAATTTTCGATGTAAAAAAAACAAAAGAAATTTTCAGTCCTTGGGGTATCATTACTTTATGAGAGCTATATAAAAAAAAAAAAAACTTAAGTGGGTGGAAAATCGGTTATTTTACCCTAACTTAAATTCCATTAGGCTCATTTTTAATTAGAGTAATTATAAAATTTTATCCGCACTACACAGGGATAAACAAAATGATTATATTTTTAGGTAATTAATTGCTGTATTCAATGGATTCATGTTTCCTAATTAGTTTTTTTTTTGTTGAAAGTATAACAAGTCAAATTTTATGAAATACTAAACTGTGTATGTATATGTACAATAAAAAATTTATAATAATAATTATGACGAATTTGAGAATTTTAGCAAATTTTTTGATAAACACGCAGTATTAGCTATACGGCATCGTTATATTTGTAAAGTGGAAATAATCCTCAATAATTTATTTGGCAACATAATATTTCTAGAATTAGGTTATAAGAGAATTAAAAATTTAGCGTTGTATGTAAAGGTCTTTAACTATAATTAAAAATTTATTATTTGAAATTATGGTTGCTATTACAATGTACACAAAAGAACTATAATTTTTTTGATATTATGATATCTTATATATGGTTTTAAATTTAATATTTTTTTCTTTATATACAATTTTAGGTTAGATTATAATATATGACGGTTTTAATTATTTGTAGCTAAGAAACGAAAATATATTATATATTTGTTGTTTTTTTAATTTTTGACTTCTTAGAATTAAATATTTTATTCATATGTCCAGTATAATATAACATAAAACCACATAATTTTTGTCAAGCTTCTATAAAGGATTCATATATAGATATTATAGATTATACTAGGTAGGTATACTTATGTTCTATACACATTATGTACATATAATTATAACATTGGGATTTTTTATATTTTTTTTGTTGTCAATTGAGAGCTTTTTTTAGTCCTTTAATTTTATGTTATCCTATGGGATAAATATATATTTCAAATGTTTCTTTGATTTTAAGAAAATTTTAAAAAATAGTTGAAACGAATTATGTCTTGTAGAAATGTACTAAGGATTGCTTTAATTTGGAAAACAAGAGTAAAATTCATTGATGAAAATCTGTAATTAATATCTATTATGTTTATCTATAACTAAATCTGTATTTAAATGAAAATGTTATGGCTTAATATGAAGCATGATACAATATAATTCGAGAGAGATAGTTAGAATCTACAGTTATTTTTTTTAATTAAAGTTCCCGGAATAATTTAACTCTACTGTTTTGTACAAAATGTTAAGAGACAATTTAACATGAATCAGAGAAAAAAAGCAGTTTTAAAAACTATTTTAAAGTTCTTTAAAATTTTTATATTTTTTTTTTGTAAAAAACAAAAATTATTATAGTCTTATGTTGAAAGAAGCCTTGAAATAGTTTCTACAACATTATTTAATATCTTCTTTACTTTAAAATAAAAATTTATAATAAAAAAAAGATAAATAAAATATTAAAAAAAAAATTTAAAAAGCTATGTATATAAAAAATTGTACTGACAACAAAATGATATTGTATTATTCTCAGTAGAATAGACAACAACAAAAAAAAGAATTCAATAAATTTACTATGAAATTAAAAAAATGAGATGCAAAAGGATTTTTTTTTTCTTTATTTTTATAACATTACATTAATCCTTAAAAAAAAAAATTAAATAAAGTTAAAGAAAAGAATAAGAATTTCTTCACATTTTTAAATAACTCGAGTGGACTTCAGTTTAAGAAATCGAGATGACATCAAGTACGAAATGCGTCCGACGACAAATCGGATGATCAAGGATTTCTGCTTTTATTTTATTTTATGTTGTTAAAAAATTTGATTCGATTACTTCAGAATAGAATCAGTCGTAATCTAAAGAATTATAAGCAATTATTGTAGAATCAGAATAATGTCACCATAAATGTCTGCGAAAGATCTCGTTTTCTTTACTAAGCAAATAGATTATGAAAAGAAAATTTTATTACCGGTACCTATAAACTTAAATAATAAATAACCAGAAGTGGCCTTGATAGAAGGCATCGTATAAGTTAAATTCTCACAAACAACTCGGTATAAAAAAAAACTTAAATATGTTAGGTTGATGAGGTTGATAACCTCACTACGCTGAAGGTAGTTTGTGATTCTTTTCTATTAATTTTCCTGTTCAAATATTTCAACATTCTTTTTTTAATAATTATTTTATTGCCTTTTTGCCTTTTTGGATTTAATTCTTGGTCCCCAAGTCCCCATATTTTTCCTTTAAAAATGTCAACATTTATATATAAGTTGCACATTTTCATATTAGTAAGCAAATCGTATTATGATAAAATTTGTCTGAAAATAAGGCGGTCTGTTTATATTTTGATTCTATTAAGTTGATCACACAGTACATTATAGTGATGTAAATAATTATATTAATAATTTTCAAAATCCAGTTTCGGAAAAATAATGGCCAATCTGACTTTTTAATCAACTTAAAAATTAAAGACTCAGGAAAAAGTTTTAAATTGCATAGTCAAATTTTTTACTGTCATATCAATTTAGTGTATAGTGTTTCATTCTTATAACAGCATCATTGTTTTAATTTTGCTTTTAGTTTTGTTTTTTTTTTTTCAACAATTTTTTAGATTACTTGTTTTGTAGGACAGATAAATTTATCCCTGTGGAAATTTATATTACATGGATAACATATGATATGGGCCAAAAAATCAGAATTTTCATTAAGTTTATTATGTTTATAAATATTTCAGAAAGGGAAGTCCAAAAATAATATTTTGTGAACAAAACATATTAAAATATATATGTATATATGGACTATATGCATACCTATACAAGAATTTTGGTTCAACTAAAAAAAAATAAATATTCTCTGGAATAACACCTATTAAAGAAAAGTTTTGTATAAAATATTTAGTGATTTTAAAAACAGTTTAGAATTTCTTTTAAAAAAGTTTTCTTAATTATGAGATGCTATATAAAATTTAAAAGCTAAATACTTAGTAGTGTAGTTGGGTTAAATATATGTATGTAAGGTAGGTGTATATAAAATAAAAAATAAAATTTATAATTTTTCTTAAAGTTTTTTTTTGTAACATTTTAATTACATAAATATTTAATGCAAAAACTTTACTAAATAAAAATAAACTTTAGTCTTTTTATTATTTTTGAGACATCAACCGGGAAAAATATCATGTATCTAGGGAAGAAAATCATACATGTTTACCATGTACCTACACATCTTAATTGCTAAGTTACAAAACTATGAACGAATTTAATGTTTGAAGACTTGAAGGATGACTTTTGATAAATAAATATTATCTGTTGTATAATTTAATTTACAACTTTGAAAATTTATTCTTTTACATGAAAATTAAAAAAAAAAATGTTGCTATTTATAATTAAAAAAAAAAAAATGCATATTAATTAATTTACACAGATTCGGTGGAAAAAAATATTCAGTCAATAGACTATAGTCGAATACTTGATTGATGTGTATAAAAATTTTTCAGATAGTTAAGTATTTTAAGATAACTGAATTCTGGCTCAATGTACACTAAAAAGTCGAAAAATTGTTTATCGAAATCATATTGGCAAAGTCTAACAACTGATTGATTGTTAACAGTAACAAGATATATAATGTGATAATTACCTAAATTAATACGATAATCTTTAAAATAATCCTATATTCCTAATTAAAGTTCTATCCGATAATTGCATGTAGAATTCCAGATAAACGTATAGGTCTTTTTATGGAAAAAAAAGAAAAAATAAAAATCAATTATTTTTCTATATAAATGAATTGTATTATTCCACGTTTTTCTAATTGCATCAATATTCTTTAATGTAAATAAAATAATATTTTATATTTTGCACCAACCAATAAATTTATAATAAAGTGTATACAGTAACATAATACCTACTTGTAATACATTATATAGGCTTCCAACAATTATTATTACATAAATCTAATTTATAATTATAATTAATTGAATTTGGTTTGTATTTATCTCATTTCAAAATAAAATTATATTAATATAAAATTATATCATTGACTAGTATTCATAACAGATTTTAATTATATTAGTGTTATAATTTTGTGTGTTTACTTTATAACATGAATAAATTAAACTAAATTAATGAAAAGGTGAAACATTCAACGATTCAAAGTCAAAAGATGATCAGGTCACCCAAAAATAGAGTTTCACTAATTATAAGAATTCATATCAAAGCCATATTATATGTAACATATTTACATATAAGTAGAATGCATACATTGCTTGACAGAATTTTTGATGATTTAAAAAAAAAGTAAAATTTAACATTATATCTTCTTTCTATTTTTCGTGGTGAATCGTAACATAAAACAATTTTTTTTTAATTTCAAACCATAAGGGTATAATTAATAACAGTTTGAAAAAAAAAAATAAAAAAATAGGAGTCACACAAATAAATATCAGAATTTTTTTTTTTAAGAAGAGATACTAATAAATAATTTCGTAGATAGTTATAAATCTATCTAACTTATTAGGATTAATATAATTTAATTTCCAAATTTATTTTCATATTATCAATAATTACTACATAAATTTTGTTGAGTGTAGTATATAAATAGTTCATAGCATTCTAATGTACATAATCTATATATCCGTATAATTTTAAATATTATCCTTTCAGTATTTGATTGAGCTAAAAGTATATTATATATAATACTAATACAATATAAATTTTCTCTTATGATTTTACTTTGACCTTTGTAAAATAACTAACTTTAAGAGCCCAAACTGTGAAAAATTGGTCTTGGTTTTGCTTTGATTGTAGGGTGGTCAATACAATCTCTTTGATTGTAGGGTGATTTTTTGATATGTTAGAGAGTGTAGAACTGGCTCCAGGTTGGGTGAGCCGAATTTTTTTAATTTCAGTGTTCTGCATCAAATTGGCTTTTGAAAAACTTGAACGTATTTGCTGAGATTGTAAAGTAAAGGAAACAGATAATAAAAAAAAATCAAACGTAGAAATTAAAGAAATTCAAAATTATACATCACCAACCCTGGAGAATGATATTTAAGCTCTATTTCTGCGTTTGTTTTTGTTATTATCATTTTCCTTTACTTCGCAATCTCAGCAATTATGTTCAAGTTTTTCAAAGATCAATTTGAGCCAAATACTAAAAAAAAAATGGGCTCACTTATCCTGCAGCTAAAATATCAAAAAATCAGTTCAGTCGAGATGTATTAACCTTAGAATCAAACTAAGACCAATTTTTTGCAGTGAGGGCTCTTAAACAAATAATTTTATAAGTAAATTTAATTAAATAACGTATACGAGTTATATATATTGGATAAAATATACATATTTAATTTTTAATAGAAAGATAAAATTTAAAAGTATATATAAAAGTGTAACCGCATAATTTTCTTTAACCCTAGTTGCAAGGGTCCACTGAAAGGAAATTAAATGAAAGTTTCATACACATACAACATTATAATTATAATAAAAGTCCTTATTTTTTTTCAAACACCTATAATCTTGGATATTTTATTTTATTCTATATAATGTCTACATTCATTCGAAAACTTTGAATAAGATTTGTAACGTGTTATTAAAGTAATTGAAAAACTTTTATAAAGATAAAGATCGTGTAAACGTGAATAATATTTCTTTTGATGTTGTTATACATTTCAGGTTATAATTGTTTTGCATAAATATAAATAACTTGAATCCAATTAAATATGATTAATGAACGCGATTGGTGATATTTTAACTAATAATTATGTCTACAATCTTGTTAAATTATGTTTTATATTTTTTTTAACATAAATTTCATTTTTACTAGAATAATTTCCTCATAATGAACGCAATTCTGCACTTTTATATTTATTAATTAGAATTAGATCCTCAAGTCTTTTCTTTTCACACTCTTAATGGAAGGCTACAACTTTGGAAATAAGCAAAATAATAATTTAAGCTATAACTAGAAACTACAAATGAACTTTTGTAACTCAAAGACCTAATAGAAAATTGGTTGTATGACGATATCAAAATCTTTAGGTGCCAAAATCCTTATCTTTTTTTTTGCCTTATTTACAAAATTTTTAATTACGAAATCCTCAATTTCAAAACCTTTATTTTCAAAAACTTTAAACACATAATCTTTAAATACCAAAACCAATATTTTTCGAAAACTATAAAATCGATTAAAAAAATATTCGAGGTAATACGACACAAAGTTTTTAATTACAAATTTCAGCACAAAATAAAAAATTTCAACAATATTTTATTTCATTATATTGTATCAGTTTTATTTAATTTAAAATACATAAAAATTGTTACTTCTTAATACATTTTTCAGAGATTCTATTCGAATATACATATACACATAACACCATAATATTTAATAATATACATATCGAAAGAATTTTATCGTCGTTTTTGAAATTAAGGATTTTGTAAACAAAGATTTTGTATTTAAGGATTTTGAAAGAAAGGATTTTGTAAGAAAGATTTTCTAAAAAAGATTTTGTGACTGAATCAATCGTAGTACAACCGAGAAAATTACTTAAATTCACAAACACAATATTGAATAGTACTTTATCAAAAAACAAATTATAAAAGTAAAAAAAAAAACAGAAGAAAATAACATCCAGAATTAATAAATGTAAAGTCTTTGTACAATAATTACACTTATTTACATGATAATCTCAAATTGGTTTTTTTTTTTTTTAATTTCAAACTTAAAAACCAATTAAGAATATCATTGTAATTGATGCAAATGCTTGAAATATTGTAAATGACCTTTTAAAGACAATTTATACAGGAAAAATAAAAGAAAATTCTAACTGAAAGAGTAAAATAACTATTCTTGATCAGACATAAAATGTTTACCTGTAAAATTCTTATCTTTACAATACCTAAGTGTAAATATAGTTTAAGTGCAGAGAGACACAAAAAATAAAACAAAGAATTTTCCTTTTATTTTCTTTTAATCTATTTTATAAATTTTTTGTTTTTCGTTTTTCTTGTTGTTATTAAGTTATAAAACCATATATGAATTAGTGTTTTTTTATAAAGCTGAAAAATTGTATATTGTATAATACTTTTTTGAAAAATAAGTATAATTTTTATAAAACCCTTTTTTTGTTTTTTTTTGCCGGATTTTGAAAATCGAAAACGAATTATTTAATATAAATACACAAAAAAAAAAAGACATTGTCCTAATAAAATTGTAAATACATCAGAACTTTACAAACAATTCTTTACCTACATTACATCATATATGTACATTGTATCTTATTTTATGTTTTTAATCTAAAATAATAATTTGCAAAGATGTTATTAACATTTTTTTGAACTAAAATCGTTTTTAAACTTATTTTAGAGTTTATATTATTGAGTATTATATTTTAAAGTCTTTAACTATAAAGTTTTAGTCAGAACTTGTCGAAACTATACTTAAAACTTGTGAAAAATATGAAATTTTAAATAAATCGCCTTAAAAATTATCTAAAATAATAAAATGATCTCTTAAAACTTGGGGCTTTTAAAATTTTCAAAGAATAATATCAAATATAAAATAACCATTTTTTAGTTCAAGTATAATAGATAAATTCATGTAGAAAGTTACGAATGCTTGACAATCGCATGACAACTTATATGGTATGGTAAACTAATTGGTTCACTTTATTAGGAGTCCTACGAATTAGCTAGCAGACTCAAACTAGAAAATATGGCGCCCTGTTTTGACACATAACATTTCATTATCAAAGTAAAGTAAATATTATTTTTCAGTTAAAAATTATTGTTGACTGATTTATAAACCAAATACCTACAAGTATAACACCTACAAGATGCCGTTTGATATACAGCAATACTAGATATTTATTAAACGATATTGAAACGATGACTAATCCAAATATTTAGAGCATTTATTACCAATTCTGTTTATATTCGAACTTATGTTTTTTTGTAGAATTTTATGAAAGAGGAAAGTCCTGTGTAAATGATACATATATTTGAATTATATAGACAATATATGTACTACATAAGAACATCATTATAATTGAAAATTTCAAAGATTTTAGATTTCTATCAATTTTATAAAGAAGAATAAAATTAAAAATTTATAATTTATAAAATATACAGAGGTTAAGTGTATTATATCTGACTAATGCGCTTTAATTAACATGTTTGCACACTGGAGTTCTAAATATCAAAAGTCAAGGAAAATTTTTAATTTATTTTCAATTAAAAATTTCACTTTAAAATAATGTTAAATTAACGTCAGTCGCCTTCATTTTATTCATATAAAGTACCATTAAGTACGTATATAATTGCATATTATGTACATAGGTAAACAAAGTTTATATATATTGATAATTAAAAAATATTCGGAGAGACTAAAAATTCAAGTAAATTTTATTCTATATATACCATTTTAGCTTTTTAAAATGTTTACAAATTATCCAAATTGAAAGAGTTTAAACTAACATTTATTTTATATCATGACTGTATACCTCCTTCATAATATTTGTTTGTTTTTTTTTTTTTTTTGTATTTTTTTGATATTATAATTTTTTAACTGAAGGCTCTGAATAAAAAAAAAAAATTTTTTACTGACAATGACGAAATTACCAAGAGACAATATGAATAAATCCGAAATTATATTAGTGTAGTATGGTAGTAATTTTGGGAATATGGTATTTCCACGGCAAAAAAATAGATAATGATGTTAAAATTCATAAAAAAATACATATAATAGTACATGCAATAGATAACATACAAAAAAAAAGAAACATTTTGCATAAACACAATATTTTTTTTCACTAAAACTTATACAACGTCAGAGAATTAAATTTTATGTACATAAATAGTTCAAGAAATTTTATGTGAAATAGATCAAAATTTTCTGGAAATTAACATATGAGATATATCTATTACTATATACTATAATAAATACCTTATTTATTCAATAACACAACCGAAAAGAAAAATAAACATCACATAAAAACCGATATTTGGTTTGTTGGAAATTTTTTTTTAATTCTTAAATTAATTCAAGTTAACTTTACCATAAATTTTTGCCTAGAGTATTACATAGATATGATGTATATATTTTCAACATATAAAACTTTAAATATTCTTTCTCCAATATATTATATATGAAGGAAAAAATTTTCGTTCTGTTCAGTCAGTGGTCAGATAAAAACAAAAGGAAAAAAAAAAGAAAAACGCAAATAAACAAAACAAAAAAACATCGTAATAATATAATGAAATGAATCTCATATATAGTAAGTTTTCACTCAGCATTCACCAATATGAAAACAGTCAGACCGTATTTTATTACATGATGTTGTTTTTAAAAGTTAAATACATGCAAATATTTATGAAACATTTTTTTTTTAATTAAAACAATAACGAGATACTTTATGGAGGACAAGATTGAAAAAAAAAAAGAAAAGAGTTTCATTTATTTAATATTTTTTTAATAATCGGTAACAGCTATCATATTCAATCATGTCATTATGTCGCTTCATATTAGTTGATAGAATTATTTTTCGGGCGTTTATGTTTATTTCTGGTGGTTGGCACTGAAAAAAACCAAAAATAAGTTTACCTATATTTCAGAATAATAATTTTTGCAAAAATATATTGAAATAATTATAGTGTGTGCTCAAAATAAAAATAAAAACGAAGTATTAATTTTATTTTGTTTTGTTTACTTTGCTCCTTAATAAATAAATATTCATTGATACGTCATTATTATATTTTGTAAAGTACATAGTGCCAAAGATTTCAATTCCAGGAACAGAGACTATCAAATCAAAACTGTTTCTATAGTCACTAAAAAAACTTAAATTACCTATTTTTTTTTTTTAAGTGGAAAAACTTCTATTATGCAAAAAAAATAAAAATGTTGTCACGAAATTTTCTTTTAAAAAAGATTACAAAAAAGAAAATAATTCAAAAAAAATTACACATGACTGATTATCATTGCTGGTAATCTTGTAATGAGCTTTTTCTGTCTCGTCTTGAATTTGAAAATACAAGAAAAAAGTTATTCAGTTTTTGTTCATTCAATTCTGAGATATAATGTTTTAAAACAATTTTTTCTCTTTAATATATTATTATTTCACCTATCCGTTTATATACCAATCTATTAGTATATGTATTTCTCATTAAGAATAAGTGGTAAATAGAAATTCATTCCATCTTGATTCACACAAAGTGGTGCTGAAACTGAAAAATGATAAAATATATATATGTATAAACTTCTGAATTTATTGCATTCTCATTCATCAAGTTCATCAATGATAGTGAAAAATTGAAATTCCTTTTAAAAAAATAAATAACGAAAAAAAAAATAAATGAAATTTGAAGAAAAATATTATCCTTTAATTTCTGTTTCAGACTATATGTAGTGAACTTTTCCATTTTATATATTGAATTCCATTTTATATATTGTATTACTTTACAATTTTTTTTTAGATAGGAAAACTACACAAATGTATAATGAGGCAGCAAAAAAAAATTTTCAATCATAATATTCAAAAAGAATAATTTTTAGGGATCTGATTAATTATAATTAGTGCTGCTTGTTAAGCGAGATTTAAATTATGTTTGACGTAATGTTGTTGACGTCCAATTACAAATGTGTGATTGACAAAAATATCATATTTACGATATTATCAAATTAGAACAATAAATTCATAAAACGAAAATAAAATAAATTAAAAAGGTATTTATTCTTTTTCCCTTTTTTTTTAATCTAATATAAATTATTTTAGATCCAAAACTAAAATTTCAAAAACACATTAGCTACTTAGTAAACAAAATAAATAATACAACTAGATTAATGTATCAACTTATAAATCGTAATTCTAGTCTCAACATCGGAAATAAATTAAAAATTTACAAGACAGTATTCTTGCCAATAATGCTATACGCCTGTCCCGTTTGGGGTACTTGTGCAAATTGTCACACAGAAAAGATACAAAAATCGCAAAACAAAATATTAAAAATTATTTTTAATCTACCGTTTTATTATTCGACAAAGAAACTTCACAATAAGGCCAAAATTGACATGATAAAAATTAAAATAAATAAATATTCTGATAAGTTCCAAGATGAATTATCGGTTAATCCTGTGATCTTAGGATTAACTTAAGTCCTTCTTAAGTTAGGTTAGGTTTACTTTAAGTTTTATACTTCATATAAGTTGTTAAATTAAAAGAAAGACTTATAAAACATTGTATATTTACATAATTAAAATTGATAATAATATAATCAGAATGCCTTAGTTGTAAAGGATAAATGTATATCTAATCCTAATCTCTATAAATTAAGAAATTTTTTGTATGAAATATGAATATTAAATAAACAATTTTTAAAATAATAAAAATAATATAAATTATTTTGTGTGTATAAATTTGAAAAAAAATTATTTCAAATTAAAAATAAAATTTATTATCATTTTCTTTTCACTTTTTTTCGTACCATTATTTTACACAAATTTTAGCTGTCTAAGTCAGTTAATAATTTTTTTTGGTTTATATTTAGAAATTACCTTTATTAAATTTCCAAATTTGCTACTGATCTTGAGATATTAACTTTTTATTCCAGCTCCGAACGTATAAAATATTTTAACGAACGAAGCGCAAACATAATCCCTGTTATTTTTATCTGAATGATTTAAAACTGTATAATTGTAGCTGTATATAATTTCCACCATCCTTATCTTTTAGATTTAACTTTGCTTAATTATGTATATAAAAATATTGTAATATTTTGTGGTCAAATAAACAATTGAATTGAAAATTGAATTAAAACTGTGGTTGTTATTAATTAGTAACTGAGTAAGTGAGTATAGCTTAATAGGTAATTGCGGAAGACATTATTGTTGAGTTCATTAATGAGTGGATGTTAATATCTAATATTAAAATATTGGAATAGTTTATTTAGATATTTAGAACATCCCAAATGGTTATACCAAGATATTCTGATTGGAAATTATATTTAAAAACAAAATGCCTCCAGTGCTAGTTTAATGTTTTTTTAATTGTGGCATAATAGCTTTTAGTGACAGAAAAGGTTTAAAACTAATCTCCCTAATATATAATATACTTATATATATACATTTTTCATAATAAATTAGAAAGGAGCACGTAATTTAAGATTTTTCTTTTTCAATTAAAGATAAAAAAAATAAAATAAAATAAAATGTTTGAAAAAGAATCCATTTTTATTAACGTTACTTCTTGAGTGTTCCACTCAATAAATAAATACTTTAAAATTGTATAAAAAAAATTTAACAGAACAGCGGATTAAATATATCTGTTTTTGATAATAAAAGTTTAATGTACGTGTGCTGTGTAATTTTTATTTTATAAAAATAAAATTCGATTGTTAAATAAATGACTTTAAAGTTTCATCAGTCTTTGGATTTTTATTTAAGTTTCAGAAATTGTTATTAAGACTGTAGTTAAATTCTTTTAAGTATATATTGTTGCATAACCGGCGATTGACGGTGGTAATGTTATTTTATTGTATAAAATATATTGAGATGATTTTTTAGATTTTCATCCTCACTTGAAATCTTTGTTTTAGAGCTTATTTTGCTATAAGTTAAACTATAAATATAATAGCTTTGGTAAAGAAAATTGCAGAAAAGTTGAAGAGTGAAATGATTTAAAAATTAAGATTTATCTATTAATAAGTTTGTCGCCAACCATGTACTTTCTTTATACATTTTAGTTTTTGTTATTATATAAATATAAACTTAAATCATTTATTAAACTAAAACAAAATCCATGAGATAAAGTTTCAAAACGAAAGCTTCTAGAAAGTTGATATACATACTTTGTTGATATTTATACTTGAAGCTTCACATTTGTTTTTCATAAAAAAAATCGGGAATTATAAAAATTATCTTCTGTAGGATGATTATTTACAATCTTTATACATATAGTCCTACCTAATTGAAATTTGAATTTAAAATCAATGAAAAACAAGCAAATGTTCTAACTTTAAATATCTTTAATTAAATAAAATTTTGAACTCAATCTGTTTTTCCGGAATCTCAAAGTTCTCAATATTGAATTTGCGGACGATTTAACTCATACTGATACCACTTTATTATTTTTTTCAAATGTTAAAATGCTAAAAATTAAATAAGAAATAAAACCACTAATATCTCATTATTCTAATTGCATATTATATCATAAATTATAATTATAAAATTATAAATTATGTATAATAAAATTATAATAAATTTAATTCAATTCAAGGTTGTTTTTTTGATATTCTTATTCGTCATAAATTAATACAAATAACCAGATATAAAATAAAACAACTGGTATTGTGAATCCTAAAGCTGAACACATTAAATACACCTCTCAGAGAAATTCAAGCTATGTATTGCAATCAGATGGTGTTGACCAAAATATAATCCAACATATTTAGTTTATTTTAAATATTTGAAAAAATTAAAAAAAAAATATTATTTTTTGTTGAATCTGGAACTTTAGTTAGTTTTATTTTAATGTTTGTTTTCTGGAATTGAAAGCATGAAAATAAAAATTGAAAATGGTGCTTTTCTAAAGAATATAATTTCTAACTTGAATTTCTATGAGCAAATATAATACACATACACATTTTTATTACATAGGTACATATTAATTATATTATATAGATATTACATATTATTTTATTTTTGCTTTAATGTTTAGTTTATTATGCTATTGTCATAGTTTTCCTTCTATTTTGTACCATATAGTAAAAATAAAAACACTAAATGTCAGCACTTATGTTCCCTGTATTTAGATTTTAACATTTTGAGGAAAACAATTTTTTTCTCTGAAAGTTATATTCATTAGTAAAGAAATAATACAACTTTAATTAAAAAAAAATATTTTACAATAAGAACACATATAGATTAGGACAATAATCATCAAGAAAACAGTCAAAAACGATCTTTGTTACATATACTTTTTAATTCGTTGGTAGTATAATCGTATAATACATAAAAACATTTTAAGAGCAGCGTTATTTCACTTGACTTTATAAAAACGTAATATCCATAGTCAGTTTCAAATCACTAAAATTACATTACTAGTTAAAAACGTTAAATTATTTAATTTTTCCAAGAATTGAAATAAATTACCTGACTTTAATTGAAAATATACTCGCGTTGTTTTTTCTTTCTTAATATTTACCCATATACTTATATGATAAAAAGTTAACCACAAACAAAAAACAGTATAAATTAATTGAAATTTCCCGAAGGACTTGTTTGCCAGTAAAATGTTATTTGTGAGAAATAATTCCGATATAAATTTCGTTGAAAGATATTTTTTCTCGGAAATAGTATTTGTCAATTAAAATATTAAAAAGAAAAAAAAATGTTTTTTGATATGCTTATGTTGCTTTTAATTACTACAAGGAATTAAAATTATTTAAAAATAAAATAAGAAAATATTAAAACCACAATTTTGACTACATATCAAATTATTGTTCTTTTTTCATGTTAAAATAAGAAAGCTCACAATAAGAATACACTTATTTAATATTAATCCTTTTTTTTCTCAATTTAAGGTAACTTCTATTGAAATAATAGAATGATTTAAGACAAATAAGAAATTCAAAAGCAATTATATAATTTCATTTGATTATATATATTTTTAAATTTTATCAGATTTAGTCCAAATTAATATAAAAAGTTAGTCTTTATCAAAACTTTTTTAATATTTTCTGAATAATTTTTATTTTATCGAATTTAAAATCTATATTTTTTATATCTTTTTCAAATATAAAAATAATAATAATTATATCCATTCATATTATTGATAATAATATTTCCGAGGTCAAAATATTTAATTTCAACTTATTAAATATTTGAACTTTATTTTAATCACTTTTTTAATAAAAAATCAATAATAAAATTTGATATAATAAAATAAAATTTCATTATATTATATTCTTTAATAATATAAAAATATTAAATTTTCAAAATTTTACACACAAGTGGGTAGATTTTATATATAATTTTTATTTTTTTGTCGAGTCCAATAAATTTAATTAAGTATATAATAAATTAGTTCTGTTATCTAATATTTCCTGAACACATTTTCCAAAAGCTTTTCAGAATCTATAAATAAATAAATTAAAATATTTTCTGTAATGAAAGTATTTTAATATTGAATTTTGAAAATCGAATAATATTATTTTCTGTATAAGTATATAAATTTATGTTCATATATGTAAAATATAAGTTGTAGCGAAGAAGTGTAAAATATTATCTCAATTTTATAGTACAACAGTACTAAATATGTAACAATTATAAAAAATTTAGAAAATCGAACGAATCTTGAGACCATTCGACAATTTTATTAATTTTTCAGTAAGATATAGGATCTGCTGTGTTTAAATGTGAAATGTGAGTAAATAAGTTTAAGAGCATATAGTAATTTGCTAAGTTTTAAAAGAAAAATTTTTGAGCTTTTAATAAAAAATAATACTTATTATAATGGCGATATATTATTGTTTGTGTAAATGTTCTTTTAAATATTTCTGTTCTTTTTTTTTAACACAATGCAATTTTTTTTATAACAAATTATTGCATTACAATTTTTCATTCAACCAAAATTGGATAAATATAGATTTTAAATTCGATTTTGTTTTATTCATTATATTCTAAACTGGATTATCTGTTCTAAAATCTAGTTTGGAATAATAAATTTAACAAAATTTACCCACATTCCATAATTATGTATCTTTGGTTTTATCAATAAACAAATTTATTATATAAAATGAATTATAAATTACCTATACATAATAGGTTTTCAGTTTTTAATGAATAAAATACCAAAATAATATTTATTTTTATAAATGAATAAAAAAAGATGCGACCGCAATATGGTTTGAAAATTATTCGAACTAAAAATTGTACTCTACTAAATTATAGGATAAATACATATATGCAGTCATACTTTAATAAATAAATAAAAAGGTTGATAATATATGATAGATAATACAATATCGCATATCATATAGTGGTTGGTTCAAGAAAATACTGAATTGAACTGTAACCTTTCTTTAATTTATATGCAGGTTCAAGAAAATATGGAATTGATAAACTCAAACCGTTCCTAACCTAATAGTAGTGTTTCCCAAAAACTTTATCTGGAATTATTAAAACTTAACACAATTACAAAACTAGAAATTTCGCGTATAGTAAGTAATACATCGATTTTTTTCAAATACATATTAGATTGATGGTTCATCATAATATTAACTGCGATCTTGTTACACAAAATCAAACCTATACTAACATAAATCTCAAGAAAAGTCACATAAAAAAGTTTTCATAAAATTTACAATTTCCATACAATTAGTTGACAATACATTGATACAACTAATTTCCGTTTCAGTGCGATATTATAGTAAAATTTTCCTAAATTTATTGGAAAAATTTAACTATAAGGTTAATATTTTCTCACTAACTATTATTATTATAGACTATACAAATAAGATTTATGTTAACAACAACAAAATCATAAAATTATTGATTGCTTGCCAAGATAACATTTAATAACTTTTTCAGATAAAATCTAATTAAAGAGTGTAGAAAACCACTAAAGGGTAAATTAGCAACATCACGTTATGTTGAAAATTTGTTTGAAAAGAATATTGAATTATTTGATTGCAGCATTATTTTGCCTGAAACTTTTAAAATTAAACTCATTGATACATTGTAAATTTAATTATGTTGTTCAAAAATTCAGTGAATTGTAATATTACGTAGGTAGGTTAGGTATGTATAAGCTGAAAATTATTTAGTCAGTCAAATTGGAATAAATTGTAATTTAATGAGTTACACAAGGCACAACAAAATGATGATGAATGTGGTTGAACCATATTTGGGAAAATCCATTTTTATTGATCGGCTCGGGCTAGTTTTTAAGAACGATTGATAGTTTTTAAGAACGATTGATAGAACGATTGATAACATTTGTATTTAATTTATTTAACTTAAAAAAAATTCTAGTTTATTTATACAACAATATTTTTCATATTTATTTTTTATTCTTTAAAAATATAATTATTTATTTTCAAAGTATAGGATAAAGTCGTTTCCTTCAATTGATGGTTCATTTAATTTTTTAAACAATCAACTAACTTTTTCAACTATATGCACTTGAATACATTATTATTATATATATGTAAAATAGTGTTCTACTATATGCTTTATGTATACAACATAATAATCTAGTGGTGATTATACGAAACTTTAGTCTTTAATCTTATTTACCAACTTGAAAAATATATATCCCTTAAGAAATCTAAAAAAATGAAAACATTGACCTACGTTAATTTTCTACAAAACTTATATAGAATGGTTTAAAAATGCATGATTTCATAAAATATTTGATATTTTTTCAATTTTATAACGATATACCTATGCAATAATAAACATCACATGATCTGTAATACTTGAGGTGAATTCTAAATTTTATCTAATTGATTTTTCTTTTTTGAACAAAACTTAAGAGATTAAATCTCAAGTCAAGTATTCACTTCGATATCAAAATATTACCAAGTCATTCATCTTAAGATATGAGATATGTAAATTTTAAGTATCGTTGTCGCTGAACAAAGTAACAAGTCTGTTTAATCTCCGTTTAATACAATTTTTTTTTATTTAATTTTTACTCCTAGTACTGTTTTGTGGTATTCCTACATACATAAATGTATTAATGCATGATTCACAAAAATGATTAATTTTTGTAACATTTTAGGAACCACTTTAATTGAACAGAATATTTTATATAACAACAAATGCTTTTGATGCTTTTAATAGTTTTTCTACTGACATTTTAAACGATTTAGAGCCAAAGTTTTTATTCTTCATTCTGTATGATATTTTCTTTAAAAAAAAAAAAGTTTTTTTTTATGATGTTGAAATATTTCCGGGTATAATGTATCCGTTTTCTTTTAAAATATAAAAATTTGTTATGTGTAATGAATAAATGTCAATTGAACAATCTAAACTTTTTTTCTGTAAACTTATCCTATTGGCCAGATAGTAATTTTTGACTTTATTATCTAGGGGTAAAATTGATATATACCTATATATATATAGTGATCCATTTATAGTTTTTTAATAAATCAATTATTACACATAAATAGTAAATATAAGAAAATACTTTGGAGATGATACCTAATGATTTAAAAACATTTCCTTCTTTTTTGTTTAGAAATTTAAAAAGTTTATGAACATCGATTATAATTATTGCATCAAGAATTAAGTAGCATTTTATTCACGCTTATATCCGAGTTTTATATGTTTTAATGTTTCCCGAATTTATAAAATTCGTACAGAATTTCATTTTATATACATACTGGTTTTTTTTTCTTAGTGAAAAGCAAATAAATCATAAACCACCTGAACTCATTTATTGATTAAATAAATTTGTTATTGAATTTTCCAATTTTGGTGAATATAATTTATATGTTATGTCATATAAAAAATAAAATACTTATAATTAATGTTGACAAAAATTTATGAGAATTTTTTTCCTATTTTAAAAAATAAGAGAGGAAAAAAATCAGGATAATGTTACAGGAAATTTAAAAATTTTTTTATTCAATTATTTTTTTGTTGAAACCCTCTTCTCTAAACTAGAATAAGTTATATTGTGATATCTATATAGTAGTAAAAAAAACGAAGAAATAATATAATAAGTTATTAATCTGAATAATTAAAAATAAAGTCCTTAAAATAACTTCATTACGATTGTTTTTAAAATGTTAATTTAAGTTAAAAATATATATGCATAACTACTTTTTAATTAAGATATATCATCGTTATTTTAGAATAGGTATCAGTCCTATTGGACCACTAGTCCACTCCATTCTGTTCTATAGTGCGTAAAATAAAATTCTGGGATACTTAGAAAGTAATTTTGTCAAAAATTGATATTTTGCTTAGTATTTATTGATGTTTAGCAAAGAAGATGATTCGCTTATAAATTTTTTGATATGATATCAGTATTTAATTTTATACCTTGATTTAATAAAAATTAAAGAAACATAAAATATAACTTTTTATTTATTTACATTATTTAGAATAGGGTATATTGTATATATGATAAATGTTAAAACATTATATTTACTTATTGATGAACTTATAATGTTAAACAATATAAAATCTGACAGAAATTTTATAAATTTTTACTATTTTATCTTGATTAATTCATAAATTTTTTGATTTTATTTTTCCCTATTTCCAATTATTAAAATTTCGATCAAGATTTTATATGATTGGTGATTTTTATAATTCGTTGAATCTGATTTTTAAATACAATATATTCTAAGTGTATAGTCATATTAATTTAATTTTGTATAAGTTTATGCTTGATTCTAAATTTATCAAAAATTCATTAGGATGACTTGAGTATGATTTGTATACTTTGAACAATAAAAATTCAGTTTCAATTTTCAAAAATCAAATTTATTTTCTTTATTTGTTTTCTGTTATATTAACGTATATTGAGTTGGATTTAATCCCACAAAAATAAACTATAGAAACAATTTTATAAGTTAATTTTGAATTTTTTTTTCCAGAATAAATTTTTTTTTACTTTAATGTACATATTGTATACACAATGCGCTATTTTTAATGCGTACATATACATATTATGTTCATTGTACATACAATCTTATTAAATATGATAATATATGACTTACTTAATTATTTACAAATTTTTTTATTTGACATTAATAAAATTTAACTTTATATAAAATTTCTTAACAGTATGCCACCATGTAAGTCCAAAGAATTTAATAACTAAAAATCAGAAAAAAGGTAGTCTCTTAAATCTCTAGAATCGATTTCCCTGAAGCAGTATAGTATAATAATTCTTAGCAAAAAAAAAAAAAATTGTATTTTACCTTTTTATGTTAGGTATTTATTTTTGCTTCGCATATTATGCATAAGCTCTAAAAAAAAAAAATCTTAAAATATATTTTTTTTTTGTCAGTTTTTTTCACCTGGTACCTCATTCATATATAAATTTATTAGTACATATATGGATATACATATATAACATACCAGGAACTATTTAAAAATTCATTTAAAATATAATATATATAAAAAAAAAAAATTTTTTGTTCTATTTTTTTTTTTTGCAAAACAATGAACTATGATAATAATAAAATAGTAAAAATGAATTTTTTTTTGCTATATAGCCAAATGCAAGAAAAATTTAAATAAAAAAACTTATATTTCATATAATGCAATTTAAGTATGTATAATCATCATATTTAATATGTATATCTACATACATGAAAAATGAGGACATAATTTAAGACACATATGTATATATATATATTTTTTTTTTGTTGATTTGGATCTATAATATTATTTTTTTTGTTTTCCATTGGCTAAATATTAAATAAAACATGAAAAAGTCTTACTATAATTAAAAAAAAAAAAAAAAAAGAATTTAAAGTTCAACTTCAAGTGAATTAAATTTTTGACATAATGTGCATTAAAAGTATATGAAAAATGTTTGATGTCTGACTTTGAAGTATTTTCTGTTAAAATACATAAATATAACTTAATTTCATATTAAGATGTTCTGATGTTATTTCTTTTTTTACAATTCACTAATATACAACGTAACAAAACTGAAGACCAGAATATAGATGAAATTATTATTTTGCAGATGTGTGGAATGTGGCACCAATAATGTAGGTAGTTTTTTTTTTTTTAAATATATGCAGCTTTTATATTCATTCATTTTTTAAATCCTTTTTATTTTTTTGTGTCCTTTTTTTATTTGGAATCTGTACTGAGTATGAAATTGTTACAAATATTTCAGAGAATAAAAATTTAGTTTGAATTTTGTTGTCAAAATAAAATGAATGTCCAATTATTGAGTTTAAGAAAGAAACAGTGCTGATCTTGAAAGAAAAACCATAATGATACGTCAATGATAGAGCATCAAGTTGTACAGTAAAGTTAATTGTTTTTTATTTAATTTAAAACAGTGTATAAAAATTGTTTTATGTAGTTCAAAAAACTATGTAGACTAGAAAAAAATTTGCTGTATTCTAAAAGTAAACAAAAAAAGTTTTAGACACAATACTAATTAAAAATCCTAACACTAGAACATAAGAAATGTTATAATTTATTATATTAAATATTAAAATTAGAAATATCTTAAATATTGAAACCAAAATAAAGTTTAAAAAAAAATTATCAATAAACAAATTTTTTTTTTCACTTATCATGTTTTTTTAAATCCTTTGAGTGTGTTTACAAAAATTAGGATACTTAATGCCCATAAAGATTATTGTTGAAATAGGTTCTATATAATTTTAAATATCTTTAATCTTATTATAATATACATATGTAGTTATGCATTTTTGGCTTCAGATGAGATATAAAAAACAAAATAAATAAATATCAATGTTGCTTTTAAAATTAAATTTATATTTTGAGAAAATTCCAATTTAAAGATTATGTCTTATATGTACTTGTACAATGTATATGCATTGAGTTACCTACATTTAAAGTAGAACTATGCAGAAAGTGATTACAGATTTGTCCAATTATCTAAAAAAAAAATTATTTTTATAGATAAAAATAATTTTTATTTTCAATAGTGATAATAGTTTGATAAAAAATAAAAATTATCAAAAATATTATTGATATTATGATATTAAAGTAGATGAACAAGATTCCAATATTGTCTGTTTATGTATAGTAAAAAATAATCTATCGAAAAAAATGTATAATTTTTGACCTTTGAAAAACACTAAGATTAGAAGGATTAAGATTAGTTTTTATATACTCATTTGCACTAGTAGGTTGTACTACAAATCACATTTTTAATTAAAATAACAAAAATGCTCGTTAGTAAAATGTACAAATGTTTTTCAACATTAAACATATATTCCGTGATCAAAAATTTCGTGATTGGGATAGCGTTTTTTTATTGTTTAATTAAATGTTGCGTTTCTTGATTTAATTAATTGAAAAAAATATTATTATAATCATTTATTCTGTAAGCTAAAATTAAGCTTTTAGTAAAAAAAATATATAGTTTGTTGGATAAATATTCTATGTAACAAAATTCTTCTAGATAGTAAAACATAATTGTGCCATTAGGTTTCATGGGAGTTTATTATAAAACTTTTGTATAAATTAAAAGTATAAATGTTTAAGAAGACTTTTACAATTGTAAAATTTTACATTTTGTTATTAAATTAAAATACACATAAAATGCATTTACAAAAATTATTATTGTTCAACACCAAATGAATTTAAAACATTAAGTATGAATGAAATGTATTCGGAAAAAGTTACACATATACATATGTTATTCATATATTTAAAATATTGAAATATTTACTTGAAGTATATATTCATAGAGAACATATTATATAATAATAAGTAATAAGGGTACGTGTGAAAAGGAAAAAGAACATAATATATATTTGTGAAAACATTTTTTTGTTATACTTCAAGTTTTAAACAAATTTTTCAATATGTAGTATACATATTATATTAAAATTTAAGTATAAATATATTTATGTGCACCGCGGTTTTGTCAGACGTTCTATTGTCAATAATAGCTTCAGCTAATAGCTCTAAATAGCATTTTCATGAAAGCAATTCATTTGACTTGTTTACATAATTTCAATTCGCTTGTGTTACATAAATCTATATTTATTCAACATAATGTAGATAAAAATTCTTCCATACAATAAATATTTTTTTTTACATTTGGGATAATTTAATAATATTTAAGAATTCATTATTAAAATCAAAATACAGGATAAAAAATTATTTATGAAATACCTAATAACACGAGCGTTGTCAGTATTTTTGCAATGTTTCTAAAATAATTCTCATCATGATTGGAACTACAACTTGGGTTGTTGTTCTGCAATTTTAATTGCATCGTTGTTCACTTCATAACATATAATATTTTCAATTAAATAATCAATTTTAAAATACCAAAACAACGTACAAACAATATCAACTTAATGGAATATATTTGTACTACAATACAAAGCTCATAAAAAACATGAACTCAATTCAAAATCAACCTGTGGCTATACATGTTTTAAATACGGCAGTAAAATGTCTTCCAGTTAAGACGTTAAGACACATATTTTTGAAATATTAACCTAGTTTCTTCTTAATACACAAAAAACTTGTATCCGAATGTAACTTTTAGAAAAACCCAAATTTTTAATTGTTAGAACCTCAATTTTTCCGAATATTTAAAAAAAAAATTAATTTTTTAGGCATATAAACTAAAAAGAAAATATTGAAAATTGCAATATTAATATTAAGTCCCTATTGAAACCACATCCATTTGGTTTTTAGGTAAAGAATATTATTTATTTTAAAAGGAATTTCAAATATTAGATATGTTGTTTTTCTTGCAATTAAGATAAAAAAAACATAAAGAATAATTTTACGAATTATTCTTGTACATAATTTGAATATTTATTTGCTGAAATTTTATTTATCTACCAATTATTTGTTTTAAATTATATCTTAGATTTGTTTATTTTGTTTTGGTTATTTGTTTTGAATATATAGATTCTGGGTAAACTATTTTTCTTGTATGAAATCTGATAAGGTTATAATTATAATTCCTATTATATATATTATCCAATACCATTTAATAATGCTGTTAGGCTAACAAATAAACAGTCTTATTTTTATTGCTATAAAATTTTGGAATTTAATTTTAAAAGTTATTAAGTTTTTTAACTATCGAAATAAAAGGGAATAATTTTTTTTTAAAATTAAAGTCAAATGAATTTTTTTGACATTAGTTAACAGAACTACATTCAATGATCTTTCCTTTCTTAGTTATTCATTAATTTAATATCTTTTTGAATAAATCTGTGTTATCAAATAATTATATGTTTAATCCAAAACTTATATTTCTAGATGGACTTTAGTTTTTCTTATCATCTTTTTCGGCTATCTTGTGAGAATTTAATTGTGCCAACCAATAACAATTCGAATTATGTCGGCGCAAAATATTTGTGTTTCGCCGATAAAGGGTCAAATCTAAATTTTTTCAGTTTAATTAAATTTAAACTTAGCCCTTTCGGTTATTTGTTCCATTTAATAAAAAAATGAAAAGAAATGATTTCATTTGTTCAATCTAAGAAGCCCACAAAAATAAGAATATTCACTTGAAAATTGTGTCTTTTTTGTACTTTTAAATTGAACAAAAATTGATCATACACCTGTTATATATTTACAGTAACTAAACATCATTTTGTAACAGATACAGATTTCAATTTGAGTTAATAATTTTATCAAAAACAAAACATTTATTGAAATAAAACTATTTGAATGTGAAGTAAATTATAAATATTAAATGCAGGTATATCATAATATTTTTTATAGTCTTACCCAAATATAAAAGAAAATAGAAAATTATGTTGATTTTTTAATTTAAAAAGTCATCAGTCTTATGCATAATAATATTGTTCCAAATTTACTATAACAAACTTATCTACATCAAATTTTAATTAAAAAAACATTATAAAACTACAATGTGAGATACATAATAATTGTTTTTTTTTTTTTCAATGCAGCCGCAAATTTTCAGAAACATACCTTTTATTTATAAATTTTCTTTCAGAAAAGAAAAGAAAAAAATTTAATTTTTTCTCTAGTTTCTATGTCAAATGTGAATAATTTATATATAATCTGAATGAGAAAAACAAAAAAAAATAAAAATTTGAAAATCTTTTTGTCATTTTTTATTCCGCAATGAAATTTCTTTGTTTTAAAAAAAATCTTTACCGAATTTGGGTAATTTTTGTTTTGTCTTCACGACGACAAGTAAAATAAGAATATTTAGAAAACAAACTTCTAGAATCTAAGATAATGATGTCCTGGAAATTGTTTTATGAAAATCAAGTATGATTGTATTTGTATATATTATATAGATCACTTTTATTATTATACCAACATTTCCTTCTCTCTTAAATTAGAACATTGTCCAAAAAAATGAATATGAAAATTCAGTTTAGTAGATTTAGTTCGAAAATTACATTTAAAACCTCACTGAGAGAATCGTTAATTTAAAACCTAGTTTTTGGTAGATTTTATATATTGTAAACGTACACACATCATCGAAAAGATTTACAATAATTATTCTCTAATTTAGTGTACAGGTCTTCGAAAAGTTATAGTTATTATATCTTTCCTAAAATTTTTGCATCAGGACAATCTAAATTTTGTTCGATTACTTGTGGATTTTTATTTAATTTTCAATTTCCAAATCACTTGAAAAAATTGGTCATAATTATCATTAAAAGTTTAAAAGTTTATTTTATTTTATAATTTTTTTAACTGCACACAATTTCTTTTGAAAAGTTGACATTATTGAATTTAAAATTTTGGTTTTAAAGCTATTTATAAGAATTTAAATTTATAGACTAAATAGAAAATTTTTGGCATGTTATAGAGAATTAATTTAACAGCTTAGCTTTGGAATTCCTTTCTAAGGCTGTTAATTATTATTTTTAATAAATAATGAAATACAATTTAGTTCAACTATTGTTATAGATTCGGCATTATAGTTCTTCATTACTATTTGTATAGTTAGTATTAAGCATAACTCTACATCTTTGACTTAAGCTATAATTTAATATTGCTTACATATACTTAAAATTATTTTGTATGTATACTTTTTTTGTTGTTATATTTTTGTATATAATTATATGTTTTGTAAATGTATGTTCAAATTTTGCAAAAGAAGCTACAATAATTAATTTTTTTTATGGCCACATAATTAAAACATCCAAAATTTTTACCAAATTGAAGATTCACGTTATATATATACGTATGCAAATATTTGAAGTTTGAAAAAAAAAAAAAAAAAAAAACTAAAAAACACACATTTCATTTTTCTTTCCTGATTTTCTATTTGCTATTTCATAACCAGTGTCCACATTTTATATTATATTATGTAGAAAATATGTACAAACAGCTGTGATAATTTAATAAAATGATAACTTTGTTGGTTTCTATCCAATATTAGTTATAACTTGTAGGTAATGTTTGAAATAGAATTTCTTTAGCTTTAAATAAAATCTATGTATAAAATGTACTAATTAAACTCATATTCGTTCTATACTATATATATTTGGTTCTTATTAATATATCATGCTATAAATGTTAATATTAATGTTTAAAGTAGATGTTATGCGATCTATTCTAAAAACTTTAAAGTTTTTCATAAATTCTTTCTACAGTTATCAATATCTGTATCCAAGAACAATGGATTAAGTTTTACCCCTTTGGATTTGAAACTTTTGCGTTGCGGTGTTTATAATCTTATTATATATTATACTATTATGCTATTATAGTATACAAAGTCATTTGTACTCTCCACCTCGTTTATTATTTTTGGTTAGAAATCAACTATACTCTCAGATTGTTTGGATTATACTTTGAGAAAACAAGAAATTTTACAAGTAGTAGATTCAAGTTTCTTATACATGAGCACGAACTCTTAAAGAAAAATTCGGTTGAATAGTAATTTATTTTAATTTATTTAATTCATTTATTTAACATTGATCATTATAAAAAAATAAACAATTCATTATAATAAAAACTAGTTAGTTAATACAGAAAAGAAATAGTTCAGAATTTGTTATTGTATGTGCCCCATGCAAATGACTTAACTTAAAGGGAGTATAACAATAGTTAGTTTTCCTTAGTACAAAACAGTATAATTCTCATACAATATTATTACATACATCAGTTTTAGATAAAATGTTTCAGTAAGTCTAAAAAGTAACATCAACTTCTACCGACACTATATTTAATATTCAACCAATTCTGTTCCAATAAATTTTCAGACTTTAGTGTGTTACGAAAACATTTAAAATGCTTGCATTTTACCATTGTTATTATCATTTCAATCATATTTTTAATTATCATTGTGAAAATTACATGCTTTTGTTTTCCTTTGATATTTTTTTTGTATTCAACAAAAAACAATACTTAGTTTATTTTTTTTGTTTCAAACGCATTTCCCGTACAAAACTTTCAGAAACAAAAAATCCTTTATTCTTAAAAGTATCCTTTTTCACACAACTTTTTTTTTTATTTTCCATCTGTTTTTCTGTTATTAAACTTTGAATATAATGATACGCAAAGAAAAACTTTCTAATTTAAACTCTCTGACCCAGATTGACATTTTTAGAAAAAAAAAAAAAAAATGTTTTCCTTTTTTATTTTTTCATTTTGTTGTATGTAAATGTCAATGCGAAAATTTTGGAACATGCATCATATTGTTGCTACATAATTACGGGACATAAAATAAATGTATTATAAGACCATATGTATAGATTTTGCACACATAAATGTAGTTTATCTTTTGTTGAAATAAAAAATTTGAAAAAAAAAGGATTTTTATTTATTTATAGATATTGGATGCACAAAAGTGAAAATTTAGGCAATAATTCAAAAATTTAGTACATAAAATTTTATTGAAAATAAATTTTTTTATATAGCCTTATATTGTCTTGATAAACAGAAGATTGATTTATTTTTTATTGTTTTTTTTTTGTTTTTGTATCCAAAAGAATATTGAAAAATTGCATAATTTATTATAATTTCTTAATTTAAGAAAAATCATATCCTTGTTGTATCAGAAAATAGCCACAATGGTAACAAATATTTAATTGAGTAATCATAACTTTTTAATTTTGTATTATTTTGAGAACACTTTGTACTCTTTAATTAGGAAAAGAGTTTTCAGCTATTTTTTACCTACAAATTTATACATTATTAATAAATGATTATTGATTCATATATTTGATAACCATTTAAAAAACGGATGTGGTAGCAGATTTTCTAAAGTCTTCTTCTAGAATTAAGTTACAGATGAAAAAACATATCTCTGAAAGTGTAACAAAAAAATAAAAGGCACTTTCTTCAGAAAAGTTGTTCTTGTAAAAAAAATTTCTAAATGTATTTATTTTTTTTGGCTTTATTTTTTTTTATTATAGTTACCAAATCACCTTTTATACTTAAAGAAGTATGGAATTGGGTAATGCATTAAACTCAACTCTGTTTCCTACTCTCTAAATAAATTTTGGCTAGAATCCCTAGCTTTGATCTAGTTAAACGATTTTTACCGGGAAATTCAATTATTGAAAATAGTTTTATAGTTTCAGAAGCTAGTTTACGCAAAAATCTAGTTCTCAAAAGCTTACAAATTATTTACCGAACATAGATTCCATTTCAGATCATTAATATTCCAGTTATTTTGGTAAACTAGATTACAAGAACGGAAATTTAAAACTAGAATACAGTTTTAAAATAGTTTTAGACAAATTTGAAAAATTATTAAAATCTAGTTTCTGCAATTATCATCTATTTCTCATTGCTAGATTTCAATTATTGATACCAGATTTTTTTGCTGTCTTCGGGATTTGAACCTGCGTCCTTAGAATTGCAAATAACTAACATACCACAAAGAAAATGTGTATACCAAATTTATATTTTCTATTTTATGTACATTTTAAATTTCAATACCGTAGCTGAGTGGTAGTGTTGGCGAATTGCAATGCTAAAGAACCAGGTTCGAATCCGGAAGAAGGCGTAAGAAATAAAATTTTAGAATTTAATAAAAATCTAATAAAGAAATTGTAATAATATAAATAAAAAAAAATATTAGAATAAATTTTTTTTTTTTTTTTATAAAAAAAAGTGACTAGATTCTAGTAAAAAAAATGGAAGATCTAGCCTTGGTAACTAGAATTCCACTAGGAATCTAGTTTGGCATTTTAACTAGAATCTAGGTAAATTTTGGAAGCTAGATTTCCAACTAGATCCTAGTTGCACACAATCTAGTTGCTCAATCTAGTTTTTTTACCCACAATCTAGCCAAAATTTATTTAGAGAGTAGAAATAAACTAGTTTCTCATTTCCACACAAAAAAAACAAATGAAAAAGTATAAATCCTAATACAAATATCGTATAAACGTTATGAGGTTAACAAATGTATCTTAAAAGAAGCGAAAAATACTTACAACTTCTATTCGAAAATATAAAGTAATCGAAGATGGGTCAGATCGAGTACGCACATAATTTTATATGTTCAAAAACAATTAATTTTTAATTTGGTTAAACTTTTCTTTTAATCTTATATAGAATATATGAAAATTACTTTTAAAGTTTTAATTAACATTTCTTATTTAATGCGATTATAATTTAAGATAGAATCAATTCCATTTATAAAATATTTTTCTTAATTTTATTTTGCATGTGAATATATGAATTGAATAATACCTTTAAGTGACATTATTCATTTAAAAAGTAAACCATCAAAACAATTGGTTTTAATTATTTCATAGTCTGCTGATTCTCACATCACAAAGCAAATTAAAAAATCAACTTCGTGTTTGAATTTGAATAAAAAATACATTTGATGCACTGAATTTTTTGTAAAATAAAATAAATGTTTCCTTTTTTGTTTGAGTCAATATTCCTGTCTATCATTCTAACCGAATTTTGTATAAATGAATAATATTTAAAAAAAAAAAAATGTAGTTAATTTAAAATCAATAGAAATACCGTACCATCATTTATTTACAGAAATAACGATATAACTATTACGTATAAATCATACAGGAAGAATCATATGCAGAGTTATTTTCATATACAAAATTTGTATATATATACAGATTTTTGTTTAAATTGGCCCAATATATTGCTTGAATTAGTGAATTTTTTCTTTTTATATTTATTTAAGCATCAACTAATCAAATCAATATCTGGGACCAATTTAAACAAAAATATGTAAACAAATTTTGTATATGAAAATAACTCTCTGTATGATTCTTTCTCTTTGGTATAATCTATATTTTTTTGTGGTTTCTAATGTTAGGTGTCCAATTTAAATTTCCAATATTATTTTTGAATATTTAACAAAAAATTATTTTTTTAAATCTATGGAGTAATAACTTCAAAAGTGGTTCGCATTTTGCTATAACTTTGGTTTCAATTTTTTTTTTGTGCAGCTAGAGGACCTGCAGTAGCCAAACATTCGAATTACTTATAAAAGATTTTTGTTTCAAACTTTTGTTTAAGGTGTACCCATATTTTATAGTTCTAAAATTTGGAAAAAATGGAAATTCAAGCCGATGAAAATTGGTAGAACTAAAAGTAGTTTTCAGGAAGCCAACAAAGAGTTACTGAATTCTTTGAAGGTTTCACGCTCATGTATCTTTTTAATTTCATTACATTAATTTCGCAATTCGCAGACTTTTTTATAGTATAGTTGGTTACTTTCAGTTCTTATACTATATTTAATTAAATAAGTATAATAACGATTTTGTTTACGGTTAATACGCCGTGGCATGTGTACAGTGATCCCAAAAACGTTAAGAAAGCTGAAAAGCAAAAAAAAATTTATACTCATGGTAGCAAATTTAAATTTTTTACATTGAATAAAATGAAAACTGAACAAATTTTCTAAAAATTCAGCTTTAAGCGATAATAATTGTGTAATGTGAGTTTATATCTTATTTATGCATCATGATAGAAAATTATTATTCTCATATTGCAGTCACTTTATGGTAATATTCGTTTTTTTTTTTTAAACAATAATGCAAAGTCCAGAGGAAAATAAAATCCTTTTGTATTGTTTATATAAAATAAAACTTTAGCACACATTAATTTCAGAAATTGCAGATTTTCAGCCGAGATTTTATTTTTTTTCAACAGAACTGAAGTTAATTATGTCAAAATAAAAATTAAAAAAATAAAATAAAAGAAAATAAATTTATTCTGTTTTTTATATAAAAAAAAATTTAATGTAAACGAGGCATAAATTTTGACCATACAAAGCTAATATTTTTGAATTGTTTCTCACTACTATATTAATTTACTGATTCAAACTTTAAAAAATTTTCTAATTTAAATAAGAATTATTATAAAAAAATTTTTTTTTTACCTTTACAATGCTCTCTATTGTAAAAAGTCTTAATTAATAAGTAAGTGCTAAATGTATAAAAAATGACGTTAAAAAAACAACTTAAAAAGAGTACTTCCTTAATTTTTGGTCAACATTTTAGCTTCTAATAAAAACTGTTGTATTTCCATTACTATATTCAGACATTATAAATTTAGAAAAATCATTGTGTTGAATATTTTGGTCTTTAAAATATTTCATTTCTAGAAAAGTTTAACTCTTGTAAACTTTCTAACCGGCAGGCGACAGTTACTCAAGTGAAAAATTAAAATAAAACCTATACAATAATAACCTAGTATATAGTAAATTATACTTAGAACGAACGAGAAAAACTTCTCTGTTAATGGGCATCAAGATTTAATTTCAACATTTAAAAAAAAATATGAAATTCTTTTCTTAAGACATTTAAATGACTTTCAGAGAGAAAATTAAATCTCTTAATTTTAATGGATTGGGATTAGAAGTGTTTATTATTTTTATCTTTTATAGCAAAGCATAATCTTTGCATTAAAATTAAAATAAAAGAATGAAATAAAAATTTAAATCGTTTTTTTCATTTATATTTTTTTATGAATTGATTGGCTGCGAACTTGAATAAAACTTGTAAATACATTGGTTATTCTAAAAGTTGTACCTTAAATTGTATCACAAAGCCATAATTTAGTCATACTTTTTTAGCTTGAAGAACATCTTGCAGTTTTGCTATTTTTAAATAAAGCCATTATTATTGGAATTGTAATATTGACGTCTTAAAATTCTTATGTCATTTTTTTTAACTAAAGATTTCATTATTGATGTTACTTATACATTATATTACATTATATTAATATAAATAAATATAAATATATTTTTATCAGTTCCAAAGGGTAAGCAACAACCAAAAAATACCGTTGTATATTTACCATCCTTTCCTTTTTAACTTCAATCAAATTCAAAAACATATTCGTAAATTTATGTATATTCAGTAACTTTGTTGGCCATCAAGCCATTTTCATGTATATTTCACATTTTTCGCAAATATTATACGTTAAGATTATCTGCACATAATTTTACAATTTTTTAGTCTTTATGTTTTTACTTAAAAAAAAAATATTTCGAATAATCAAAAAAAAAAAAATAATAGCACGTTTACTGGAATTTTAATTAGAATTTTTGGGGAAAAAAGAAAATGTTATTATTACGTGGATATTATAAATTAGCTTACAGCAATATCATCTTTTGTGTTTAACAAAAAAGTAGTATTATTGTAATTTAACACAAACAATAATCGCATGTGTAGGAACGAAGAGGGCACTATAAGATCAGGAAATATTATTCAGATAAAAATGTTAGTCCAGTTACACGATAGCTTTTAACTGAATTAAAAGTCAGTCAGCCTTATTAAAATAATTATTTCGATTTAATCAATAATACAAACCTATACGGATTTTAGGTCGGTCTACATAAATAACACAGGTCGAGAAAGATTTAAGTTCGGACGAACATTATTGACAGATAATGATGATGACACATTCAAATTTATAATCTTAAAAACAGAAGAAACCTCATTAAAAGATGTAACTTATATAAACAAATATATCAGAAAAAAATAGATTAAGTTTTATTCGCCTTTATTGATTATGAAAAAAAAATTAACGTAGTCTGTATAATCGTCATCGAATTCTTGCAGTGGTTGATATACATATATAGAATAATAAACAGTTTTACTTCATAAAAGTTATTTAATCAGCTTTATTTAATTCCTTTAAATTTTGACATATCAAACATTTAACTTTAAAAATAATCTTAAGTAAATTTTTTAGTTCAGTAATATTGTTCCGATAATTGCATGAAATAGCTGAGTTAAAAAAAAAATTGATTTTAAAAAGATTGACTAGAAAATATGTGCATCCAGACTTAAATCCTGTTAACTTAAAAACTTCAAAGACTAGCGATAGTTTGTTTGTAAAGATAATTCTAATCCTATTTTTGTAGAAAAGAAATATACAAGCTAATAAATGTTCATACATGTTTAGATTTCTTGCACATAGATATGTATATACTGGTTTTCATGGTTTAGTTCTTTGTGTAGCATAATCTAATGCATTTAATAATATTCGCTTTTCAAGAATTCTATAATTCAATAGCATAGCTTTTATATGGCCTATTTTAGCTTGACCCTTAACGTGATTGCTTAAAACGAATTCATCTTCCTCTAATGTTGTTGGAAACACACGTAATAATAAATTTAGGCGAGTCTGTAAAAAAATCCAAGTTTTTGTTTCTAAACTTGTTTCTAATGCACAATCTATGTGTAATAAATCACTAGCTCTTTCTGAGTTTAGCCAATGGTCAAGTTGATCTTTATTCATATTAAATATTCTAACGAATCCCAACAAATGAGGTGATATAAATTCAGGAGATTTAAGAACTTTCAATTCGCAGTTATTGGCAATATGAAGTTGATCCAATAATTTACTTTTATCATCATAGAGTTCATCATGATTACCAAGACCTAAGCGAATCGATACAGAATCCTTGGCATTTTCTAGATAAATGAATCTGGAAATAAACACATAAATATAATTGAGTTTCGGAATAAAAAATTATTTAAATCGAATAGATAGGCATTATGAAATTTCCGCTTTCAAATTCGCTTTAATTCCTTGTTAAGTTATTGTTTCTCAAAAAACAATTTGATTAATGATGTGGTGACCATTTCTCTGAACTTTTTACGCTCATATACATACTATATATCTATGTACGTACTGCTTATCAGTTAATTAAAAATATTTCAATACTAAAATGTTTGTATCTTAAATTTTTTTTTTATTACGATATTAATTTCTTACCCATTATGAACTAGTAGTTCTGCATTGGATCGATGACCATAATACATGAAAATTTGTTCGCCTTTGGAAAAATCATTGAAAGCAAAACTTTCTAGACGATGTAATTCAATGTTATAAGCTGATGAATTTTCACCATCTTTATGATTAATCATATCCCATAATGGAATTAAGGCTGGAATTGAATCAGTCACATTTTTGTCTCCATCCGAAAAGCTAATTGGAATTGAATTTTGTCTTGTCATGACTGTTGAAACAGCCCATCTGTAAAAAAAAAAAAAAAAAACAAATTGTAAATTTCTTTTCAATGACCTAAGATTGGTTAGCACTTAAAAGTTTTATTACTGCCAAGGCTGCCTAGACTTGGTTAAAATCATATGAGCAGAAATTTACTTTCGATGTGATAAAACTTAATATTTGCGCGCTCACCTATAAGACCAAAAAACTCTTCAATTTAATTAAAACAGCTCTAAACAGGGTTCTAAATAAGTTTTCATTTATTTGAGCCCAAAGAGAATCTTTGCATTTCTAATGTTCTACATGTTTTATCTGTGATTCTTTTTTTTTTATTAGACGGAAATCAATGAAAAACAAAAAGATACGAAGCTTTGTTGTTGAAGTTTGTTTTTACAAGCAAAAACTTCTTCTTCTTTTCTGTTTTTCAAACACAAAAAATTTTTTGTTTGTAATTTTTCTGCCTAAAAGTGTAAAGCAAAAATTATTTTCCCAAAAAAAGGAACTAAAAACTTTTCTCAACAAACTTTTTGGGAAACCACAAAAGAACTTAACTTTTTACTTGAACAATATTTATATTTATTCCACTTAAACCTTTAAAAAGTTGTATATACCTAAACCTAATTATTATGGATTTTTTTTTTGTTGTTTTTAAAGGACTACCTAAATCTGTAGAATTTTTACATTAAAAAAAAATTTATGCAATTTGTAATCGTATTCTATGTGAAATAACGTTAAATTTTATGTTCAAATAAAATAGCAAGGGTGTGGGTGATATATACATAAAGATTTTGTATTTTCATCCAAAATCTATACATGGCAAGGATTTCATTTAAAAATGGGAAAAAAATTAGTATTTTAATTTTTTATTTTATTTTTTTTTTAACGTATACAGCTCCCAACATGTGCTTTTAATATAAAAATTTTTTTTTTGGGTTTTATACTTTAACTTGTGTAGAGTAGTATAGGAATTTCGATGCTCCGACAAATTGTGAATAAAATGTAATTCAATTGTCTAAAAAGTGTAAATTTATGATTATGTCCTTTGGATAATTTCGTTAATTAAATTTTAATGGTTGATTCATTAAGTTTTAAAAAATGTAAAAAAAAAACTCAAATTGGTTACAAAAGCCTCGAGCATGCAATTTTCATATAATTTAATAAAATAGTGAGATTTGAAGACATGCAAACGCACAGTAGAATAAAATTGCAAAATGTAATTTTCGTGAAATAAATTCAAGAATAATAATGTAAATAAAAGTTTCTATATCAATTCTGTCACTCATAAAAATGTTGTTCTTATATTTTATAATCCTTAAATTAGCTTCAAGGAATTATCAAGAGTTTATATTATAAATGTGCATTTTATATGAATAAACAACATAATCTTTAAACTTAAATTATATATCTATCTACCTACCTACACTATACATTTATGTATGTATGTATGTATATCAGTTTCATTAGAAATTCATATAACCAATAACATTTAACAATAACACAAAAGCGTATTATTAAATCCTTCTTAACTTTCATTGAACAGTAATAATAACTATTTTTAATATATTATAATATTATGGAATATGGTAAATGGAAAATTCAAGAAATCAATTGGGAGTGCAGAACGTTTTGTCAGTTAACTTAAATTATGTGGAAAATCGAAAATAAAACGAACACTAACTTCAAAATATTTTATATTTAAATAAACCCTGAATAAAATTTTATAGAAGCAAATTATAAGTGTGATATGAAATATTAAATTGAAAAAAAATTCATCAAAAATAAGCTGCTAATAGTATATTTTTGTTGCTTAAAAATCATTTGACGAAAGCTAAATAATTTTTATTTGAACTTGATATTATCCCAACATTAGGGCGAATAATATAGCAATAATACTATACTCATCTATAGTAAATATAAAATACATCAAAATTTTGATAATCATAGAATTTGTTTTCGGAATTTTCATGCAAAGGAAAAATATACAGATTCTATCAAATTATATTGCTTCAAAAACCAGTTTAATACTTTTTATAATGAAAATATCAAATATTTAAATAAATATTTGAAACATAAAGATAAAAGAAAATTTTTATTAAGCTTTGGTGTTGGAGCATTATTAATAAATCTGTTAGAAAAAGTGTTGTAAAAAAAGCGAAACAAGATAGAAAAAAGTGAAATTCTATCATCATCATGTAACTATGGAGCTGAATCAAGTATCTTTTATCTTTATTTACATTCGCATTCAAGTATTATTATTATTTTTTTTTTGCTTCTTTTATATTTTATGTCTGAAACAAGCATAATTGGTTCAATAAACGAAAAAAAAAAAAAAAAAAACTCAAAGCAAGTGTATAGATATATTGTTTGAAGTAAATTTTCATCATATTTTAATTAAATTCATTTGGATTACCAAGTTTGGTTTTTATTTAATTATTGCAATTATATTGGAATTTTAAACATAAAAACACCGATGTAAAATGAATTCAAGATGCTCGGAAAATAAATACTAAATATTTATATATAAATTATCTTATAGAAATTATATTATATAGTTTTATAATTATGTGTTTGTAATATGAATGTACATCTGTACTTTTCAAAAGTTCTTAAGGAGCGTCCACATATGCGTGAGTGAACTTTTTGTTCATTGATGAAATTTCGTGTGTGAATATTCATTTATGAAAGTGCTGTCCACACATAATTTTGATTTAAAATATTCGTGAATGAAATTTGATGTAAAAAAATATTAGTTGCCCAATTATTAATTATGTAAAATATTTATATAAACTTATATATTAAATTAATTATGGTAAATAAAAAAGATCTTCAAGTTGCTGTGGCTGGATATTTTTTTCTGTCATACAATTTTTTAATTTTTAAAATTTTGAAGTATTATTTTGAATTTGAATAATGCATTTATTTTTTTTCAATACAATTTTAAAATTAAATTTACATAAATGTAATTTTAAAATCGCATTGAAAAAAATAAATGCGCAAAAAAGTGTTTTTTCAAAATTTAAGCGTAAAATTATAAATAACTATTTTATTAGACCCCAAATTTATATAAATGTTCATATACATGGCGAATATTTCCGCTCATGTAACGGAAATATTCATGTTCGTTTAGGGATGATGAATAATCACTTTTTTAAACGAATATTGTGTCCACACATGCGTCATGTCTAAGCGAATAACGAAATTTCATGTTCGTTCACGCAGTGGACGCTCCTTTAAACAAACAAAATCCTTTTAACTGAACCTCCAATGTATGAATGACCTTCATATAAGATTTTCTTTGGACTATCATTTAGATACGAGGTTTAAGTTAAAAATTCTAAAAGAAATCTAAAATAAATATTTTGAGAACTGTTAAAGCTGGGAAAATCATTAAAAAAAGTGAAAATTAGCAAACTATTCAGTTTTCATTTATTTTATTTTTAGAATATATTTATATATATATATAAAATCATGTTCAATTTTTTAATAAAGAATTCATACAAGAATATTTTACAGAATTATATTTTCATTCAATACAACTCATAAATATGTATTAATTTTTATATTTTTTTTTTAACATGAATTTAAAATATAAGTTGTTATGTAGTATCTGGGTTTTATCCATTTATGACCATATTTCTATACACAGGAATACAAAAACTAAGAAAAAATAATATCTAGTTTTATTTTTTTTTTTTTATTATTTTCTCTAAAAATTTGTAACTACCTACATAACTATTATAGTATTTTTGATCGTACAAATGGTACATACATACTTTGCTTTTTAATATGAAACTATTATTGTTAAAATTCAATATCAAAATAGTAAAATAGAAAAGCAAAAGATGAAACTTATTTAAATATTTATTTTTACTGTTCATGTATGGCTTATTTTTAACAAACAGAACAGTCAGGTTAAGTTGTTTTTTATCCCTGTCTCAATAAATAATATTATAAAAAATTTCGTAAGCCAACTCTTAATTTATAAAATAATGAAAAAGTTTATTTTATTTTATAAACAATGAATATTTGTATTTATAAATAATTAAAAAACTGTACACTCTTTGACCTTAAGTAAATTATTTGTATTTCATAGTTTGTAAATTTTTCACTTAAAAGATTAAATTTATATGTTAATTTGAAACTATCGTGTGCTTCAGAATGGTCGGTAATTTGTCGAAGAGATTGATTTCATTTATTTATTTCAAATTAGATTCTAATTTAAAATTTTTATTTATGAGGATCTTTATGATGGTCCAATGTTTATATTTTAAAAATAAAATATTATAAAGTTTTAATACAATTTTTAATAAGTGAAATTATACTGTTTTCATAAAATTATTGATGCTGCTGTTGCATGCAATTTCATGGTCAATTTACCTTACACTAAACATTTTCCATTTAGGGTATGTACATAGTAATTTTCTAAGAATTTAAAATAAAAAAATAAAAAATTACTATTTTCAGTGAAATGAAATTTTAAGACAAATTGCCAACTTTTCTTCCATTTATTCAATTTCAGGAATAAAAAGGAAAGTCGAATATACAAAAAAAAAAAATTATGTCATTTCCCTTGCAAGAAAGTTTATCGTCAAAGTGCCTGTCAGCAATATTTCTTTTGCGGTTATTCATGCAGTCAAAAAACTTAAATTTAATATTGTTCTGTTGATGAGTTTTACAATAGAATGGTAGTTTTTGTAATTTCAAAACTTTTTTTGTTTTTTTTTTTAAATAACATATAATAAAAACAAAAAAAAACTAAATTATTACATAAAGTGTATAATAAATTAAAGTTTAATTCTATATATTTTTGTTCCGTCAGCAAAATATAAAATTTTTGTTCTTTTTATCAAAGTATAAAAATATCGTATTTCATTTGGGCTCATTTTTATCAAATAAATAGGAATTCTAAATCTTTTTCAGTTGCATAGAAAATTACAATATATATATATATATAGTTTATTTATGGACAAGCAAAATTCTATTATCATAATTATACGCACTATGCTTGGAAGAAGTTAAAATTTATTAGCCAAATTTTATTGACAATAAGTATTTTGTGTGTGTTTTTTTTAACATATTTAAAGTTTAAACATTTTTCACCGATTTTTTTATTTAAATCTATGGTACGAATATTAGAAATCATATGTTCACATATAGTTCTGAAGCAATTATTTATTATTAAGGTCAGTTTATTGTAATGATATTATGCCCTACCATCGAAATTAAAGTTTATAACTTCTTATAAAGTAATTCATACCTTAATTAACAACTTATTTCCCGAGCATTTTCCTAATATAGCAAAAACTATGGAAATATCAAATGATTTAAAAATTTTAGATAATGATTTTCAAGTTCTCGTTATTTAAGGAAGAGTTTATTAAGTTAAATAGTTATTCAAAAACTACTTCCAATAACCTTAATGTCCAAAATGAATGGAATTTTCGCTTGGCCTGAGCTAATTTTACTTTCTTTCTAAATAGTTGTCAGCATTCGCGTTCCGATATAAAGTCGTATATAAGCGAAAAGTGTAATGTTTGAATTTAAATGTTCTTCATATTCAAATATGTACACAGATTGTACATATAAGCTCATTTTAATTATAGTTTGAAAAAATAATGAAAATTTAAAAGATATGTATAATCGTTGTAATTACATGTAAATTGAAAATTAGTTCATTATATAATTTTTTATAATTTATTGATTCATTTATTATTTAAAAATTTTTTTTTTTTTGATGAAAAAGAATAAATATATCCGTCATACGTAATTCAATAATATCATTGTCGGAAAATAATTTTTTTTTCGACAACAAAACTGGGTTCCATTCCCAACTAGCAAATTAGCTCTATAAGAAGATTCAATTCTTTTAGTAGAAAGCTTATGTATTCTAGTAACTGTCTATTAAGTATCACGAATCCTGTTATAACCTCAGAAGTGGCGAAAATTATAAGTATAATTTGTTATATAAGTATCTATAAATGGGTTAGTAAATGGCTAATAACATTCTTGAATTCTGTGACTAATCCCATTATTAGCCTGTATAACACTTTTTTTCATGAAAGAAAAGAGAAGGACAGCCATAAAAAAAAGAAGTGCATAAATATAGTATATAAAAAAGAAAATAGTTAAAAGAAAAGGAAAACCAATAAAATATAATAAATAAATATTTAGATGGGTATATGTAATGATAAAATAAATGTATTTGTATTTAATTTAACTTGTGCACATTTTAATTTTTAAATGTGTATTAAATTAAGTATATACAAAACTATTGCAATTGTTGAAAAAAATAAAATTGAATTTTTTTTTTTTTCATGCAATTGAAAAAATAATGCAATTTTTAATATTCTAGGATTAATAAATATGAAAACCTAGTGAAATTTATGATATTTAAATTATTTTAAATTTAAAAAGGCATTAAATTTGTTAAAATTTTGGTACATTTTAAAGTCATATAAGCAAAGTATGAGTAAAATGTAGTTTGCCATGGCACAAATAAATAAAATTTAACTGATGTTCTATTCTTTTTATGTAGTTTTTTGAATTCATAGATTTTTTCAAAAAGAATCAACAATTTGCCAAATAATAAAATATTTAGTTCTTCAAACAAACTTTTGCGTTTAAATAACTTCAATTTCCATAAAGTATTTTGTTCCTATATTCAGTTAACCTATGTTATTTTTAGGAACTTTTATAGAAAGATCCCAAAATTTTAAATTATTTCCTGTTTCGAAGTGGCGACATACAGTCAACCCTCCTACAACGCGAGAGATACGTTCTTAGAAAACGTCGTGTAGTAGGCAATCGCGTTGCAGGAGACATGAACTCTATAGAAAAAAAGGGGTTAGGTTCCAAGTATAAAAAAATGCAATTAAATTAATAATTAAATATACTCAAGATTTTATTAGAAATCCTTCAATAAAATTATAATAAATTAATAAAAATTAACAAAATTAAAATTAAGAACTAAATAAAAATTCAAATTTATAAAGATTAAAATGTAAAAAGGAATATTGATGAATATAAGAATAATATCACTGCTAACCGGATTATGCCGCGAACGTTTTGCTGGTGCTATATCCGAATCTGAACTACTAAAACAAGAGATAGGTTCGTTAGCTCTTGCGGTCGTTTAAAACATTCCGAGATAAGCGATTTTTTTTAAAAAATAATTTTTTTTAATCACGTTGTAGGAAAAAAATCGCGTTGTGAGAAAAATTGCCGCCATTTATGAATCGCGTTGTAGCGAAAACGCGTTATAGAAGTGTCGCGTTGTATAGGGTTTACTGTACTTAAGTTTTGTTTATTGATTTTTATTTTTAAGGATATTATTTTTAATTTTTTCAATTGTTAAAAAACACTAAAAAAATGTTTAATAGGGATAAAAATTAATTTAATTTTGTGAAACTAAAATAACAAATAAAAAAAATTAAATAGTCGTTTTTCATTTTTGAAGCAAAAATTAATCAAAAACGAATTTTCCTTATTTGATTGGAATTATTTTTTTAAAATTAATACTTTCGTGTTTTTTTACACGAAAGAGGTCTAGTGAAGTTAAACTATTCACTGGTATCATTCACTATAAATTTTTCATCACAAAAAACTAAAATGGTAACCAACCTGTCTGTATTGCCATGTCTATAAATAATTTAAAGGAACATTTTGGAGTTCTAGGTACAATTAACAAGGATAAAAAAGTGCGAATTTTTAGACAAAACGGAAGGTATTAAAAATTCAACCTTACAATAAAGAATGCTATTAAATTCTTAGTCAGTAGTTTGATTTTATTTCCCAAAATAATTAATATTTTCTTAACAACGTAAAAATTCAGAAAATAATAATTATCCGGGAAAAAATTCTCACAAATTCCACCCAAGGATACGTCTAACTAAAAAATCCTTTAGGTTGATTTTCCGATCATCATACTCTTTTATTATTTCGGACCATTTGAACCTTTCAACCCTTACACAATAATTTTCTATTTCCGTACAATAAGTGCATCATTTTAAAATCATGAATCTGCAAAGAATTTCCGCAAAATTATAATAAAAACGTCAACGTAAAGGAAGTCAAAGTGATAATTTTACAAACAATAAACTCTCTCAAGTCCTTATTATATTTATATGGTTAGGGGATTAGTGCAATAACCTGGTAACACGGAATTTAAATTATTTTTGTTATTGTTTTTAAAAGCATACGGCAAATACGCATGAAACTATTTTTGTCCTCTTTTCTCATAGTGCAAAGTAAAAAACAAATGTAAAAGTTACTAGCAGGATCACGGCCGGCATTAAAGAACACTTTTTTTCCTCTTTTCTCATAGTATGAAGTGAAAGAGAAAAAAAATAGTTTTGTTATAAAAATAAAAGCTAATAGCAGGATCACGGCCGGTATTAAAGAAAACTTTTTTTCCTCTTTTCTCATAGAACGAAGTAAAAGAGAAAAAAAATAGTTTTGTTATAAAAATAAAAGCTACTAGCAGGATCACGGCCGGTATTAAAGAACACTTTTTTTCCTCTTTTCTCATAGTATGAAGTAAATGAGAGAAAAAATAGTTTTGTTATAAAAATAAAAGCTAATAGCAGGATCACGGCCGGTATTAAAGAAAACTTTTTTTCCTCTTTTCTCATAGAACGAAGTAAAAGAGAAAAAAAATAGTTTTGTTATAAAAATAAAAGCTACTAGCAGGATCACGGCCGGTATTAAAGAAAACTTTTTTCCTCTTTTCTCATAGAACGAAGTAAAAGAGAAAAAAAATAGTTTTGTTATAAAAATAAAAGCTAATAATAGCAGGATCACGGCCGGCATTAAAGAACTTTTTTTTTCCTTTTTACTCATTTGTAGGAGGTAAAAGAGAGAAAAAATAGTTTTGTTATGAAAATAGAAGCTAATAGCAGGATCACGGTCCGCATTAAAGAACATTTTTTTTCCTTTTTACTCATATGTACAAAGTAAAAGAGAAGAAGAATTTTGGGATAAGATGAATTCTAATAGGAAGACTGAAACCGGCATTAAAGAGCTGTTTATATTTTTTAATGAAATAGAATTCTTATAAATGTTGCATAATAAGATCACTTTGATTCAGTATCACGAATCCTTTTACTAGAATCTTATACAGCTTATAAGTGGTATAACAGTTATTTACAAGAATAATCTGCTAGTTGGGTTGGCAGTATATCTCAATTTATTTTCCTTCAAATACTATATTTCTAATATTTTTTTAAATGCACATATGATTTTAATTATATGGTTTTTTTCTAATACTCAAGAAAAAAATTTAATTTAAAGCATACAAAATTCGCAATTACATGCTGTACATAATTAAGAAAAAAAAAGAGTAAAAATAAAATCTATAAAAGCAAAAAAATCGAACAAAAATACAAACTTTCTATATATGCAACAAAAGGAAAACTTGCAACCAGTAGTGAATGAAAAAAAAAATGAAAATGAAAAACGTAAAATAAACAAAATAATAATAATGAAAACAAACTGATAGTAAATTTTCACTCAGCATGCACATTATATATGGATCTAGTCAAACCGCATTTATTTATTATCATGATGTTCATTCAAAAAAAAAATAATAATAAAAAATAAAAATTCAATATGACTTTTTTTTTTCAATTAAAAGAATAACAAATTGCTCGCACAAAACTATTGTCAAATTATTGGTAAATATTCTCTTTATTTTATTTATTTTTATTTTTTCCATTTCATATTTACAGATATTTTTTTAATGTCAAGCAAGACAGAAAACAAATTTTTAGATGTTATGTGTTTTTATTTGTTATCACTTGACGGTTGATGTATGTACATAATTCTAACATAAAATGTTTCTTTAGAATCTCTTTTATACAGTCATAAATTGTATAGAGGAGATAGAGGTCCATTTGATAATAGCACTGGACTCGTATAAATCAATGAGGATTTTTGTTTAAATTTCGTTACTTAGTTTAAAAAAAATTTAATTCCTACTTAATAACAGGTTGAGTTTTTGGTACCAGCACATTGATAGGTAGCACGTAGATAGGTTAATTAAAATAAAAATATTCTTTTCCTGGAATTTATATTAAAATTAAAATTAACTTCGTTAGATTTTTAATTTGCTCAGCTCTTATTTTTATACATTTTTATATACATTAATTTTTGTATATGGATGCTGCAAAAGAGAATATCTTTGCAGACATTTTTGTATATTTATTATTGTTAAGAGAAAATTTTATGCTGATGCTAATAATAAAATACATGTTAAAAACAGCTGTTTTTTTTATTTTAACTTGTTTTCGTGATTTTTCAATGTTTTCATAAATTTGATATTGGATTCTGTTTCAAAAGAAAATTTTTTTCATAACAAGTTTTCATTTTGTTTTTCTTCAAAATATGAAAATTTCGTTGTCAGTTAAAAGTTTGCTAGCGGTGTGAATAGACGTAAATATTAAATTTTCTATTTTAAAATTATATAAATGTGATTTTTATAAATAACAAAAAAAAAAAACAATTTAACAGTTTCTGACAGTTTCATAATTATAAGTTATTTAAAAATTTTCGCGCCAACATTCTGCATTTGGACAAAAACCAAAAAATGGAAATTATGTTTTAAAAAAATAGTTATGAAAATGATTAAATTTCAGATACAATTTGTCTGAATGATTAACTGAAAATAATATAAACAGAATATTAATTTGAAAATAAGTATTATGTATATAGTATGCTTGTAATGCATAATGAATGGACTTTTGATTTAAAACAGTTTAAATAAATAAAAAAATGCTCAAAAAGATAATTTAAAAATTTATTACAAAATCTTAAAATTAATTTTTAATTAAAACCAAAGATAATATAGATAGTAAGAAAATGGCCTTGGAAAATATATCTACCGACGTAGATATATTTTTTTTTTAATTTTTCCACATTTTAATTTTTCTGTTTTATATGTTCAAATATGTCAACCGCTGGTTAATTTGGAATATTAATCATTAGTTTTAAATTACCAATAAATTGTGATTTTGAAATATAAAATTAAGTTTGAAATTCGATTCAACAAATTTTTTTTTATGGATTCAATTTCAATAGTTATAATTTACATCGCTATATAATAGTTACATGAATGTGAATATAGTTATATAGTATTTTACATAATTTATGTAGATCCATATATCTGTTGTTGTGGGTATTGCCTTTTTTGATGCAACTAGATGTCATGGATTTGCGAAGAAAACTCGAAATTAGTAATTAAAAAAAACAATTATTTAATTAAGTTCTAAAAGAAAACTAAATTAGTTGATAATGACGACAAAGCTTTTTCATTTGCTTGAACAATTTCGATATCGTAAAAAAAAAGTTAAGGATTGAATCATTCTATATTATTTTCAGTGTATAATATAATGAAAACATTATTTATGAAAAATAATTTTCCGCAAAAAACAGCTAATAAATAATTTTAAATAAAGTCTGATAAATTTACCCATTTACATTTTCATGAATTTTTCAAGTTAAAAATAAATTTTAATCATTTCCATTTAAGCATTTCCTGCAAGGATTTTTACTTAATATTAATTCTCGGAAATATTAAATTTTCTTCCTGGCCTTAGAAAATAAAAAATCATTTCCTTTGACGTTGTATTAAGTTTTCTTTTTTTTTTTAATCACATTAAGAAAAAGCATTATGTTAATATTCTTCTATTACTAATTACAATCATCGAGATTGTATTTGTATATGAAACTTGATTATTCTAGAACTAAAAATTCATTTCATTCATTAGGATAGAAATATATACATAAATACATAAAAAAAAAATGTAATTCCAAAGTTATAATCAATAATATATTTTCCAAGATTTTTTGCTCGATACAGCAAAGTAATTAATTAAAATTGCACACTTAAAAAAGAAACAAAGAAATGAAAATTTATAAAAAAATAAATTATTTAAATTAATGACTTACTTCTTGAAAAAATTTACAGAATTAAATCGTCGTAGCTCCCAATTATTAAAAACGACTTCCTAAACTGAGTATTCTCGAACTTTTTTTGATATTTTTAATGATTAATTTTTTTTGAAAACTATTTAAAGTTAAGAGTATTTATTGTATTTAAGATTTCCTCAAATAAACTTAATTATTTTAACTAATTTTTACTAATTTACAGCGCTTAAGTAGTTTAACCCTTTTGTATTTATTGCTATAGTAAAACCATGATAAAGTGAATATTTTATTCACAGATAGCACTACAAGTAACGATTTAAAAAATTTATTTTTTTTTAATAAAAGTTCATTTGATTTTCGAATACTTTTTATAAAAATAACTTTCTAACTCTTATTATAAAACTATGGGCGAAAATTTAGGCGTAAAAAGATTTTTATAATTTTATTATTCAAATTTTACTATTTCAATGATAATAATATTTACTTATCACGCTTAAAAATATTTATTGAAAAAAAATTCTGATATAGTTCAGACAATATTTTAATCCATCTAGCGACGAAATATTCCAATTCTTTATAATATAAATATAGTCAAAGATTAAACTAAAAGGATTATTGTAGAATTAGAACTTTGAATACTTTTGAATATATTTCCACAATTATATGATTTAAAGAAAATTACTTCAATATTATGTGTGAAAATTTGGGAAACTTTCGTATCATTTTTGATGTCATAATCATAACATATACATATAAAATTTCCTAGTTGTGAAACGCTGCACCATAGTACATGCACATGAAATAAGATTGACGATTATATTACAATACATGTAATAATAATAATATTAAAAATTAAAAACTTAATAATAAATTCTTTCATAACAAAAAAAAAAAAACAAAACAAAAATATGAAATCAGTTTCATTATTCAAGTTTCTCATTCTACATACTATTATATAGTTTCTTAACTAAATTTAACATAGAAAAAAAAAAAACATAAAAAAATGAGTTTAATAAAATTTCAATCAAAAAATTTGCTAAGATATATAAACCAAGAAAATATTAAATTTTCATGAATCTATCAAGTGTCTGATTGATTGATGCTATTTTTTTTTTGTTTTCCTCTACGTTTGAATATAAATTGCCTAAAGAATTATTTTACCATGGCAAAAAAAAAAAAAAAAGTAATAATAACCCAAAAAGAAGAAAAACAAAAAAAAAAAAAAACAAACAAACAAATATTTTGCATTCGCATTTTTATATATTTTTTAATTAATTTTGGATTCGATTCCTTGTACAAAGAAGAAAATAAAAATTCAAATATAGTTTCCCGATAAAAATAAACCAAAGATCGTATTAATTTTCATGATATCGATAAAATGAAAAATAATGGAAATTTTTATTTATTGCATTCTCATTCATCAATGTGGTGAAGATTTTCTTTTTTTTTTTTTCGAAATTTTCCTTTTCAAAAAAAAAAAAACAAAAGGCATAAAAATAATAATAAAGAAAAAAAAAACAGATTCACGAGAAAATATTTTCAGTGAAATTTTTTATTTTACATACAACGGCATGAAAAAATATATTATGTATAAAGAACACTCTAAATAATATAAAATCAAATTGGAAACATGTAAACAAGGTTATATCTCTCAAATAAAATCACAAGTTAAAAATAAAATTACATCGCTTATCAAAATTTTCTTCAAAATGATATTATAATAATTCGGTTTAAAGTTTAAATATAAAACTCATTAAGTCGTATCGAATATTATCATCTTGGCATATGTTTGACGTAATTTTTTAAAAAAAACTTTAATTTAATAAGTTTTACCTTTAAACCGCACAAATGTCTTTACTTTCTAATTATTTGATTATCGTCGGTTTCAAAACTTGTGTTACAAAATTGATTGGGCCATTAGTTAATTATGCATATTTGTGATATATAGAATATCAGTTTTGAATCTTTATCATATTCGTAGAATTTCAATTACAAAATTTGTAATAGTAGATTATTGTATATGTAAACTAAATTTGTTATTAATTAAGAGTTCTGTATACACAAAAATACATTGACACGAGTCAATACTTATATCACGAGACCGAAGGTCGAGTGATATAAATTGACAAGTCGTCTATCTAGTTCTTAAGTGCCGTATACGCATTTTTCGTATTTTTGGCAAATTGAGTTTGAAGTTGTAAGACTCAAACAATTGGTTCCAATTTAGCATATACGTCAAATAGGGGAAAAATATCTAGAGAACGGAAAGAGCTATTGAAATTTTGAGAAGGACATTCGAAAGATCGCCTTCGAGTTAGTATGAAGAAATCCCTAACTCCAAAAGTGCCAAAATGCGTATACGGCACTTAAGAACTAGATAGACGAAGTGTCAATGTATTTTTGTATAAATACAGAACGAGTTGTATAACAAATTTTGTTTACATATCCAATATATTGTTTTAATGCGTAGGGGAGAGGTAGTTGCAAAGAGAGAATATTTTTTCTTCTCATTTTTTCTCATTTTTTTTTTTTTTGTATTTGACTGTATTGAAATATTGTGAGAGATATTATGTTTGTTTAGGTATTACGTAATATTCAATACGAAACATCTAAATGATTTCATTATTTACGCTGATGCATCTAAATTTTTCATTATATACGCTGATGCATCTAAATTTTTTCATTATTTACGCAGATGCATCTAAATGATTGCATGTGTATTGACGCATATAATACTCCATTTAGTGATCTAAATTCTATAGCACTAAATACAACATAACGATCCCCAACGCATTAAATAGTTTATCGTAGCAAATTTTTATTATTTTTTTTGCAAAGTCTAGCACAATTTTATATTATGTGTTCAATTCGACAATATGAATTTAATTCGTGTTAGTTTACATATTTTCGTTATAATACTAATATGCTTTCTCTCTAGAATATGCAAATATGATCCAATATTAAGAAGCCCAAAAACTGCGTCAAAAAGATTTTTGGTTTTTATTTAAAACATCAAGATTTGTTTCTATTAAACTATTTTCAATATTATAAATATGCAAGCATCAATGACTTTGATAAAATATATAATTATTTTAATTTTTTTTTTTTTAATAAATATCTGTACGCTTTGTTACATAATTTTATCAAATTAAGGAAATAATGTATGTCTAAAATGGAAATTTGCATCAATACAGTTAATAATAATTCTGAAAAAAAAAAAAAAACCGACCATATAAAGAGAAATTCAACCTAAAAACATAAGAAATTAAAACTTAACTATAGATAAACATAAGAAAAACAAAAAAAAAATTGAAATGAAATGAAATTTTCATCCAATGTAGTGTAATAATCATTTTTGTTGTGTTATAATTTTAATAAATTACAATTTTACATAATGGGTATAATTATAATTAAAATTGAAAATTTCTTTTAATAAAATATGCGCGCATACTATTATATATATATATATACACACTATCCATAGTCAATAAAATGCAATTAAGATTTTCATTTTTTAAATCATGTATGGTTAAATTTGATTACAGATTGCGTGCCACAAAACACCGACACATCATGATTTTTTCTTTATAACAACACATATTATAAATTTAAATTCAAATAATAATAACAATAAAATCACGGTATTTATTTATGTATAACGAAATTAAAGAATCAAATGAAGAAAAAAGAGCAAAATAATAACAATAAAATTCAAAAAAAAAAAAAAAAAACAAAAAACATTGAAAATTAAACAAAATATATTTTTGTTTTAAAATGCATTTAATTCCAATGACAGAAGAAAAAAAAAATTAAATTTATTACAATTATAACAGAAAAAATAAAACATTTTTTTTTTCTTTTTTTTTTTTTTTTAATAAAAGTGTAAGACTTATAAAATAATAATAAAAATAAAAATAAAAAAAAAACAAAAACAAGAAATTGGTATCATAAAAACAATCATGGGATTAAGAGGGAAAGTGATATTTGGAATTTTCGGATTATTTTTTATATTATTCAGTTTCAAACTTTTATGTGCAAATTGTGAAGATATTTTAACTGACGGATTAAAGGATTCAGTTGGAATCCACAGGCAACAACATCAGGTGCGTTATTTTTATTTTGTTATTATTTATGTCAAAATTTCTTTCCATAAGTGGATTAAAAATAAATTCCAGAGAGTTTGAAAAAGTTGAAAAAATGATTATTTTGTTATATGTATATTTTATATAGTAATTTCAATTGATGACCTTTTTTATTATACACATTATATACATAGTGGATAGATATACTATACCGATAGATAAGAAATTTAGTCGGTAAATATTGAACGTTTTTGCTTTTGCAAAATAAATAAACGAAAAAATCTTTATAATACTAAAAAAAACACCTCAATAATAATTCTCCCTTGAGTGAAAACTTTCTTTAATAATTATCTAACGAATAACTGATGTTTTGTAAGATACAATTCAGAGTTTAGAGAATTTTAGTGACCTAAATAAATACAATGCATATTCTAAAAATAGTTTATTTTAAATTTTAAAAGTTTTTGATTAAAATTCGTAGCAACAAAATTGAATAAAAAAAAAACATTAGATTACAACATTTTGTTATGGTTTTGAAGCATATCAAACAATGGACATGTTACTTTTTTGTTACACCCATCAGAACTGAACAATTTATATATATAATATAATGAAGCCATTTACAATATAAATACTATTTTCTAAGGAAAATTACAGATTTTTCAATGATTGTGCAAATATCTGTATAGATACAATATTTGTGTGTGTTGAGGTTAAAATTTATTTGATATTTAATTAACCCACCAAAATAAGTACCTCAATAATTTTCCATCAATATTAATCCTATTATAATTTCTTATATATTGAAAACTTTTTCCTTTTTGTTTACCATTTTTAATGATTTCTACATTATAAAAAAAATACTATATTACTTGTCATAAAAATAGAAAATCGTCGATTTATCAAAACAACACTAATATTAAAGGAAAGTGACATCTACATAACCTTCCAGGATTATTATATACCTACAATTTTATTTTATTTGTTTATTTTTTTTTTAAATGAGTTTTATCCTTATCTTTATTTATATTTATTCCCTCTCATCATTATTTACATTTTTCTTTGTTCTCAAAGCTTATTAATTTTTATGTTGTTGAAATGGTTTTCAGTTTTATATTAACAATTAACAGCTTCTACTTTATACAAAATATGGTTACATATCCCTCTGTGAGCAAAATGAAAATGTATTATTGAATTTAATCATATTAAATTTTAAATTTATAAATATAGAAATCTTTTACCAAATTAATGAAATTCAGAATTATATTTTTTGGTCATATATATTTTATTGAAACAGCATTATGAAGTCTCAGTTATGTGCGGTTGATATCAGAAAAATAAACTAACCCCAGACACATTAATTCCAAATTAAATAAATAGAATAAAATATTTTTATGTCTGCAAGAAAAGATTTTTTACTAGTTATTATTATACATTCGTTACTTAAGATAATGAGTTATTTAAAAATGGTAAATAACAAACAAAAAAAATAATTCATTCCCAAGTATACTTGACCAATTTTCTGAATTGAAGACTATAAAATAAAAGTATATCATATTTTTGGATTTTTTTCAAGGTATATATTATGACGTAAATTTTTTTTATTGAGATCAAAAGGTTAAAATAATTTATTTGAAAATATTTTCAAGCTTTTCAGAGAAAAAAAAATCCAGGGGACCACTAAACAAACAAAAATCGAAATTATATGAATCAAAACAACAATATTATCTCAAATATTTAGTAAAATTGTAAAAATCACTTAGAATATGATCTAGAGTTATTAAACCCATTGCCCCATTAATCTTTATATATGTTTTTGATTAAAAAATTGTTCACCATGTTAAGAAAATGAATTGTCTGTTCACTTTAAACCCTAATTTGCAACGAAAAATAAAATAAAATTATCACATGTGAAAATTCTTTTTATACCTTTAAGAAATAGAACAATTATTATTATTCCTTGAAGTAATTTCAAATGGATAAAAATGTGTGACAAGAAAAAAATTTTTTTTTCTATAAAAATTTAAATTCTGATGATAAAATTCCAAGGGTTAATAATTTGTTCCGAAAATGACAAAAAATTGGTAAAAAAAATTCTTAAAAATTTGGAAAGATAACAACATGATAGAATATGGAAAATAATATCTTTTTAGTTTCTGAAAAAAAAAAAAAATGAGAAAAAAATGTACATGTTTGTTAAAAATGGAAAATAATGTTGTTAATGCAAAATGGGAATCGTTTTTATTCAAATATTCTATGCATTTTTGTGAAGAAACCACAAGTTCATAAATCAATACAAAATCTAACAACAAGAGACAAAATGTCTTTGCAGTGTTGTAGATCTTCCATAAATGTCTCGTTTACCAGAAAGAAGAAGTTAGAGATTCAAATCAAAAACTATGTTAAAGCATTGTTTGGAAGTGAAGTATATGATTCAAAGTTATATTTCAAAATGGTTAAGAATTATATACATAGAACATGCAGGAAAAACCTTTTGACAGATTAAAGTTTTGTTTAAAAATTTCAATGAATTTCGCTTTCAGTTATATACAGGTGCATATATAAAAAAAATTGAAATTTCATAAAAGAAGGGCAAAAATTAAATATTTTTTTATGTGTAATATTTCTTAATATTCTTTTACAACATTTTATTGCGATTATAGAAAGAAAAATTATAATGCTGTAAGACATTAAAAATAAAAAAATATTCTTCAACAAACTTAAGTATTAGGACAATGACCGAAAAATGTTATCCTTTTTAAGTTTTTTTTTCTATTAAATTTTATATAATTTTTCTTTTTTTTTTTTTGGTACATAATATCTTTGTGAATTAAATGTAAAGAATAAAAATGTGTGAAATAAATCAAAATATATTTTTCTTCTATTTGTCAAAATTAAATTTATAACATAGAAGCGGCAAACATATATAATTTACAATCGAACGAACATAAATACACTATTATACAAAAAAAAATTGAATTTTGTGAAAATATAATAAATAATAATACACTTCCGTAGATATAATATATAATAATGCTTGAAATAATATTTTCAACGTACTTGTTTACGAATTTTCTTGTTACAAATTTACCACTGTAGTAACATTGTTTCAATTCAATCAATCCTCAATAAAATTTCAATGGTAAAAAAAAGCAAAAAACAAAAATACATATTTTATTTCCTTATTTAAGATAATGATTTATTTTTTCTCAAATTTTGGAATTTTTTTACGGTTTCTATGTTAGGCTACCCGACTTATTGTATGTAGAAAGGGAAGCAATATTGCTATCTTATGGTTCGAATACTGACAAATAAATATAATATGAACATAAATTAATATTTTGGTGAATATTTTGATAGTATTTTCATATTTAACAAAAAAAAACAATATTTTCATATTTATTCACTATAAAAGAAACATTAAAAATAAATTATGTTCACTTTATAAATGCATACTGTACCTTTACATAACAAAATTTCATATAATTGACCACACATTAAGTAAATAATACAACAGAGTAAAGTAAAGTTTACCCATTATTAATTTATTTTCTTGACAAATTTGTCATTCTTACTTTATATAGGTACCTATGTCATAAATTTTGTTAAAAAATGTATATGTACATCTAATTTCAATTAAGACTACTACTACAAAAAAAAAAAGTAAAAATTTGCAGTAAAAAAAATGTTTTCCCATTTACTAAATTTTCTTTAAAGAAAATAAAAAAAAACTACTATTCAAATTTTCTTTTATTTGTCATTGCAACCAGCCATAAAATGAAGAAAATATATGGGCAATTTTTTTTTTTTTTTTTATTTCATTCAGCATAAAAAATTTATTTCCTTTATAAAAATCTGACTTCACTTTATTTTGTGTCAAGTGTGAATAATTTAAGTTATATAGAAACTGAACAAGAAAAACAAATTTAGTCTTTTTGAAAATTCTTGTTTTAGTTTCTTTTTTTTTTTTTGTTTCTTTTTTTTTTGTTCTCGGTGCTTGATAATAGTATTGCTGTGTTAAGACCATGAATTAGTGCTATAATACTGCAAAATTGTCTTTTATGTAGTATCTTTTTTTTTTTTTTTTTTATTATTATTATTTTTAAAAGTAAGATATTTAAAAAAAAAAAAATGAAATAACAATGGTTTCATTTTCTGTAACAGGAAGTTAGCAATCTAAAAAAGGGTTTACATAATATACGAAAGATAATTTTAATAAAATCATAAAGAAAGGATATAATGTTCCACAAGCAGAAAGAGAAACAGAGGAATCCGATATGGGGTTTTAATATATAAAAATTGATTTTTTTTTTTTTTGTTTATTTTTTATTTTATTATAATGAATACTAAAAAACACATTATGATGTTGTACTCGTATGCATTGGCGTTAACCCAATATTGCCTAATTGTATAATTAACCTAATTCGAAAAAAAAAAATGAAAATTATCTTATCCTTGGAAGCATAATTAGATTATTTAAGCCAACATTTTTTTTTCGGGTTTTTTTATGGAGTTTTTTGTGAGGGTTCAACAGTTTTTTATTAACTTAATTCTGAGAATGAAAGTTGGATTTTTTTTTTCAGTTACTTAGTTATTCTTATTAGTATTTTGGATAGAATGTTTCAAAACATAGAAAAAAAAATTGTTAAAAATTGTTAAAAATACAGAAGAATCCGTAGAGGCGAATTTTTAATTAAAATAAATTTTCGTACCAATAAACCTTCTCAATTTAGTTTATACGAGCCCTGCATCATAAGACTTCGTACGGGTTTTTTTTTTTGAGTTTGTTCTACTTTTTTCCAGTTTTCTCCAGTTTTGTATTTTTTTCGTTTAAACCAACATTTTTTAGGAGTTTTTGGTCTTTATAAAAAAAAATTTTTTTTAAGTTAAATTTTGAGAAAAAAATTATTTTCCAAAAGTCTACTTTTTCAACTTTTTTTATGGGCATCGCAGAAATTTTCGAAAGATGCATTTTGAAGGGCATTTGGGAGTAGTTAATTTTAGATTTTTGGGTTTTGGCGATAAAATAAAGGAGAGAGCCAAAAAACAGCCCAAAATTGCTATTTTTCGCGTTTTTGGACTGTTTTTAGCATTTTCAAAGGCGTTTTTTGACTCTCTCCTTTATTTTATCGACAAAACCCAAAAACCTAAAATTAACTACTCCCAAATGCCCTTCAAAATGCATCTTTCGATAATTTCTGCGATGCCCATAAAAAAAGTTGAAAAAGTAGACTTTTGGAAAATAATTTTTTTCTCAAAATTTAACTTAAAAAAAATTTTTTTTTATAAAGACCAAAAACTCCTAAAAAAGGTTGGTTTAAACGAAAAAAATACAAAACTGGAGAAAACTGTAAAAAAGTAGAACAAACTCAAAAAAAAAAACCCGTACGAGGTCTTATGATGCAGGGCTCGTAGTTTTATTTAAAGAATATAAAAATTTTTGTTTGCACCCTTTATACTTTGGCTATCAGTTTACATTGAAAGTAAGGACGAAATAAACTTAAAATGAAATTTTTATCTGCTTTACAGAATTAAAAAAAATATGTACTTTTTTTAATAATAATAAAAAAAAAATTATGTAAGCTTTAAAAGCCCAAGATTTAAAGTTAAATTGTAAATGTTAAATGCATTTTCTCAAAGGATAACAAAATTAAAAATTAAAATTTTACTTGAAAAAGAAAAACTATATTACTAAGTGTACTACTACTACTATTGATATGCTTTTGTTAACTTGCTCCTTTGTTGAATATATTTCCATTCTGAATATCATCATAAAAGAAAATTCTTTTTCTTTTTTTTTTTTTTATTTCCATACAAAATGATTCCAATTTGAAATTTCATTTTAAATTTATTTCTCAATTCAAATTTTTTTTTTACTTTGTGTGTAATATTATCTTCTTCATTTCATAGTCATAGATGTCATGGTGGGAAGTGTATAAATATTGTCCCAACGGGACACTATTTATTTCAAAGCGTGTGTGTTACCTTTTTTATATTAAAAAAAAAAGAGAAAATAAGAAAATAAAAATATTATTTTCTTAGGTTTTCATTAAGTTTATTTTATGTTCATTGCTAATTCAGCTTGATTTAAAAGGAAAAGCTGGTGTATATATATATTATGAGGCATAAACGAAACATATTTATGAAGAAAATAAATAGGTTAAAATGAAAACTGTATTTGTTCAATACAAAAAATTTCGAATATAATATTAATGTAAGTATACGTATAATATAATATTATATTGTATTAGGGTTTTTATCGTTCGAAACATTCGAATCATTACTGGTTTTAAATTTCATGTTTCTTTAAAACTGGAAACTAGGTAATAACGACCTTTGTTTTTAAAAGAAGCGAGAAACAGCAATTCGTAGATCAACTAAGATTGATTGTAGAAATGATAATTAAGAACTTTCAGTTAAAGCAATGAATAAAGAATTTTCCTCTATGTCTACAACTTCTACTGTACATGTCTATGGTAGAAAATGATAAACCTCAATAGATATCAAGATATTTAACTCAAAGAAGTGGTTAATTATATTTTAAAAGTCCTTATGGTTTGTCCAGATATTTGGTCATACTTAAATAAAATTATTATCTATAGTTTACTATTTATTTATTTTTTAAATTTTATGCATCATATGCAAGGTATTTCTTTGAGAAGTAGCCAAATCCAACATTATTATTTGTGGTAGAATGGTAGATTATCAAGAAATATTATCTATATATATATATATATATAATATATATATATATATATTAACATCAGGAAATATGAGTAAAAGTTTGCTTTGAAAACAAAATTTCTGGTATAAAAGAAAATAAATAGAAGTAAAAACAAAGCTTCTAAACTTAAAAGCAATGATTTTTTCCCCCTATTATATATTTCAACCACTTCAATAGTGGAGATATGGTAATTAAAAATTTGCATATAACTTTTTTCTCTGTTAATTTAATTAAAAAAGTTTATAAGTAAAATTGATTTTCTTTAGACTTTAGAAAAGATTAAACAAAACCTAATAGGTTTAATTTTGTTTAGTTTTATTTTTAAATGCAGGATTTTTAGTGGAACTAATCGTTAACATATTGATATCCATTTACATAACTTTACATACGTACATCGGATGTGAAACGTCTATAAAAACAGGAAAAAAATGATTATATTATTGATTTTTAAAAGAAAATAGAAGTAACGTCCGTAATATATACAATAATTTTTGTTTAGAATTTAATAACATTACTCAAATGTTCTTAATTATGGTTAACAAAAGGTAATTTCCGAATTCAGGGATATATGTAGGTATTTTCGAAAAAAAAAAAAATCATTTGAAATAATTTTTAAATTAGCCCAAAACGAATATAAATTCCCTTTGTGATTTTTATTTTAAAATAAATAAAAACAATTATAAAATTTTTCCAAAAATATTTTATTTAAAAAAAAAAATATTTTCGAAATTTAATTCATGTACCTACATTATTAGATTATTTCTATATTTAATGAATATTTAATAATGTTTCACACTGTGTGTATGTCTCATAAAACTAATTGACATTTCCCAGAGGAACTTTTATTAATAAAAAAAAAACAAAAAAAAAAAAATATGAAATAAATATAAAAAAAATATTTTATTGTGAAAATAATCGCGACATAAATTTAGCAACAAATAATTTACTTTTTATTCATAAATTATATGCAAATTTAAATTCATTCCAATGAATAAGAAAACATAATACATAATTAACATTGGGAATTAAACATGAATAATAAAAAAATAAAAAAAACAAAAATAAATAAATTATTTACATACTGAATATTGGAAAATTAAATATAATCCATAAATTAAATATTTATAAATGATAGTGTAATATTAGACATAAAAATTTTCTGCAGAACTAAATAAATATGACGTTTGCTTTTTTCATAAATCAATTGACCATAAAAATATTATGTCAACATTAACAGCAATTTAAATAAATTGACATTAAACCTTGCATTTTTGAAAAAAAAAAAAAAAAATTAAAATGAAACAACAAAAGAAAAATTTAAATAATAATTTTTAACATTTTATTTCGATTATCTTTCGAATTAAGATTAGAAAAGTCTAAGGAGAAGTTGAGTACTTGAAGCAATTAAATCATGTTAGTTTATCGTTTAAAATCTGTTATGAACAACAGAACTTCACCTCAATGGCTATTAAGCTCGAGCATTTATACTTTTAACTAATTGTGGGTTTTGATCCTTTGTTAATAATAATTTACATTTTTTTCTTTCTTTGAAGTTAAATTTAGTTTTTTTAAAAGAAAGATTTTTTATAAATAAAATGTGTCTGACTTTAAAGATAAACTGTACTGTATAATTATTCTTTGAAAGACTCCTGATTAGAGAACGTATGATAAGTACTTCAAGAATAGCAAAATAAATTGAGTAAATTTTATATGTTTTTACGCAAATACGAAAATTAATTTATTCTACAGTGTCTGCAATTCTTCATATTAATTTATTCAGAGAATTTGGATCGAAGTTTATCTATAGTTAAATAATGCACAAAGTCCGCAGATTCGATTCCGGAAATTCAATGTAGATGTAATTTGGTTTATTCACCTCAATTTCTTCTATTTTTTATGTGTTCAATGTCAATTTTTTTTTAGCTAAAATTTTGAATAATTTATTTTCGACTTTCAAAGTAAGTAATAATAAATTGTACTTGTGTACTTTATATATTTATGTTTATTTCCCTGCATTTTATGTAACATCGAAAAATTATGAATTTTTTATGTATAAGAATAAAGTAAGCATAATGTAAAATGTTTTTCAGGTGCATCTAAGTTGAAATAGGTTTTGTTTGTTTATATATTTTAGTTTGGTATAATGAGCTTTTGTAACTAAAACGAAAGAAAACAACATTTAAATAGTATATATACAATGTACATATATGAACAAACTTAATAAGCTCTTGTATAATATACATACTATAAAATACATTTTACCTCTAGTAAAAAAAGGGTTATTTCAGCATTTATGTCCTACCTACAACAATACCATGTAATTAACAAAAATCTTTAGGCGATTCAATTTTACATCTTTTGAATGAAAAACACATTTCTTTAGTCCCATTTAATTTTTACACACCACTTACATATAAGAGGATAACATGTCCTCTACAAATTTTAATTTAATTTTAATTTTAGGAAGGATTTTTCGATATTATGAACGGATTAAGGACAACCAAAATAAAAATAACTCTTTAGATTATTTTTTTAAAACCCAATTTGAATATTTTAAAATAAACTTAGAATTTCAATTATCATTTATTCAAACTTACGTTGGGGTAATATCAGGCATATTTTACTCAAATTTTGGTTTATCTACTAAAAACTTAATAGTATTATGTGTTTATTAAATGTGATAAAAGTTTTCTTTTTCTAGTAGAACAGATATTGGATATGATATTTTAAATTTTTGCTAATTCATAATTTAGTAACTTAAAAACATTATACAAGGCTATAGTTTTACGAATATTTGTATATTTGTTTCTTATATATACAATAGTTGTTTATCGAAGGTTTGCATTACTTTGCGTAAGTAAATTAAACTTGTAGAAAGTCAAAGAAGAAATCAACATCGGATTGTGATTTTAAATAGAAGAATAAAATTAGATCAGAGTTCTCCAAGTTAGCTATTACCTCAATGTTAGCTTCAATCAAAGAAGGATTCAGATTCTCTTGGATGGTGTGAAAAATAAATTATAATGTTAAAGTAGGTAACTGTATATAATGGAAATCTACCCCTTATTATAAAATTTTATATACCTACTATAATATCTGTGATGATATAATTATTTTTTTTTAAATAAAATATTAAAAGGAAAATCAGAAAAGTGAAAAAAATTACAGTTAAATTAGAATTACATAAAACTCCTATTTATCAAAGACCAATTAATTTTTTTTTTCTATCAATCAATCAATCGTTTTGCCATCTCTTGTTAAAATTTATTCACGAACGATTTATATTATAAAGGGTGGACTTTTTTGTTTTCATTTATTATTTCATTAAAAACTCTATCTGAATTTAAATGAGCGGTATATATTATGAAAATGGCCCATGTCAATTTTTTTTCTCCATTTTTTTTTTTTTTTACATATTAAAAGTAAAAAAAAAAACCATTTATATGCATAATGTAGGTACATGTAAATGTAGTATAATTATTCTGAAGAGTAGGTACACACATTTTTTTCAAAGTGATTTGAACCATTTTCCAAATGAATCGTTAAATTAGTTTGTCCTGGATTTTATAATAATTATAATAAATTTTATAATTTTGTTGTTCGTGTGTCTACAAGTGTAAAATGTACCATTAGGTCTTTCTTAGTCTTGTTTGTACTATTGGGTTTTTCTTTATTGAAAATATTTTTAAAATTTATTGAAGGTTTGTTTACTCTGGAATATTTTTAAGTATATACAATGTACGTATCTTATGTATAGGTACATATTTTTTTCAGTTAAAATTTAGAAACATTTTTTCTTTGCTACTATAGTAAAATCAATGTGTAAGTACTATTCATATATCTAATTTATTAATAGCGACAATAATATTACATACAGGATATAAAGGCTATAAGACTTTCTTTTTTTTTTTCATAAAAACAGAAAACTTCAAAATTTGTAAACTAAAAAATTAGCGACATACTTTGTTAACTAATTTAATTTATAAATAATTTATTTTCCTTTTAGCCATATATTAATACTATACCTATATATAAATTTGAATGAATGAATGATGTTATTTGTATATGCATGACTTACTCCATCATCGCACTAATCTCACACAAATTGGATTTTTTTTATTATACATATTATTAATGAAGCATTAAAGTGTGAAATTTTCCTTATTTTAGGTAAAACTACCTGTATACTAACTTTAAATGTTAGTGCGAGTTAAAAAAATAAAATAAAAATTCTTAATTTGCCTGTTGTATTTGTATTCACCTATTGAAAATATAATTAAAAAGTCATTTAGATTATAGAGATGATAGGTTGATCTTATGGTCTTAATTTAATAATTGAGGCATATACATAACATATATGTATAATAAATTGACTCTTCAATAGATATCGATCAAAAATAAATTAAATTTTTTTTACTAACCTATTATATTTTTCTTATAATATAATATAGTTTTTGTTATTATTAACGAATCTAATTAAATTTATTTTATGAAAGAAAAACAATAATAAAACTTCGTTGTTATATACAAATATAATATATATAGGTACATATAATAGAATATTGATAACCAAAAATTAATTCTGCCATGCCAGTGGCAAAAACAAAACATAAGTTTTTTTTTTAAACAAAAAAAAATTAAAGAAAAACAAGAAAAAGCGATAAAACGAAATGTTTTTTATTTTTATATGGAATCTAATCGTTGTTATGAACATAAACCGAGAAATAAACTGAATTTCCCGTTGAAAATTTAATTTTATTTAAAAATATGGAGCTAAACTGCTGTAACTGTGTTAACTGTGTTTTTTTTGCAGCACTTTAATCAGTACAAAGGGGAATATTCATTGATTTTATATCACTCGAATCCCTGATTATTATACTACGAGAATTTGTTTCATTAAAATATTTAAGTTTTCCTATAATCCAAGGTGTATTGAAATTCTGTCTTATCATAAGTTTTCTAAATAAAATATAAGCACAGAGTAAAATTGGAAGACTGCGCAGATCGAAAGCAAAATTTACAAATTACTGATAGCCATAAAGTTTGATATTTACTTATAGTTTTCCTTTGATTCGATTACATAACTTAAGTAAAATTGAGTTATTTTTCTATTGAAATACCAACAGTATAATAACTTTGGATGTTTATTCTCTAAAAACCAATTATACTAATGAGTAGAGTTTCAATAAAAATTTAATTCTTCTTTTTTCTACATTTTGCAATTTGTGAAATATTTATACTGAATAAAATTTCTTAAAAAAAAACTTTTATGCAATTTGATTTTCAGTGAACAAAAAGAGATTATTTATTATTGATTTTATTTTTATTTTAATAGATCGAAAGAAACAAAATCGCTATCCATTAAAAGATTACATTCCCATTTATAGATATTAAGATATTTTCATACCAGATAAAAATAGAATATCGAAACTTCTCTAAATGATATCAAAAGTTAAACAATGCCAATAAATTTAAAACCAATTCCTTTTTCTGTATAGATAAATTGTTTCCAGAAATAAAAAGAAAATCCTTTACTTTCCGAAAAGTTCTTATTTAATGCTTAATTGAGACAAATTCAAATTTTATGTTAAAAACTAAAATATTATTTTTTCTATATAATTTAGAAGGTGGCATGAAATAACGCTCGAGGTATTAACGCCCTATAGGCGTTATTTCCCACCGTAAAAATAGAAAAAAGTATAATGATTTTTCATGATGAAATTTTATTTATTTTTTTACGCTTTTGCCGGGAAAAATGTTTGCCGCAGGGGGCACTATTTGGACATTTAAATAAGTGAACATTTCGATATTAAATTCGCTAGCATAAGAAAGAATTTTTTTTTTTCTAAAATTAATGTGTGTTTCACTGATGCAAAAAAATTTAAGTTAAAAACATGAACTTAATCGTCTAAAAATTAAAAAGAATTTACTACAAATAATATTTTCATACAATCCACAATAGAATTAAATGCCAGAGGAATTCAATGTTATTACATTAATACACAGATAGTTTATAAATAAGATTTTTCATTCGCGAGGGAATGCTATCATGCTCGTCGAAAGAAATAAAGTTATTAACTTATATTCATATTTACAGGAATGCGAATATAAAATTATTTAATTAAATATTAATAAATTTGTTAATATAATTTTATAAAATTGAACGGAAATATTGTATTTGGTGATTTTGAGATTATAACATAAGATAGTTTAGAAGATCATTTTTATTGAATCAAAACATTCAATATTATTTTTGATAAGTTTAAAAAACCATTACTAGAATCAATTTGTTTAAAAAATTCCAACACATAATTTTTGATATATACATTTTTCTCATAGACCTTACTGCATAAATAATATTTTTGCAAGTGAATATTTTTATTAACTAAATAAGAGGCTTTTCTGAATACACATCTCAAGCTTCTTGATTGTCTTATTCTAATAAGACTAATTCATTATTTATTCTATTTATTCTTATTCGACATGAAGTTAAAATTATTTTGTGTGGCATCAAAAATTAGCCGTACTTAATTATTATTTATACTAACACATACTATTTGACCCAAATACAACTACAATAATAATTTAATAATTTTATGACCACTTAAATTTAAATGTCATGACATTTAATATTCATCCTAAAAAGAATATTCTCAATCCAAAACAGATAAATATGACGATCAAATTGATATAAATTTTTGGGGTAGATAAAAATAAAAATTATTTTCATGCACTGAAATTCATTTTTAAGAAATTATATTTTATTTTAATTGTATTTTTAAAAGCCTCTCAAGTTTTATAATGAATGCATAATATTAGATGAAAAATCATTATAATTCAAAAAGCGTAGAAAGTATATTCAAACTACTTGAAATAAAATTTATTATCTATATATTTATTAAATTCATTAAAAATAATAATTATATTTTATTTAAACATTGATGAGACTATGAACGAATTGTGGTTAGAATTGTGTACTAGAAAATTTTATCGATAAATTTTTCTTTTTTTTAATTTGGTTGAATGATTAATATTTTTTGATTTATTAAACCAAACTAACCAAAAGGTGGTATAACTATTTCTACATAGTAATTATAAGAAGCAGAAATTTCATTTTCACATTATTCGCGGATTAAAAGTCGTATATGTATATTATTTGTGTGTGCATTAACTTAATGAGGAAACTTTTTACATGAAAAAAAAAGAAGAAGAAAAACGAAACTTTATTTCGAGTTCCATTCAAATTCAACCCAATAAGGTATTAAATATAGAATGAATGGTATATATAAACATCCAAAATGAGAAAATTTTTACACAATTTTTGAAATTGTAAAATTTTTTCATTCGATATAATATCTATATATTTGATACACAGTAACAATACATAATGTATTATATCCCTATATAATTCATACTTAAAAAAAACTCAGTGTGTATCACAAAAAATATTTGCTAAATTTCATGTTTTAATTTAGAATATAATAAAATTTACATACTTACATAATATATGAACTAATTTTTAGCCCTATTACCGAACTGGTTCGAAAATTTTATTTCAATGGAATTTAATTATATACACTTGTATTTTCACTCAAATGAAATCGAGAATAAGATTTTCGAACAAGAATCAATTCGCAGATTGAGATTTATGCATAACATTTAACACTTCTATATACGCTTTTGGAAGAAATTTTGGCACTGATTACAATCTACGATATCTATGCACCCATTATTAGTCAAATAGTTAATAATTTCGATAACTTCATTAGGATTCAAAGAATCCCTAAATTCTTAAAGCTTTTATGTTAATACAACTGATTCGCTTAGAATACTTATGAAACAATTATTAATTCAAAATAAAATGTTATTTTCTGTTTTAATCAATTTATCAAAACAAAACTAGCAGAATTTTATGCTATATTATTCTCTGAATCATACTATATTTTTAAAAAAACAAAATTTACATCAATGAAAAAGAATATAAAAATTGTTCGCATAATTTTTTTTTTTTTTTATATTTTTATCGTATACGTAGGCAAGAAGAATTTATATTTTGACGTGATTTTATTTTTATTTTATGAATTTTTTTTATTTTATGAATTTTTTTTTTTTTCATGTGTTTTGTGGTTTATAAACTTTTTATAAAATTAATAAATGCATAAATCTATTATAAACATAAAAAAATAAAAAATATTTTGAAAAGAATTTCGCCTTGAGCTTTGCGAATAAAAGTTGGATGTGTTTAAAAATTTTACATAAGAACATTTTATTTGTAAATAAATTTGGCATAAGGAAATGTTTCCAAGTTTTTATTCACAAAGATTGTTGAGTCTAATTAATGTATATATTGTATATTCACATACCTTCATAATGTATATGACTAAAAACTTTCTTTTCGGGAAATTTTGTACTTGAGACGTATTTATTGTTCATTATAGTTATCTATCTTTAAGATCTAAAAAATAAAATACAATGTAGGTTTGCATGGGGTTTAAAGCTTTTTTTTTTTGGATAAAATCAATTTTTGGCAAAAATATCTAGTCTTGTTAAAATCCAAAAAAAAAAAAAATTCTAATGATAATATATATATATAATAAAAATTCTAAAGGAATATTTATATATATATACATCTACGAGAAAAGTCAAATATTTTGTTTCTCAAGGTTTGAATTCGACACAATTGCAAACAACCTTATAAATATCTAATTTTCTTTTTATAAGTAGGAACTCATAATATAAAGTTTCAGGCGCGTAATCTCCCTTTCTGAGGGAATTCTTTACCTAACAGCTTATCTCATATTACAACTCAATATTTGGTCCAGAAATGTGTATCATGTTATCAGTCAAAGTAAAATTAACGATTGAAAAAATAAATAAATATTCAAAATGAAAAATTGCTCTGTAAATAACATAAATTAATTAATATTGAAATATAACCAAAATTAAATTTTCAGAACTTATGTACCTAATGCGGTCAATGCTCAATAATGTCAGAAGCAGAACATCAATGTACACAATGTACACACACTTCTTTAATATTTTTCCAAATAAATATTTTGTAATTTAATTATTATTTAATAATTGTGCATTCGAAATATTACACAAAATGCAAAAAAAAAAAAAAAAACAGTTTTGTTTACATTCAGTTTTCAATTTTATCGCATTTTTTAACAATACATTACAAAACTACCCCACGAGTTTTTCTTTTTGTAGATCTAAGCAAAAATAAAAATGTTTTTACATGATGGAAAGTTTATGTTCAAAATTTCAATGTCTCTTCATAAATTCAATGTTTTTATTTTTGTTTCAATTTTTATTTTTTAATTCGCCAACATTTATAAAATACTTATAGATAGATAAATAGATGTAAATTTATGTTTACAATTTGGTATTAAGCGCCACTCTTTGAAAATTCTATTCGATTTGAATGAATTGGTTGTGAACTGAAAAATTTCCTTAATGATTTGACTCTTGTAATTGCATCAAGCAATCGAATTATTAATAAAATACATTTTCTAGACATATTTTTGGCTTTTGTTGTCACTTTATACTATTATATCTACGAATGTTAGTTTAACTTCATTTTCAATTTATAAACATTAATTGTATCCGTCCCAAATTTCATTCTAATTCTCTGCCAAAAAGATCGATTTGTTAAATTGTTATTTATTAGATTGAGATTGAGACAAATACACAGTATGTTATAATTCCGTAAATAGTCTTGAATCTTTGGAAAATATATAAAGTGTATTGTATATCACACGAACTGCCTCAGAGGATGACAGCATAAATAAAATATTTGATTAACTTACTTCTTTTTTATTTAATTTTAACTCAAAATCTAAATTTAAAAAAAAAACAATTTAACTTAAGTTAAATGATAAAAAAAAAAAAAATAAGAGCTTTTAATAAATTACAGAATTATTTAGGCGGAAACTTGTCAATTGAAATTACTATAAAAAAAAATAACATAGGAAAAAAAAATTCATTTCTTTTAAGGATTAAATTTATACAACCTAATAAATAGAAAACCTAACATAAGAAAAAATATCTATTTAATTTTTTTTTTAATAATAAAAAAATCTCATTTTAAAATTTTCATTCCTTTTTTTTTATTTTCTTTTTAGATAAGATGATTTTCTATAAAACTGAATTTCATTAGTATAAATAAAATTGAATGACATAATATTGAAGGATTAATTTATTTCTATAATGGAACTATTTTTATAATCGCAAAAATTTTCTTCTTCAATTCTTTATTCCATTTCAATGCATTTACAGAAAAAAAAGAAAAAACTTTTAAGAAAATTTATTTAGATTTCACTAAAAAGAAAAAAAAAAAAAATTGAAATGAAAAGTGACTTTCACTACTTGCATTTCTCATTAAAATTCATTCTGAAAATTTTTAAAATTCAAATAAGTAAATAAATTTTCTGTCTTGTTTAACTCATTTTCAATCAAATTTTATTATAAAAAAGAAAAAAATTAAAAAAAAAAAAAAAACTTTAATATGTCTGGGTAAATATTTAAAGACATAAAAGATTTTTTAATATCTAATTATTTTTGTTTTGTTTTTATTTTTGATGAGATCGAATTTTGGTTTCAAATAGGAATTTTCTTACCAACGAATAGACACTTAAGTTCGAGAATTGTTGCACACACACATAAAAAGATCATAAACATTCCAAATCGAGGCCTTAATCTAGAACTCTCGTTTGTTTTATAATTCAGCATGATAAATCATGAGTCTTATGGTTTATTTGCAATTAGCAATTAGCGATATCACTTCTAAGAAAGTTGCTTAAATAATTGTAATAAATAAAAGTTACAGCTATCGATCTACGTTAAATAAACTTTTTTCACTATTTAAGTACTATTCAATTATTTTCTTTTTTTTTGAATAGGCATATACACTACACTCAGTCATCGGAATAAATTCAACAAGGCCAAATTTTCTTTTCTATCACTGACACAACATGTTTCTTTTTTCGTAGTAAAATAAATAAATAAAAAAAAAAATTTCTTCTTTTTAAAATATTTTTAAATTTTTTTTTTATAGTATCAGTTTGTCATGAGGAATTAATTATTTTTTATCTTGTTTATTTTGAATTGAATGCAAAGAAAGTTTCAGTGTATGTAATTGACAAAAATATGAGAAAAAAAAATTAATGAGGACAATATCTGCAAATTTTTCATATAATATAAAATACATATGTACTATACACATAAACCAGATATTAAAAAAACAATTTCTTTAGGTCTATTATAAAATGTTCATAAATCTGTCCTAATCTATATTTTGTGAAATTAAAAATTATTTCTTAATAATAGAAGTTGTCCTTTAAAAATATCAACGGCCAGATTTTTGTCTATGTGTAAGAATAAAAAAGAAACTAAGTACTATGTACATAATGTTGATTATTTTTATAAGGATTCAGATAATTCATCTTTTGATATTTCTTTTTAAATAATACATAATGTACACTTTTGAAAATCTTAATTTTTTTTTAATATACAATTTAATTTCAGCTTCTACAACAAATTGGAACATCTTTATCGGTCCAAGACCCTACATTACAAAATGAAGGTCCCAACGCTGAACTAAATAATCGTCGAAGACCTGGAAGAAAAAGAAAAAGACGCCCTCAAGCTTATAGTACAGAAAAAGTAGATCTCGCAGATCATTTTTCACAGCATTGGAAGGGAGAATATCATGATGGTTCTGTTAGTTCATCAGATGAATCGCCAGTAACAACTTATTATCAACAATCCATTCCCCGAAGTCCGTACAGAACAAAGGATAATTTTTTTTCGACTTTGCCTTCGGCAACAAAATTTATTCAAGAAAAAATACGCGAACCATTGGCTGCCTTGGAGAAAGAACAAAAACTGTTTGAGTTGCGAGATAAACAGCGAAAAACAACAACTGACAACAAATCATATCGCAAGCCTTATTCACAAGCAAAAAAAGAGTTAGAATCATTGAATCAAGACGATTCAAGTAGTCGACAAAATACAGATTTAAAAAATTTGTTAAAAAATTCTGGAGGTTTGAGTTTGAGTGAGCTTTTGCAGAAAAAAAATTTATCTTTGGATGATCTTTTAAAAGGTAAATATTATTTTTAATTGTTATATAATTGTCAATAAAAGTTTTGCATTAAGTGTACAATTAAAAAAGGAATCCATAAACTAGAACCTGGTTGCAATTAACTTTGTTTAAAAAGGAAGAATTTATTCTCATTTTAGGTAAGCATAATGCCCTACAGGTAATCCAAAGCTCAAGAACTTCAACCAAAAAGCCTGATACTTTAGATTATGAACTGAAGAAGCCAATTCGAAGAATTCCTTCACAATTTTTGTCTCCAACAAATCCAAATATTTTGTATGTGAAAAGTACTCCTGAAGCAATTTCCTCAGAGATGAATAAAAATATCGCTACAGCCATTCAATCAAGAAGAGCATCGACTGTAAGTCCTTTCAACAGCCCTACTGAGCAAAATTACCGAGAATCAATAACAATGCCATCACCCACTAGAAAAAATATAATTTATCCGACTAGATTTAAAAATAAATTTATATTAGCAAGTTCTACAAGTACTGCAGAAACACCTGAAGATTTGATGGATTTCTTTGATATGACAGAATCAACAACTCTAAAAACAACAAACGAAGAGCAAATAAGTACTAGCCCCCGAAAACGTATAAATTATACGCCAAAAACAACATCACCAAGTCGTTATAGGTAGGAACTTACTTTTTTTTCTACTATTTTCTTTAAGCAATATTTTTATTTCATAAGTATTTCTAAAAAAAAAATCCATTTTATGAAAACTCATATTCTCTTGTTTTTAAGAAGTAATTAAGGTTAAATTTTTTATAAAAACATGAATAACGTCTATTTTATACAATATGTAAATTTTTACTTAAAGGCCAATATACGAGTCATCTACATCTATGACAGATGCAAACGAAACAAAATTTACTGATGTGCAACAAGTAGAACAAATAGAAGATAATGATGATGATTCAAATTCAACAGAAGTCGGTACTCCACAAAATTCAGTTGACGAAAAATTAAAGGAAACTAAACCAAATGAAAATTTTATTGAAAACTTAGAACCAGTTTCTAATGAAATGAAAACATTAGAAGAACTTTTTAGTAGCTCATCATTTCGGCCTGAAGCTATGATTTCGTATATTCAAAAGGAGAAAAATAATAATCCAAGTAAAATAGAATCAAATCCTGTGTTTTTTCTAGATTTACTAGGGGAGCAACAAGTTGATGATCGTTCTGAATTACTTGAATTAATAGAAGATAAATATTCACGAAATCGACTTTTCAAAGTTCTAGCACAACGCAATATGACATTGGATGAGTTGATAGAACATCGAGTTAGAGGTTCAAGCCAATTACATTTATCACAAATAATTAATGACACTCCGAACCCTTTGTTACCATCCGATGAAGCCAAAAAGAATTTAGACATTGTTACAGCATTTGAAAATTTTCCACATTTTAATTTGATTAATTTACGAAGTGTAAAACCAGATCAAATTAAAACTGATTCAGAAGGGTCTAGTTATTTTACATCAATTTCATCTGATGTCGATTCGAATGATAAAAATATTCAGCATAAAGAAGGAAGACGCTCATTAAGAGGGCAATCAACAACACGTGAGTGAAAAAGTTATCAAAATAGAAAATAAACAAAATTAATTTCTTAAAGTTCATATTTATAAAGTACAAGAGGTTGTTTTACTAGTTTTTCTTTTAGTCAAATATACCGAGTTAACTTTTTTGAATAATCAACTAAGTACTTATAGTTAATTATTTATTTTAAATTAGTAATATTTAACATTAGTCAAATTATCCTGACTACTTTTTTTATAGTCCTAATAAAGTACCATTCAATATTATTTACGTATCGATGTTCCTACTAATATCAACAAATATTTCTTCATTTCTAAAATAGATTATAAAAATTACAAAAATTTTATTTGTCTACTACCTAAATTATGTATACACAAAAATTAACTCATGGAATCGGTACATTTAATCAAAAATCCTTACGTTTACTATTTTTTTCTAGAAATTTATTTATCCTAATGTTTTCTATGAAAAAATATCTTAATTGAGATATTTAGCTTATAATAGTTATAATATATACTTAATAATAAAAATTTTTTGGCAGAATCAAATCAACCTCAGCAGCAAATCAAAATATCCAAATCTATTAATTTTTTCCGATCTTTACCAAGCTATGCATCGACAAGCCGATTTTTAGAGCATAATTTAGATCATCACAATATAAACTTAAATGATAATCCAATATTGAGAATAGAAAATGAAGTTGCCAGAGCACATGATATTTTAGACTTAGAATTATCTGGTCATGGTTTTAAACGAAATAATGGAGTCGAAAGTATACATTTATCACCTGGCATTCAATCGGCTATAGTAGCAAGTTCAGTTATTGTTAGCATATCATTATTAATATTTTTGCTTGTGTTTGTTATATGTCGATGCAAACATAAGCGAAAGAAAAAAACTAATTATTTAGAAAATTATAGTGGTATGAAATGTAAACTACCAGTTATATCACAAGAATCGACAATGATGCAAAATTCAAATATCGATGTTGACAGTTTTAATGATTCAATCAATAATAATAATGATAACAATAATTTCCCTAATCACAACAGTAATATTAATTCATTGGTGTTTCAAGGATCAAGAAGTAGCAGTCGATTAAGTATTTTAGATCCAACTGCTTCAGAACTAAATGACTATTTATTCGAATCAATGAGAAAAAGTTATCAGTAGAAAATTATCCTAGAAAAATAAAAGAAATTTCTTATCTCATTGCATCGTGTTGATTTTACTTCTAAAATTATTATATGACGAATAAATGTGGAAGAAGGTGCTTATGATAATGACTGGTTTGAGAACATCACTTTTTATTATACTTCGCCTTGATTATTTCACTTTATAGAAAAATAATTGAACCAAAGATATATCTTTTGACAAGATTAAGACTGTCGTCTTAATATGTTAAATAATAATGTTCCGAAGAACTGCGTTTTTTAACAATATATTTTTGAAAACATTGTCTTCGGCTTATCAATATTATTAGCACAATCACAATTAACACGATAAATTTTAAGTAATAATTTCTAAACTAAATGTTCAGCTATTTAATGACGTATCGCAGAAGCCAGTTATGCCAGTTATGCAATTTGGAAGGCGATTGAAAGTAGATAATTTTAGTTTTCTTTTCAAATATTTGTGCTGCGATGGAGGAAAGATAATAAAATTATATTTATTTGATTTTCTTCCAAGTGTATAATAAGATGCGTCATTACACAGTTGACAATATATAGACATGTATATAATAAAAATGTTCTCCATATTTAACATGAAAAAAAAAAGTTTTAATAAACTTAAAAATTAACTTTACTAAAACTGTAAAAGTGTTGAATAAAAATATGAACAGCGACTGTATACATATATTTAAACTTTATCATATTCAAAAATTCATTTTGTGGAACATTGCTTTCAAATTTATGGCACCAACTCGTCGATAATTCCTGTATAATTTTCTTACTACCTATTCAATTTTAGGTAGAACTTTACATGTACTGAAATGGTTCTTACTTAATTTTTGTTATTTTGTTAATTTATTATGTAGAAAATTTGTTGAAGTAAATAAAAATAAAAATTCAAATTCTTTTTATTATAAAAGAAAAATTATATAAAGAACTTGTGGTTTTATTAGAGAAATTTATTTTTGATCATTAGAATCTTAATGCATAAAAATATATATTTAAATAGGTAAGTAACTACAGTTATATACGATATTTCAAAAAACTAAATTGCAATCCATAAATTCTTATCGACTCTGGGGACTTAAATATACCAACCTATATACATAATGTAGGTAAGTATCTGGTAAGTTATTTTTAATAATGTTCTTTTAAAATATTTGAAAATTTCTTTCAAAATAAATTTAAAATTTTATTACCATCTGCAATGACATAAATTGCTTTCCGGCATGTCAAAAATAAAATGGATGATTGATTAGAAAAATCTGAAAGCTATGCAATTGAAATATATATGTTAAGCAGATTAAAAATAATTCATGATAGATAAGCAGGATTATATTTGATTAATATAGATACAATAATCCTCGAATGAACAGAAAATGTTGAAATCCACTCTTTTTTTATTTCTAAATGACAAAAGTACAAAGATTACATGATAGGCACAAAATTCAAAACATGTAAATACCTAAGTAAGTAAGTATATTTTAATATTAACTACGATTTGATTTAAATTTAAAATATACAAAAAAATTAAACTCACCGATACATGTCGTATGTAAATTTTTCCTTTAAATTTTCAATCAATGGAGAACCTTCATCGTTCTTTTTATTTTGAATGCACTTGTAAAGGAAAGCATATTGACGAGCAATGCTTTTACATTGATTTAGTGCTGAATTCAAACAATTGGAGCCCTTAAGCTCTTGCATTTCATTCAAATTAAAATACAATACCGTTGAATATTTTTCTGGCAATAAATCAATATATGGTTTCCAGAAACTGTCGGCATTCAATTTTTCCAATAGTAAACCAAATGCTAGCTTAACATTTGGCATTGCTTCAAACATTGGAATATCATGAAAAATTTTTGTCAATGAATTTGACAAAGTTTCTTCACTCATAATCATAATTTTTGGGATGTTACAAATCCGATCACCTTTTGTGAATTGATTAACAGCTTGCAAGCCCAAATCATAAGCAGGAAATTCGGAAATTTTCAATCCATCAAAATCTGCACCATTATTCTTGCACCAATCCGTAAATGAATCGATGTGAGCAGTACGATTGGTTTTTGGTACTTTAATTTTAAGTAAATTTTCAATAAGTTGTATTTTATTTAAAATTTCTAAAATTTCGGTATATTGTGACCATAGTTCAGTGTTATTTGTGAAATTTTTACAACCAATTTTTAATAGACTTTCAACGAGCTGATTCAATTCGTTACGTTTCTGATTTGACAGTAATTTTTTCTTATTTTGTTGATTATTTAAATTTTGCTGCTGATGATGATTCTGATGAAATTTATTCTTATTTTGTAATTTTTTTCCCATTTTTTATTTTCTTTTTTATTTATTTTTTAATTAATTAAAAATAGGTGTATAATTTTGAATGAAAATGAAAATGAAAAAATTCTTCAATCGGTTTCAAAAATTTTTGTTTTTAGGTTTTTACCGTCCAGAAATTAATTTCATCCGCAAAAGTGAAAAATCAGAATAAAAATGAGAAAAGAAATTTAAATTTTGAATAGTTTTTTTTTCGAATTAAAAATAGAATTTTATTTGAATAAAAAAAATAATTTTTTTTTTATTTTTAGTAAAATTAAATTGGTTTTTTTTTTGTTTATTTTGTTTTGATTTTTTACAATATACGAAAAATTTAAGTCAAAAATTATTCAGCGAGCGGCTTAGTGAAGACATGGCAGCCGAACTATAATCGTTGTTAAAATATTTCGACTCAAAAGTTATCATAATATTGATTTTCGCGATGGTAAAAATCGCGAAATTTTTGTTTGAAAAATATATTATAAATTGAGTTTTATTAATCCTTTCGAACTTATTTGCACCAATTTTTTTGTACGAATAATGAATTTAAATTCAAACAGGGCAAAATATTTACATTTAGAATAAAATTTGCGAATTTTTGTACCTATATATTTTTTTATGGAAGCTTAGCAATCAAAATATTTGTTTACACTGTGATCGCTAACAATTTGTGCTAGTATCAGCTGTCTGTTTGTATACATTTTTTTTGCACTATTTTTGTTTTGATTTTCTTTTTGAATGAAAATATTTTCTTTTTTAACTTCAATTTTATTATTATCAATTTTTTTCATTCATCATTTCATTTCAGTTCAAAAATTATTATAGTATAATATACAACTACTTAACTACTTTAATACAGTGATAATTATTAATTAAATATTAAAGTTTTGTTAAAAAAGTATCTTAAACCTTAAAATACTTACAATAATTATAACGAAAAATCAATTATAGAAATATTTATTATAAAAATGTATGCCAGCATTATTTTATTATTTTTTAATATAATTTTAATTAATGGACAAGTTCTTTATTATCAGCCGGAGCAAGTTCATTTGGCATTCGGAGGTTTGTATTATTTTTAAAAGTTAAACTTGATTTAGTAGGTACGTAGGGTACCTACCTATATACTTAGAGGTACCTACCTATATACTTAGAGGTAACTACTTGTCTATCTATCTAAATTGAGCAAAAAAAAAATAATCAATATTTATTTCCATTGTTCCTTTCCTAATTTAAAATTTACTAAAGATTATATACTTTTATGTTTTTTATGATTAGCTAATTAAAAAAAAAAATTCTTTGTTTTCTTTCTTATAAATTTCAATAGCGCAGTGTTTTTTTTTTATTATCGCTATGTTATTTTTATACACGATTGATATTTACTTAGAAAACGAAACTAAAGGCGTATTTCAATTATACTTTTTTGGGTTACACATGAACGGGTAATACTATTCTAGTATCTATGTAGCTATAATTATAGTTACTTTTGAATAAATACTAAGTACCTAGATAAGGTTCTTTTAAATAATTAGGATGTAATTTAGATTCAACGTATACCTTTAATGAAATGAACCTTTTTATTGATATCATATTTGAGATTGAAATATATTAATAAGGTTAGAGTGTCACTTTTCGATTAGTTATTCTAATTTACAAGCGTACAAATCAAATGGCAATCGAAATTTTTACGTGAACGGGCGCGACGGAGAGATTAAATAATTGAATCAAAATAGATGAAAAATATGGTAGGTATGATACCTAATTACATTAGTAAAAAAAATAATTTATAACATTTTTAAATTTTGTAATAATGCCTAAAAAAATATTTACAAATATAGAAATTGATTATAAAATAACAAATTCATTCATTTTCATATACAAAATTTTCTTACTAGATTAATAGAAATATTGTAGAATATAGGTACCTAATAACAAAGGTTATATGAAACAAATATTTAACCTCGTATTTAACTAATAATATTTTAAATATTAGAATTTGCTATTGGTTGAACTTAAAATGATCGTCAAAAATTGTCGTACAAAATTTAAGCCTAATATTTTTCTCCGAAGTTGAAGTCGCTAAAATTTATAATTTTGGTTTTTATTTTATCCTGTGCAAAATGTGTGAAAAAATTTGTTAACCATAATTTTGATTATCGATAATTATGTTATCCAGTATAAAATCCAGTTAAGTTTTTTGTTTATTAAACTTTTATTTTACAATAATTTAAGTTTTAGAAGTTGACCATATGAGGAACTTATGTAAGTACATTCTCATTGCCATAAAATATGAAATCATTTTGAATTTTTGTGGTTGAACATTTTACTTGATCGATCAGCTTCTAAAGTTTAAAAGAGTTTTTATATGAGTTAGTGAAAATTTTTGAATTAAATATTTCTTTTTAGATAATGCTAATGACATAGTTGTCACTTGGTCAACTATGGATGATCCTGGAAATTCATTAGTTAAACTTCGAAATTTGGAAAATGCAACATATGAAATTTTTAATGGAATCTCAAAAATTTTTGTTGATGGTGGAGCCGAAAAACATTCTCAATTCATTCACACAGTAAGGTTGATTTCAGTTCTTAATAGATAATAGTTATTGTTTTTAATTTTTCTAATCGATTTACTTGATATCACCTGTGGTGTAATATTATGTATGTTATAAAAGTTTTGTTAGATTATTAATTTGAAGTTGATTGTTTTTATTTTTCAGGTTATTATAAAAAATCTGAAACCTTTAACAAAATTCTATTACCATTGTGGCTCAAATTTGGGTTGGTCATCAGAGTTTTGGTTCCGGGTACCGAATTCTCATTCTAATTGGTCACCACGATTGGCAATTTTTGGTGACATGGGTAATGAAAATGCTCAGTCTTTGGGAAGACTTCAAGAAGACACCATGAATCAAATGTATGATGCTATTATTCATGTTGGTGATTTCGCTTATGATATGAATTCTGAAAATGCTAAAGTTGGTGATGAGTTTATGAGACAAATTGAATCTATTGCAGCTTATGTGCCGTATATGGTTTGCCCAGGGAATCATGAAGAAAGATAGTGATGAATTGTATTTTAGATTGTTTTTCTATTTGTAACTCAAGTTTTTATTTTCTAGCAATTTTTCTAATTATAAATCTCGTTTTAATATGCCTGGAAGTTCAGATCAATTGATGTACAGTTTTAATTTGGGTCCTATTCATTTTATTGGATTTTCAACAGAAGTTTACTATTTCATGAATTATGGTTTAAAAACTTTGGTGAACCAATATGAATGGTTAGATAACGATTTAAAAGAGGCCACTAAATCTGAAAATCGCGCATTACGTCCATGGATTATAACTTATGGTCACAGACCGATGTATTGTTCAAATGAAAATGATAACGATTGTACACATTCACAAACACTAGTCAGAGTAGGATTACCTTTTTTACACTTCTTTGGCTTAGAAGATTTGTTTTATAAGTATGGTGTTGATGTTGAACTGTGGGCACACGAACATTCATATGAAAGATTATGGCCCATTTATGATTATAAGATATATAATGGCTCATATGAACAACCTTATACAAATCCAAAAGCTCCTATTCATGTTGTAACAGGTTCGGCTGGTTGTAAGGAAGGCAGAGAACCTTTTCATAAAAAAATACCTGAATTTAGCGCTTATCACAGTCAGGTAAGTAAAATTTTTCTATATTTTGTTCTTAAATTATGTAAATACTTATTTTACTTTAAGGATTACGGCTACACTCGACTAACCGGTTATAATTCCTCACATTTGTATTTCGAACAAATATCAGATGATAAAGATGGTGCTATAATTGATTCATTTTGGGTTATTAAAAATAAGCATGGAACTTACACTAGTTAAACTTGAATAAGAAATAGAACGCACAAGTTTTTTTCCATCTCAATTTCTAAAATATATTTTCGTTAGCTTCAGTAAATAAACTGCAAGGAAAGTTTACTTAGTCGCTAAAAATATCAGTATTAACTTTTTTATTTAGGCTTAGTAACAAAATTAATGAGATTAATGATTCTATTCATTCTTAAGTGACATTGTGATGAACTATTGTATTGAAAAGAAATATACGAATAAAACTTAAAAATTTAATTTTATTTTACAACTAATAATTTGAAACAAAATAAACCCACCAAGAAAATAAGATTATTGTCGAAAGATATTAATAAATCTCGAACTTCTTAGAACTTCTATACTTTAGTTTTGTTGCTTGAAAGTGAAAACAAAATTGAACATTGTCGCATAAATAAATGTGTATTTATAGAAACTTGTTGAATAAAAAATGCTAGGTTAAGGGTTTAAAAATGGTTTACCAAAAGACTTCTGAAAGTAATTTTATTGAAGCTATTTAAATTTTCTCACTTCAATATATAAATGTTTTTAATATTTTTCAATAATTTTATTCAATTTCATGATAATTCCAATGGCATTAATATGTACATATGTACATGCATAATTTCAAAAAAAAATTATTAAAAATGTGAAAATAAAACTAATAGAAAATGTTGATGAAATTGTGGTCATGTGGTCTACAATGGACAATACTAACAATTCCGTTGTAAAATATGGAGTTAGTAGCGATAATTTAAATTTAAAACTGAATGGTCTAAGCAAAAAATTTGTAGATGGTGGGAGTGCACACAAAAGCCAATATATTCATCGAGTAAGCTTCTTCGCTTGATAACTAAGCTCTCATTTTAGACATCATTATTTATTATTGCAGGTAACATTAAAAAATTTATCTCCCAAAACAAAATATTTTTATCATTGTGGAAGTGATTTGGGTTGGTCTACTGAATTTTGGTTTATAACACCATATTTTGGAAATGATTGGTCCCCGCAATTGGCTATTTTCGGTGATATGGGTAATGAAAATGCACAGTCATTAGGAAGACTTCAAGAAGACACTCAAAAACAAATGTATGATGCTGTAATACACGTAGGTGATTTCGCTTACGATATGGACTCTCAGAATGCTCAAGTTGGTGATGAGTTTATGAGGCAAATTGAATCCTTAGCCGCGTACGTGCCGTATATGGTGTGCGCAGGAAACCATGAAGAAAAATAGTATGATTTTAATTTAAACAATTTTGGAGGAAAGAATTATAAACAAGCCCTTATTGAAAAAACCAGTCCTTACACAATCCGTCGTCATATAATTTATAAATTTATGTCCGGTTAATAGACTCCATCACCAAAGTTCCAAAATCAATTTTCAAACTCATTAATATATATAAAAATATTTCAAAATATCTATTATATTTTATTACAAATTAATATTTTTATTGTATAGAGATTTGACCTTTGAATTGGTGGTTACACTGAAACTGTTCACCTCAAATGTTGAGTGGTATAATCATTTATTTTAATTAGAATTAATTAAATTTCTTGATTATAGCAATTTTTCAAATTATCGATCCAGATTTGGAATGCCTGGTGGAAAGGATAGTTTAATGTACAGTTTTAATTTGGGTCCTGTTCATTTTATTTCATTTTCAACGGAATTATATTATTTCCTTCATTATGGTTTGAAACAATTGGTTTTTCAATACGAATGGCTGGAAAATGACTTGAAAGAAGCAACTAAACCTGAAAATCGAATATTACGCCCTTGGATTATAACATTTGCTCATCGTCCCATGTATTGTTCTAATGATAATGGCGATGATTGCTCAAAATTTGACGATGTTGTAAGAAAAGGTCTACCAATATTAAATATTTTTGGCTTAGAAGATTTGTTTTACAAGTATGGAGTTGATGTCGAAATTTGGGCTCATGAGCATTCATATGAAAGACTGTGGCCTATTTATAATTATACTGTATATAACGGCTCATACGAACATCCATATGTCAATCCTAGGGCACCAGTTCATGTTGTGACTGGATCAGCAGGTTGTAAAGAGGGACGAGAACCATTCTTCAAAAAACTGCCTAAATGGAGTGCATTTCATAGTCGGGTTAGCTTACAAAATTATATAAATGCATTGATGCGAAATGGATTAATTTTTTTAACGTTTTTTTAGGATTATGGGTACACCAGACTAAAAGCATACAATTCAACTCATTTACGCTTTCAACAGATATCTGATGACAAAAATGGCGATATTATTGATACATTTTGGGTCGTCAAATACAAACATGGAACTTATAGTTTAGTTTAAAATAAAAATAAGCTTTTTAATCTAACTCATACAGATTACAAAATGAAAATTATTTTGTTTTATGGATATCATTTATAAAAAATTATATAATAGAATTATTTGGTGTTTTTAAATATGAAAAGTTTTTGGTCTCAAATTAAATTAAAAAAAATCCTTTAAATAAAAACAAAACGTTCTAATTCTCATTACATAATAAATTTATTAAGTTTATCAAGTATGTACATTAAATTTTTTTATAACGCATTCGTACATTTTAGAATATATTAATAATGTAATTTTATTTTTTATTAATAGAGCTGGGATGGTTCTATTTTAAATATGTGCATCAATCTGGTGAATCAATTTTATTTAGTAAATACATGTATTTAGTTTTCATTTTATTTTAGACTAATTACTTTTTTTATTATATTCTTATCAATTTATCGTAAGTATTATAATTTTTATTCATTTATTATTATTATCGAGCTATCAATAGAAATTTGTAAATTAATTATAGCTTTAACGAAGTCTATATAATTTGATTTATTAAAAAAAAGAATAAAAAATTTTACAAAATATGATTCTGATTTTTATTCATTCAAATGTACGTAATACATCGCTTTGTTGTTGGTGTACATTATATAATAGCATATGCTTAAAACCAAAAAGGCAAAAAGAAGACATTCCCACTGACTTTTTCGTTAAATAAGCATGAATCGTTAAATAAGAATGAAGAATCGTTGCATAAACTGGTTTGGTTATTATAAATTTTCTTTAATCACGTGTGGTTTATTTTCTATATTGAATATTATATAGGTACTTCTTTTCTTGGATATTTTTCCAAAATGTGTTAGAAATATCTGAAACAAAAAAAAATTGTTTATCATATTAATTGAGAAATTTAATCAGTTTTATTTTTTCAGAAAATGTTTCGGACATTGTAGTTACATGGTCAACTCGAGATAAAACTAATGAATCAATTGTAGAATTTGGAATAAATGGATATATTTTGTCTGCTAGCGGATCGATAGAAAAGTTCGTAGATGGAGGGAAGAGAAAAAATTCACAATTTATTCATAGGGTAAGTTATTCGATAAGAATATTAACTGCTTTATTACAGACACAGTAAAATTTCCACAGACTCGTCTTTGATTTTATTTTTTTAAGGTTACCCTCAAAAATTTAAAACCTGAAAGTAAATATTATTATCATTGTGGAAGTAATTTAGGATGGTCGGCAGAATATTGGTTTGTGACACCCCGTTTTGATACAAATTGGGCTCCGAAATTCGCTATTTTTGGTGATATGGGTAACGAAAATGCTCAATCATTGGGTAGACTTCAGCAAGATACTCAAAAACAAATGTATGACGCTATTATTCATGTAGGTGATTTTGCTTATGACTTGGATTCATATAACGCTAAAATTGGTGATGAATTTATGAGACAAATAGAAACAGTTGCAGCATATGTTCCATATATGGTTTGTCCAGGAAATCATGAAGAAAAATAGTAATTACATTTTACAGTTTTTTTTTTATAGTTTTAAAATGTTTTCAAATTATTTTCTAGCAATTTCTCAAACTACAGAGCGAGATTTAGTATGCCGGGAGAAAAAGGTAGTCTTATGTACAGTTTCAATTTAGGTCCAGTTCACTTTATTTCATTTTCGACTGAAGTATATTATTTTCTAAACTATGGGATTAAATTGTTGACTTCACAATATGAATGGTTAGAAAATGATCTAAAAGAGGCTACAAAACCTGAAAATCGAGCATTAAGACCTTGGATTATAACTTACGGCCACAGACCGATGTATTGTTCAGACGAAAATGAATTCGATTGTGATAAAAATTTACAAACTTATATTCGTCTGGGACTGCCTTTGCTTAATTTTTTTGGTTTAGAAGACTTATTTTATAAATATGGTGTTGATGTAGAAATTTGGGCTCATGAGCATTTTTACACCAGACTGTGGCCGATTTATAATTTCAAAGTTTATAATGGTTCTTATGATGCACCTTACACGAATCCTAAGGCTCCTATTCATGTAATAACTGGGTCAGCGGGTTGTAGCGAAGCGAAGGAACCTTTTTCAAAAATTCTTCCAGAATGGAATGCTTTTCACAGTAGTGTAAGTTTTTTATTTGATTAAAAATTTAAAAAAACGTTAATAATTATTTTATTATATTCTCTTTTTAGGATTATGGATACACGAGAATGAGAGCTGAAAATAAAACTCATTTATATTTTGAGCAAGTATCCGATGAAAAGGACGGGGCCATTGTAGACTCATTTTGGGTCATAAAAGAAAAACACGGAGCCTATGAGTAACTTTAGTTTATTTTAAATTTTTAATAAAGCGTGATATTGTAGTGAAAAAAAAATAGGTTTAATACTTACTTTTTCCAAACTTAGCGCAATCTAATCTTCATTATTTAACTCTATTTGATTATGGTTTAATAAATTTGTACAATTTTTTAATAAAATTTGGAAAATATTTTGTTTTACTTCTTGTGATGCCAATATATCTTATATTACGATGAAAAAAAAAATATTAAATCAGCCCACCATAGTAGTTTTAGAACCTACAAAATTGAAAAAGAAAAAAACTTGTAGCGTTTAGAATAAATGCATTAAATATCCAAGCAATAATTAATTTTGCGTAAACTTTGCATAAACTTCAGAATTTTCACCGATAATAGATGCAAATGTTATTAAAATTATTTTTGGCTTAACAACAGGAATGCTTATGTAATTATGACTGTTAAATATGCTGTTAAGAAAATTATATTTACCATTTTGAACGTTTGGACCAATCTTTGGGCGTCCAATGTAAACATTTAGGATCTATTCTTATTTTTCTTTTATCCATCGCTTGAGTATGCTGTGATATAATATCGTGCCCAATGCAAACAATATACTGACCCTTGTAATAATTGATTAAATTAAGGTTTTGCAAAGTTGAAATAACATCCTCTTTTTTAATACTGGTAATCTCGCAAATTTCACTAATTAACAAAAATTTGAAAAATAAATAAATTATACCAAATAAGTTCAAAAATCGTACCATTGAAGAACAAGTTTTGAAAAGGAGTTGAATAGTTACATATACATAAAAATATGAACAAACTGTGAAGTGATGCTCGTTCGAAAATATAATTACTATAGTATTCTATTCGATGAAATTCAATCAACCCTCAAATAAAATGAAGAATAGGATTTTCGAACGAGTATCACTTCACAGAAATTTCCATAATAGGGGGTAAGGTAAATTACGAATGAAACATTTGATTAATGTGAGGTCATAATTTTAATATTGAGCTATTTTTCAAGGGTTATCAGCATCTACTTACTTAATTGTGATTTGAGGTTTTTCACTATCGATCGATGGAGTTTGCGATATAAAAATTTCTAGTATTGTTTGCGCCCAATAAGATCTGTATGATAGTAATCCCAAATCTGATAATGGTTTTTCTGGTGATCCAGTTTTTCCTTCGAATTTTGACAATTCGTAACTGAATTCAATCAATAATTTTCCGTACCCCTTCCTTTGGTATGGTGGCATAGTTAAAATACAAGCAACATTATAGTCTTCGGTACTTTCTTTTTCTTTTGAAAAATAGCCAACAATGTGAAAGCCTCTGCTATCAAATTCTGTCATAACATAAAATAAAAATGGATCTGTGTCATAGTAAAGTGTCTTATGATCTAAAAATAATTTCGCCAACAAACATAAATTTTGAGCGTAGACTTTATTTTTCCTGCCATCGATTTCAAAAAAAGAAATTGTGTTTTTTCGATAGATTTCATTTCCAGGAGGATGTCTCAAGTTACATTTTGTCAGGTGTCTTTCCAAGCATTTCCTACTTTTGCGATACTTTAGACAAAATTCACAAATGTAAATGCAGGGCATTACACATAATTCCTAAAAATATTTAGCAACAAATTATAATTACAAATCGTTGAATGATACCAAATTTTTATACCTGTGGATAAGGTGCAAAATACCATGGCTTTATTCTGTGTCTACCTAATTCAATCATTTCAACATTTTTCATTCGGGTAACAATATCATCGTGATGGGCTACCATGCTTCCAGACTGACGGGGTGTTTTTTCTTTACCGTCTTGTGAGGATTCTTCATTGATTTCGGGTATTGGAATCTTGATGAATTAATATGAAATATAAATATCTTAATGTTTACAGTCAGTTAGATAAATTAATGTCTGAAACTTACACTGAGCGTTGCGCTAACTTTTCGCTTTCGGTTCATTTTTTTCTGTAACGCAGCTGCTAATACAGCGCTTCCATTCACAATTTCATTACTTGGTGTAACTGGACTACCAGGCCTGGAAATACCACCAGCTAAAGATTGTCGTTTTGGTGTTGTGACACCAGTACTTGCTCCAGTTGTTGTAGCGTCTCGTCTTGGAAATTGAACTTTACGAGTGTCTAAAAATTCTTCATCCACCCAATCATCTAATCGTTTATTAACTAAAATTCAGGTTTAGACATTTATTTATTAATTAGAGAGATAATAAGATTTTTAGAGAGTTTGTTATGGGCTTGGTAAGAAGCTGGCCTTCTTAATTTTTATTTAATTTTAAATACTAAATAAGTAGTCAAATTTAGATTTCATAACTTCATATCAATATTATCACTTAATAAAATAAAAACAATAATATTCAATCATAATATTTGTATAAAATAGTTGTAAAAATAAATTAGCAGGCTTTCGAAATGTAATAGTCATTATACCTAATTATAGAGCCTTAGAAAAATAATTAATAAAATTTGAAAAATAAATTACTCACAATCAACATAATGAACGTAAAACAGTTTTCTTCCATTTGAATCTTTTACAGAAACTATTTCAGCTAGTGGCCAATCATCAGTTTTTTTCATCCGAACTGGAAGTCTGCAACCTTCCACCAATGCAGCCTAAAAATATATATTTAAATCTTTAAATAATTTAAGCAGGAGGGGTAGGTACCTACCTTACATATTTAAAGAAAGAAAAAAGGTTTGGAGCTAGAATCAAATAAGATTATGACTAGGTTACTTATGCTGTTCATAATAGACTAAGAATTGACCTGTCTGGTGGAAGGAAAGGAAACTGGACTTGAATGTTTCAAAAAGCGTCGAAACTATCCAACCAAACATACCGTCGATTCGCAAATTGAAGAAATATCTTCATCTACGTCCATCTTGTTTGTATTAATTTTCATTTATATATATTTTTCTTTTGATTATTTTTATTTAACAAATAAAATACTATGAAAATATTTTTTGTTTTATTTTAATTTTTTTTGTTTTAAGAAAATTGAAATAAATTTTTTCTAATAATTTTATTATTTATTATTATTTAATAAAAATTTTGACATCCAGCAAACGTAATGTCAAAAATTCCAAGTAGTGTAAATTTACCAGCTCACCAGTATCGACGCAAAAACTGTGTCGACGCCACGCCGACATCATATTAATTTTTGGATGCTGAAATTTTTATTTTTTTTCAATTAAATTTAATTAGTTTAAAAAAAATACAGTAAAAAATAAAATTTTAATTAAATTAAAAATTATCTGTACCTGTTAATTTTGAATTTATCTATTTATAAATATGTAAAACAATATTTATTTTTTACTTTAAGTTGAAACCTCTTTAAATTGACCCTGTCCGACTTTATCTAACTTCTTTTATGATATTTTATAATTCGTCATGAATTTTATTGTTGTTAATTCATAAGTACAGAACATACATTATTATTTATACAAATTACAAAAAAACAACAACAAAATACATAAAAAAATATAAAGAAATTCTGAGAAGCCTATTTGGGAGAAGGCATTGGAACTGATGTTAACGCCGACGCCTCATTTAGATTTAAATTTTCAAAAACATCTCATTATATTTTTTATACACAATTTTTAGCAACAAATCCCAGCAACATTTTTGTTTTCAACTAACACCTCAACTGATTGCAACTTCAACTTTACAAAATTCGACTGCTAAAAAAAATGTAAAATTTTTTCTTATTTTCAATTCGTTTTTACTCCGGTAAAGTGGGAAATTTCATTTAATTTTCTAATTAAGTTAAAATAAAAAAAAAAAATTCTGATTTAAATAAAAAATAAAATTTTTTTATTTAAAACAAAAAATAAATTCAAATTAATGAATAATCATAATTTTGGAAATTAGAAAAAAAAAGTTATGGCTGTTATTGACAACTGAGAAAAAAAAAAAGAAAGTGAAGAAAATAGATAAAAAAAAAACATTGACAAAAATTTTTAATAAATTTTTTAATTTAATTAAAAAATATTACCTAAATATTTAAAAAAAAGAAAAAGAAAAGATTTATTATAAACTTTTGAAATTATGGCTGAACTTGATTTAAATGTTGACAGCTTGATAAATCGTTTGTTAGAAGGTAAAAAATTAATTTTAAGCGTCCTCCTCCTAATCGTCGTAAGTAGCTGCCCTTTTTTACAGAACTTTGCTGCGTGCCTTTTTAAAATTCGCGAAAAAAAACAGTGAAGTTTGGAAATTTCTTCCTTATTAAATTTTCCACACTAATGGTTTAAAAGTCAAAAATCTACCCAGTAAAACATAAATGTACAAAAAACAAAAAAAAAAACTACGAAAAATTATTTTATTTTTAGAAAACATTTTTTTTTTTTTTTGTTTCCTTAAAGTGTATTTTTTTTCACTGTCGATGATTGCTGCTACGCCGCTAAAAATTGAAAAAAAAATAATAATAATAATAATATGTATGATGAGGAAAGTTCATTCTACTTCTGTGCTGCTGAAACTTAAAAAAAAAAAATAAAAATCTAAAAATTACACAAAGAATGAAAAATTGAATTTATTAAAAATAAAAATGTGCTAAATTTTTTTTTTTATATTTTTAATTTTTCTTGATATTTTTAAATTTTTCATAAAATAATATTTATATATATATTATATATGATTCTTGATAATCTTTTTGAAGTTTTATTTTTTCTGACGAGGAAAAACTAGGTTAAATACACAAAAAAAAAATAAATAAAATAAAAAATGAATTTTTTCTTCTCATAAAAAAATAAGGTAGGTAGGTAGGTAGGGTTGGAATGGAAGGTAGGTAGGTATATTCGTTTGTTTGTTGATGAAATCTTGATGTATGATGGTCGGCGGGACACCGGATGACGGGTGTCGGAAGGAAACCAAAGATAAATATAATGGAAAGAAAATGTTATTTTTCATTTTCATTTTTTTAATTTTCTTTTTGTTTTTGTCTAATTATGTTGCACATATAAGTTAAATGAAAATAGGGGTGTAAGTAGGTAGAGGTATATACAAAAATACACAACATAATATATAATATTTACATTATAAATATACTTTATTCTTGAGTTATAAAATTTTTCAATTTTTGTTTAATCTCTTTTTGATTAAGTATTTTAAATTTTTGAGGTCAATTGAAAAAAAAATTTTTTTTAATGTTTACCGGCTTTGAAATGTATATCGAATGCTTGATCTAATGTTAAATGATTGAACGGTCAAAGATAATTTCAGATTAAGTTTGTTATTCAAACATACCTAGGTCAAATGGAACTAAGTATTGGTTGAATTAAAGTTATGGATCTGTCGCTTCTATTTAAATTGCTTAGTTAGTTAAACATTTGAATTTTTTTTTTAAACATGTTAGATGCTGCGTTAACCATATTTTACTGAAGAAAGAGCATAAGTACCTATACTTAGCAAGAATTTAGTATGTATTTAATTCCGCATATTATCGTTTAATGATCAACCTAACAATAATTCGTCATTGAAAATTAAAATAAACAAATAATTTATTTAACAAAGCTTTTTTCTTATCAAATACCTTAAGCTTTTTAATCAAATTCAAATAATTTAAAAATAAAATTGTAACCCTTTATACTTTGGAATAAAATTAAGTTTTGATTGCATCCCTATGTTATATATATGAACATGTATATAACTATCTACGTAACTTTTCAATTTCTTGAGAATAAATTACATTTGAAGTTTTATAACAGTGAATTCATTTTGGACGAAAGTACTTAGGTATATTTAAAAAGTAAATAATTTAATTTTTTTAATGATATATCTAGAAAAGTAAATTTAACTGATTTGATGATAATATTTACGTAATTAATGTGACAATAAAACTTAGAAAGAAGTATGTATTCATTTTAGATGTGATATTTTACTTAATAAATAGTGGTAGGTACTTTAATTAACAACTCATTAATTTTATCCAATCTCAAATACTCAAATATTTATTTTTCTTAGAATAAAAAAATAAAAAAATTTTTATTTCCTTTTATAGATTTTTTACCTTCATTCAATTTTAAAAGCTGAGCACCTTATATTTATAAACAATTTTCAAATTAGGCAAAATTAAAATTGCGTAAATGCACTTTTTGCAATTAATTTTTTGCTTATACTTGTTAGGTGTATTAGTTATCATGTTATAACCATTATTGACTGAATATTGGTTTTGTAAGAGTATAAATTAAGTCATAATATTAGTTCATGGTTGATTATTTTTTGTGGCCAGAACAGAACAGAATATTTCTATCGATGATCAGAAACTTAAAAACATTATTTAAATACAAATAAAAATGGACATTGTGTTTATATTTTGATTTGCAGAGTGAATGTTGATTTAAATTTTAATTCAAATTTTTAATTAGTAATAATGAGTTCAAAATAGCGGAAAGCTCGTTTTCTATAATTTCGAAGTTGTATAACCTGTAGGTAGTTTCTTGCTCGATTAACCTCAATTTCATTTCTGTCTGAATGTATTAGTTTTTCTTAAATTCGGTTTATAAAGGTTTGTAGTCTTGTTGACTGTTAAAGGGGGTTGTAATGAGAAGTGTCGAGTTCTTATCAAAAAGTTAAAAAAAGGGGTGGTGGAAAATTATGATGATCGAATTTTATTTGAAAAAATTATTTAAAAAAATGAGGGTGGTGCCTCCACCGGACACGAATTATGAATAAATTAATATTCTTCCAATAATTTGTAGTCGATGATATTAATAATACCGAATAATACAATCCGATTCTGTATAAGATATTATATAACTAAGTATGTATTATCTATTCTATTGTATATTAATAGGTTTCCGCCAGTTTCCGCCCTTTGACGTAAATACATGTTCACATTTATAAAATTTCTTCTACACTTTTGTTATTCAATTTTCTCATTTATTTCGCTGTACATATATTTATGATTATCTTTTTGTCACATTTTTCTCATGTATATAAATGACGAACAAACAAGCGTACACATTCATATTTTGTTAAAACTCAAAAGAATTCACAGTAAGCTTCAATTTAAATTAAAATTAATTTTCTCAATTAACAAATTAATTAAAGAATAAAAAAAAAACAGAAATATCCACACTTTGCGTCACTTGAAAAGTTACAAGTTCAATTATTGTTTATATAGCTTTTATGTTAACTTTTTGTTTTTGAGCAACATATATTGGTCATAACTCTTACTTAGTTTAATAAATTAAGAATACTAAATCTTCTTAAGTGTTCACTATTTCTCAAATATTTATATTTTTTTTTTATGTCAATCATTTATTTGTACTAACGTTATCACATATGTTAAGTTTAATGTATGTCATATTCTTGAAAATCAAACTGCAGTATCTACTATCTTCATGAAATATTTATCAACAATCTACAGTATTTCATCCATTTTTTTTAAATTTTAGCTTTAACTTATTATCAAAATTTTTTCTCTTGTTTTTGGAAAAATTTTGTATAAACTCTCATTCTCAATTGACTTATTAAATTATTAAGTACAAAATACACTAAAATCAAAATTTCTGGTTGAAAAAAAAAAAATGTAATTAAATTTCGCTGAGTGTTTACAAGCTTATTTTTTTATTTTCTTTAAGATTTTATTTGATTATCATATAATTGACATCTTTTTAATTTTTATAATGAATAATTTGAATACAAAGTATAGAACAAATGTTTGTAAGAAAAGTATGTACTTACTTACCTATTTTATTTAATTATTAAAAATTCTAAATGTGTTCTTAAAAAAAAATTAAAAATATCAAAGGAATCTGCTTAATTTCATACTTACTTGAATAGATTACATAAATTATTATGTTGTGAAACAAAAATTTTAAAACTGACATTCGGCGGAGTTAAAAAATGAAGTATTTAGGCATTCTATTTTCCCTTTTAATAAAAACGAAATATTGAGATAAGAACCAACAAAAACTTATTAATAAATTGTTTTGAGAGAAATTTTTTTTTATTATTAGATAAATCAAGCTTTCAAAGTTCCTCCATATCGCAGTTAGCAGTTCTAATTAGTTCAATTGATTGAAATTCTCCCTTGATAAGAAAACAAGATGTTTATTTTTGTTTTGTTTATAATGCATGATGAATAAATGAATTTTGGGATAATTACAACACTACAGTCTTCCGGATAAAAAATTTTTAATTTTCATTTGCACAACATGATATTAAAATTTTTAGAAATACATACGTGTTCATAAATATTTTAAGAAGATAAAAATCTGTAAATGATAGCTATATGTAGGTATATACATAAGCATATAAGTTAAAAAAATTAACAATGAAAAAAATTATTTATACTAATTTAATCATTGATGTAATTTGACATATTAAATTATTATCTAAATTTTATTTTGTTTATGCTCTTTCTTGGTTGTGTATTGTTAGATACATATATACAAATGAAGTTCAACGCAATGTATTTGCTACTTAAATAAATATTCCTAGATTATTTTCAATATTTTATGTAAAATGTAGTTCACAAGAGTGAAGAAAAATTTTAAAGAAAATAATGATGACGATAAAAAAGTTTAATCATTTTAATTTAATATTTTTACAAATTATAATTTTACCATCATAAAATTTTTAATGTTTACACTCTAAACAAGAGCGTTCGAACTTATATGTACTTTATACATACCTATATAATTCACAAATTAAAAATACAGACTGTTTATTCAAATAACATACATTTTACTATTTATTTTGATTTTCAAGATCAAAGGCTTAAATTTACGATTTGCTTAAAATTAAGTATATGTACAATAACAAATTGAGAGAAATATGAAACGTACAAAAATTTTATTTCTTTAATTTTTATAAAAAAAAAAAATTTATTTATCTAAGTATTTTGTTAGAAACTTACCGTCTTAACTGAACAAAAATTTTATTTAAATGATTTTTGAAAAAATTTTCGAGTTAACTAATAATACTTACCTACTTAACTAAGTGTTGGAATTTTTACAGATCTTTTATTTATATTTCTGCTTCATTTTAATCCTACTTATTTTTTACTAGTTTTTTTGTAATAAGTACCTTCTTGTCAATGGTTTTTCACAATTTAAGTAGGTATATTAATTTACAAGTTTGTATTGTCTGGTATATTGTCTATCTTTAACAAACATATGTTTTACAAATTAATTCTACACGTTTAATAAATGTGTGCATAAGATTACAGATCGATAATACTAGATTTCCCTTAGTTACACGAAAATGATTTATTTTTTATACTTAATATATGTACTTATATAAATTTTATGTGTATATCTATAAATATTTAAAAATTGAGGATGGAAATGCTAATGATCTTAAAATTGTTTGAACAAATATTTTGCCAAAATTATTGTTTAAATAAAAAATAAGCAATAAATAAACAAATAAGTACCTATATATTTTTATTTTGTTTCTTAAAATAAAGTTTTCCCTCTAAAAAAAAATTATTTTTATCTGTCGATATTTTTTGCCGGGCAAAGAAAAGAAATTGTTTTTTTTTTTTTTTAATATAAATCGAAATCTAATTCGAGATCCTCATCCTATTGAAAGTAATATTTTGAAAATTTTACAGTTCACGCAGAGTGTTAAATGCATATATAAATGTGATACTCTGCTAAGTGAATAACTACAATTATTCACCAAATAGGCCACATTAAAGATCAAGTTAAAATAAATCTTAATTATATTTGAAATATTTCCTGTAAGACCTGTAACAGAACGCAGAAGTTTTAACATAAGTATATTTAAATATTATAAAAAAGAATCCAAGTATTCAAATTTTATTTGAAACAATGATATCAAATTTTAAATACTTACTTGGATAATACAATAACATTTTTCCGTGAATGTCGATTTTAAAGATTTTTCTATCTCTCCTAGTAGGATTTTCTATCAATCTAATCTCATTTAAGAACGATTATTTATTCAGAAAATTAAAAAAACATTGTATATCTTTCGCTTGTATTATTTAATTTTGTTTTATCTGAAAGCTTTCAAATAATCGATTATTCTAATTTAAAAAATTTCAAAAGGAAACATCATTTCTTTTTTTTTTTTTTTTACCAACTAATTATCCAAATAAACTAAAAATAGAATGAGTATATTATTTTCTAATGTGTTAATTTGTTTTTATTGAAAATATACGGGTGTTTTATTTAATCAAAATCGCAATGTTAGCTGATTTTTTTTTTATTTATTTTTTTCAATCAATGGAAAAATAAGATTTTTGGATATACATACTTATTTCAATGAATGTTATTTTTGGACTGAATTGTTATTGCAATTTAGCTTAGGCAAAATCTGATTTTTTCTAATAAATTTTAAATAAAAATTACTTTGGTTTCAGCCATTTGATTTCTATAATTACATTACATAGTAGCAGAAGTTTTAATCGAGATTATTAAAAATAAAAAATATATCAAAGATCAAAGAAGAACACCTGTTTAAGATTAACCTAATTCAAATTCAGAAACCGATCAAAACTACGGCTGAATAGAAGTAATTTGGTTTAGGTACTCGAACTGGAAACGCATAAGTACCTGGAAAATGGTTGTTTTGATAATAGTTTGTTATGAATTAAGATCAATATTTGAAAAAAAAAAAATTATGAAACCAGACATATTAAATTAATTGTTCGAAATATTTTAAAACTATTATAATGAAACAATTTTGTCAAGTAGAAAACTGATACTTGATGAATATAACCAAATATAGAATAAAATTCTTCAATTTTTTTATTTAAGAAATACCTACTTGAGAAAATTTTTAATAAAAATGCAATTTAAAAGCTTAAATGAATGTTTCAATTTAAAAAAAAAAATTTAATACTTTTTTTTTTTTTATTATTATTATTATTTTTATTTGAAAAACATTGCACTTTATTTTTGATTTAATAAAATCTTGTTACCTTGAGTATTAATAATAAAAGCTTGTCTAAGCTTGATTTATTTTATATTCTTTTTCTACAAACAATTAAAATTAATTTATAAAAAAGAAAAATATCAAAATTAGGAAAATATATCGTAATAATGTTCTATATAAAAAAAAAATTGAATTTAAAAATAAAAGCGTAAAAGTTTTCTTAAAAAACAAGAAAATTTAATTATGACATGAATATTAATTAAATATCAAAACAAATCAATTGAAAATTATTTACTATTGAATTTTTTTTTTTTTTAAATACTTACTCAAAAAAAAAGGTTTCTTCTTTTCTAGAAAACTTTACTACACTATTAATTTGTACTTAAAATCTTTTGTTGAGGATATTAAGTATAATATCTGAACAAAAATATTATGTAAAACCTGAATTCTATTTTAAAAAATTATATAATAGTAAGAAAGCCCTAAATGAACGAAAAGTATTAACAATTCATGAATTCAAAATATATATCTTTATTGCATTATTGTAGAATTTTATTAAACTTTATTTTTTTTTTTATCTAGAATAAGTATTTTGATTAAGCAAGAAGAAAATTAAACCTTAATACAACATCAATCAGTGCAATGAATACAATTTTAAAAAAAATTGGTATTAATAATAAAATATTTTACTCTGTGCAGGGCACGGAGATATTTAAGTATATCAATGAAAGAGAAAATTTAATTAAAGAAAAATAAAAAATAAAAAAATATTTAGATTTCATTCTGTACTTAATTCTCGTGACTCGTGTTAAATTTTATATTTACGTACTTAGATTTTAGTTGGTTTAAATAAAATAAAATGTGCAATATTTTAATTATATAAATGTATTGTATACGTACACTATTACATACTGTGTATACAATAAATACACGTTTTTGTGTTGATTTAATTTAAATATTTCTGCATAATAATATTTTAAATTATTGTTTATTTTATTATCATTCAATAAATTTGAATTTTTTATTACCAGGAAAGATTGCAATACTTAAACAGTTGAAATAAACAAATTTTAATATGTATATACTTATTTATTCCGAAATAGAAATATACATATTTTTTTTTATTTTAATTGTTTTTAATAAAATTATTTATAAATTTAAGTACTTACATTATGTCTATCATTAAGCAGAAAATATTTATTCTGGAGCCGGAAATTTACGATAGAAAATTAAAATAGAATATAAGTAGAAAATTTTTTTTTACTTTCATTTAATCATTTGATCATGAAAATAATATTAATTTTCTTCCGATTAAAATTATATTTTCTGTTTGTCAAGAGTGCAATTCGAATAAATCTGATGATAATGTTACCTAAGTACACTTTACCATAAAGGAAGTATAAATAGAGAAACTAGTCCCATACAAAAAATGCAAATACAAATAGTGAAACAAAAAATCCATATTACAACCCCATGAGCTTTTTTATTTGTATTTTTTAGACTTCCACTCTCACAAAAGCTTTTAAAACTTTCAAAATAACAACAGTTCTATACAATTTTTAAAGTTTTAAAAGCTTTTGTGAGAGTGGAAGTCTAAAAAATACAAATAAAAAAGCTCATGGGGTTGTGATATGGATTTTTTGTTTCACTATTTGTATTTGCATTTTTTGTATGGGACTAGTTTCTCTATTTATACTTCCTTTATGACTTTACTTAAATTATGAAGTTCATTTACAATGTTGTACATACATTAAAATTCTAACAATTTTTTAATTAAATTTTATGTAGGTAAAGAAATTAAATTTTATTAATTTTTTTTTAATTTTTCATTTGAATAATCAACAAAAAAAAAAAAGGTTACAAAAAGGTTAAGGAAATCGAGAATAAATATTCAAAGCATCATCATAAAGATAAAGATAAAGACAAAGATAAAGATAAAGATAAAGATAAAGATAAAGATAAAGACAAAGATAAAGATAAAGATAAAGATAAAGACAAAGATAAAGATAAAGAGGCGAAAGAAGAAATACAAGAAAATTCTAGTGGTGATACTCAAAATATAAAAAATTCAACAAAGGAGGAAAAAAAAAAGCCAAAATTAAGGGACTTTTTTATAGCAGAATTCGGTATTGTAATGAATAAAATATGTTGTGTATTTTAATCAATTTTTCCCCCCCAACAATTAGTAAGCTAAATAACTAAGCTTGAAATTTTTAATTTTTCTATAAAAAATTGTCGTTTGAATTTCGGCCATATCGATATTAATATAGTTATAAATTATCATGTATGTATTATGGTTTTTAATAAAGTTTTCTCGTCGTTGAGTGGCTTGCAAAAAAAAAATTATTTTCAAAATTATGAAAACATTATAAAACCTAAAATAAATTCAAAGGTTAAAAATTTTTCGCTATCATAAAAATTCCTCATTGTTGTGTAGTGTAGTGTTTATAATATTTTTGCTTCTATAATCCACCACCTATGTTTTTACTGTCAAATTTAAATATTTTTCCTCCTGTCAGGAAGAAAAATATGAGCCATCACATTTAAACTTCTGATAGAAAAAATTACTTGAACCCTTGGCTAAAAATGGAATCTGTAAAGTAATGTTGATAATTAAAAATAAAAATTTTAAATGAATTTACAAGCAGAGAGAATTGAAATATTAGTGTTTCAAGAAAATTTAATTACTGAAACACACAATTGAAAAGGCTCTTCTAAAAAATTTTTTCTTTAGTTCTAATTCAATGAAATAATTATTCCAAAATTAAAAAAAAAAGATTTTACCCTCTTTCTTTTTGTCGAGATTTTGTAGAAAAGTTAAACTCACAAAAAAGGGTTTCAAAAAGAAAATACAGAGAATATTTTTTAACTTTTGCTATTTTGTGTGTTTTTTGTATGTTACGTTCGCGTTTTGTTATTTTATAATCATCTTCTTTTTTTTTATAGACATTTGACGAGTTTGACATTAATTTAATATTTTTTACATAAAAAATATCCTTGTAACAGTGACCTCTATTTGTAGTGAAAATATAATGATGCGATGATGTATTAAATTAAATTTAAAAATGAAATGAGAAATTTTTTTACATAATCTTAATCAAGTACATAGGGATGGGATGTTTTATATTTTGTCAACAAATCATCTGAATTTTTTAGTAGCCATTAAAAAGTGTATATATTCCAAATGAAAAATAAAATCTTTTTAAAAATAGACATTTACTAGAATTTATTTATATGCGGATTTTGAAATTTATGCAGTCGTGGAATATATATATTTGCTTATGTAATATTTTAAATAACCCTATGAATAAAAAAAATTATGTACCATAATTTTTACATAAGTGCTCACATAGTGAAACATAAATGACCCATAATTGGTACATTTAAAGAACCTAAAAAATATTTTTTTATTTTTTTTTTTCATATAATTACATACCATACATACATTAGTAAATTGTTAAAAATTTTTTTGAGAACCTAAAAAAAGGACTAAAACTTTAAATACTTTTTCCATTATTGTCGTTTTCATTAAATATGTCCTCCTGCTTTTCAAATTACTAGTACTATTCACATTTAATTCAAACACTTAACATTAATATTAGTTGTATGTATTTTAATAAGTTTAAACATTCTAACACAATCTCACATATGCATGTTGTAAGACGGAAATAAATTTTATTTAGTACTTAATACAAATATTAATTGATATTGTGTAAAAATAAAAATCGAATATATATTCTAAATTTGTATGTCGAATATCTTTGAGGAATTGTTTTGAAACCTGTATTCAGAACTTTGATTGCAGTAGTTTATAAATCTTATAAATTTTTCATTGTTGTTTAAATTCGTAACGAAATTATAACAACTGTGCGTAGGCAATTAAAACTATTTTCGAATTTCTATTACCTAATGTAAACTTTGTAATAGGTGTATTAAGCGAAATTGTAATTAATATTTTCGTTCTTATTTCTTTATACAAACTATGTATTGTACAGTATATTGCATAATTTTTTTAATTATCCTAAATAATTTCTTACAAAAAAAAAACAAACAATTACGTTCTAATATTATTATGGTATTACATATAAATAAAAAAACTTTCACGCTTGGGATAATTTAAATTCCCATCAAAATGTTTTAATAAAAATTATCGGGTTTATTTTTCATAAATTTAGTTTCTATAAACTAAAATTAGAATACTAGATACTTTATATTTCAATTTTATGTATTTCCCTCGGTATTTCCCAACTTTATTTTTGTCATAAAAAATAAACTAAAATTTTTCATAGTATCTATATATTATGAAGTAGTCGAAGTTGAAAGTCATTTTTAGACTGTTTACTTGCTTGAATTACATAAGTAAAGATTCAAATTCAATGGTCTTTTTAAGAACATTATATCTAGATTTTTTCTCGATTTTAAATCGATAATTTTTATTTATTTTTTTTCAAGTAAGTTATACAAATTGTTTTTTTTTTTTTTTAATATTTCTTCATAGGATTAAGTTTTTAAACGTTCAAGTGCCAGTTTAACGTTATTTTTTATTATTGAACAGGGAAAGAACAAGAACTAATTTGAAAATTTCAAGGGACTAAATTTGTTTAAAAAAAAATCAATAGTTTTTTGTTAATGAACAATATTGAAAAAAACATTATAATTCTTTATTACAAAATGTTTGAAAATCTTACAAAATCAATAAAATATGTTGTAATAAATGTATATAAAAATTGATTTTTTTTTAGCAAGATTTTCAAGTATACATTTATATTTTTTTTTAATTTATATATTAACACTAAAACTAACCATGCACAATATCAGGTACGTATATGTATAAAATAATCCAGTGCAGATTATCCCTTATCCTTATCCTAAGTTTAATATTTAAATTGATTATGATAAGAAACTTAAAAAAAAAAAACGTCGGTAACATCAAAAAAATGTATAAGCTAAATTCACATATAAAATTTAGAGTTTTTATATTAGCTTATCATGTAATTTTTGATGATAAAGTAGTAAAATACATAAATTTTTATATGATACCATTGAGTAATAATATTTATAAGAGGGACAGAATTCATACAAGTAAATTTTTTTCAAAAATTATGACAATATTATGAATGTATTGAGTAAAACGTTTTAACTCAAAAGTGTTTATTCTTAATTTTATTATTTTTATTATTGTATATACACATTTGAGTATGAAATTTTTATTCAATACATTGAAAATATTGTCATCATTTTTGAGTTATTTGAAAAAAAAATTCTGAAATTTACTTGTATAAATTCTGACCCTCTTATAAATATTATTACTCAATGATGATACATAAATTTTTATATACATATATAAGTACTTAAACCTAAACTGCACTTTCTTAATCGTAAATGATACATTGTGTTGTGTACATATAAAAATTTATATTGTTATATATATATATATATATATATGTACATTATTAAGCTTTTTTGACCCAATTTTAATTAATAAAACAGAATCACAAAAGCAACAATTTTATTTATTAACAAAATGCTTTTATTATTTGTTTTTTTTTTTGCAAGCACAGTAAGTAAAATACTCAAAATTCAGAATTGCCCTATATATTTTTTTTTTTTATTTAAATTGTGCATTGCAAAACACGTGAAAATTAATAATTTTATTTTGTTTGTGAAAAAATTATTTATCTATTGTTAGAAGTTATTTTTTATGTTGACTTCAGAATTAAAAATGAATATTAGTGTTTTAGTTTACTAGCGTGTGATTTATGATTTTATAATTTTTATTCTGCATATTAATTAATAATCATTAACTTATTTATTACTTACTTCAGAATAATGTCTAGTTAGACCGGTAACATTAAGAATTAAGATAACCATATATGAATAAATAACGATTTAATAAATTTATAACAATAAGTACACTTTGTTTATTTACCAAACAAATTATGTTGACCTTTTAAAACTGTTTAAGTGAAATTTGTACGGCTTCTACTATTCCAATAGGTATATGATATTTTTATTAACAAATTTATTACAAAGAATATAAGAAGTCGTAAGTGATTCATAATAGGTTTACAATATTTATATACAATACTAATTAATTACATTGATTGAATAAAATTATGTTGCTGGGAGCATTGAAAAATGGAAAATTACTTATTATTACTTATTATCAATTTCTCAATAAAAAAAATTCTGCTTTTCCAAGGGTTTTAATAACAAAGTTTTCTCTATTTGAATTTTGGAGGAAGAAAGTTTTCCTACAGGAATTAAAAACATTTTTCATTTAAAAAATTTAATGAAAAAATTTAAAATAGAATTAATACGGAATTTAATTTAAAAAATACATTTCGGTAAGAAAATATTTTTGTATATAAGTATCTAGGTAGCTAAATTCTTCACAAAAATTTTTATTTAACATTTTTAATAGTAGATTATTGTATATGTAAACTAAATTTGTTATTAATTAAGAGTTCTGTATACACAAAAATACATTGACACGAGTCAATACTTATATCACGAGACCGAAGGTCGAGTGATATAAATTGACAAGTGTCAATGTATTTTTGTGTAAATACAGAACGGATTGTATAACAAATTTTGTTTACATATCCAATATACTGTTTTAATGCGTAGGGGAGAGGTAGTTGCAAAGAGAGAATATTTTTTCTTCTCATTTTTTCTCTTTTTTTTTTTTGTATTTGGCTGTATTGAAATATTGTGAGAGATATTATGTTTGTTTAGGTATTACGTAATATTCACGAAACATCTAAATGATTTCATTATTTACGCTTATGCATCTAAATTTTTTCATTATATACGCTGATGCATCTAAATTTTTTCATTATTTACGCAGATGCATCTAAATGATTGCATGTGTATTGACGCATATAATACTCCATTTAGTGATCTAAATTCTATAGCACTAAATACAACATAACGATCCCCAACGCATTAAAATAAATTATTTTCAAATCACGAATTTATGGTTTTTTTTATCAAATTGAAAATCCATCTGCAGTACATTACTTTAAATGGATCTTTATTTAAATATTTTTTACTTAAGGATTACAATATTTTATGTACATATGTATGTCATTCAGCTGTAAGTTTTCATAAAAAATATTGTATTTTTCAGTAAACTATTATAAATGGCTATTTATAAATTTATTCCCTTGTAAATTTTACCTCAAATGTATGCTATTATTCCAATTAATTATATAATTACCATATTCTATTTACATTAGATATATTTTATGATGTATTATATATTTTTTTTTTTTACTAGTTCGAGGATGCCGACAGGGAAAATCAGTACAGATGTCAGAAGCTGAAGTGCGAGGTTTATGCTTAAAATCAAGAGAAATTTTTTTGCAACAACCGATTCTATTAGAATTGGAAGCTCCTTTAATTATATGTGGTGATATCCACGGTCAATATACAGATTTGTTACGATTATTTGAATACGGAGGGTTCCCACCAGCTGCAAATTATTTATTTTTAGGAGATTATGTTGATCGAGGCAAGCAGTCATTGGAAACAATTTGCTTATTATTGGCATATAAAATTAAATATCCTGAAAATTTTTTCTTATTACGTGGAAATCATGAATGTGCTAGCATTAATAGAATTTATGGTAATTTTTTTTTTTAATATTAAGAAATAAATTTAATATGGTATTTTAGATTTTTAAGTTTCATGAAATAAAATGAGTCCTTAATGTTGTAATTTATTGAAAGTTGTTCTGAACAAAATACTTAATGAGACGAGATATTCCACGTATTTTCAAGTTATAATCGCTCATGCAGTTAAAGCCCATAAGAGGGCTTGAATTTTAACAACATTTATTATATTGAATGAACAAATATACATATCAAAACAGTCTTAGTTTTCTCAAAACTAAATAAATTTAAATATTTTACGTTTATTATCTAAAAGTACTTATGATTCCCATTACTAATAGGTTTTTATGATGAATGTAAAAGAAGATATAATGTGAAATTATGGAAAACATTTACTGATTGCTTTAATTGTCTTCCAATTGCGGCTATCATTGATGAAAAAATTTTTTGTTGTCATGGTGGTCTTAGCCCAGACTTACAGGGCATGGAACAAATACGTCGACTAATGAGACCAACCGATGTTCCTGATACCGGTTTATTATGCGATTTATTGTGGTCAGATCCAGACAAAGACGTTCAAGGTTGGGGTGAAAATGATCGTGGTGTTAGTTTTACATTTGGGGCAGATGTTGTATCTAAATTTTTAAATAGACATGATTTAGATTTGATATGCAGAGCACATCAGGTTATTAAAAATTCTTATTTAAAAATCAATGAATTATATACCTATCAACTATAATCTATCAAATTTTTATGTATCAAGTCATTAATAGAACAGTGCTGGAAAATAATATTATCACATTCAAATTTGATTGGAATAAAAATATTTTTTCTATAAAATGTTCCTTTTTTTTTGGGTTGGCCTATATACATGTATGCAATTTTTTTTTTATATTGTAATCTCAACTTGTCATAAGATGATATTATATAAATTTTACATCTAAGTTAGAGTACGATTCAAATCACTTGACCAATCCGTTATGCAAAGCTTTCCCTTTCCATTACAAAATTCCTTACAAAATTGCATGAGCTTTTTTTCTTAAATAATTTCCCCTAAATTTTGTATGGAATTTTGTAATGGAAAGGGAAAGCTTTGCATAACGGATTGGTCAAGTGATTTGAATCGTACTCCATCACTTTGATTTTTTCTCAGTTAAAAAAATTGAGGTTATTTGTAGATATTCAAAGCAATCCTCAGCTAGTTAAAATGTCGGTTTAGTAAGGTAGTTAAAATTCTCCTTTTTTTGAATTTTATTCTGAAGAAATTCGAATTTTCGAAAGAATTTGTTTTTTTTTGTAATTCATAATAATCTCCCTCGTTCGTTAGTATAGTTTTCCCTCAGTGTAAAAAAAAAGTTTTGCGATTGTTTTTTTTAATGATTTTTCATAATTTTTAGATTCCCTAAAAGATAAAAACTATTAACAAAGTTGACAAAGTTTGGAAAACTTATGTGATTTAGTTTAAAATTGTTTTTAAATAACTATATATTCAAAATTTGATAGGTTTTTGATAGAAATATCCTGGATTCATTGGCCGAATTGAATTAATAACTAACTTTTATTACCGTATTAAATTTCAAATGATTTTTCTTAGGTTGTGGAAGATGGATATGAATTTTTCGCCAAACGGCAATTAGTAACGTTATTTTCGGCTCCAAATTATTGTGGCGAATTTGATAATGCAGGAGGAATGATGTCAGTAGACGAAACGTTAATGTGTTCGTTTCAGGTAAATTAACTTCATCTTATCATATCTATCAGCTTCATATTCTTGCATTTTGTTTCTTAAGCCGAATCAAATGAAAACAAATATGTTTATATTTCATCAATTATAAAGTAAAATTGTGTGATTGATATTAATATTGAAATAAGCTTTTTTTGTTTCCTTGAGAACACTTTAAGTAACTTTTTGTTTGATTCTGCTGATCGCGGTCAACAATAAACAGCAGTTGTCGAATGAAGAATTTGAAGGGCTGAAAATATAAAAGGATTGTATTTTCAATGATAATACTATGCTCGTAATATAAAATAAGCAATACTAAGCAAGAACATTTATTTTTTTTTTTAGATTTTGAAGCCCTCAGAAAAGAAAGCGAAGTATTTATATTCTGGAATCAATTCAGGGCGACCATCTACTCCTCAACGTAATCCACCACCAATAGCATCAAACAATAAAAAGGGAAAATAATAAAAGTCCATCCACTATCTATTTAATTTATCATTATTATATTTAATAAGAAAAAATGATTAATAGTTTTTTTTGATCAAAATATCAAAATATTGTAAAAAATTGAGCTTTTTTCTTATAACTGATGTTAATTTCAAAATTTACTATACATATAAAATATATTATATACGGTAATAATATACATATATTTATGAAAAGTACTGAATGAATATTATATAATTTTAAATCAATGTTAGAGAACCTTGTATTTATGAATTAAAAATAAAAACAATAAATAAAAAATGTAAACACACCAAATAATGTGTTAAAAAAAGTATTTAAAGAATATTAAAAAGAATATGTATTTATAAAATAAACCTATTTTAAATGCAAAAAAGTATTTGACATAATGTAATATTTTAAAGCATTTTAATTTTTTTTTTTAAATAAAAAAATGTTTATATCTGCATAAAAAAATTGTTTTTAAAATTTTGTAGACGTATTTTTCAAATAATTTAATGTTACAAAATTTAGTTTTTTTTCTCGTGAAGTATAGACATATGAATTTTTATTAAAAAAAATTCTACCCTAGAAAAAGTTTGAATGATAATTAAAAACTAAGTACAATTTTTACATACATCACCTTAAATGTGTATATTAGAAAATATGACATCGTTTTTCTATATGATAGAAAATAAGTCAATATTTTAATTTTTCCATTTCAATTGTGAATTTAGTTTTTAGCAAAGCTTATAGACATTTCAGATACGTTTTAAATGTATTTATAAATTCTATTTATGACCCACAAAACTAAAAATAGATAACTTTTGCATTATATTATACGTAGCTATCACATATCCTGATTTTTTTCAAGCATTTTAAGTAAAATTTAAATTTTAAGTAAAATTTAAATAGATAGATTTCACTAAATAGCTTGATCTGAAATATCACAAAAGGAGTCAACTACCAATAAACAATCATATTATTGATTTTTTACAAAATAATTTTAACGCTAGTATTGAAAAAAATTCAAAGATGTTAATAATAGCTAAAAGTTTTTATTCTTTTGTTAGTTATAACTTATTCAAAATAGATGATAGACTTTCTATGACAGAGATATTATATGCAATAAAATATCATTTCTTTGGTAGTTTTTTTTTAATCATTTCGTAAACAATTTTGCATTTGAAAGATTTGAAACTGAAAGGGAATCAATTTACGATAGTATTAAATAATTGAAAAAAAAATTTGTTCTATCTTGTATACTTATAAGTCAGTGAATCCGTTATATTAGAATATCTTTGACGCTCTGATTATTTTGGTTTTATACTAGATTGGACATTTTTTTGATTAATTTTTCAAATACCTAAATAATTGAAAGATATTCGTGATGATTCTAGAGTTATGTTATGAAAATAAATTTAGTTAATGTAATACAATTGATTTCTTACCAAAAATTATTGTACAATTTAAAAAAGGCCTCTTAGTTGAAATTTTTTTTTAAATTTTATGAAGCTCTTATTTGAATTTTATAAGACTTCATAATACCTACATTTTTACATTTTTTTTAGAAAATAAAATAATGAGTTTTTTTTTTCCACTTTAAAATTATTTATATTTATTAAAATTCGAAGCATAAAGCACATTTTATTCCGCAAAATAAAAAAGATGTAAAAGGATCGAAGGGATTAATTTGAATTCAATAGAAATTCCAATTTTTTATGATTTCATTAATTTATTAAATATAATTATTAAGATTAACATAAAACACCAAAATATTTAACGTTACATAGTTATTCGACAAATATATAATCAAAATACGTACAATCATACATACGTGTTATAAAGTATGCCATCTATTGATTTCTTGATATAATAATAAAAAATAATTGAATTCTAATTGTTATAGCTTAAATGGAAAAAAAAATTTCTGATAACTTGTATTTATAATATTAATGGTCGATAAATTTTGAATATCCATAATACAATTTCATTTGTATTTCAAATAATAGAAAAACAAAGGATTTCACACATTTCTTTTGATGGCAGCATAAGTTAATAGTTGTTAATCAATTAAGCTTTTAATATCACTTTCTATTACTTTGAGTTGATACTAATACGGGCAATATAGAGACGATATGTTTATACGTGTGCTTCGTAATAATCTTTGATAATTTATTCTTCAGTTCCACAATTAAAATAAGAATAAATTGTTTTTTTGAAAACTATTTTATATATTTCGTCACAACTATTCTTATTGGAATGCAGTGTCTGTCAGGTCTTATTTAATATTTTTTTTATATTTTAATCGAGTCAAGCATTGACGTGATGGGGATTCATTCCATATAATGCTTATAAAAAAGTGTATGTGAAAAAAAATGTATGTATGTAGGTATCCTGAGACAGGATAAGCACAGTCATTAATTAGTAATAGGCAACATATTTGGTTCCTGTAGGTGTTTTAAATAGTGCAAAAATAATACGGAAATCAAGTACTGAATTAATAAAACTTCAGACAATCATTATACACTTTTATGTTTAAAGTGTTGCTAAAATGCATTCTCAAAGAGATGGTTAAGAAAATTAATGGATAAAACAATGTTTAAGTCGAAACGGTTAGAAAAATTATTATTTATTTTTGGAACTTTTGAATTTCGTGAAAAAATTTTATAAGTAAATGGTTCACCAAACTAATTTTTTTTAGTGCCTTCTTTAATTTCTAAAATTTTAAAAATTGAATGTATGATATTAATGCATTTTCTTGCATTTTTTATTATTCCGCATTTTATTCAAATTTTTACCATTATATAACAAACTTATATAAATACGTATACTTTATCATTTATATTTTTTTATTTATACTTATTTGTATTTATAATTTCAGTGACATAAATATTTTAAACTAATTTTAATAAGAGTTGATTGAATTAGGAAATAGGAAAAATTGTACGGAGATCACAGTTAAAGAATTCTGATGACTTTATCATTTACAAAACTTTTCGATGATCTGTCATAATTTTTAACAAACACATTCTAGAAAATTAAAATTTTAAGATTGAGAAATATTTAGCCTTACCATAACAGTTTTGAATTTTATTTTATTTTGTGAATCTGCGAAAATGCATATTTGAATGAATAAAAACCAATAAATATATAATTTGTATATAATATAAAGATTTGAATTTTTTGATGAATTTTTTTTTAATAAAATTAGGCTGGATAAAACATTAAAATAAAAATAATATTCTTAACAGATGTGTAAGTTGTGTATAAATGTGTATTATTAAATTATATTTACATGTAGCGATTTTTAAATGATTATAAGAACTTCTTTTTTATAATATTAATACAATTTCATTTAAATAGTACCTTCACTTTAATCAAATTGTAAATTTATTTTCATATAAAAATATTTCGAAAAATGAATTATTTATTTTATTTCTTTTGTTCTACGAAAATGTAATATGAAAAAAATTAAAATTATTGTAAAATTAAATATAAAATTAGTGGTAGAACAAAGTCAAAATATATATGAATTTAATCATTACGAATGAGTTTTTATTAATTTTTATTTAGGGTTTCTTAAACTACTCCATTTAATATAAGAGATTTATGTTTACGTTGACGTTAAAGTATGGAAATGTGTTCATATTTATAACTTATTTTGTTTCCTGTTGGTACAAGTTTGGCATTCTGAATAATATTCAAAGTATTTTTACAAAGAAAATTTTTGAATGGAATTGGTACATTTAATTTACTGCATAAAATAAATTATAACTTATTTATAAATTTAATAAAACTAAATTACATTATAAGATATTAGTTAAGTTTATTCATAATTAATGCTCATTTATTTGTTTTCATCAGGCTTTTTCCCTTCCAAATCTGCCATACTATTTTTTCTGATTGATTGCATTTGAGCTATTCTCGATAAAGGAGTTGGAGCATTACGCTTTGCATTTGGTTGAATAGATGGTCTAAGTGACAATTTTCTTTGTAACGTGGTTTGCGATGGAGTGAGAATTGTGTCATCAGAAACTGGACGAATACTAAAACGTTTAAATTTATTGGAAGATGGTGATGGTTGTGTTGACGCATCCTCTGACATAGAAGTTGTTTTTTTACGTAAATTATCCTTAATATCAGACTTGGTTGTTGATTTTGAAGAAAATAAATTACCTAACATTGACGCTCTACGATCAAGATTATTAGGAGAATCGTTATTTATTGGAGATGAAAACAAATTTCCAAACAGTGTTGGTCTACGTCCTGAATTTTGATTATTTGATTGGTTGTCAAGATCAGTATTTGATGCAGATGAGAATAAATTTCCAAATATTGTTGATCTACGTCCTAAATTATTTGATTGATTGTCAAGATCATTTACATTGTAATTTGTGAAAAGGTTAAATAATGCGGGTTTGGGGGGTTCAACTGTTCCTATTTTCCTCTTTTTCTTACCATTTTCCGTTTCGTCGATTGGCTGAGACAAGTAAGCTTGAGTATGTAACAGCTCGAGAGCTCTTATGATATCTGCGATTGAAGTTTTCTCTAAAACATCGCGATCGATATCATCTTGTGACTGCACTGAAAATATACTGCCACGTTTATTGAAATTTGGTCTCTTGTCATAACTTCTAGAGCTTGAGCGACCCCGTTCTGGAATTAAGAAACTTCCGTTACGATTACGGCCCCGAACAAATCCACTGCTTCTTCTACCATCTAGTCTAGTAAGAATGTTATCATTTTGTTCTTTAAGGGATAAATTATCTTTCCAATCTGCAGGTGATAAACTACCATATCTCTCTCGGCTGGATGAACTGTCATGACGCTCTCTATTAAATAAGCTCTCTCTTCGTTCTGATCTTGCAATTAAGCTATTTTTCCGATCTACAAAATTATGCGCTAAACTACCTAAAGTGTCTTGTCCTTCTTGAATTATAGTATTGTATGAGCTGGTATTTTTCGATTCGATTTTTTTTGTTATACTAGATTTTCGTGACTCATATTTTGGAAAAACTGAAGTTATATTCATTTTATCAAACAGTCCGGCTTGAAGTCCATGAATTGTTGAATAATGATTATCAATAGTTGGAGGTGATTTCGTTTGTTCATTTGTACTCTGGCAAATAGAATGTCTCCTGTCGGACTCCAAGCGTGACATTTTTCTTTTGGTGGGTAAAAGTCGCTTAATAAAACCAAAACTATCGGTTGAAAATTTGCGTTTTTTAGTCTGAGATTCTTGTTCATCCAAATTCAAAAGCACAGAATTATTATTAGTAGCAGATAATTTATTTAAATTACATGAAGAATTATCTTTATTATGTGACTTCAGACGATCATTAATAACTTGCTGAATTTGATTATTATCTCCCCCCCAAGTCCATTCATTCGATAAGCTAGTCGGTATTGTTTTGGGATTCAAATGGAAGTCTGAATTCGCCCTTAATCTCTTTTTAATTATTGGATTTTGAGCTTGTGTAAAAGACCATTCACTAGATAAAATTTGAGAATCGGAAAATCCATGGTAAGCTCCAAACATTGTACTGTTAATGCTGACATCATCATTTGGTGCAGGAGGTTTCATATTATTAAGCGCTGAAACAACTTTTGCCAACAGGTGTGTCGTTTCTTTGAAAGCATTGATTGTTTCAAAGGTTTTTTCTTTATTAATTTTGTGTAAATCGGTATCCGATAATGGGCGCAATAATGTATGGTGTACAGGTGTTCCAGTTAAACAATCCTCATTTACAAATTGATCAAAACCTTCAGAAAAAGCTCTTTTTCTTCCCATAGAAGTGAAATCTTGTGGATGATACATTTCTAAATCTGGACAAGAAGATGATCTTGGCCCCATTCCAGGGGTAACACCTGATTCATAGATTGGCTACAATTAGTAAAAAATTATGTAAAAATATCTAGTGCGAGAAATGATTCTAATAAAAATGAAGCTAATAAAGAGAGATTATTTTTTTGATAAATATACAGCGTTTAAGTCGTTCAAACGTGTCGCCGGAAATTTTTTTTTATTCTTGAATATAAATATGTACTTAAAAAAAATTAGAGTGCATCAGATTGGCTAAAATTGAAAATGCGTGCGATCTAAACAAATTTAACATAGGTGACTTACTCGCAGAAGACCTATGACTTTGGGATGTTTTTTGATTCACCTAAAAAATTAAGTTAAGAAGAAATAATATATATGTCAAATAATTGAATTATTGTTTTTTTTTTTATAAATTTCAATCCCAAAATAATTTTACATTATAAAATATTAATTAATACTCCTATTTTTTTAATTTCAAATAAAAATTAAAAAAAACTGAATAATTTTTAAACGTATATATTTAATCATTAAGTTTTACGTTTGTATGTATATTTATAGGTTGTACTAAATTAAAGTACGGTATATACTGGTGTTGTTTTAACATTTAAATGTGGCCTACAGAGTGGTTTGGTATATTATGTATGTGCTTATTGAACTTAAATAAAAAAAATCAATGTAGGTAGTTAAAAAAAAAACCAAAAAATCTAAAATAAGACGTGTGCTTCCTAACTCTAACCGTATATTTTTATTAAATTACCTTTGCATTTATATACACTTCATTTAAAATTTGCCTAAGATAACTAATGTCCTTGACGACTCCATGCCAAATTCTGTGTTGAGTAACTTTTATTTGCTCTTTTAACTGAAATTCTAGCTCAAAAAGCTTTTTACTCCTTAAACCTCTGCAAAAAAAAAAAATTAACTTTAATCATTATATTGTATGATATGCGTGAATAACACTATTGAGAGGTTATTTATAAAAATAAACCAAAACGTTATCTAACCTACTTCAAACTATTCGATTTCATTGATTTTTTACGCTTTACGTTCTTTGGCCGGATTAAAAACATTGGTCAATTGATACACTTTTCAATCGAAAACCCATATATCTCTTATTATGTCTCTAATTGCTTGTATTCAGTATTTAACATAAATTAAATATAATATCTGAGGAAATTGATACAGTTTACTTACTTTGTTATAAAACTTAATATCATTAATAAATATCCAAGTGAAAAAATAAACCAAATTATTACAAAAATTTGGTAAATAACAAATAAAACTCCGAATTCTCGTTCCTAAAAAATATGTTTAAATTTTTTTTTTTTGATTTCTTATTATAAAATTTACTAATTGCACTCACTTGATGTTTTTGAAATGTTGGCACATAATCGCCAAATCCTATAGTTGTAGTAGTTACATACGAGTAATAAAATGCCAAACTGAAAGGCCAATCTTCAAAATATGAAAATATAAGCGACGGAATCATTAAAAAAAATGTTATTCCAGGCACTAACGCCATTATTATTGTAGCAAATAAACCAAATTTTCGTGGAACATATGTAACATTATTCAAATATTTGTAATCCTTATACTTTCGATAGATGTTTGTGAACTAGAAGTAAAATGCTTTTAAAAGCTAGGTAATTCTTTAAAATTAAAAAGAAAGTTTAAATCATAACATGATTTTTGGGCGAATACTTACAAATCGACCAAAATATTCTCCCAAACCAGCAAACAATATTCCATTCATTGGTACTCTAAAATAAAAATAAAACAGTTTTAGCGTTTTATCGAATAATATGTAAAAGCGTTTGTTTCGAATGCATTTTCGCACTCTGACTCCTCCGACTGATAATTATTATATATTTTTAATTCATACATTTACACGATTCTAAAGGTTTGGACGAAGAAAATTCAGTGAGCAGTTTTTTTAAAAGATTTTTAGTTTTAATGATAAAATTAAAGTTATTTGGTATTTGGAATGATATTATTTTCATATATGTATAAGGGCAATCATTTCATAGTAAATGACGTAAAAAATTTAATTTTATGAATGTAATATAAAATTTGATGCAATATTGTACATAATTTATTAATTTATATAAATGAGTTAGTTGCCTTATTGTTAAAATATTTGTAAGAAATTTTTATAATAGAAAGAAAGTTTTGCATATTTTATATTTTTCTTCGAGTTGAATTTGTTGATAGACAAGAGATGTAACAAGGTGTCAATAATATTTTGAAAAAAAAAATAATAAAATTTTTGATTTTATTTTCATTTTAAGGTCTAAATTGGATGTTTTCTTAATATTTTCTTTGATTTGTAATGCTTTGTAGTTAGTCTATTTTCCGACGATTTAATTGATGTTTCTATGATAAAGAATTTTGCTTATTTCATTTTCATCGCAAGAATTATCAATAAAATCAAGTTAATCAATCTGATGAGACTTAAGATTTACATTTTACAGAACTAAATAATCTCAAAATTGATTTGATGATTCGATTTTTATTACATTTTTATACACTATTGAAGTAACAATTATAGTAACAATTAAAGTTTATAGTGTGCGTAACTCTTACCCAAATAAGCTATATGCTATCATTATCATTCTTCCAATTGTGGTAGTTGGAGCTATGTTTCCGTAACCAACTAAAATAAAAAATAGTTTCATGAAGTTAAAATTGTGAAATGAAATTAAGTTAAAAAAAAAAAACTCTTAATTTAAATTTAATTAAAAAATGGCAAAGTACAAATTATATTAGAAAATATTAAAATAATATTTGTAGAAGGATATTTCTATGTTTCTCTGCAAGAGAAATTATAGAAACCTTATTCTGGCAAAAAACTCTGTATTAATTATAATAAAATAAAATTAAATGTAGTATAATTTACAAACCTGTTGAGCAAACGGTGAATGCAAAAAAGAATGAATGATAAAATGTCCAAATATACGGATCTTCATATTGATCTAAAGTGTAATTAGTTACCGGCTTATTGCAATATGCTGATATTTTACCTACAATAAATTATTGGCAATAATTTTACTCATTTAAATAATTTGGATCGAATTACCTACTTAAAATTTTCTCTTGGGAATCAGCATCCTTTTCACTTAAATGATAAACTAAATATTCTGAAAATAAAAAAAAAAAATTAAAAATTGTAATTTTAGATTATTCGCTTTATATTTTTGTTTAAATTGTTAAAGCATGAATTTTAGGTTTCTATGTCTGATATAATGATTTAAGAAAAGAAATGTGGAAATATGAAAATTTTTATGTAAAGGACGAAAATACATGTTTTTAAAAAACAACACAACATTTAAGTCAAATGAACAAATTGAGAAAATTAACATACAAATTCTAGTCCGAGTTGGGAATTGAACCCATACGACCTAACAAGCCATAGGATAATGGCAAAACCACTACACCATGACGGTCGATCAAAAATATTAAATTTTAGGAACATTATTTATTAGATGCGGACATCATATTCAGAATGCCAGCTGAGCCAGATAATCAAGAATAAAAATTAAGTTTGCCACAATAATGTTTTTAAATTTCATACCATTTATAGAATCAAAATTTTTAATGAAGTAAAGAATTTTTGATTTTCCTTAAATTATTAAAAAAGAAATAATTCTTTCAAATTCTTTTATCATTTCAAATATTATCATTTCAAATATCATTCAAATATTACACAAAATTTAATTTACCACACAAATTAATTGAAAATAAAAATAAATATGCATATAATAAAAATTGTATGTATGTATGTATTAAATTTGCATATTATGCATTTTTTAATATATGTATCTATATTTATTTCAATATACTAGGTACATATTATATTTTATTATATTTATTGCAAGGTTCAATGTCAATGAAATTTTGGAGTCTTCAAAAGAAAAGAAAACAAAAACCAAACATATTTATTATACATACACGATACACGTAATTTACATAAACAGAATATTATTATATGGATGTACTCTTATTCTTTTTAAAAAATATAATTCATTATTATAATTTTTATGAATGAGTATCTTTTATCAATGTTTTTTTTTTACAATTAAATTAAACATTTTAAATTTGTATATCCGGATGGATCTTTTAAATGACAAAAAAAAAAAATCAAAATTTAATTTATAGATTATTTTTTACAGAATACAAAAATACAACAATGAAACGTTTGTTTTCACACTTGATTGAATTTATCTCGATTTCAATATAAAAAAAAAAAAAATCTAAATTTGATAATTATAACTTATCATATCGATCGTTATAATTTGTGTTCTCTTTTCATAGATATTAACTAAATGGCAATTTAAGCTTGTCATTCAATATACCTAATACTATATTACATACATTTTTTGTATATTAGCAAGTGTTTTCGTAATATTATGTAAATCTCATACTACGGTAGTATTGAAAATACAAGATAATCTATTTGATTTTAATGATAACAATAAATATACAGCGATGTTTTACATGATGTGATAAATAACTCATACGAATAATATTTCTAAATAAATATTTATTTCAATTATTTATTTACATAGAGTATACATTTTAATTCTCATACCCTGATTATGTGGATTTACTTTGGTTGAAAGACTAAAATTCAAATGAAAGAAAAATGTTTTTTTTTGTTTTTAGAAAATTATGTTTATTGTTTTAAGTTTTAGAACATAATATGGAGGTTAATATAAGTGTTTCTGAGTCGTCATTATTTCATCATTATTTTTTTCTAGTTAAAATAATTTTAAACATTTGATTTTCAGTTGCTAAAAAATCTAATTCCGTCAACTAAAAATAGGGTATTTTAAAAAAATTAAACGGTTTTGGTTCCAATGAAATCATTTATTGTAATAAGAATAAAGGATACAAAATCTATAATTATAAAATGTGTTGATGTTATTATGTTGCCGAGTAAAAAGGTTTAAATATTTGTTATCAAAAATTAAGAAAATTGGATTCAAATAAATGTACAAAAAATATCTACATATGAAAAAACAAAATTTTTGAACTAAACAATAATGTATATTAAAATTAAAATAAATAAATAAAGCTTAGAAACATAAAATTCTTTTTTTTTTTTCAAAATTATAAAAATGATCAAAATAAATTTTTGTAGTAATAAAAAGGAAATGCAAGAATATTTTAAAAAGGCTCTTAAGAAATCCAGCTGGTACGAAGTAAACATATTATGTACTTACCATTAATTTCAATTCTTTCTTCAAGAGCTTGTGCCCGCCGATAACTTTCTTCATTATGCTCGATATGATAATATATTGTAGCTCCCAAAAATAAATATGAAATATAAAAACATAATAGTGCAATCCACCGTTTTGGTGTCATATTATGAATTTTTTATATTATATTTAATTTATAATAATCATATAGAATAAAAATGTTAATAAGTATGTGTACGTTATGTTGTGTAAACGATAATGTTGGTAAAATTTAACTAAAATATTAAAATAAAAATTTAAATAAATTATGTTATATTTTCTTTATTAAAAATAATTCTATAATATCATAAAATATGTATTTATTGCTACAAAAATAATTACTTACTAAATACTTAAATAAATATAAATAAAATTCAAACAAAAATTATTAAACGTGCAATAATTTAAATATATTTCATTTACTACTATTATTCGAAAAGTTAAAAAAATTCCTTCTAAGTGATAAGAGAATTTAATATTTATTGAAATTCTACGTAATGGTTATGAAAAATTTTTATTTTTGTTATAAATATATTATGTACATAATTTAATTTTTAAAATAAAATTAAGATAATTTTCGAATTTTCCAATAGCATTAATATTATTATTAAAAATATAGAGCTTGTTTGTTGACCTATTCGATTTTTATTTCTGCTTCAAATTTGTGTAATTTGTGTTCTTCAAAATATTAGAACCGTGTTAAACGTAAAATAAAAGTGAAAGTGCAACAATATTTATAACATTTCAAATAAGAAAATTAAACAAAAATAAAAATGGGACCTATTGAATTACAATGTAAAGCCTTAACAGAAAGAAATAAAGAAAATTCTCAAATTATCTTAATATTTAAAATATACATAATTTAATACATTTTTCAAGATTTTTTTGTTCTTGAATTTTTTGAAGATCGTAATTTTTTGCATTTTACAAAACATTTGTATGTCATTGCCATTGATTGATAACAATATTTTAAAAATAATTCTAAGATTTCACAAATCAAAAAAAATTGTTATAGTTGATATTGATAAATATTTTTGCAAGTGTATGCATATAAATTTATTTTTTTTATTTTACTTTTATTATCAGTGTTTAAATTTTAAATTAATATAATCAAAAATTATGATTTATAATATTAAGTAGGTATATTTGATTTGTGGCGGCAATAATGGTAGTGTTATTAAGCAATAGTTACTGATTTTTATAACAAACAGTGATAAAAATTTACTTTTGATTGGAACTTTAATGCAAAAGTAAATAATATATAATACAAATTAAAAAAAAAATAATTAAAAACTTTTTATTTACAATGTAAACATTTTTGATATTTTCGATTCAGACATATTATGTTTGGTAACTATCGTAGTGACAAATTTTGGGTTTGGATTACTATTATTACCTACTTTATTAATTTTTATTTTTAATTAAATCTGTGTCAATCGAGTTAAAGTGTCAATTTATAATGTACTTCAAATATCTTCTCAACTTTGAATTAAAGAAGGTTTTAATTATTTTTCGAATTCGATATAAAATTTTTAAATTAAATAACAAAGGTAGAAAAGATAATTATTATGTGGATGAAGAAAGATTAGTTGCTTCCAAATTTGTGACGTTTAAAATTAATATGGTATAAAATTTATTGTTATTATCTTGCTGATATGAAATTTATAAAAACAGGGAATTTTTTTTTTAAATTAAATTTTTAAATTGAAATCATAAAGTAATTCAGAAAAAAATATTTGATCCATAAAAATTAGTTAAATCATTCATAATTTAAAATGAGCACAATTTTTTTTTATATTTGGATTTGAATTGAAAAATTTGAATATTATATGATGTATACTATTTAATTTAATTGAATGCTCTTATCTTTCATTTTATCAGTTGTTGTCATTGAACTTGATGTGATTTTTTTGGTAATATGTTTCCAGGTCATAAATATCATCGAAATTACTTGGAAATCTACTCAAATGCATATTTAGACTTTGATACGTAATTATCACGCTTTACATATTAAAATTATCCATTATGAAGTTTAAAATACGTTATTAAATGCCTGAAAATATTTTAAGTTGAATATTCTAAAGACCGAAATTCGTCTTGTAAATTAGTTTGAAATTCAAAATTTTCTATTTCCTTTTTATTTTGTCATTTAAATTTTTTTTTTTATTTTTATCTACAGTGGATTTTGTTCATAGTGAATTTTGTCCGTGGTGAATTTAGTAAAAAAATTATCCACAAAGATTTCGGATTCAACCAATACAGAGCTTGTAACAATTTAAAAGGATTTTCGAATATTAATCATCATGTCCTTTTCCACGTACAAATTTCCTCTTTTAAATATGAATTTCAATTTATTTTTCTTCTGGCTAAGTACTTATATTGATAGTATAAGAGAATATTTCAAGATTTTAAATTAATATTTGTTTATTTGTCGAATAAAATAGTATAATAATGCTTTTCCAAGAAATTGCAATATAATTTATTGACGTACTATAGAGAAAATTAATTAATAAATTACCAATTATATTTTATTTTATCTTATGTTTACAAATACTTTAATTGAAGTGGTCTCACAATTTTGGCTCGAAATGGTAATTAAAGCTAATTTAGAAAGCCACTAGAAATGATTTCTTCATTTTCATTACTTTAATATTCTGGAGTTTATTATTTCATAACCGTTACAAAAATTATAAATAAAGTAATTTAAAATATCAATTGGGTAATAATGTATCAAAGTTTCTATGCATTTGGTTAGGTATTTATCATAAGGATAAGGAGTGTATTAAGAAGAATATCTTTAAAATATTTATTAACTCATTTAAAGTGAAAATAAATATAGTTTCTTTAAAATTATCTATCTCATTTTGACCAAATTTAAATATTGGTATTAGTGAAAGCTTGATAAACATGGACGGATGACTTAAAAATTCAGATAGTTAATAAAATTAAATTTTAAAAATGCACATTGAATGTATGTCGGTCCTCGGTCGGCAATGGCTGTCCAACCCCCAATAAATATATTGCATTTTTTATTTGTTGTTATACCATTTTGCCTATTCACGAATACTAAAAATTTCAAAAACAATGCTTTATATTGTGGTTTTAATTTTAGAAACTCAATTTTTTTGATAATTAAGGATGTAATTCACATCTATTTATTTACTATATTTATTTCAATACTTATAGCAATTTAAGATAAAATATATAACTTTCTATCTAAATCCCCTAAATCTTATCTAAGATTTACGGAAATCAAAATATCAACATGTTAACTGAAATCAGTTTATATTATTGTGCATTAAAGAAAGTGTTGTGCATTAAAGAAAATGCTTTGGCATAATAATTGATGTTACCTGATTGAAAATACCAATATTGATGACGAAGTTTTGATTTATTGTTTTAGTTGATTACAGATGTCGATTGTGAAGGAGCATAAAAAATGATTAACCCTTACAAATATTCAGGCTAAAGATTGTGTCTAGGAGCTTAGAATTGATTTAGGTGATAATTGGTATACGCGTAAATGAAGATTTAAGAAACTAAAAAAGTGTTTTCTTTCGAAAATACTCAAGGATTTCAATGAATTTTGTCGATGTATATGATATCGAATAGGCTTGATTTGAGGTACATTTTTTAATTGAAAGAGTCTTTTAATTCCAATTATATAGTTAGTAATTTTAGGTATCAATACCGCTCATATACATTTTTGAAAATCATTAAATTTTAAATCATTTTTCTATGACCAAGGGATCGTATAATTGTTGTCAAATCTTGTTTTAAAAAGAAATTAATACATTTGGGCTGCGATCTGATCATTTATGTCATTAACATTAAATAATTTGTTTATTGTGATAATTTATTAATTATCCCTTAACTACTTATACATACTTATAGTATGTGCACTACATCTACATATAATTTGTTTTTATAAATTTTTAACATGTTAATAAAGTATGGATTGTGATTATTTAAAAAAAAAGTGTTAATTGAAAATTAAAACTGTATGCAAAATAATTTTCACATAATACTATTTTTAGCCAACCTAGCAAAATATTGAACTGTGTAAATTTAAGTCATGAAAAAGTAAAACATATTATAAAAAATGTATATGAGGTTTCTATATTAATAATAATTGACACATTTTTAATCATCAAACATAACAAAAATCGACGATGGTGTAATTATTGCTTTTTATTTTCATTAATAACTCTTTTGCACAGATTTTTTTGCACAGGTGTAGAATCTGATTTAATTCTCTTAAAACATATTGAAAACGTTATGATTTTGATTGATTTCGATAGAAATTTATGAACGTTATTAATAATTTTTATTTAAGATTTCTTATATTTAATGTTTAATATTTACCACTAAAATTGTTTTTAGAGAGTTCAAGGAAGGATTAGTAGTATTAATAACTTTCCTATAATTGTCTTCTGAACAAAATTCTAATTGATTATAATAAAATATATATTATCAATAAATTCCTTTAGAATTAGATTTGATTTCATTGCCCCGTATAACTCTGCTATCGTAACTGCTGATCATATTGAAATAAATAAAATAAATAAAAAATATCGAGCATTCAATAAAGAAATAGGTTACGATTATGATTAATATTTTCTTTCAATTTGTTTACACGATAATAATTACTTAGATTGCTTAAAATCCAAGGAAAACATTTTGTTTATTTTGTATATTTTTTATTTTTTAAAAAATCACTATAAATATAAAACTACTTAATTTTTTTATTTATAAAAATTTATTTTTTAGTCAACTTAATTACTTATGAAGATTTTAGACCTTTGATTATGGTACAATTGAGTTCGATGAATGTTGTGAAAACAAAATATCGCGATAAATTAATAGTGTCAAAAATTAAATCTTTAAGATTTGTGAAAAATTTGCTGAACCTTATTCATTTTAATTTGGAAAAAATAAATTTATTAATAATTAATTTACTCATTTAGAAAGCTTATATTTTTTCAAAATTAAAAAAATTTGTTAGGATTGTTGCAAAAATTATAGTTTAGCTTAAGAATATAATCATTTGATGATTTGTAAATTGCAAATATTTGCGGCTGATCTAAAAAAAGGAATGTTATGAAATAGACTTGATTGAAAATAATTCGGCTTTTATAATTTTTTGATTCAGTAATTCAAATTCTTTGGCGTGATCGTAATAAGATCCTTTATTTGAATATTTCAATTTAATTTTATCTCTAAGTAGTGGATCTTCAAAAAATACTTGAACTTGAATTAACTTAATCGCATATTTTTTTGTCCGTATCTTAGTTAACATCACTTTAATATATATTGAATATATATATTGAAAGGCAGGCACGACATAGTTTATTTTTTCAAAAGTGTTTAAGCTATATAGCTACATAAGTGTATGTGATAGTTATACAATGTTCGTATAATTTAGTGATTTTATTTTAGGGTTTAGACTAGATTAAATTAGAAGTCACGATATATTATTCGAACTAATAAGTTTTGAAATGATGCATTTTGAGAAAAAAAAAAATCTGTCCGGATGCAATGCAGAAACAAAATAAAATATTTATTTTTTACGGCATTATGCAAGCCTCAAAACATAATATTTTTATTTTGAAAATAATTAATTAAATAATACATAAAATTAAGTTTTATTTGCATATTTCAAATTTATTAAATGAAAACTATTAGGCCTCTAAAAAGTAGTGCATAAGCTGAGCCAATGACTTTCTTGAAAGGCACTTAATATTTAACAAACTTAGAAAGTAAATCAAATTTTTCAAAGCAAGAAACGAAAGCCAATTAAAAAATGTATAAAGTTTATTGTCCGATTGATATCAAACAGTCAGAGTTTTATCGCCTCATTTTTTATTAATATTAACCTATTTTTTTTATCTTTTTTTTGATAACTTTTTGACATTAGAGTCTTTTCATTAGTATGTAACCGTCATAACTTTTCCCGTATCACAGTTTTTTTTTTATTCAATTTATTATTAAAATTAAAAACATGTTATATATTATTAAATTAAAAATAAATTATTTAAAATTTTTTCACAAAATTTAAGCTGTAGAAAACCTCGCGTACTTTTTTCGTCTTCCAAAGAATATAAGTTAAAAAAATAAAATTATTTTCTGATTTCTTAGTTTTTTTTTTTTTTTTATCGCTAACCCGAATTAAATCTGATCGATTTAAAATTCGTCCAATAACTGACCAAACGTAAAAATGTTTAAGCTTTTTATGTCATCTGACAACGAAAAAGCTAACAATAAATGTTCTCGTATTATTATCAATTGTCGAAATTGAACTTAGTTTTACACATTAATGAAAAAAAAAAGTAAAATAAATATAAGAACAAATAACGTTATGATACACTTCGGTATTATTACTTTTAGCAATTTTTTTTTGTTAGGATCAAATAATTAATTTGCTCAATCGTACAAAATTAATATGCATAGTGAAAGCTTTTTTATTTCATATAAAATTTTGACCTGGATTTTTTCTTCGCTTTAGGTAGAACTAAGAGTAGGGATGGTTGTGAATAAAATCAGAATAAAATTAATCTAACCATTCTTTATACTATCGATGCAAAACCAATTTAGTTCTTAAAATATAAATATTCTTTCGAATAGTATTTTTTAAGATTGCCATTATTAGCCAAATTCTTCATGAATTATGATTCAATTTGAGCAAATCATTTTACAAATAATTAAAAAAAACAATTGCAATAATTTTACTTGCAAATAGTAATTGTTAATTTCGAAAACATTACAGAAGGCGAGTCATTATGCTTTTTAAAATATTGTGATCTCATTTTTCATTTACATAATGTTTGGTCAATGCAAATTCGGGTCTTTAATTTCAAATGTCATAACTTCAAAATTTGTATTAAATTCGCGATTTGATAGAAACATATAAAATAAAACATTACGTTTAAGTTTTTTAAGAGATTTTTAAAATTGATTGTATGAGTTATAAAATATAACAAAGTGTGTTTATAATTCACTTATAGTTGTTATAAAAAAAAAAAAAGATTTTGATAAAATAAAATAAAAAAAAAAAAATGAAAAAATGATAAAGTCTATAAAAGAAATTCATTTATATTTGTTTATTTGTAAATTAATAACATAAACAGTATATAATTATTATTAAATATACTATTAACCAAGACTTCATTTGAATACTTAAAAAAAACTCAGTTAACAATAGTGTCTCTTGGAAAAGTCATGGCAAAAAGTTATTAAAAATAAAAATGCAAATCAATTGTAAATAAAAATAAAAACATTAAAATTATTTCATATAATATATACATACCTGTATATAAAAACTTTCAATTATGAGCAAAAGGATTAAGAATTTTTGGTGAGTATGTATTTTGAATAATTTTTTTTTCGAGATATTTACAAATCAAATTAGAAAGCATTTATATAGCAATTATGTAGAAAAATAAAATACATTCTATGATTTGAGCATAAAATTAAATTCAAGAATTAATTTACATATTAAGTATCTTATTTATCAAATTGTATGGTCAGTGTCGGTTATGACTAATGCAGAACGTAATTTTAGATACATGTAACGATTAAACATTATTTTTACTTGATCGTTTTGTAAACTGAACCAGAGAAAATTTTTTATTTTTTGCGCTTTTGGACTTTTTTTTCGTATTTCCAAAGCGATTTTTGAGGGTTTACTTCATCATTCATTTTTGAGATTTTAAATTATCGACATTCAGCCTTTCAAACAGCATCACTCATTTTTGCGAAGCGTAAAAAAAAGTTGAAAAGTAGACTTTTGGGAAATAATTTTTTTCTCTAAATTTAATTTTATTCATTCATTCATTCATTTATTTTTTCCAAGCTGATATAATACATTTACATTATAATTACTTATATTTAGAGATTTAGTATCCTATGCTACTTTACTACTAAGAAATATATGTTATTACATTATGACTAATTTTATATTTTTATCGAAACATTTAATATAGGAAAAAATTTAATTTTAAAATAGGTGAAAAACAAAGTTCTTTTCAATCAGAAAAATAAAAAATTGTTTACATAAAATTAAAAAATAAAATTTATGAATTAATTAATATCATAATTTAAATTTAAAATATGTAAGACTTCAATTGATTAATAAGATCGCGTGCATAATTTGCAAACAAAAATTTCAAAGTTTTGTTTACACAAAACACATCTAATTCTTCTCATACATGAAAAAATTTCCTTTTTAGACCATTATTTCTATTTTAAATATCCACCTATCTTAAAATGAAAAACAAATTATTAATATTAATAAGTCTTAACACAAAAGATGTCATAGATTTTCATAAATATATTGCTTTTAGCATGCTCTTATGATCAAAAATAATAACATTTTAGGATATATATATTTATGTTTGTATATGAATTTAAAAAATTATCGTTTTAATTTTCATTTACATATGTATACAAACTCTACATGTACACACTATTGAAATATGTATATTTTACTTATAATAAAGAACTTAGAGCGTCTTTTCTTTTAAATTATTCTAAGAGTATATACCTTATGTATTTAAATTAAGTAGATCAGGGAATATTCTTTAGCCTATTGAAAATAATCAGTATGATCGTTAATTCTGAAATACGGAGAATAAACAAGAATATATACTGCAATTGTGGAGTCAATTTCTAGTACTTTTCATTATCATATTCAACAACAACAATATAAATGAAAAAAATTTTCCTGATATTTCAAATGATTAAATTCATTTTAAGATAGCAAATTTTTGGTAAAAATCCTTTTCTAAATTTTTTTTAAATTCTGATAGTTCTATTTTTTGTTTATATATCAGGGGTGGAGAGCTATACCAACTTTGGGAGCCACATTTATGAATTAATTTTTTAAAGAGCCATTTATAATTTCTATTATACATATATATAGGATTAATCAACTGAATAATTGTTCAACTATTGACTTTTGGAAACAGGTTCCGGAACAGAAATATCCTAAAATCAAAGATTGTGCACTCAGGCTTATATCTATTTTCGGTACTTCGTATTCTTGCGAGTCGTTGTGTTCAACACTAAAATTTGTTAAAAATAAGTATCGGTCCGTTGTAACTGATAAGCATTTAACTGAGCTGCAGCGAACTTCCCGAACAGGTCATCAACCAAACTTAAGGGGTTAACTGCTAAATTGGACAATACCCGTAAGGCATCAACAAGTAAATGTACTTTCTAAACTTTTTCTATTTATTTACATCGATTTTAATTTTTTAAATGCCAAAAGAAGCGAAATTTTATGAACTTTAATCTCCACATAAATTTGTATATTAAAGATATTTTGGTTTTTGAGCTAGAGCTTCGGTTTTTCTTATTATTTTTTTTATGTTTTGTATAAACTAAACTCTAAAGAAATGAATTTGTATAATTTTGTCTAAATGAAAAATAAAATTTTGTTATTATATATTTAATAAAAACATTTAATTTTTTTTTTATTTATTCTATAAAAAAATTTCTTATAGGAATTATTACAAAATGTGCATAAGAACCATTCCAATCGACTTCAAGAGCCTCATGCCAAGTTATGGCCACCTTATGATATATATGGTTAAATTAGAGTGTTTTCAAAAAACTAAAAAAAATTGTTTTAGTTTCGTATTTTTTATTTTACGGCAAATCAACTTCAAATATACAAATTCTTAATTTCGAATTTAAACTCAGAAACAAAGACAATACTTAGTCTGCAATCACCTAATTTAGGAATATTGAAAATATGGAACTCAAGTTGGATTGAATTATTTATTTTTATTGTGCTTGAATTTTATATAAAAAAATATATTTAGTGTTTTACAATGTTGTTATATGATTTCAGTTAATTGAATATTTTTTTAATTATTAAATATATTAAAGCTGAAACAATTTTTTTTTTGGACCTAAATCTAAGAACTTAGAACTATATTATTACTTAGTATATTTTTATACTATACACACAACACACATTATTTATAAATCTATTTCAATGTAAGCTGTTCCATTCTCATGAACACAATGATATTGATGTAAACAGCATTCTGGATACGAGCGTCCAAACCCAACTTTCTCACCAACTACACAATTAGTTTTGTAATCTAATCTGAGACAGCTAAAAGAACAAAAAAAAATTTAATTAAATAAAAAAAAAAATTATAAAAAGAAATGTTGTCATCGACGATAAAATTTATAAGCAGTTAGCTTTCGTACTCCTGAATGAATTTTGATGAAAATTATAATATATGGGCAGAGCAGAGGTTTGATTTAAATTCCGATAAAAATTATTTTACGGCTGTTTCTAAGCATTTTGAGATTTCGATGAGAAAGGTGAAATTTTAATCGCTAAGTTATTTAGACCGAAGTGTGATTATAAATATATTTATTTGCGATATAATTTTCCAATAACTTACTCATGACCACTAATCCAACCATGTTCATCGCAAATAATTTTTGTACATTTTCTTCTGACAATATGCTCTCCGGGTTCATAAATTTGTTCATCATAATGACATGCACCGGGATATTCTGAATCAAACAAGAAATTTATTTTAATGTAAGGAATAAAGATATAAGTAATACGTTTGCGCAAAAGGGAAAAATCTTACACTCGCAGACAAATAATTTTGAATTATTCCAACTATGTAACTATATAGTCTTTTAAGATATCTTAAAGACGAAAAGCGCGTATAATTTTCTAAAAATATAGCATTGTAAATATACTACTATTTAGATTTTACAAAATTTAAGTTAGATATTAATTAAGCAATCCTGAATATAGATACTATATGTATTAAATACGCTATTAAATCGGAATTTATTAACAGCACCTTCTCAATAATTAACTTAAAAATATTTGAAGTAAAAGTTTATTGTCTTTATGTCTCAAAAATAAACCACTTCAATATTTAAGTTATTTTGATTTATTTTGAACAAAAAACTAACTTCAAAATTTTGTTCCGAAATTACACATATATAACTCTGTTAGAGGAGGTACTATTTTTAAGTTGACATTAACTAAATTAGTGTTCGATTTTAATAAAAATTAAAACTTTATGCTAAAAAGTATTTGTTAATTGTTAAACTATGTTTTTATATTAGTTATGTGCAATTTATACCTGGATGACTTCCATTTAAACTAAATACTTCTGATGCGACATAACATATCAGCGCCAAAAATAGACATGAGAATAGAAATACTTTCATTTTTTTTTAATTCAAATTTTTAATAAAAACAATAACAATAATAATAATATTTCTTCTTATGAACCTTATTGATCAACTTCTAAATATTTAATAGGTTTTAATTTTAAGAATCAGACGAGTTTTAATAAGAAACTTGGAGTTCACAAAAGTACAGAATCAAAATATTGAATATCAAGTTTTCATAATTAAAAAAACATTAATTAATATGTAAATCTCTTTTATGATTTTCATGTTTGAATAATTAAGTTAATATTTAAAAAAAAATAATTTATTATTTAATTATGTCTTGTTAAAACAAAATACCAAGAAAATTTAGATTGGAACGCAAAAAGTGTTGTTCCAAAAAAAAATGTCACCGTAGAAAAGATTACATCATTTGGGGAAAAAAATGTAGAATGATTTTTCATAAATGACAGGAAAAAAAGGTCTTATACTTCCTGCAAATGATTTGATTGATTAAGTATAATGTATGTTTGAAAAAGAAAATTCTTTAAATCTCATTGATGGACACCCTTCAGAATCCTATTCAAAGTACGTTCTGCACTTAAAATATAAGATATCGAAAATGATGTAATTGTTTTTAAATACAAAATATTAATTTATTAATTGACAAGCGAAAAAAAATAATCGTATATCCTGTTCTACAGATTTAAGAGGTATATCCTGTTCTACAGATTTACGAGTAATAAGAATATCTTTCGTATTCCGAAATTTGTTAAGTATTTGTTTTTTTTTTGTAACACAAATTCATGTATAATTCATTTAATGATTTTATTTTTTTTATTTTTTCAGTATTTTCTTTCCTTTAATAAGTTTAATATGCTTGCCAGGCCATACACAGTCCAACTTGGTTGTACAACATGTTGACAACATGGCAAGTTGTATCGTGTGTGGGCAAGTTGACAACTTGTTGGCCGACCGATTTGACGGTTGGAAGTTGGTTGGCAAAAAATATAAAAATTTTAATTTTTGTAGGTTTTTTGTTGGTTTTTTGTTAAAGTTGTCTAGTGTATGGGCAAGTTGTCAACCTGTTGTAAACCAAAATGACGTTAATTGTTATTTTGAGTCAAAAATATAAACAAAGAGTAAAATTTAATAATTGTTTGAAATACTTTAATTATTTGGCTTTTTTTTTATTACTTATTAAAAATAGTATTATTAAAAAAATGTTGTTTACTTTGAAATTTTATTATTAGCGTTAAAAAAAAACCAAAAAAATCAATAAATTTTTGACGGTTGAAGAATGGTTGCTAAACAAGTTGTATCGTGTGTGCCAAAACATACAACTTGTTGTCAACATGTTGTACAATCAAGTTGGACCGTGTCTAATAGTTTACTAAAACTATTTGAAATAAAAGGAGTACATACAAATTTTTTATTTTGATTACAAATATTTTGCATATGAAATAATAACTATTTTTGATCTGATTTTCACGTGTGTCTTTTGTTATCAAAAAATTAATATTAAAAATTTGTCCTTATATAATAATAGTTTTGGGAAATAGAATAAATAATTGGTTTTATAGTATAACCAGTGGTCGAAGTGGCAGGCTAAAAGTGGTGGGATGGTTAAAAAAAAATTTAAGAGCAGGTTGAGGCTCGTGGGGTTCCTATAGCTTTGTCGTTTTTAGTATAGAAAAATGACTCATCCAAACAACTTTATTTTAATTTCACCAGCTTCAACCCTTGCGTCTTTGTTGTTCCAAAATCATTTAATGAACTGCGAATAGAACATCCTACTCCACTTTCTTTAACTGCTTTATATTTATATGTTTCTAACTTTTCACACCATTGTGTTTCTGCCTGGTAATCTAGGAACTTCAAAGTATTTTAGCTTAATGTGTTAAGTACATTGATTTAAATGCCCTTCACCCTCCGCCTTTATATCTCCTGCTGTTCTTCAATTTTTATTTTTTTTATTAAAAAATTTAACCCTTTAAAAAAAAAAATTTGAAACAAAATTTGGAAGTTAACTAAAGATAGAGAATATTCAAAATTCGATCGGGTAAAAATTAAAATTTACGAAAAGCTGCGAAAATTTTTACAAAAAAAATTATTATATGGCCAAGTAACCAAAATATCTACTATTAACTATTTGAATTTTAAAAGTCTCATTTAAAATTATTTTTAATTTTTTTTTAATAAAAATTTTTAAAATTCATAAAAAAAATTATTTAAAATTTAAAAAAATATGTTCCGGGATGCATTTTTCCATCCTAAGAAGTGGTGGGATGAGTTTAGAATTATTTAAGTGAACCGGGATGGCATCCCACCCCTCACTTCGAGTACTGAGTATAACCATATAATATAATATATTACAAAAACTACTAAACATCTATTTATATAGGATTTATATTGCTCACTTCAAATCCGAAAATTTTATTTATTAAATTAAACTTAATAATTTTATTAATTAAGCTCAGGAAAAGGGTTTAGAAGAGCAATAAAAGAAAATCATAAATAAACCAAAAAAGGATTGGTGCGTCTAAATTAGTATCAGAAATATATATAAATATAAAATTCGAAAAGGCAATGAAATTAAAATACTTTTCATTTTGTAGTTATTTGAAAGAATATACTTTTTAAATTTTCTGTTCACCAGGATCTTCAATTAACTATTTTATTTTAATTTATTAACAGCCGAATTTTATATTATTCTACATTTGGATACTGTAGAAGTGTAGAAACGATTTTTGTAGCAGGATTGTAGTAAATGACATGGTTTAAAAAATTTAATCCTTGGCACCAAATTGTTTTTATTTATTTATGTATTTATAAATCTTGAAGCTAACAGTCACGACAATCTAATTATAAGCCACATTTTAGGAACTATAAAAAATTTTTGTATTTGAATGCAAACTATTCATTATAAAAAGTTCTAATTTGTTATTAACCAATTCTGATTTGTTGTTAACCAACTAAATAAAATTAAGTATTTATTTTTGGTTATGTTTTAGAACCAATTTCTTAAACAAAATATTGAGAATATTTTTTACAGAATTTTACAAACAAATTTAGATAAAAATGTGTTTCTAACAATAGTTGGAATTTGTTTAAAAATAGCTTTTTTAATTAAAAGTCTTATTAAATCAGCTTAACACTTAATATAACTTGTGGTGTGTAATATAATATTATATGTTTTGGATTATCACTCAAGTTTAACTCTACCTTGTGTTAGCCTCCTGTCGAAGTTCGATCTTTACCAGATTATATAATGTATCCATGTAGACTGTCAGGTAGATCATGCAAAAAGGAGATAAAAATTTGCATAATCGCTTGTGGATAGGTTAGGCAAAATTTATATTATATTAAATTAAAATTTTATCAATAAAAGGTATTTACAACTAAACTTTTCTTATGAGCACATTTTTTTAATTCAAGTTTTAATAAAATAAATTAAGATACTTTAGGAGGGGACCAATCCTGTTGTCGGTATTTATTTTTGATTTTCTTATTTCATTTTGTGATTTCATTATAAAAGTGTTATTATTTATTATAATCTGTTGAGATATTTTTAAAATTTTTGTAAATTACCTTAATAATTTTAATTACACTTAAATTATATTTTATAATGAGATTGTTGTCAATTTTTGTTGCGGTTCTTGGAATTGTTGTGGCTGTAACCGGAGCTGCTCAGGAATTTAAAAGTATGAACTACAAAAAGGTTAACTTCGAGACTATAAGTATACATTTTTTTTACATTGATCGGTCCTTAGTTTTTCAAGTTCAGCTATAAAATTCTTCATTAACACCATTTTCAAGTATATTTTATTAAAGGGAAAAAAGTTTCTCAATGTTTTTTTTAATGATTATCCTTTGGAAATTATGAAAACAAAAAATTTGGTTTACTGAATTTTTTCAAATTAGAAAATAGATGCTTTATGAAATTTATTACATATATTCGGACTTATTATAATTTCATATCGAACTATATAAGAGTATCGGAAACTTACCACACAAGCTTCTGATTGCAGTAGACTAAAATTAGTTTTACATGTTATCAAAATTTTTACTTCTAATCAAATCGGAAAAAAAATGAATAAATGGCCGAATCGTTTGACGTTCAACCCCGTACCATTTTCAGATAAAAAATTTAATTTAATAAGTAAAACATTTTTTTTTTTTAATTTGATTTACACAAAAAATACGGCCCATAGAAAATTACACGATCCCTTTAAGTCAAGTTATATTTATCGTATACATTTTCATCATTACTTCATGATTTTATATTATATTATTATATACAATGATATTAAAACGATTTTATATTAAAATAACTGCTTTGTGATTTGTCGTGGGATGATAAGAATTGTATTTATAAGTATTAATAGATTTCAACTCATAAATAAATAGGTTTGAATTTTTCTACGAAAGTATTTTAAATTTTATTAGCAACCTGTGTTTTTCTTATTGTTTTTCAGAGGGATGTAAAGTGGCTGGAGAATTTGTTCCTGTTGGTGGAACGATCCAACCATCCGGTAGATGTGAACTAGCTCAATGTAAGGGGAATAACAAGATTACAACTCAGGCGTAAGAAATTAAAAAAAAAAAATGAATTTCACTAAAAAATATAATATTCTATTAATATGCATAGATGCGCTGAAATGGGCTCAGGTGAAAGATGCTTCAAGAAGCCAGCTGATGTAAATAAACCATACCCCGATTGTTGTCCACAATGGCTGTGCAATTAAAAACTAAAATAAAAAACATGTGTAATAAATCCAATAAAAATATGATTTTCAACTATAAAAAATAAATAATTAAATTTTTATTTTTACATTTAAATTAAGACATTTAAGGTTTAATCCGATCACATGAAAAAAATTGTTATTATTCTTTTTAACATCAAATATTTATTTATTTATCATATACCTTATTAAGAATTATTATTTTAAGTATACGTAATAACTATTATATTGGTGAGTGAAAATCATATAAAATATTGCGTATCTTAATTTCTAAATATATATTATGTATAATTAACTTCATCCTAAATTTAAATAATTGTGTTTGAAATCAAAAGTTGTTTCAAACTATTTTAACTTTCAATTTTATATTGTTTAAATAAATGTGACAACAAAATAACAAGAAATTTAAAATTAACATAAATTTTAAATAAAGTAATTATCAAAAGAATAGGCAGAATAATATATATGTCTATAATTCTTTAAACTTTTAAAATAATAACTATAAAAGCTTAGATATATTTTGAATTAAGCTTCAGTTTACGAATTATTTTTTAAAGACTACTTAAGGTCAATATACTTGATTTGTGGACTGATTTGAAATAAATAAATAATTGAATTTTTTTTGCAATGAAAACAAATTTTTTATTATTTTGTATTTTTTTAATTAATATAAATTCAATTAATTCTGATACTTGGTCCGAAAGTGCAGTACATCCAGGTGATTAATTTAAACTAATTTTAAAACGCGGTCAAGGCCAGTGTCTAACCCAAAGTAATTTTTTTTATTGGTTGTTTTTTCATTTTATTGAAAAAATTTACTTTTAGTCACATTTCAAATATTTTTATATTATGGAAAACTTTTTAATTGATTTTACTAGAAAAAATAAAAGTTTTTTATTGTTTTTTACACTGATCTATACTTTCAATTTCCGTAATATAACTTTTAATTTAAAGTAACACATTAAATTTTATTCGTATAATAAAATGGCTTTCCTTTAAAATTTGGACCAAGAGAGTTCTTAACATTACATTTGAAAAGTGTTCAACAGATGTAGAAAATTGTAAAGACTGAAACGTAGTATTTCTCAGAGTTTTTCTTAAACAAAGTGACTATCTTTTTATTTTTGTAGATTATCCTGGAAAATGTTATTACAATAAAAATGCATATGATCCTGGAGAAATTCACATACCAAATCATTGCATTCGCTTAACTTGTTCGGCAAATGGATGGATAAGTGGACATAGTTGTCCAGAACCGAGCGCTGAATTGAAAAATTGTTTTCCTGGCCTGCCAATAGATCAAAGAGCACCGTTTCCAGAATGCTGTAAACGTAAATACAAATGTGGCAATAAAGAAAGTGGGCGCTTCACTACTATTGAATTTTCTTAAAGTAATATATTTAAAAAAATAATCAAGTAAATTAGTATGTTACATTTATAATATTTCATTAATAAACATGAAAATTCACTTTTTTTTTTAAATTTGAATATACAAAATTTGTTTGCAAATGTTTTTTTTTTTGATAATTCAATATCTATAATATTTAAACATAGTGTCTGCAGGTAGGTATAATCATAAAGTTTAACTTATGTTGTACATAGTATAAAGTGTATAGTCTATAGTGTGTACATATTTATTCTAATTTTTTTTTTTTAATTTTATAATAAAAGTTGAGATCGAGAACTGGAGACAAAGCACTTTCAATTATTTTATTTCAGTTTGTCCGATACAATAATACATTTTTATGAATAATGTTCTATTTTTACATCTTAGCACTATGATTACATTACTATACCACTAAGTCATGTTATTTTCGTCATGTTATTGTTCAACTGCAACTGGTTGAAAATTCTTTTCAGATATTCAGCTAAAGGATTTCGGTCCATATGATATATGTTTGCTCATATCTCTCACAAATTTAGATAATTTCCAACATTCGTGAAATTTGTGATTTCATTCTTCCGTGTAATATCTTTCATTTCCCATTTTAACATTAAATATTTAAATTAAAATTTTAACACCCTGTATGTAGCATATAGTACCTAGATCTATATAAATTCTTATCAGAAATAATAATACACCCATTGTATATTTAATATTTTTGTTTCCCCTCCATTTGTTTACTACAAATAAAATAAATATTTATTTACCTTTTTGATTATATTATAACAAACCTTTTTCCCCATCCTCGGTGTCGTGTTTTTTATTTAAATGTTTTTTTTTGTTTTTATTCCGTAGATTTTATCTCAATTTGAATTCTGCTAGAAATATTATTATTTTGCTCATCAAAAAAGAAGGTTAAAGAGCATTTCCAATATAATTTAAATAAAAATGCATTATCAGAAAATTAAAATTTCGTTAAATATTAAATTCCGTATTTGTTTATTTTTTTTTAGTATGGCATAAACTGATATTGGGGTAACATTTAAGTTTTGTTTTTTACATAAATAATTATATTTGTTACAAAAAATTACATAACAGATAATGAAATTGTTAATTTATTTATCTATTTTGATAATTATTTGTATTATTGAATCTATTTCTTTGGCAACAAAAGATGATGGTAAATTTATATTAAATAACATTAATTTGTGAAATTATGTAACTTTGTTAATTGGAAAATTATTTTCAATTTATTTGGAAAACTTATTTTTCAAAGAAGAGAAAACTATTTAAAGTTAAAAATAATATACTTTAGAAATGTAGAACGTAAATAAAGAATATATAGATTTTTTCGCAATTTTATTCCCAAAATCAAGGTTAATTAAAATATTATTTTTGATAAAATTTTACCTTTTAACCTAACGAAAATACAATAATATTTTTTTTTTTAGAAATAAAAAATGATAAAGTTGAATGTTTTTATAAGGATTCGAATGGAAAAAATCGTACGCTAAAATTTTATCCAGCATTAAACTTGGGACAGACATTTATTGATTATATTGAACGTGGCTATCAGTGTAGTAAAAAAGTTACATGCCTCGAAACTTCTGAATTGAAAATTGAGCAGTAAGTTTTATTAATTTTCCGACAAAATATATTCATTAAATTAAAGTTCTAATTTTTAGTAAATTATTTTAGATGTTCTGATGTTGGAAAAACTTACAATATAAGTTGTAAAAATTTAGAAGAATATAAATTTTCGATTACTGGTGGTTTTCCAAAGTGCTGTTTGGAGTGTGATATTAATGACGGGGGCAAAGAAAAAATTGACGAATCTTTAAAATTAGATAATAAAGATGAAAAAGAAAATGATTTAAGAACATCAAAAGAATCTCTTAAAGCTGATAAGAAAAAACCATTGACGCTGAATGAAGCAGCCAAAGAAGAAATTTAAATATTTTGTAGAAATAAATATTATATCCTTACTGATAACACTTCATAAATAACATACATAAATTTCATGTTTTTATTACATTAAAGTTCAATTTAGTATATACGTATCAGATGAAAAATAGTTCGTTTATTGGATTTAGTTTAGATTTTGTCATGAATGGCTATTAATTGAGATTTAACATTTTCAAACAAAATGTTCTTTCATATTTCCTAGAATTTTAATTCACAACAACGTATGCTGGACAGACCAACATTAATTAGTACTAAAACTGATTCAGCGACAATCCTTAAATAAAAGGATAGATTTTCAGAAAAACAATTTCCAGAAAAAATATTCTCAGAATAGTAATTCAAAAAAAAATTCTTGAAAGTTAAAACTGACGACAAAATAGTACCTACTTTTAAATATTTACTCACAACTAATACTTTGAGCATGATTTTTACAAAATGATGTATATTTCATTGTATACACATGTAAGAACTGTTCTTTTGTTGCAATTTCTGGAGAAATTATTAATCTGAATAAATTTTCCTGTATAATTTTATTTCGGAGAATAGTCTGGTTACTTCAATTATTTAATAATCATTTTTATTTGTTTTCGTATAAGAAAAATTTCTTTTTACTTAATTCTGTAACGTTTTTTTTCCAATGATAAAGAAACATAAAAAATCATAGTAGGTACATTATATATATTTTTTTCTTACAACTTATTATAACTTATATTAAACACTATCATTATTACCAGCTTAGAAAATATTATATAACAATAAAACAAATATTTACAACTTATAAACTTTATAAACTTTTTTATAAACACAAAAATTCTTTTTGAACGTTAATAGCGTTTTCGGTAGAACTATATGACCGCTAAACATTATGGACCAACAGTTTCCTCGCTTTCGATTGTTTAGTCATAGAACTAAATTATGGTAATAAAGAAGCTTTTACATTAATTATTTAAAACTATTCTTAATCCTAATCACCATTTTATAGAACGGCTTGTATAACGATTCGTATTATGAATTACTTCGAGAAAATATTGTTTTGTCATTTAATAAAAATAAAAAATAAATGAGCTATGACGTTTAAAAGATTTTTATTTCTAAGGGGTATATAAAATTTTCACTTAATTGTTATCCATGACATCTAAACAACCGTCGGGATGACTCCTAAAACGAAAAAAATATTTGGTTTTCTTAAATGAAATTAAAACCATTTAAGGCTAATAAATTAAATCTAGCCATGCAAGTAATTTTGTTTTGAAATTTCACATTATTTTCTTGGAATTTTTTTTTTTTTGGCATAACATCAAGATCTTCGCGTTGTGCCAAATTAATTTTTTATTTCTATTTCTATTATCTATTTCTATTATCTATCCCGTACTACCGACAGTAATATACTTTTTAATGGTATTCAAATTTTAAATATGATGTTCAATCACTTACGTAAAAATATCAGCTGTGCCATCCGATCGACAGTCTATAGTTTGGCATTTGTATAGAGGATGAGGAGTAGCACCTGGTGATACGATCAAATCAGGACTTATATAACATTTCCCAGGATATTCTAAAAAATTAATAAGCATTATTAATTTAGTTTAAGTTATTCTTTACTTATACGTTATAATTTATTGTTGAATATTATTAACCCCTTCGACAAAATTAAATCATTGTTTTGATTTTTGTTTAATCTTGTACTGCTCGAAAATATGACATTTCTACGTCAATGCTAGGCTTGTTAACCTATAATATAAGCAATTTTTCATACGAAAATTAAAGAAACCTTGACTACACAACCAGGGGAAATTTGTTTATTTCCAATTTTTAAGAAAACAAAGAGAAAAAAGCTTTTTTGATTTTACTTCTTCAAAAAACATACCTGGATTTGAAAAATTTCCGGTGTAATATGTACTGGCAAATATTTGATAAAAATAATTTAAAATAATGAGAAATGCGATGAATTTCATGATGATAATTTAACTGAAAACTAAAAATTAATAGTGGGAAAGAAATATATTTAAATTTTTGGAAAGCTTCTAAAAATGACACTGAAGGTGAAAAACTACTTAAATCTGAGTTGAAAAATTTAGATTTAAGTGATCTCTACCAAAACACACAATAACAAATTAATGACAAATGCTGCGAGTATAAAGTGTTAATTGGTTAATTCATTCTGAAAAGCTTAGTTCGATTGGTGTGATGTACGGACAACTAAAATTCCACATATGGCTGTACACAGAAGATGTTTATGTAAACTCACTTTAACGAAGATCCTTTCTATATCATTGAAAAGGTGCAAGGAAGAAAAGTTAAAAAATGTAATATCTAGTCCTTTCTTTAAAAGATTGTGCGAAATACAAATTCTTCACATCACAACGTAAATATTTTTTTCTATATAGGTACATCAAATAATTCTAGACATTGTAAATTGTGTTGCAATAAAAATTATAATAAAATAATAAAATAAAATTATATTTTAATTCTTAAACGTAGAAATCAATCTTTCCAAAAGTGATAATGCGCTCAATATTATTTTTATATTAATTAATTCACATTATTAAAACGGGGTTATCAGCAGCGGTTTCAATTTTTTACAATAATAATACATTCAAAAGTTATTTTAATATTCATTATTTCTCTTTTCTTAAACAAAAAAGAATCAACATTACATCAACGTTATCTAAAAAGTAATCTTTATTATAAATAAGTAATTTACTCTAAATGTAGTTCAGTAAAATAGTAATAGTATTAGGTATGTTTATAATTTTTTTGCATTTCTTTTCCATTTGGAAAATAGCTGGTAATTATTGTAAAATATATATACATATATTCATTAACGAATTAATTCAATTTAGATTTTTATTACTACCCTGTAAGCCTATAAGTCTGAAAACGTTTGCATACAGCATAAAATAAAATGTTTTGAATGTAACGTTGACATCGATAAACAAAAATACTCTATTATACAAAATCCGTTTCTGAAATTATTATGTCCAATATTGTTATAATCGTGTGAGCAGATAAGAAGCATACATTGAAATATACAGAAGATATAGTAATATAGTTATGCGATCTGTCAGTTTTTTCAGTGTACAATAAATATTCTCTCATCGTTATAGCATTGTTTTAGAAAACGGGGACTGACTGTTATACGAATTCCGTACCATTCCAGATTATAAAAATTTTATAAACCATTGCTAACATAATTATTGTTATAAATTAATAATATTAACATTATATCGCCTGCTCAGAAATGAAACAACGTATAATGAAAAGTATAGTTTCGAGTAATTTGAATTTAAAGATTTGAAAATTTAAAAAAACGTATGAAAAAATATCAAGTAGCGTACAATTTTCATCTAAAAAACACATTTTAATCAACATTAAGAATATTGCAAAGTAGTTGTACTCATAAAATCGAGTACGAGGAATCGAATGGTGCTATTGTCAAATAATGACGTATAAATGTCATACGTTGTTTCATTTCTCAGCAGACGATATATTCAAGCATTTAAAAAACCAGTATAAGATAATCGTATTATCAAGAAGCAATTAATATCATATAGTTATAAAAGACCTTTTTTAAATGAATCAATTCAGTTATTAACAATATTTAGAACACTGAATATTAAAAATTAAAATGAAATTCGTATTGAGCATTGTTGTTATATTTGCTTTAGTAGCGGTTGCATTATCCAGCAACGTAGTTGCTAAAGACTATTCAAATTCAGGTATTTGTCGTATAACTTGTCCTACAATCATACTATTCTGTTTACATTGTTTTTAAACAAAATTTTCGCTGAATTATCGTATACAATGTTATACAAAGAGACATTATATGTTTTCCATCCACTTTAATAATTAATCAAAGATGAATTACTACGCTACCATTCAAGATGTTTAACTGCTTTCTCATAAAATTAAATATTCGCAAAAAAAAAAAAACTTCAAAACAAATTGACTTCGGACTTAGGATTTGCAGTTTTTATTTATGTTTTCTTTATTTCTAAAATTAAAAAATATTTGTAGAACATCCTGGAAAATGTTATGTCAGCCCAGATGTTATATTGGATCCTGGTCAGACTCACAAAGTTGCTGACTGCATTTTTATTGACTGTCATGAAAATGGTCAAGGAGATTTAATTGCGTAAATTGAAGAATATGAAAAAAAAATTATGGAAATAAATGACTAATTTTTATATATTTTAGGAGTAATCCAGCTGGTTGTAGAAAACCTCCACCTCCAACTCCTTCTCATTGATTGAAATTAAATCTTCATTATTATATACTGGAATTGAACTAAATATCCCAAATTTATAATATTTATTTGTAACAATTTAAGTTTAATATGTTAAACGTCCAAGCCGAAATTATATCCATATTATGTAAAAAATTTTATTAATTAAATATTAATTAAATATATGTAAAATAATTGTAAATATATTTTCTCTAAAAATTATATTGTGTTAAAAAGAATTTTAATTGCATTATCATTAGGTTTTTTGTATAATCTTTTTAATGTCACTTCACTTCCAATATAGTAAGTAAATACAATATTCGTACCCTCGTATGAAAATAATTTTATGCTGTGAAAGTTATTACAATTTTTAGTTACAGATAAAAAGCAAATACATTTGAGGCAGTTACGGGATTCAAAAAAGTTTTCGGTCCGCTTAAGAAAATGGGATATACATAGGAACTTTTTATAAAATGTTCAAATCCTCAAAAAAAGTTTTTTATATTTTTTTATTTTTTTATTCCAATGACCTTTCCATAACCTATCTTCATATTTTCCACTCCATGTAAACCCATCTATCTTTAGCATTTAGCTTAATCTTTCCAAAGCAGACTTGCTTCCATAACATAGGTGAAGGAAAAAAATATTTTTCAGATAAATAAGTAAAACATTTGTCAAATTTTCTAGAATTTCTTATTAGTTTTTCGTTTAGGCTATATCTAAAAAACATTTTTTTGGGTATTGGAACCCTCAAAAAAAAAATGTTCTTTTGTTTAACTTGAATTTATTTATCTCTAAATATAACAGAATAATATAATAATATACTATTCCCTTGATTAAATGACTGTGCGCTTGTGGTGCTTATATGATAGATATATATATTAGCCGTCATATCTTTATTTATTGATTATTAAATAATTTTTATTTCAAATAAAATAAAAATTTGTAGTTTTCATATAAATATGCTAATGCAAATCAATATTTTATATTCTTTTCGTGGTTTATAAATTGCCACGTTGGAGCTGTCAAAACAGTGAATTAATAATATTAAGAAACCGTTGTGAAGCGGCTGCCTACAACGAGTTTGAGCGAAGTTTTATGACACAAATTTGTTTTTAAAACCTTAGTCTACTTTTTTTTAGTACGTTGAGAGACTTTGATAAAAAAACTCTATATATAAAAAAGAATCTAAAGCGAATAAATTAAAAAAAAAAAACAAAAAAATGTAAATATGCATACATATATTAAAACAAATTAAAATAGAAAGAAAAAAATTAAAAAAAAAAAACAAAATTAGAACCATTTTTCCCCATCTTCTATAGTTGGCTTTGAGTATTGTGAAAGACGGACATGCGTTGTACTCGGCATGGGATGAAATTGGCATGCGGTGAAGTTGCAGTGCGATGTGGCATGCGGTGACATGTGTGAGGTGAAATTGGCTTGCGGTAAAGTTGACGTTCGATGAAGTTGGAAATAGTCGTCATGAAAATGCGCGCATTGATATATGTGCGGTGAAATATGCTAGGTGAAGTTTTTGTGGTGACACCGGTTACATAAAAATTTACATTTTTACCAAGGAAGTGGTAAGAAAATTATTTAAAAATTTTAAACTAAAATGATATAAATGTTAAAATTGACTCTTAAGCCATTAATAATGTTATTATAAATTGATAATATTATATAATTTAATGGTTTTTAAAGCTTCTAAAAAACCAGTATATGATAATCGAATTATCAAGAAACAATTAATATCATAGTTATAAAAGAACTTTTTCTTAAATAATTCATTCAGTTATAAACAATATTTAGAAGATTAAATATTAATAAAAATAAAAATGAGATTCATATTGAGCATTTTTGTTATCTTCGGTATAGTCACGGTTGCATTATCTAGCTACATGATTGTTAAAGATTATTCAAATCCAGGTATTGGTTATATAAGTTGTCTTATAGTCATACTATTCTGTACACATTTATTTAAGCGAGTTATTACCATAATTCTTTCTTTAAACAAAATTTTCGCTGAACTATACAAAATTATACAAAGAGACATTATATGTTTTTCGTCCACTTTAATAATGAACCAAAGATAAATGTTTACAAAAAAAACTTCAAAACAAATGTACTTCGGACTCAGGATTTACAGTTTTTATTTAGTTTTTTTAATTTCAAAATTAAAAAATATTTGTAGATCATCCTGGAAAATGTTATGTCAGCCCAGACGTTATATTGGATCCTGGTCAAATTCATAAAGTTGGTGAATGCTCTTTTATTCATTGTCATGAAAATGGTCAAGGAGATATGATTGCGTAAATTGAAAAACATAAAAAAAAAATTTAGAAATAAATTAAAAATTCTTTTTATTTCAGGAGTAATCCAGCTGGTTATAGAACAACGCCACCTCCCCCTCCACCTCCAATTCCAACTTCAGCTCATTATTAATTTAAAAAAAAAAAAAGAAACTAAATGGAAACTAATTCTAAAAAGAAACTAAAAAGAAACTAAATGGAAACTAATTCTTCCAAATTTATAATATTTATTTGTAACAAATTTAAGTTTAATGTTAAATGTCAAAACCGAAATAATATGCATATTTATATTATGTAAAAACTTTTATTAATTAAATATATTTATGTACCTATATAAAGGAGAAATTATTTTTTTTATTTCGTGAAATATGGGAAAGTCAATCGGTATAGGACGATCAACTTGATACGGCAACGATCAAATTGCTCCCAAATAATTGTAAACACATTTTCTCTAAAAATTATATTAAGTATGTTGAAATCGGTATAAGCAAATGAGCAAAAAAAAAATAGTCATCTGTATAATTTTTTTTAATATCTTTCACTTCACTTCCAATATGATAATTAGATTCAATATTCAAACACTAATAATTTCGGCGATAAAAAGAAACGATGGAACATTTAACAACCATATAGTTCGCACCCCTTACAAATGTAATATAATTGCAAAGATATTAGCAAAATCTATCTATATTTACTGTTCCGTAAAAACTCATCTATCTTTAGCTTGATCTTTTCAGGCTTGACGCGAGCATACTTTGTAAAATCATATAATAATATTTGTACACTTATTGGGCTCTTTCCCTAGTATTTACATATATCACAGGTAAATTGTAATGGTTCGTTTATGTAGGGATTTCACAGTCCCTACATAAACGAACCATTACAATTTACCTGTGATATATGTAAATACTAGGGAAAGAGCCCAATAAGTGTACAAATATTATTATATGATTTTACAAAGTATGCTCAATCGGGTGTTGCGAGCCTTAAAAAATTTTAAGGAAACGATTTGAACAAATTTGTGTGAACTGTTTTGTTAGAGAAAACATAACCTAAATTTTAGCTTCATCTGTATTTAATTTAAATAAAAATTTAACATTTAAATTTTCAAATTTTAAAATGAAATTAAAAACTAGTAATAAGTATATTAAATTTTGTATTCAGTAGAAAAGGTAGATCTAAGCCTAAGCTCTGTAAGATTTTATAACATTATGTTTATGCAAATGAATTTCAAATAAATAAACAATTTTATAAAAAAAAAACACTCTTAATTTTATGAATTATGTCTTAATTTTTCGAGAGTATCTGAATTTTATTTTATATCCTTATTTATATAAACATGGGATTTCCAAGGTTTTTTTTATCATTTTCATTCTTATACAGCCTTAAAATAAAATTATTTAAAATCCCTTGTGTAAGTCGCCGGGAAAGACGGAAGTATGAAAAGTAAAAAATATATTCTTATTTCTGAATTAATGAAAAAAAATTTTTGATTAATTATGCTATATAATATAATTAAAAATTTAGATTTTTGCCGAGAAAGTGATAAGAAAATTGTTTAAAAATTTTAAAACAAAATGACATAATTAAATGTTGAAATTCACTCTAAAGCCATTAATAATATTTTTATAAATTAATGGTTTTCAAGTGTTTAAAAAACCAGTATTGTATTATATTCGCATTTTCAAGAAACGATTATAATCATAGTTATAAAAAGAACTTTTTTAAACAATTCAATTCAGTTATTTGCTCAGAATTTTAATTGCATTATCATTATGTAATCAGAATCAGAATAAGAAAAAAAAAATGTTTAGTGTACAATTTCGTTAATGTCAAAACCAAATGCCAACATTGTAATGCACAGATGCAAATGCAATATAAGTACATTCGTATAAATATAATTTTATTTTGTGAAAATCATTATCCTTCCTTTTTTCGAATTTAAAATGTGACAGAAAAATTATTTTTTAAAAGTACATTTTCAGGTCATTAAATGGCGAGTCGCAGAAGTTAACCAGTGAAGGTTTTTGAAACATGATTTTTTCAAAGATATTTAAACATGATTTTTGAAAATGTTAAACCAAAACCCTTATTTAACAACAACAATATTTTATACTAGAAACTTTAATTGAAAAAATGATAATAATTCAAATATAAAATAAATTTTTTTTGAAACGGAATGAAATTTATTATATAAGACAATCAATTATTTTATTTGATTTATCTTAAATCTAACTAATCAATGGATCAAATTATTAAATATAAAATTAAGAAAATTGAAAATTTCAGAAATGAAAAAAAAATTGATTAATAATTAGAACAAGATCTCGACTTTGATGCTATACTAAGAAGCCTAAAGCAGTATATAACTATTGAACTGTCCGCTTAATTTCAATCCTTTGAATGCTGAGATGTGCGCAATCTCGTTTACTTTCACCTCGACTAAAGAATGAGATTCAAGGGTTTAAATAATTGTAATATAAACTTTATAAATTTCAAATTTTCTTTAAAGCTATAATGGATTTCGATCAAAAATAGTGTGTTAAGTAGATATACAAGTCGATTCGAGTAGCTTAAAAAAATATTTAGAAGAAAGGTTCGGATTATCATTATATTCTTTTATGATTTTCAAAATATTTTAAAGAGCAAGGAAAACGTCATAAAATCAGTCAAATTATATACTCATTTTTAATTGACTTAATTAGTAAAAATTATTTTACCAAAAAAAGATCAAAAAATATTCTTAAAAAATTAAGTTACCGTTTTTACTGAATTGAGATTACCGATTGGAAGAGTTACAATTAGAGAAAATTGAAAACAAATTGGATAGTAATAGTCGAAGAATTTACTGTAAATCTTCTTAGTCTTAATTTTAAAAATTCGTTATTTAATGGATTTATATATAATAAACATTTTAGAAATTATTTTCTATTTTTCAAAATCTTTTATGCTATTCAATTTTTAATACAATAACTAATATACAAAGTTCACAATGCAATGAGAGCCGATGATTTTATTACAGGGTAAGTTGGGTGAAACGGTATACCTTTTTTGAAATCCATTTCTCGGTGAAAAAATTTTTTTTTTTGCTTGAAACAAAAACAAATTCTTTTATTTTATTAAAATTTAAATTATATAAATTGGTTGAAAAAAAAACCCCTTCTAGTGAGGGTGACATGGCACAGCAGTCAGAGTATTTTATTTCATACATCTTTATTTCATACACCCTATAAAAATTTACCCCCACCATATATTATACCATATTGTTTCATAATCTTTGTTTTTTTTTTTAAGCTGTACTAAAACAAGTATATGCGAATCTTATAATAAAAGAACTCTAATTAATTTTAGCTATAAATAGAAACTTGCAAACTAATTGGGTATCAGTTATAAAAAAATTTTAGAACACTTTAAATATTAAAATTAAAAATGAAATTCGTATTGAGCATTTTTGTTTTTCTTGCTGTAGTCGCAGTTGGATTAACTAGCACTGTGTTATCTAGAGATTACTCACATCCAGGTAGGAAACGCTTTTTATATTTAAAAAAGTATTCAAAATCAAACCGTTTCTTCAACAGAACTCTCTGCTAAAAGTTTTAATTATTTTTTCTGGAAGTGTATTGTCGTTTATCCCTTTTCTCTCTAATCAAACCGAAAAATTAAACGTTCACGTTCTTTCTTTTTATATATAACGAATACGTAAAGTATAAAATCTAAGTAAATCTAATTTACAAAAACTAATATATTTTTTCATAATTAAATTCACAAAAAAAAAATTATAAAACAAAATAATTTCGATTATAGACCATCCTGGAAAATGCTATGTTAATGCTGATGTTATATTAGATCCTGGCCAACATCATAGTCTTGGTGATTGCCTTTCTGTCACTTGCCATGAAAATGGTCAAGGAGATTTTATTACGTAAGTTGAAAATAAATTTTTTTTATTTATTAAAATCAATAAATTATGTACTAATTTTGTATTTAATTATTTAGGAGCAGTCCAGAAGGCTGTGGACCACCACCACCAACACCAAGACCACCACCAGGACATTGATTACTCTATATAAATATTTAAATTAATTAGTAGAATCCAAGATTATGTTTTGTTCTTAAAAATTGGAGAAGTAAAAACTTTCATTTATCAAAAATTTATCTATGTACAATAAAAATATTTTGGGTTTTTATTATTTCATTAAATAAATTAATAAATGAAAACGAATTTAATTTAATTTATTTAAAAGAACATTTTTATTTAATGATTAGAGGATGAAAGAGTGTACTGAAAAACAAAATTAAAATTTAGATGTTTTGTTTCGGAAGACAGTTAATTACGATTTTAATGCATTTTGTCATTCAATTTTCAAACCAAAAATGTCTATTATTCTAAAGCAATTATTTAAGAAAAAGAAATTGCTAAATGAAATGATGATTCTTGGAATAGCATATAATAATAAAACTTATTTATCGTCTGATTATTAGTAATAAGAATTTGAGAAAGCTTGGAGCTTGCATCCATGTTTCGTTCTATTCCTACTATAAGTATAAGTTATTTTGACTTTGAGTAAAATATGAAAAAATAAGAAATCATTGACAATCCTAATTGTTTTCGTATTTATAATTTGTTAATTTCTAATTAAATTTTTCTTATAAAAGCAGTAAAAAGTCGGGAACTATTCCAAAAATAAAGTGCGATAACTTTTAAGTGCATAAAACATAAAGTTTTCTTATTTTTATTTTGTATGTGAATTACAATAGTATAGGTCAGTTGAACAATCAGGAAGAAATTTTGTTATAAAAACCTCACAGATTTTTTTTTTTAAATTACAAAATGTTGATATTAAAGTTGAGGTTTTATCTTTCAAAGTAGCGCTTTTCATTTACATATTTTGATTTGTTAATTTTAAATTCCTTTCCAGGTAGTAGGAATATACAATGCGAAAGACATGAATATCACTTTCGATTTTTTATGATTCACTGAGACAAAAAACGTGCTAAAATCAAATAAAAGTGCATAAAATCAAGTATTTTCTGTAACAACAACCGTCCAATAACGGTTTTACTAAAGTGAATGCCTTTTAATTTAATCCAGTTTTTTAAAGGAGAATAAAAAAATTTTTTAATTTATATTTTTTTTAATTTTTATTTATTTCTTTATTTATTAATTTTTATTTATTTCTAATTTCTAATTTTATTTCTCTGAAGCCTTTTCTTATTATTATTTGTTGTTGTTTTCTGTATAAAATACTAGAACTTGACTCCAAAAGTCGTAAAATTTAGTACGCCTTTTTTGGCTTACTGTATGTACATTGCTTAGTGTACAAAACAAAATTCAAATTGAAGTTAAAGAATCTTTATTAACGTTTAAGATAAATTCCGGAACATTCTCAAAACTGTCAGCAGCGTAATCTAGAACTACCATGCGCCCCAAGATAAGAACAACAGAAAGAGATAACTTCTCTAACTTTTAATTAACTTTGTTATTATTAAAATTTTTGATTATAAAAAAAAAATTAAAATTACAGGGTTAAAATGACAATTAAAATAATCTAAGTAATTTCATTGAATTGGGCTAAGTACATACTTTATATACCTATAGGTTATCAAGTAAAAAAGTTTCGACTCTAAAAGTGAAAGTATTGAGCGGGAAAGCAAAGTTATGAACACATTTAAGTTTTGATTCAATGAATAATTAAATAAATTTGACCTTTCGAGATATCCTGCATCAATTTTGAATAGTTGAAGTAGAAATTTATAATACAAGTAGCTGATCGTCCACGCGGCGGCATGCGGTGCATCGCAGTTGAATGAAATATATATATTTTATATTTTATGTTTATCTGATTTTTTTAATTTGAATAATTTTTATAATTGTAATGCTCGAGGGTTAATCGTGATTCGATATGATCGAGGGATGGTCTATGACATCAGATTTGAGGGAGGTGAATTTTATTTTTAATACATTTTTATTTGAAAGTTTCATGTTTAATCTCCTATAGATTTTGAGTTTTTAGTCTGACATAAAAAAAAATATATATAATTTAACACAAATAATAAACAATAAGAAAAAGAATTAAAAAATATGTAACGTACCTACAATATACTTATAATAAAAATAATTATAAGATTATCTATAAAAAAAAAAACACAACACGAAAATTCTACGAAAAAATTGGTTACCCTATAATTGTTCCACCTCCATTAATAATAATATTATTAAAAATATAATAATTATAATATTGTTTCCTAATCTTTAATTCGTAGAAAAAAGAATATTATAATCAAGAATCAACTTCATATATAAGTAGAAATTCTAAATAATTATAATTTAGTTTTGAAAAATTATTAAAGCACTAAATATTGAAAATAAAAATGAAATTAACATTAAGTGTTTTTCTTATTTTCGCTGCAATCACGGTCGGGCTCTGTAGTAGCATAGTGAGAAAAGATTACTCACATCCAGGTAGAAATTAAATTAGGAAAAAATTAGTATTTAAAATCAAAAACTAGATATTCTCTTAGAATTTATAATTTCTGTTTACATTACGGAAGCTCTTTACGTACGGAAATTCTACATGTCTTAAAACGAATCTAGGCTAATTCATAGCCTAGCAATTCATCGCCAGCAATTCATCGTCAGCAATTCATCGTCAAGCAATTCATCGTCAAGCAATTCATCGCCAACCAATTCATCGCCAAGCAATTCATCGCCAAGCAATTCATCGCCAAGCAAATCATCGCCAGTAATTCATCGCCAGCAATCCATCGCCAGCAATTCATCGCCAGCAATTCATCGCCAGCAATTCATCGCCAGCAATTCATCACCCAGCAATCCATGATGGATTGCTTGGTGATGAATTGCTGGCGATTCATATTTTATGTTTTTTTTTTGGTTTCTTTTTTATACTTCGGCGAAACCAAAATTTTGCCGTCGAAAAATGTATGAAAATTTTGAGTGGCCATATCTCCGAAACGGGGCATTTCCGAGAAAAAAAAGTTTGGTTTTGGTGATTTGGGAACCGCCTCTACTTCCGCACCAAGTTTCTGCCACATCGGGCTAATTTTTGTTTTGTTTTTTTTTTTTTTTTTCATATTTCGGAGGGAAATTTCCATAGAAAAATGTATGAAAATTTTGAGGGGCCAAATCTCCCAAACTGAGCATTTTCGAGAAAAAAGCTTCTGTATTTAGTGGTTTGGGCACCGCCTCTACCCAATCACAAATTTTGAATTTCTGGCGATAAATTACTGGCGATGAATTATTGGCGATGAATTACTGGCGATGAATTACTGGCGATGAATTACTGGCGATGAATTGCTTGGCGATGAATCAGCCGCTTACGCTTAAAACATAACTTAGATTGAGATGAAATTCAATAAGAATTGAAGTTCAACTAAAAATCTATCTGTCTTTATAATTATTTTCAGAAGTTCTTGCATTTATAAAAATCTCAGAAATAAACGCGAGTATTTCGATTTCTATCTATTTTTTGGAATACATATACTTCAACTTCGTTTTTTAATTCACTTGTTGTGATTTCAGAAGAAAAGATTCTTTTCTCTAAATCTGTTTTGTTAATTTATAAATGATAGAACATAAACATACATTATATTACGATTTTAGATCATCCTGGAAAATGTTATGTTAGTCCTGATGTTATATTAGACCCTGATCAAACTCACAAAATTGCTGACTGTCTTTTCGTTCATTGTCACGAAAACGGTCAAGGAGATTTAATTGCGTAAGTTAAATTTTTTTTTTGTCAATGTCCAACAACCAATTAATTATTCATTTTAATTTATATTAGGAGTCATCCAGCTGGTTGTAGACCGACACCACCAAGACCAACCCCGCCACCACCACGTACATGATAACTTTAAAAAATGATAATAAAGCAATAAAAAAGTAATCCACAGACCACTACGTTAACAAAATTGTACTGTCGTGGCAGACTTAGAATCAAGTTTAGGTTTTAAGTTAAATGTTATTATTTTTTGTAAAATGTTTTTTATTTCAATAGTTGTTTATTTCCATGAATATATCTTAATGAAATGAAAATAAAAAATATATGTTGAAAATAAAATAAAATGAATAAGCATATTAAAATTCGAACATCTTAACTTCTTCGTAAACGGTTATTCAACCAATTCTAGAAATAATATCAAGATGTGAGACTGATTTATATTCTTCAACTATCTACAGTATTTTGGAGAAACTACAATTTTGTATTTAATCACTTTGGAATAACATGATGTTTACTAAACATTACTTTTATCGTCTGGTTCTTTTTTTTTTTGTAAAGGATAAAAGTTAGATCAAGCGATAAAATATGGCGTAAAATTGAAGTGACGGCCGTTTCTAATCATACTCAAGTTTAAGTATTAAGTGAATTTTTGAATCAGTGTTTGTTTAACGGATGTCTAAGGACGAAGTTTTTAAAATATTAAGTAGTACTACATTCACCTACATATAAAAGAATTTAATTTCAAGGATTTTAATATGAAGCAATAATTTAATTATTAGGTATATTATGTAAGTATTTACTTACTACAGTATTAGGGAAGTAGAAGCTTCTTAAAATTCTTGACATTAGAAGCTACTTAAAGTTCTTGAGGAACTGGGTTATCAGTTGACGTTAGATAAAACAAGATTTAAAATTAAAATTGGATTATTCGATCGTCATATGGATTAAAATATTGTCTGAACTTATATCTACTTAAAAATACACTTATCATGCTATCTGTAAATAAAATATTCAGTTTATGGTTTTACTATAAAAAAAAAAATATTCAAGAATGCTACGGGGTTTGAACACAAATAATTTTAATCAACAAAAAAATATTATCGGCTAATTTAGAGTATTCTGAAATGTTGAACAGAAATTCCTTTTTGTAACGATTTTAGGGGTTCCTTTTTAGAATACAATAAATGCGTAATCTTGTCTAACCTAAAGGTGAAAACACAATTGGGGCGACAGCGTAACGACAGCGATAGCGACTGTCAAAAACCATATATTTGTATGAGAATGAAACAATTGAGGCGATTTTTTTATATGAAAAATCGCTGTCGCCGTCGTTGTCGCCCCAATTGTGTTTTCACCTTAAATTGAATAAAAGATAAAATAATTCAAATAAAAAACTTAAAAATTTCTAGTTGTGTAATTATTTTTTTTTTTTATTTATTTCTTAAAATCATTATACAATTCATTTTTTTTTTCATTAATATATAAATATAAATTGTAAATAATCTAATATTTTTTTTAACTAATATAAATATGTATTTTTTTTTTTTTAATTAATTTTTTTTTTTGCAATATTTTAATACTTACGATATAAATAAAAATAAAAATAAAAAAAAAAACAAACGAATTTATTGTTAAAAAAAATTGTTTTTCTTTATTCTTAATTTAATTTTATATATATAAATATATATATGCTATAATTTAAAATTCAGTTCTTTTTTAATTCTAAAATTTTGTTGTGAATTAAATTTTTTGCCAAATATATTTTTATTTTTTTTTTAATTTTTTACTTAATTTTAGATTATTTTATTATTTATATTTTTTAATTTATTTTTTTTTATTTTTTGAGAATCAATATTTCAATATATATATATATATATATATATATTTATTTAATGGTATATTTTATTATTATTTAATTTATTTTTATTTTTTTAAGTAAAATTATATATAGAATTTGGTTTTTAATTTTTTTATACAAACATAGGTTTTATTTTTAAGTTTTTTTTTTACATTTTTTACATTATAAATTAACTCTAATTTTTATTTTTATTTTTTTTTTAGTTCTTAAACATGTTTTTATATAATTATAATTTTATATATATAATAATATTATGTTTTAATGTTTTTGTAATGAATTAAAATTTTTTTTCCTGTCTTAAGTATTATATATTATCTGTGTTGTATATATAAATTGTAAACAAGTAATATATATTTTATGTTTACATTTAAAATTTTACTAAATAATTTTCGGTTGTTTGTTGTTAATGTTTTCTCAATTTTTTGTGAAGAGAGGAAAAATTAAAATTAATTTAATTTAATTATATTTTTTTTTTTCTTAATTTTATATTTTATTAAAATCTATGAGCACCATTCTTATGTCTTAATTATTTCAAAATTTAAATTATCTACAAATTATAATATAGTGAAAAGAGTTACGAAATTTATACAAACCAAAAGAATATTATAATAATTATATATATATTGTCAAATATAAAATAATATTATATTAAATTACATTGCAAATTGTAAGAGATAAGTATGTATTTTTAAAAATTAGTTTTTAATATTAAAAAAAAAATTATTATTAGACAACTTATTAATATTCAAGAAGAATACATACATATGAATTTGCAACATATTTTAAAATAAACTCAAAAATATTTGACTATGGCTAATTAGATTTTTTAATATAAATATTTATGATTATAATAATTAAATGAAATTTTATAATTTTTTCTAAAAGGTATAATATTACAAAACAAAACGCTCATTATTTTACATTTTCGTATATTTATTTTCTTTAAACTATTGTCTTTTAAATTTATTATTAACTATGTATTTAATTAATGGCATTAAATTAGTTTAATCTGGGTATATATATATAAATTAAAAAGGCGTGGGAATTGAATTATACTGGCATTCAGAATTATTGCTCTGTATAGTACAAGAATATCTTTACTAAAAAGTATATGCAAATAATATTTCGTAAAATTAGATATTTAGATATCTCTGTATCGGAAAGATGATAGATTAAGCGTATAATTTTAGCTTCAATTTATACAAAATTAAAATTATGAATATAAAACATATCATATCAAAGTTGAAATTATATTAAAACCATTATTGTAATAAAAAGATTTTATGCATTTAAAGGTTGGTAAATAATTTGATTATCCAATGGAATGATTAAAGTTAAATTCTTATGTTATTTAGAAATTGTTTGTTGATAAACATTGATGTTAAAACAAGCTATGAACTTAATTAAATTTTCAAGACAATAGTTTAAATTTAATATAAAAGTCGAAATTAAAGCGCTATTATTAATTTAAAGGATTAAAATTTTTATTTTTGATTCACATTTGGTGGCTTCTCCAAATTATTTAAAATATTTGAAAAAAAAAAAATATAATTTTTTTCATTATATACAAATAAAATGTTAGGATTAAAAATTTTGATAAATTTTTTAACATGTACAATATAGGTACATTTTTAATTTATAAGTTTTATGTTTTTTTATTCAAATTGAAAAAAAAAAAAAATTTAAAATTATTTTCAAGTCCTATTTACAATAATTGATTATTTTTCGACAATTAGGTAATTATTTCTTTTGAAATAAATATTTGTATTATTTGAAATAAATGTTTGTCATAACATAGAGTACGTTTAGAAAAATTAAGAAAAAACAATTGTTTCCGATCTCCGAAGAGTATTTAATAATAACACTTCGAAGATCCACAAAATAGTCGTTTACAAGTGAAGTGAAGCTTCCTGTTTATCATGGTAATCATCAATATAAAAATGAAATTGATTTTATCTAAATAAATAATATTTATTTAAATTTTTTCTTATTTAGATAAGATAATTGTTGTTTGTTCACATTACATTTACCACGAATAATAATCATTTAATGTAAATGGACTCAGTTAATATCTACAAAGTTTGATTATTATTTTAAAAGGTATTTATTTATTTAAAAAAAAAAAACAAATTAATTATTTATTTTATTAATAAACCTGATTCATGGCAGTGACTACTGGTTTAAGTGCTTCCTTTCTCAATTCGTTTAATTCCATTTGGAATAAATAATAGGATTAAATTAATATACATTTTTCTTTTCCAAATAAAAATATTAAATTAACAAAGTTCTAGTAAGAAAACATTATTAAGGAAATTATAGTCATTTGAATTAAAAAATCTTTTAAAAAGTCTATTGTTGTAATGGTGTACTCGGCGAATATTTAAAATTTGATTTTGATAATAATAAGACAATTCAGTTTGAGAATTTGATACTGGCACTGTTATACAGTGGGTTCATAAGTATAATCTATAAAAAAAAATGTATTATTGATTGCTGAATTTTGTAAATTTAATATTTTTTTCGGATATAATGAAAAATGCATCATGTTAATTTACTAATAACATAATGTTTTCTTAAATTTTACATTTATATGAAGTTTTGATTTTTTACAATATATATATATATATGCGTATATTTTACATTATAATAATTTAATTATATTTTTTAATTAAAACCTGGGATATATGGCAGTGGAAACTGGTTCTTAGTTTATGTAATATTTTTTACTTTTTGTTAAAATTTACAAAGTTTGTAACATAATGTTAAGCCAATATTTCTTTATTATAAAATACCAAAAATTAAAAAAAAAAAAAATTAAAATGATTTAATAATACATTTTATCTATAAATGTTAGTATCAGTCAATTTTGGATTCTAAAAAAAAAAAAAAAATGTATTTTATTGTGAATATTAAAATTAATGCATTTTTATAATAATGTGGCAGTGCAGTTTTAATTAAGTCTTAAGTATATAATTTAGTGAAGAAAAACAAATAAAGGGTGAAAAATATGAAAGTGGAAGTCATTTATTATATAGGTCTGTTGTAATAATAAGGTTTAATATGATGCGATAATAACTTTTTTTTTAACAAAAGATTGAAAGAGTTTTATAAACCTTAGTTTTTTTTTTTTGAACCTGAAGGAAACTATTATTACCACTTTCACATAATTCTTTTTTCTCTTTTTTTGTCGATTAAGGCGATTTCTAGCTAAATGAATGAACAATTTTTATTTTCAATAAATACAAAAAATTGTGAATTTTGTATTTCAATAGAAAGAAATTTTTTCACTAAATATATTTATCGAAAAATATTAAATGTATTTTTGCAAAAACTGTCTATTTTTTATAAATTTTAGTTACAGGCTTTTATTTTTTTTATTTTTATCAATTGTGCTTTTTTAATTTTTATTTCTTTTTAATTTTTATAAATATTTTACAAAACTTTTGGTTAATTTTCAAAAAATATATTTTATTAAATATTTTATCAATTCATTTACAATTTTTTTTTTTTGTTAAAAATGTTAGTTATACATTATTATAATATTAACTGAACAAAAAATTGTAAATAGAAGAATATTTTCGGAATCTGTATCTTCAACTGCCTACGGTTGCATTATAAATTAAAAAAAAAAAAGAAAAGATTTTTTTTAAAAAACTGTAATAAGTTAATATTATATGAAATGTATGTTTTATATTTTTAAAAAAATTTTTAGTTTTATTTTTCTTGTTGTCCAAAAGCTTTGTACAATAAATAATAATTTCAGTGCAATTTATTGTTTATATATATTTTTTTTATTAATAATATTAAATTTATGTTTTTTTTTGTTGAAATTAATTTTTTTTTTTAATGTTTGCATTTTGATTGCTAAATGATTTTTTTTTAACAGAATAATGGAAAATATTGCATATTCTTATAAATAATTTATTTTGATTTAATTAAACTTATATTTACTATACTGTCACATGTGATCTCAATTTAAGTATATTTCTATATAATCCGCTTATTAATTGTTTCCACTTATTTATTTATCAAAACCATTTATATAATTCAACACAATTATAATTTACATAAATATCAAAACCATTTACATCAATTTTTTTTATAATTATGAATAAAAATTAAAACTTTCAGAATTTTTTTTTTTTTCTTACAGAAATTAAATTTCAACAAACATTTTGTTTAGGATTCTAGTAGGTTTGGAGCGCTTTTTGCGGTATAGTTTTTCAACACTTGAAAGAATTGAAAACAAATTCGTTAATGTTATAAACTAGAGTTTTGCGTTTTCTAATCAATTGTCATCATAATTTTATAAAAAGAATTTATGTAAATGATTTGTTTTATATGTTTTAAATACTAGAAAATTAAAATGGTTAAGAAAAATAAATAAATAAAAATATTAATAAATCGTTACACATTCAAAATACTATATGCATCGGTTTGGATTGGCCTGTATTATAAATAATCCAGATTACGTTTTATATATTGAATTTTTCAATTGAAAGATCATTCGAAATACCAAAAACTAATAATTAAATTAAATGCATTTTTCTGTCCAAATTTAAAAATAATTAAAAAAAAAAAAAATAATTTTCATATTTTTCTTGCTTTTAAAATTTTAATAAATATTGGATAAATGTAAAATTATTTTATTATTTCATATTAATATACAATTATTTATTATTATTACATTTCCTTTTAAACTTATTTGTGTAAAATTATTTTATTATTTATCAAATTTGCAACATATATTGTATAATTTTATTTTACATTCTTATTATTTAGTATTTTATAATATACTATACATATAATTTTATAATTCATATAATGTAAATATTTACAACATCATTAAATATTAGTTAACAATTAAAAAAAAAAGAAAAAGTTAATGACATGTAAAAAAAAACATTTAAAGCTAACATTAAACACAAAATTAAAATAAAGATATAAATTTTTAGCAAATTTAAGTAATATTTATATTCGATTCAAGATAAAATTTTTCAAAAATTGTTGCGTTTTTTAAATTTAAAAATTTTTTTTTTTCAAATGTGCAAATTATGTTAATTTTTAAGGAATTTATTTTTCGTATATTATGAATAAAGTTTTTTTTAATTGCGGTAATGCAGTCTTTATTTTTGGAACAAATTATAATGAAAAACATTTTTTTTTTCGAAAATCAATTTCAAAGTACTCTAAAAGTTAATATTTTCACAAGATATTTAGTTAGCATGAGTTTTTAAAATAGTTTCAAAAAAATTCTTATGGATATGCGAACATTTTGATAATATTTGTTAAGCTTATAATTTCCGCGGATACTGGAATAGTTCTTATGGTATATGAAAGACAGTATGCTTATAAGGGAAAATAACTATTGTGAAATTTTTTTTTAACAATCACCATCTTACATTGTACGTATACTAAATAATACCCTTAGACCTGTTGCGCATATCTAGAGCTTTTTATTTGAGATTATGTAATATTTGTTAATTCCAAAACCTTAAGTGTTACAAATTGTAAAAACATTCTTTTTGGAGATTTTTGGCATTATAACATTACATTTATTGAAAATGATAGTGTGAAAATACGATTTAACAAGAATAATTTCACCAACAAAAAATTGTTACAATTAATTGAAAAAATTTGCAAAAAAAACATTATTGAAAATAAGAATTAAGTTCCAATTTATTAAAATAAAATTTTTTTAACGTTATTTTTTCTATAATATTCTTATATCACTACACTATGTATAGCTTTTACATTTCAAACATCCACACGGTAATTTTATACATAAATATTATTACATTAATTTTATAAAATTATTTTTTTTTATTTGAATAAATTTTTGGTATTACAATTACAGCTAAATTACTTATTTTAATAAATATACATTATTTAATTAATTTTTTTTTTTATTAATTATAAATTTTTCTGATTCTTATTCCATTTCCGCCATACATTTTTGATTATAGCTAAAATTTAACATATATTTTAATATTTTTACATATTATAATTGTTTTTTTTTATTTTTTAAATTTTAGTTATTTTTAAATAAATGTATTTTTTATTTTATTTTTTAATTTTTTTTTTTAATTAAAGGCATTTTTATTCAGACTTCCTAGTACAAGAGATTTTTCTTTGTTTAATTTTTTTTTTTTTTTATTCAATGCAATGAAAAATAATTTGAGTTTTAATAAAACTATATTTGTTTTAACGAACTAATAACTGGTGGCAGGCTTAATAATCATCTTTTTTTTTTTTTGTCAATTTTAAACGTGACATTTTATTTAAGGTTAATAATGTCATTTCAATATTTCAAGTCTATCATTACTAAAGAAATTTTTATAGATTTTATTTTGAATAAGGGAAAACTTAACTTTATTAATGCTTATGGCAAATATTTCTCATTTTTGGTATGACTTATTATAGTTGTATATGAATATTTAAAAAAAATTAATAAAATTATATTAAATGTTTTTAAATAAATAATTTTTTCTTAATGCAAATGAAAAATATTGTTATAGAAGCCATATATGTTGTTCCTAGTTCGATGAATAGACCAATAATCAGAATTTTTGCACACTCTACAATAGCCCGCCAATTTAATGGAATTGCAAAGAATGACATATATTTTAATATTCCTTGTAACCATCTTAAGACCATGTATTTACTTTTTCAAATGATTTAATTTTAATTTTGTAATTATTTTAAATGGTTTTCTTTTCATAGTATTGTATTTTATTTTTGAGTATTGTATTTATCTAACCATAAAATTCATGAATTAAAGTTATAAGTGGGAGTTTTTGTAGCAGAATTGTTTTTTTTTTTAATTATTATATAATATATATAATTAAAATAGTAGTTGTTAATTATTTATTCTAACTTAGCATGAAAATTGAAATTTTAAGGATATTATTTCTGCTTTACTAATTCAGCATGAAAAACTCATATAAACTATAAGAAAAATAAGATCAAAGAGCAATAAACTTTTTTTAAGTGCAAAAATCTAATATTATTTTAAACGCAATAACAGAAATGAAAGATTTCATAATTACCTATATAAAACTTGAATTTTTAGAGATCGTTTGGAAAATTTTTCATGATTATGCCGTGTGATTCGAACACAATTGTATCATTCATGAATTTGATTATTAGAAAATATATCTTAAAAAAAGAACTAAAAGCAATAAAAATCTGATGTCAATAATTAAAGAAAATAAAACAGAAAATTATATTTTTAATAACATTATTTGATTTTATTTTACATATTTTTTTTATTAATTTTTTATATATATATTTATATATTATATATATGTACGTAAATATTTTAAAATTTTATACATAGAAGATTTTTTTTGTTAAAACAAAATCAAAACAAAAAATAAAAAATAAAATCAGTCAATTTTAACATGAAATACATAATTTATGTGCATTCAAAATCAAACGTAATTTTAAAAAAATATTTTTAAAATGAAATGATATCATTACTTTAGTATTAAAATAAGAGTTAAATATGCAAAAAAAAATAATACACAAAATTACATAAAAAAAGATAGATTTTTTAAAATAGTTAAAAATTTAAAATGCACTATTAAAATATAATAATTAATAATTATAATATAAATGTAATTAAGTGTTTATATTTTTTACCAATATTATTTATCATAAAGTTTTTTAGATGTAATTTTTAACAGAAGTGTAATAAATGCAAAATAAGATTCCATGAGGGTTCGAACGAGTTATTAATTTAGTGCCTTTTAAGAATTTTAATAAAAAAAAAATATCATTTAAGTTTCTTGATAGACATTATTTAATTATAATTTTTCTACTATGCATAATGGATAAATAAAAAAATTTGATTTAAATTTTAAAATAGGAATTTGTTGCAAGAAAATAAAATTTTGGTTTGATTCCGGATATAAGAGATTTGCGTTATAAAAAAGATTGAATGAAAGAGTTAATGAATTTGAAGATGTTAACTTAAAATTTTGAATCTAATATTTAAATATTAACAAATTATAACACAATTTTTAGGCTAATTGAATATAAAAATGAGCTCCAAGATCACAGGGTAAAATATAGTTAAGCTTGCACAGAAAATAAACTTGTAAAATCATAAATAAAATACAAAAGTAATGTCCATAAAATTAAATATATAATATTGTAACAGAGACATACAAATCGATATTCTGGTTTGCTATTCTTTTAAGCTTAGATTCCTATGACTGATTAGATTAAATTATTGAAAAAAGCTGCGCTTACTATCTGGCATTAGTTCGTTAAAATAAAATGGATTTTTTTGCTTAATTATTTATTTTTATTTTTTTATTTATTTTTTTTCAAAAAGCAATAATTTTATCCATGAAGTTTATTAAATTATTTTTTTTTCAGATATAATTAATTTTTCATCTAAAAATAGCTAAAATATTGTAGATCTATTTCCAGCAATTGCGATTCCGATGCTATTGAAATTGTGTAAATTTTTTTTCAATTTATTAATATGATGATATTGAGCATTCTTTTTTAAGTTTGCCATTTTCTGAATATAAATGCAAGATTTCTTAATTTAAGCGCATTCTGTATTTAAAAAAATAAAATTTACCTTTGAAGAAAAAATAATAAATAAAATAAGATGAATATTATAATATATATAATATATCTGTAATATGACTGCATTGAAGAGATATTTTTCAAGCTTCTCTTTTACAAAGTTAATAAATAAACCGTGAGCATAAAAAAATTTATAAAGATAACTGAATAAAGAAGAATTTTTTCTAGTTACTCTTTTCGTATTTAAATTAAAAGCAATTCAAAAGTCAGAAGTTGTATTGATTTTTAATTAGTTATTATTACTGAAAAAATTGTTTGCCTTAAAGAATTCCAATCTAAAATTTTATCTTACATAATGTTCAAAAAATTGCAAACATATTTTATAGAAATTACAAAATACTCTATCAATATACATACATAGATGTTTAAAGTGTAATAATTAGATTTTTTTTTACAACATATTATGTACTTAGTAATTTTTTTTATGTTAACAAAAATTTATTTTTAAAAGTCGTATAATTTTATTTTCTAAATAATAGGCATAGATAGATAATATAAAATTTTTGATTAAATTATGTAAAAAAAAAAAATTAAATACTTTTTACAAAAAAAAAAAAAATAAAAATTAAGTTTAATTAAATGGTGAAAAAACTTATTACAAAATTTTTTAAACAAAAATTTTTTTTAATTTATTTGTATAAAAAAAATTATTTTACATATTTTCGAAATACAAAAAAATTAGTACAAAAACCTAAAAATAACATATAATTAAATATTAATTAAAATTAATTCAGTCATCAGGTAACATTGTTTTAAAAACAACAACAGTAACATCATCATTAGCATCAGTTCTACTGTTACCGTTATTAGCACCAGCTCTTTTAACAGAACCTGTTGAAATGTCATTATTAATATTATGATGAATAAATTCACCACCAATGCTACTATTATTGATGGTGTAGCTATTATTTGTTGTCATAACGGTATTTGATGGTAATGAAGTTGGTTGCTGTTGTCGTTGTGGTTGTGTGGCAGTTATTGGACTAATAAAATTACAATTCTTATTATTTTTATTACTAGTATTATTATTACTACAGCTAAGATTATTATTATGTTTTGTTTGTGTTAAAATAAAATTTGGTAATAATTTTTTAATACTAACGCTATTATTACTGCTATTACTACTAGTACTATAAAAGTTTTCTTCTTGTGTTTGCTGTTGTTGTTGTTGTTGTTGTAAAATCTCTGGTATGTCCTTAAGTTGTTGGTGAGAATTAAATTGTGATTTCAGTCCTATATTTGTAGCGATAGTTTGTTGTTGTAACAAAGAGGAACAAGTCGATGTTGATGTCGAAGTCAATAATGATGATGACGATGTTGATGATAATGGTCTATTTGATGTTAAATGCGAATGTAATATTGATGTAGGCTTATATTGTTGTAATGGCAATAATTGTTGTTGATTTTCTAATTTATTATATCTATTGTGTTGAGATTTTAATATGGATGTCGTTAGTGAGAATTTATTACTGTACTCATCTGACTTATCTTGCAGTGAAGTCTTATTTTGCATTTTTGTATCATTTATAGATAATGGCAGTGTTATATTATTTTGATGTCGCTGCAAACGGTGTTTTTCCGATGAAGTGTTTTCTTCACATTGACGCTCTTGTTTGATTTGATGGTGCATTGAAGCATTTCTCTCTGTTGTAAAAAGCCCACTTTCAAGCATCTGCTACCTTATACTGGCTGAATTTAATACAAACGGTACATAAAACATTTTACTTTCAATCAAAAGTGAAGCAGCGGCTTGAATCTAAACGAAATATATAGAAAACAAATTAAAAATTGATTAGGAATATTTTATTAATTAATTGATTAATTTGATAAACAAAACTTCCTCTAAAAAAAAAATATAAAAATACGAATAAAGATGAAAGTTCAAAAATTAACAAGGGTTTCGTTTTTTGTTTCAATCTTATAGAACAATCTAATAATGCATATCGAAATATGGGAAAATTGGCACATTATAACGAATAAATTTTAATCGAAAACTAATTGAAGTGAAAATAAAAATGTAATGATTTGGATAAAATTTGTTCACTAATACAATAACTTACGTCTGGTACATGGGATAATAATTCATCCAATCTTGCTTGCGGATTTTGTGGCGAAGAATGTTGCAAAAAGGTTTTTAAAACATGCAAATATCTCTCCTGAATACTTTCAAGTTCCAATTCTGAAAAAAAAAAAAATATTTGTTTTATTTTTTGGTTCGATTAAAATAACAAAAATTGATCTTACGTTAGGTTAAAATATTTAATGAAATGCTGGTTAACATACCTTTGTTCAATAATATGTAAACTTTTAAGCAAACATATTCTTCCATTTTTAGCCTTATTCGACGAAAAATTATGGTAATTTGAGTCATTTTTTCAACCAATTCTCCAACATCTAATCGCAATTGTTCCATTGATATTTCCTGACCCATCAAGGTAGTAAGACATGTTTGTAATGTACAAAAATGTGAATTTACTTCTTGCACAAATTCTGGATCATCTTTATGAAAAGGTAAACCAGATATTTGTGATTGTTGATTGCTTGGAGATAACTTTTTAGAACCATGCAAGGCTTGATATGCTGCTGTAGTTAATATAACAATTTCATGCCATTTATCTGTCAATAATTTAGTGTGAATTTCTACAGGAATTTCTAGATAAAACGGTAACTTTTTAGTCCATGACACTAATTTATGTACAATAGAATCACCAATATTACATAATTTTTCACTAATTTCAGATTTATCCTCTAAAAATTCAGAAAAATGTGGCAAAGTTGCTATATCTTCCATACCATCACAGTCGATTAAAGTTTGAATTTTGTTTAGGGCATGATCTAAAGATAATTGACGATCTCTTGATGAGCTTACAGCATTATCAAGACGATGTCTTAAGTGAACAATTTCACTAGGATTCGTTAATGCAGTCTTTAAAATAGTTCCATTAACAAGATGCGATGGTAACTGAATATTACTAGAACCAGCAGAACCATTTCCATTGTCTTCCTGCTTCATGTTAGGTTGATGCTGTAAATGATTAGGTACTAGGAACATTTGTTTAACTTCCTCTTGAGGCTGCTGTAATGCAGCGCTTAATTTGGATTGATGAGTTGGCGGATGATAATGATGGTTTTGTTGCTGTTGTGATGGTTGTTGCAGAGACTGATGATGATGTATTGGAGATAATTGTTGATGTTGCATTTGTTGTTGCTGTTGCTGTTGCTGTTGCTGCTGCTGATCTTGTTTCTTTTGATTAGTCTTTTTATGTTTTTTATATTTAACTTTGTACAAATTGTAAACTGCACCGCTATTCCGACCCCCGGGCATTCTATCTTCTCGAACAGCTTGTAATACCATTCCTTGTTCAATGCACTTCTTAAAACGACAATACTGACAACGATTTCTCTGAGCTTTGGTAATTTCACATGTTCCATCTGCTACACATGTATAAACTCGACGGTTTTGTACGGTACGTTTGAAGAATCCCTTGCAACTGTCAATATAAATTTAATATTAATATTTATGTAGTTTACTTCAAAGTAAAAAGATTTTAACTTACCCCTCGCAGGTTATGATTCCGTAGTGAAGCCCAGTTGCTTTGTCTTCACAAATCATACATACTAATGGTTGCTCATCTTCTTCACCCTCATGTTGTGTATCCATTGTATTTCGACCACTAGGTCCTTGTAAGCCAGTCCACTGTTGCTGTGAACTTAAATTTAAGGCATGCATTTGTTGACCAGCTGGTAATTGACTGTAGTCGCCAGCCCACAAACGTTCCATGTTTAAGGCGTGGGGTGTTCTAAACTGTTGCGGTCTGGGTCGATTATCTTGGATTCTAGTCTGTCCTAGACTAAGAAGTAGTTGCGCAGCTTCTTCATTGTTCTGAGAAGGTCCAGGAGTTTGTGAAGGTGTTGATGGAGTGGATGATGGTGAAGATTGTAGAGAAGGTGAATGTGGTGGGGGTTCATATCCCCAGACCATAGTTCGAACTCCACAACTTTCCCCCATTATCACAGTAGGAGTACCTCTCATTGGTGTTTGTGATGGCGATTGCGGAGATAGTTGAGAATGATGAGGAGAAGGTGATTGAGGAGGGCCACCTGTACTACTACTGCTACTTCCAGCAGAATGGGAAGGAGGCGGTCTTATTCCTCCTAGAGGCCCACCAATAACTTCTGGTTTTACTCCATTTATGCGAGTGTTGGAAACCCAAACCATTCGATGTTGTTGTTGCTGCTGAACAATGTTTGTTGGTAAATTTGGTAATTGCTGTTGAGATTGAGGTTCATTTTTTACCCGAAATAAGATAGCCGCATCTCTGTTGGGGTGCCTTAATTGTTGTAATCCTGGATGCATCAGATTTGGTGGAGAGTGTTGTCGCTGCTGTGAGTTAGATGTATTACTACCAGGAGAATGATGATTTATTAACATGCTGTTATTACTAGAGTTCATTTCTTTTTTAATACGAATTTGTTGTGAAGAATGAATTTGCTGTTGATGTGCTGATTGATTTAATCTAGATGGTGAAATTGGTGAATTGGGTGAATGTTGTACTCTTGACATCATCGTAGGTGCAGTGGTGTGTAAAATTTGCATTTGGTGCTGTTGTTGATGTTGTTGCTGTTGCTGGATTAATTGTTGAATGGGTGTGGCGTTAGTAAATGTAGTTGTATTGCTAGTATTATCTCGAGTTGACGTTGAAAAAGTCGGCGGACTGGACTTACGTGATGACAGCTGTTGTTGCTGGAAATTACTTTGGTGAATCTGATGTGGCTGCTGCGTTATTTGAGAATGAGAATGTTCAGCCTTTATTCTTGAAGGTGTTACCAAAACAGTTACATGCTGCTGAGATTGTGTTAAATTATTTTTTGGGGGATGCTGCTGTTGCTGCTGCTGGTAATTCAACATTTGTTGTGTTGGAGAGTTTAAAACACGTTCGTTTTTTACTGAACGAATAACACTTTGATTTCCAGATTGGAGTGTTAGTATACCATTTCGAGACGGCGACCTCGAAGTTGTTGTTGATGGTTTTTCGTCCAGAGAATCTGGAGATGCACGACTACTGTTCCCACCATTATTTCCGCTAGTGCAATTATCAGGTGGTTTCATTAGTCGTTGTTGTAATATATTCGTTGAAACAGGAGGAGGTGTGCATCGAGCTTCAGTAGGCAAAGGTGGTGTTACTGGAAATAATGCTGTCGTCCTGTGTGGACTGCAGCTAGTTGTTGGTGGTGGTAATTTACTTACAGCTATAGTATTTTGAAGTGCAGTCTCCTGAGTTTTCATATCTGAAGCTTCTTCTTTGATATTATCTAATTTAGCTGTGAGGGTTGTGCCTGACGATAGTGCCATAGATGTTGTACTAGTCGTTGGTGTTGCTACTACTGATGACAGAGTAGTTGTACCCTGGTCACATATCACTTTTGGTGATAATGGTGCTAATAAATCTGGTGACGATGTGCTTGTATCTGCTACAGACTCACCATCACTACTACATCTTGAATCTACTTTTCGACGTTTCAATTTCAGATCCTGAAACAGGCTCATTTTATCGAGCTCGCTGTACGGGCCACGGCTCAGTGTCATAATTCCTAAAAAATAAAGTAAAATTCAAAAATAAGTTCCTGAATTAAACATGAGTTATTCAAAACACCAACATCTAATTGTGGTATATTTTGATGAGTTTGATGAAATAAGATGAGATTTAGTATGATAAGAAATAAAATTTAGATACAGATATTTTTGTACATCCAAATTGATTCAAATTCGGAAAACGAATGGTTTCTTCTGCATGTGAACTTAAAACCTTTGTGTATAGCATTTTTTAGTTTCAAACCTATAATAATGTGCAGACATTTAATATAAATTCTGAATAGAAAAATATATTTAATCACTGACTTCTCTATATAAAAGACGAAACATCAAATTTGTCTATGTATTAAGGTCGAATAAGCTTTTCATACAAAAGTCAAATTTTTGTATGGAAAATTAATTTTTATTTTTAAAAATCATTTTTTTTATATGAAAAACAAGGATTATCCATTTGACATGTAAGTATAAATTTTTATTAATATTTCTATAATCTATAAAAAAAATTGCCAAAAATATTACGGAATATGCTAAAAATTCGTAATATTTTTGGCAATGCAAAAGAAGAGTGTTTAAAAACCATTTGATAGAGGGGACCCCTGTTCAAATTTTTTTTTTACAGTGACGGCAAAAAAAAAGCGTGCAGTCGAAAAAAAAAGATAGAATGAAAAAAAAAATTAAGAAGAGATTCATTCTAATTCAGAACAGTACAAACAAGACTCTGTTGAAATTGATGCTCGCTATAATATTAAGTCTTTCTAAGTGAAAATATGAATTTTTCACATTTACGCTTAACATTTTATTTTAATTGTTTAAGCTATTTTTCTATTTTTAATATATTTCGGGTTAAGTTAGAAATAATTTTGATTAATTTGTGAATTTGAATAAATATTTTATTTTCATTGTTTATATGTTGTTTTATTCATAATTGCTTATTTTGAAGGCTTTTAACTTTTTTATTATTATTCTTGATATTTAGGTAGGGGTGTCGAACTTTCACTATCGAGATAACAAATCCGCCAATCTTCGCTGATGCTTTAAGTTAAATTAATTTACCTTCGTACATTTTAAAAAATATTAAGATTCTAATATTTAAAAATATTTATATTCTTCATATTATAAAATTTGTAATTATTTAAATTTTTTTTTTAAATGTAATAAGTTTTTTTCCTACAGTGTATATTTATTTTAGTCGAACCATTTGACAGATAAAAATTTCTATGTGTAGTCTTTATATAGAGAAGTCAGTGATTTAATGAAAATTTAAGAAGCTTACAGTAAATTAAGTTTTTTGAATAATAAATAATAAATAATAAATAGTATACCAAATAATATGGTGTAAAAGCTAAGATAACAAGCCTGAAAATTGGTTAACTTTTAGCCTTCAGATTTGATCTTAGATTCACTATATCGCAAAAAAAAAATACATAATTAACAAGTCTACAGCGGAGCTTTTATTTAAAAACTAATCACAGTTAGAAAACTAATGCCTAAAATATTAACCCTGTCGTCTATGACGACATTGATTTTAAATTAAAAAAAGTTCCTTAAAACTACTTAGTGTCGTAAGTTAGTAAGCATAGTGAATCAGTCAGCTGAAGTAATTTTTCAAAGCGAATATTTTTATCTTCTTTTAAAGTAGTACTAACTTTTATAGGCAATAATTTTGAAAATCAACTTAATAAAATTATTTTTATTTCGCCACAAATATGTACATGTACAACATATACATATGTTCGCTTACTAAATTTGTTTAATTGAATACCTGTACAAGGACAGCTATTTAATTAATAAAACTTGTAACTTCAAGCGTTACCTTCAACAATTATCATAACCTTAAACCTGAACTTAGTTTTAAATTTCATTTATAAACTTATATACATTTTGATGCAAAAAAAAATTATTTGAAAAATATTTTAGAGCGGTTTGTAAATTAAAATCTTTCAATGGGAAGAGAGCTGAAGTTATTATTATTTTCCGTTTGTAGTAAAATTTAAAAATTATTATCTTCTGTGGCTCTCATTTCAACCATTTGATAGTAGGAAAAACAGAATTACGAAAAACAAGTACATATATTGATAGATGTGTCGGGTATCTACAATTTCTTTTTCTTGGCTAATATTTCAGTTTACTATTTATTTTTAAAATTATCTTAAATAAAATCGGTTAACTTGCCAAAAAGTAATTAAATTTTCTTAATAAACTAATAGAAATTCTAGAGTGACAATTCCATGATTAGCAATTCCATGATTTACAATAGAAAAATATACGATTGGAGTATGGCTTCTACATATGAACAAAGTAAACGCAAACACTTAGTTTGAAGGGCTGGTTCGTCAGCTACAGATGAGTTCAAGAAGTGGCTTGACGAATAAAAAAAAAAAATTTTTTTTATAATAAAATAATCTATCTAATAGTAATGTCATTACTTAAGATCAGTAAATTTATTTTACAACGAAAGTTTCATACATGATCTGTTAAAGTTTAAATATTTTCTTATATTTTTTATTTTTTATTATTTTAGAGTTTATTGATCTTAAGGTTTTTGTGATAAAAACGTAGGAGAAACTATGCGAATCAAATACGAAATTTATGATTATTACAAAATTTTATAAAAACGTAAACAAATATATTGTAAAAATTGTTTTGTATGATAGTTCGTCGTCCAAGGGTTAAAACAACGTTCACTTCTCTCACAAAACTAATTTTATTGGAAATATCTTACGAAAGAACAAACATTATGTTGAAAATACTTGTTTCTGGGATAATAAAATAGGTTTTCGATGCAGCCGATACTCTAATCTTATCTGTCTAATTCGTCTATTTCCGCTCGAATTGCAAGCAACTAGTATTGTATATTATGCATAATTATATCTCAACCTCAGACGTGGTAGGCATGGTTGGTAAATTTTAATTCAAAAATATAAATATACTTACACATTATAATGAATATGAAAAGTTATTAAGCAAAGGATGAATATATTGCTTTTTCTACGCACATAAAAGATTTTATTCTTTAAGTGAAACATAACTACAACTGCCAATAAAATTTAACTCAAAAGTTGTAAAAAAAAAAACTTTCACTCATAAATTCAATTTTATATTTAAAAATAATAAACTAAGTACATACATTTATATTTTAAATGCAAAAAGTAGGTACTATACAAATTCAGTGAAGCGCCATCAGGAAACAATTTTAATATCATTTTTTTTATAACTTAAATTGTTGTTTAACTAAAATTATTCACAATATTCCGATTTATTTTCTCAGTGCTAGCTTTCGATTGTAATTTATGGTAAATATAACTATATAAGTACATTTTGCAGTAACAAATTAATAACAAAGTGCACGTTATATTAATATATTAAATAGTTTATCGACTTATTGATATTTCTGATCAGTATAAAATTTGATTTGCATTGAGAAATAGATTTTACTATCTATAAATCACTATTGTCTGTGTCTGTCCCTTTATATAGTTAAGTTTTTAAAATTTCAATGAAATTAAGTTTATGAAGTCAAGATGTCGAACCTAAAATGAATGTAATGACTCTATTGCCTATATGCCCCTATTAGATTGGGGGCTCAAAAATTTTCAACGAAAATTCGGCTTGTGAAAAGTCGATTATAGAAAATATTATCAAAAACTTATGTTAAGTAGAATATTTGATATAAATGTGAAATGTGGATTTTACTTTGTTTATTTTAATTACGCAATAACATATAATTTTTATCCATAGGAATTTTGGTATTAGTTCTTTAAATTTAACTTAAATCGGTATAACAACAAAATGTTAATATCAAAATTTAGATAATTCATCTGAACCTGAAAATCAAATAATCCCTTTAATATTTTAATATATAAATTGCGTCAACAAGCTTTTAATTGTTGTAACATACATGATTGTTACTTTTTTGTGCGTCAAACTTAGAAGGAAATTTTAAACTTTAATTTTTTTTTTTTAATTTTTTTTTTTTAATTTTAATTTTTTTTTATATTAATTTATACTTAAATAATGTTGAGAAAATATTTTATTATGACTTTGACTTTGTTAATAGAAAAAAAAAAACTTTAAAGCTTTGTAAATTAAATTTTAAAATAACTTTCTTTTTTTGAATATAAATTAGCGATCTTTTGTTTGTTTTTTGGTTGGAAGATTAATAGAAAAAAAAATATGTACAATGATAAAAATTTCTCACTTCATAAAAATTCGTACATATATTATGTATATATGTACAGATGTACATGTACATTCATAAAATATATTTTAATTTCTTAAATTTCATTTAAAATTTCCTTTGACGCAAGGTTGGGCTTTAATTACTTTACTTGATTTTGTTTTTTTTTTCAATAAACTTGAACTTGTAACTTTTTTAAGAAAGTTATTTATTTTTTTTTAAATATTGATTAGTGTGGGGAAAACGATCAATGGAAATATATTAAAAAAACTGGATTTTTAATTATATGTATTTATTTTTATTATTTAAGTGGAAATTTTTACTTGAAGGGAAACATACAATATATACATATATCTAAGTGTTAATATATATTTTTTGTAAACATTATGTAAGTTATAATATTACCAAATATTGAAGGGCTATAAAATATGTATATCATATATACAATACTGTACATATACCTAGTTTACATGATAGTCCAACCGTGGTTGAGTCGAAATGTGGTTGAAAAGAGGTTAAGTGTTTACATGATGTAGTCGAAAAGCATGTGGTTGAACTGTGGTTGAATTGAGTTTGAAAACAATAACAAAAAAGAAACAAAACAAACAGCTGTTGCTTATTTTTTAACCGGGTTAACCGTTTACATGGATAGAGTTAACTTAACCGAGCGAATTTCTTAGGTTGAGTCAGGTTAACCCAGGTTAACTCTACCACCGTTTACATGTAGTTGAACCGTAGTTGAACCCGGTTTCAACTCTCCATGTAAACTAGGTAATATATAATCTATTTAGATAGTTTTAAGTACATGTTTTATTTACTTTGGAACATTCGATATCTTTAATAGTGAAAATGTTAAGAAATGTAAGCATTGAACCTGACTTGTGTGTTCCATTTGCATAGTAATCCAATTTCCAAAGCATAACTTATCATGAAATAAATGGCGCACTAACTTAAAAAATGTTTACAAAATATATTTAATTATAAAAATTCTTTTTGAGAGCTTCATTGGTTGTAGACATTCATAAATATAATTAAATATATTAAAATTTGTTCATTTAAATTTAAACATATACATATTTGTAACTTATAAGCTTATAATTAAACATTAAGATTGAATGAGGATTATAACACCAAAGTTACTAATATAGGAATAAAATAAGTTGGTAAGATGTGATTATTTTTATAATAAATATATTTATAATTTTCTTTTATGTATCTATCCGTCTTATTTTTCTTTAATTTCAAATCACTTTATTCAATTATTTTAATTTCATATTAATTAAAAAAAAATTGTTTACACACATTAAGTATCATATTCCAAGAATAATAATGTATACATAAATATAAAAAGTTTTCAAATAAAAAATAAAAATAATGTCATGCAAATAATATAATATTTGTATGTTAATTCGGTCAATATTTTATTGACTTGGTTGTATCTAATGTCACGACGACGATATGAGAAATGTAGTAAGTTCAAAATAAATTTTACAAAATTGAATTTTATTTTTCCTTTTTTCCACATAGATAAAACCCAAACTTAATTTCGATAAATATTTATTTATAATATAAAAAATAGTTAAATATACCATATACATACATAACTACATTATTATTATCTAAATTGTATAAATAAATAAAAAAAATAAAATAAAAATAGTATTCTTATATGAAAATAATAATAAATAAAATATTTACGGAAATCAAGTTGAAGGTTGTAACACGTCTGAGACGGAAATAATATGTGAGCGAAAATTAGTTATATAAGTATATTGTTTATTCTGGACATACTACATTAGAATTATTATTATTTTATAAATAAATAAAAAAAAAAGTTTGAGATTTATTCATAATATTATTTGTAGACATGAAACTTCACCTAAATTTTAGTATAGCAATCTGAAAGTTTATAAAGTTAAAAAAAAAAAATAAAATAAAAGTTCATTTTGAAAAGTGTAAAAATATGGTGACCATTATAGAATTAATACATTTTATTATAATTTTCACTGTACTCCAGGCATTGAAAATATTCCAATACTTACATAATATAAATTCGCTACTAAGTTTGGCTAGAGTATTTATTTACATTCCAAAATAAACGACTGTCATAACAAATGCAGAAATAATCGACATTAATATTAAAAAATTATAATCGGCTTATTAATATTAAATACTATTACAAAAAATAGTCGGTCAAAAATCCATTCGAAATAATTTATAGATTAAACAAATATAATAAATGAATTATTTTAAATTAAAAAAGAACATAAATTCCTTTTCCAAACTACACACTATTTGGAATATTAATGTTATATATAAAAAGTTCTATTTTTGATTAAACAAGAATTAACTCAAAAATTAAATGCGAATACTTTGTTTTGTCTTCCTAATATTATACATAAATATATAGTTTTTAAATGATGTTTGTCTGGTTAGATCGTCCACTTATTGAATATAGTCAACAGGCGCTATCACCACAACAAACTTCCGCATTATATCCAACTCTATTTTTTATTATAACTATAGTCACTATGTATATATATTTACTTTTTTCCCAACTTATCGTGTCGTTTTATTTTAAGATTTTCCCCAACATTTAATTGAACAAAATCAATAATGTATATTCTTTTAACCTCATTATAATTTAGCTAAAACTAAAACGGAATAGTTATTTTCAAGTTGTGAGTTTTAAATTGAGCTTATACTGACATCTAAATAAACTAACAGCTGTTGAATGACCTAAAATAATAAATGAAAACTAGGATGTTTGTGGAGCAATTATATAAAAAAAAACCACAAAATTTAAATTAAATAGAAAATCGAATTTAAAATGACAAAATTAAAAAAAAATATTCACTTTAATTTTTAAACTCCATTTTAGAAAAATTTTGAAGTTAAAATTTATAGTAATCCACCAAATACTCGCTGATCTGATTACACGAACAGTGAAGAATAAATTATATTTAAAACTGTAGTCTAATTACAAAATATTCGTTTTTTGGTTTAGGTACCTGCAAATTAATATTTTTAAAGTAACTCTATTTATTATAGTAGTAGTAAGAACATTAAGATACATTTATTTTAAAAGTATAAGACAAATCATTGGAAGTCAAAATTATTCAAAAAAAAAAAAAAAAGATTCATATAATTTTTTTTTTTGCAAAAAATCATTAGTCAAAATGGAAATAATTTTTCAAACGTATTTTATTATTAATTTTATTTTGTATTTGGCGATTTTGTCCAGATAATTTTTTTTTAAGTTTTCGTTTTTGATATGTGAGACCCCATTCAAGGTTTTCATGTTATTAAGATCATTCTTTTAAAAATTATAGTTTTTTCTATTTTAAAATATGAATAAAAACAATCAATAATAATAATAATAATAATAATAAAACTAGTCAAAAATAACTTGAGATGAATAACGGTACAGTTGTTTGAAATATTTTTATTTCATATTTTATTTACAAAAAAAAAAAAAAAAAAACAATAATAATTTTTATATATATGAAAAATTATGAAGCCAAGCTTTTATTGGGAAATACTTGATTTTTTTTTTTTTTTAACTAACACGTAATTCGTATGTTGAAGAATCATCGGTCATGGAGTTGAAGGTTTCCATTAATATGTTAGTTATTTTTGCTACGCAATTTTAAATACTATATATTATTTTTTGTTAAAAAATTCTGAATCTAACTAATGTTTAATTCAAGTTTTTTCTTTATTTTTATGGCATTTTTGTATAATGCTAGAGATAGAGTCGACGTAATTCACGCGCGTGTACGCACGTAAAAAGTCAAATTGTATGAAAATGTATGAGACCGGCTATACACAACGACGTAAAACGTAGCTTACGCGCGTAAAAGTTGAAATATTTTAACTTTCCCAGTATTTTACGCCGTACATTGTGGAAATCATTTGTTTATAATTGTGTTGTTTATTTTGTTGTAATTAGAAAAAAAAATTGTGTTGTTTATTTTGTTGTATTTAGAAAAAAAAAATTTTACAAACAAATAATTATTTAATAAATTAAAAAAGTTCATAAATATAATTATATTCAAAAATAAAAATTAAATAATTATTTATTGCAAATTTATTAAAATTTTTTATGTTTTATTAAGTTATAAATAAATAAAAAAGCATTATAAAAATATTACAAACAGAATTTCGGGAATTAGGAATTTAATTTTATTTTTTTTTATTTTTATAAAAATTTGCTTTTTTATTAAAAATTATAAAATTGTAATTATTGTTGTATTTTATTTAATTTATAACTTTATTTTTATTAATTCTTTAACAAGAAGATCAAATAAAAATTAATCAAAAGAAATTAAAATTGAATTAGATTTTTTTTTGAATTTATTTTTCTTTTATTTTATTGTTGACATTTTTCTCTTTTGTTTTTTGCATGTGAACGGCGTTGAGCATAACAGGTAAAAAAAACAGGTTTTTTTTATTTTTTTTACGCGCGCATACGCGCGTGAATTACGTCGACTCTATCTCTAGCATAAGATTTAATATACTTATTATTACCTTAAAATTGTGCATGCATACAAATTTATGCAGATTGCTTTATATACAATATATATTTTTTAATTTTGCTAAAAATTTCAACAAATTTCAATAAAATAATAAAATTGTGAGTAATGATTAATAGATTAAGCAGTGTGCTAAACGAAGTTGCTTGAGACTATTTTTAGAATATCGATATTATATTTAACAAAAAATAAATTGCAATAAATAAAATATGCATATTTTTTTTATTGTTTAAGCAGTCAAGGATACGATAAGCCTTCTACAACCGTAATATAAAAGTTCATTTTGTCCAATAAATCAAACAGAAGTCCCATTTTCCACATTAGGATGTCGACTTTAACATGGTCATACAGTCCTAAAATTCTTAGCAAACTTTTGATGAAAATATATATATTTTTAAATTCCACAATCCGAATCAAAGCCGGAAAAGTCTCTGTCATCCAACATTTTTATATTTAAGTATTTAGTTTTTTTTCTACATTTCACTTACTAAACGCTATAACTTTTTTTTTCCCGAAATTGACAACCGCAAAAGTACAAAATACTTGTAAATCTCCAGATTTTTTAATTAACAAATATTTTAATTAATTTATTATTTGTGAATGCTTTTACTACATTCTATAAAATATTTATAATTTCAATTTTCTACACATAATATATTGTGTCTAATACATAGATAAATGTTATATTAAAATTTTTAGAACTAACATTAATGTATACAACGATTCGCCATATATAATTTTATTCTATAATCAAACTATTGAAAAAAATTTAGTGTCTTTCGATTGCCTAAGTTATTTCCTGTGCTTAAATTTTAACATCTCTTATTTTATTTTAGTTTCAATTTCAATTTATACGTAATAAATAATATGTATTTATATGATAGTATATATACAAGTCTAGTCGTAGAACTAAAGTTTCCTACACATTTTTAATTCAAAATATAATAATTTATTACAAATAATAGTAAAAATATAGTATTTATGTATACGTAAATATTATTTGTTAAAAATGTATTAGTAAAACATATTTAAATATATTTTTATGTTAAAAAAAAAAAAAAATATAAAAATAAATTTTTGTAAAACTTCAATCAGTCTCATAAAGTTCTTTTATCATTGTTATTATTTCTATTAAAAAATTTAGGTCAAAAAGTTTTTTATTTTTTTTTTTTATTTTATATATATTTTTAATGGTCTTTTAATTATTAGAAGAATAATATTGAGGGCTTTTTCTATAGTTGCACAAAAAAAAAACTTAAAAAAGTTAAACTTGTAGAAGTTTATAGATTTGTGTACAAAATGATTAATGTTTTGATGGCTTTTTGTTTTTTTGCTTAGTTATACATAATATCTGACGGCATAAAGTTAAAAAAAAAGAAGAAATCTCACAGTTTCGATTGTCGATTTTCTTCTTATTTGAAGAATTCCATCAACAAAATGCTTTAAATAATTGATTGAATCAAAGATGTCTATGGAGCAATTTGACACCAGGGTGTTTTTAAGTTTTAAATTTTTGATTGTTTATACTTTATATAATTCATGAAAATATTAAAAGAAAATATTTTTCGAAGAATGATCGAAATTTTTTTTTATATTAAAATCCGGATTATCATTCAATGTCTAATTTGAGCTTTAAACATTGTTGTAATAACTATGTACTTTAAATCTTGCGTATACATAAATAATATGATAATGAAAAATTTTAATTGCATACAAAATCTTACCGTTTGCTAACTTTTTTGGAAGTGCCCGAATATACATAATTTTAATTTCAAATTATCCGTAATCCGTACTACAATATTCTCAAGTAAGCTTATTTATTTTTTTTAATGATCTATGGCTAATTGAAATAACCTACTTTTTAATCATTTATTAACTTAAGAATTGTTATCAAACGGTTATCAACATTGTTTTAAAAATAAATATAATTATAGTTATAAGAGTAATTTGCAAAAAAATAAAAAAATAAATAAATTATTAACTAATAATTAAAATGAATCTTAAAACTCTATGTTTGTATATCATTCATATGTACATAATATTTTTTTATAAATATTGATAGTATATCGTTATGAATATAATTGTGTAGGCTTTGTGTACTATAGATACTAGATACATATAAATATTTTGTGAATCAGCTGTTTTCATACATTACTGATTATTTGATTGTAGGTTTTTCTGGTGTAATACTAAAAATCATAAAATTTAGTAAAAAAAAATTGTTTTGAAGCCTCTTTATTTATTTTTTTTTTCTTACATTCAAAATACTAATTGTAGGGTAGAAAAATATATGACTTATTTGGACAACTTTTAAACTCGTATATTAGGCTTCAAAGAGACTTTTCTGTGGCGGCAGGTGGGTATAGTTCAATATGAGAGAACATGGAAGTCACCATGTAAATATGTAACGCATTTTTTACATTATTTATATTTGTCTGTGCGCATAAAATTGTAAATTAATTTCCTAAGATATTTCAAAGTATAAAAAGAATAACCTCTTATTATGCAGGAAATTATTTATGTAATTACAGTGCTATTATTTGAACATGTGTATACTAACAAACATTACGCCAAATATTTTAGAAATTTAAATTGATCCTTAAATAGTAGTTGATAAAAATGAAACAAGAAAACATTTGATTTTTCGCTAATTTCAAAATTTGATTTATAAGACTAATTTAATATTGAAGAAAAAATATAGAGTTTAATTTAAATTAATTAAAAGAAGTTTTATACGTAAATTAAAATTGCCTGTAAATTTTTTATAATATTTTTATATGATTTATCTAAAACTTTTCAAGTTTCGAAAAAAATCTTAATTTTTATATGAAAAGCTTTTGAATTATTTTATTTATTAATTGTCTGGTTCCCCCGACACTTTTTATAATCTGCACAGAATAAGAAATTATTGTTATTATTATTATTATTGTTTTATTTCTTATAAAATACATTTTTACTATCTTGTGTGCAATAATAATTGCATTCTGTTTTTTATATTGGGGTAGTCTCAGACAAAACAAATCTAAAATCACACGATCAGAAAGCTTTCAAAATGTATATTATATTATGCACATAAAATAAAAAAAAAAAATAAAAAAATATATGATTAAACTTGCTTTGCTAGAAGTGATATCATCCCCATTACGTCAAACCTATCAATGTAAATGTATATAAAATACAAAAGAAGTAAAGTTAAGAATTTCTCGTCTACTGTGAGTCAAGTTCGTTATTCAAAACAGATTTGTTTTAAAATTTTTAATCAAAACTCATAAACTTTTTATATACATATGTAGATATTCTTAATTATTTTTTTATCCAATAAAAAGTAAGTTCACTACAATTTTGTGGTTTATTACAAAATTATATAGTTCCAAAAAATTAGAAACGTTAAAAATATGATTACATATAATTGCACTACACATATTTCTACATTATACGTATGGAAATCGAATCTTGGGATTCACAAAGTTTGCTTTTTCAACACTTTACTACCCAAATAAACGTACAGATTTTTTATTTTCTAAATTGTCGAAAATTGTGTAGGTCAAAATACACAAATAATTTAAGTATTGCCTTAAATTTATTTTTTTTTAAATTTAATTTAAGGGATTGTTAAATGAAAATAATATACGATGACGAACTAATAATTATTGTATCAGATATTGTATATCGTTATTATGTTTATTTAGACTAGGTGTAAATTTACAAACATATAAAAAAGTGTGTTTATAAAATATTTGTTATACTAGGTAATATATTCAAATGTAAAGAATATAAATATAGAAAAATAAAAACTTGAAGCTTTAGGGGGAAACAAACGAAGAACAAAAAAATATATTGTAAGCTTTTAATAAACAAGGAAGAATACTACAATAATTGAGAATTTTTAAAAATATATAATATGTCATATATAATAAATACTATATATATATATTTATTTTTATTGAAGGGGTGAGTGGAGTTTGACACAATTTTTTATTGGTACTTTTTAAGTGCATATAAAAAAGTTACATTTAATTTGGCTATTATGTGTACGTGACGTTTGTTCATTGTGTCTTTAATCAATGTCTGAGTATATTATTTAAGTCCTGAATATTGTTATGAGGTTTCAGAACAAAATAATGTTCATATAGAATCCATATAGTCAATCAGGATAAAATTTCTTAGGATAATGTTGTAAACTTAATATTTATACATATTTTTTTTTTTAATTTATTTATATCGATAATTATTAAAAAAAAAAATTATACATAATTCTTTACACATTTAATCCAAATGTAAGCACAAAGAATGAATACCTCATAGAAGTGCATATATATATATACATAATATTCAATAAGGAAAAATTTAGTATATATTAAAATAATGTACTTTTCTTTCGTTATCGGAGACAAATATTAAAATTTTTAATATCTTTAATTTTTTTTAGCAGATCTCTGGAATCCAATATTGCCCAGCTCTCATATAATTTAACAACAGCACAGAGTTTAATTTGACAAATTAAAATACTAAGAATTATTGAAAAATTAAATTATAAAGAACTTTTAAAGCAGTTCTTAAAATAAAAAATAAAAGAAATTTTCAAACCCCGATATTTTCCAAAATCTTTAAATTTGAACCAAAATGAAAAAAAAAAAATAAAATTTTGAAAAATCCAATTTTGTTTACCTATTGATGTCATTTTTTTTTTTTGTTTTTCAATCACTCTTTTTTGTAGTCCAAATATTTTTTTAAATTTTGTTATAATTTTGTTTTTTTATTTTTTTTTTAATTTTGTTTATAAAATTTAGTATAAATTTTATTAAATTTCTATGCAGAAAAAAATCCAAATAAAATTTACTTATATTCCTATAAAAGAGTAATTTGTCTCTTAAGTGTTTTTAACGAGGTGTGAAAAATTCTTCGTTTTATAGTTTTCAGCTAAATACGTTTTCTTTATTACTATATAATTAAGTCCATTAATTAAAAAAAAAAAAAAAAAAAACAGAAGAACGAAAACTTCTAAAATACTAACGACATAGAGGCAACCGTGATTTATTTTGATAACAATTTAAACTTTTATTATCATTATCATCGCCATCATCATCCTCGTCGTCGTCTTCATCGCCATAAATATTATTAACTATATTATGATTATTATTATTAATATAAGTTTTTTTATGATTTTCACATTTTAATTTTGGTGATGATGATTTTAATAAAGTTTTTGTTATTGGTGTTGTTATTATTTTATTTGTAACTGTTGTATCATTATTTGCTGATATAACAGTGCCAACTTTTGATGTTGATGCTGTTGATGAATTCGTACCACCAATATCAATTAATTTTGTATTGATATTCATTTGATCATTACAAATTAAATTTAATTAAGATTTAAAAAAAAAACTAAGAAATTTAGAACTTTTAATTGTGTGTGCATATTTAGTCTTTTTTTTTCTTAATGTTCACAAAAATTGTATGTTTCACTGAAAAATCAAGTTTTATCAATTTTTTATATAGAATAGAGAAAGAATTTTGAAATAATAATGAAAATAATCAATGCACCATTTCAAATTTTTTTACCAAAAATGAACTACAATTGTAAATGAACGAAATAAAAATCTTAGTTTTTAAATCACTTACATTAAATGCAGCTGTAAAAGTTTTTTTTTTGTAGTTATTCCCTTACAAACAGAACATTTGACTCAACTTATTATCGAACTGATATTTAATTAATAAATATGAAATTTAAAGTAAGCTTTATCCGAATTGAAACAATAATAAAATAGAGAGGATGCTTTTTAAAAGTTATAAAATCGATTACTTAAGTAAATATCGAAAGTTCCAGATGATGTCAAAATATAAAATTATTTGATTAAATTTTAAATGAATATTTTATTTTTTGGGGGTTTGTATGAAAGATTATATATTGATCCCAGATTGAATGTCAAGTCAATAATGTATAATTTTGTTATTTTATTTAGAAAATTAAATCTTTTCTTTATTTCATTTATTTAATGAACTTTTATTCATATAAAAATTTTTATGCCGTACCTACTAATATTCATTTCATGTTTATATTATGAAAAACCGGAAAATTTTTTTTCAATGAGAATTGTATCTATTTAATTATGGATTTGCGCACAAATTCGAACAACTGAATATTTAAATTTATTATTATAAAATTTTTATATAAATTAAATATTAAATTAAATAGTTAAAAGTTTTATGTTTTTAATCATCAGCTGTCATATACATAAATTCATTTACAAAATTATTGTAAATGATCAAAAGTAGAATTTTAGTTGAAATAAAAGAATAAAAAAACCTAAATTATGATTATTTAAAATATGAATGAAAATAAAACGTAATTTACGTGTCCGGGATTTTCAATATTACTTATACACAAAGAAGTTAATTAATTTTACTACGATGTAATAGATAAGAAAATTACTGTTTTGCCTTTGAACTTGTAAAGAAAATTAATATCGAAATATTTGAACTTTGGAATTTAATATACAACCCCTGGTGTCATTTAGTTAAAGTCATTTAGAATTTGTGATCAAAATCTATCCGGCCGATAGAACGTAATACAAAATTTTAAGGTTAGGTTTAAGTTTTTTTTTTTATTACTTATTATTTTTACTATTTCTTCTATTGTTATAAATTTACCACTTTGACAACTATCATTTTATCTAATTTTAAATTTTTTCAAAAGTACAATGTATCTTTTTTACTAATTTTTTTTTTTGTTTTTTTTAATTATATTTTTAATTTAATATTTTCGTATAAAAACAAAGAAATTATATCAACTTTATATAAATATTTTATTTATGCGGAAAATATTCAAAATGCGTTTTTCTTCCTTTTTCTCTCATTCTCTAAAAAAAAAAATTTAAATTTTATAAGACAAAACAAAAAAAGTTCTTGTTTTGATTTTTGTGATTTTTTCATTAGATTGTTCTCTCATCGAATTTTAAATTACTACATTTTTTTTTTTTACTATAAAATAATATACGTCAAAATGTGCGTTCTTCTCTCAAACAAAAAAAAAAAATAAATAAAATAAATAAACAAAAAATTTTTTTTTGATATAAAATATTAATTAAATTAACGGTAAATAATCTATGCGCGCAAAATTTACTATTAATTTTTTCATATGACGAATCCGTGTTAGCAGTGCGCATAATAATTTTAAACTGAAAAATTCAACTTAGAAAAAAAAAAAAAAACTTTAAGATAAAAAGTTTTTAATTTTTTTTTTAGTTTATTTTTCAGAGAGAAAAGTTAATTTTTAAAACACAAAATTATGTTTTGAAGTTTGTATACAATATATAGCTTTTTTAATTTCGTAGCTGAGTAAAAAAATTTTCTTTAGATGTGTACATAACATGAATGTATTAAATTTAAGTTAAAAAAAAAAAAAAAAAAAACAAATTTATCTATAAGGATATTTTATTTTGAATCCAGAATAAGGATAATAAAATTTAGCATTGATTTTTTTTTGTGAAGTGCAGTAATATTTCAAGACCATACCATCTTTTTTTTTTTTTTTTACTTTTTAATATTTTATTTCTCTAATTGATATAAATTTATATAAACAATTGTTATTATTATTATAGTATAGTGAAGAAATTAATGTATCTTTTATTTATGTTTTTTAAATATCCATTATGTATTTGACACAAAAAAAAAAAAAACAACAAATAAATAAACATAAATATTATTTTATATTGCAAGTCTTATTTTTTTTTTTTTTTAATTATATACCGAATAATTAAATCAGTCGAATTGACAGTCTTCAAAATAATTTTTCTTTTGTTGACGGATTTTTTACAGTCACTTTTTTTCGAATTTATTTATTTTTTTTTTTAATTTATTATATATTTTATTAAAATTTTAGGCCCTGATGAAGTACCAAAAAAAAAAAACAAGAACGAAAAACAAAAAAATTTCGTATATTTTGCATTTTTTTTTCGCTTATAAAAATTTGAAAATTTTTTTTTTCTTAATTTTAATTATCAAATATTAATTGTTAAATTAGTTTTTTATTTCTAATAGGTATTTTTTATATTAATATTTTTATTGTATTTTTTTTTTTTCACATTAAGTTGACGTTTCGATAAAAGTCAACACTTATCCAGTTTCCTAATATTGAATTTTTGGTTCAAAACAATTATCTTAAATTTTATTTCGGGTTCATAATATTCGAGTTTTATGAAATCCCAATTTTATAACTTTTTTTTTTTAATTTTCTTTTTATTTTTAATTTAAAATTAACTTTCGTTTTCTATCATTACGTACACTACAGTTTTATAATAATTTTAATTTTTTTTTAATTCCCAGTAAATTTTGATATTACAAAATTTAATTATAATTAATATTCATAGAATGTTTTTCTTAAATTTCAAAAAAAAAAAAAATTCCAATTTAAAATTCAATAAAAATCAATAAAAAAAAAAAAAAAAGGAAAAGTAAAAATATAAAACAAAAAAATATTTTAACGTTTCAATATGATGAACTCTTTATATATATGAAAAAAAAAAAAAACAAAAATATTAACCGTGCGCGCTTTAATTTTTCTTTCGTTAGAAAAATTTTAGAAAAAACGAAAAAAAAAAAAAAAAACAACGAAATTAATTTAAAATAACAAAATCCATTATTAATTCATTGTTTAAAAAAAACAAATTCATATATTTAGAAAATATTTCAATCCGTTAAAGACGTGCTTACATTCGAACGTAATAAAATATAATGAAAGGAGTTTTTTCAAATTTGAGAAGAAAGCACATACTATTTTTTTATTTCATTTTATTTTTATTATTTTTTTTTTTTTAATGAATATATAAATTTTCATTAAAAATTATAAAAAAAAAATAACAAACTATTCCGCCATCCCAAACCACTCTGCCTGTAAAAAAAAAAAGTCTAGGAAAAAAAAGTTCATTCATACATGCAAAATTTGTTTATTTATTTTTATGTTTTTTTTTTGTTTTTTTTCTTTTTGGGCTTAGACATAAAAAAAGAGAAGAAATTTTTCAAATAAACATGAGTAAAAGAAAAAAAAATAAAAATTTTCATATTATTGGGACGACGACCGAAATATAGTTACCATCCATATATAATATACTCTTCAAATATCCATTCTAATCTCTAATTGCTTGTTATGTGTGAAATTTTTTATTTTTTTTGCTTTATTACGATTAAAGCTTTCACATAAACACCATAGTTAGTTGTTAAAATAAAAACAATTTGTTTTTTTTGTGATATTAATAGACAATAATATTTTTGATTTAATAATATCATTTTAAGTATAGTATGTAGATTTATTTTGCATGAAACCACCGTTGAAGGAAAATGGGATAAATGTACTCAAATTTGATAATTTTGTCCATTATCCTGCATTTGTATATTTAATTCAATCTAAAATTTCAAAAACTTATGTCAAGCGAAGAAAATAATATTAATCGTTCGTCACTGACTAACAAAAAATATTTCTGTTTAATTTATTCAAGTACTAATTAAGTAAATTAGATTTCATTAATTGACATTGGTCGAATTAGGAACTTTTTATGTTATATCTATCTAATCTACTACTTTTTTTTATAGGGTTAAACCTAATCATATAATTATTAGAAGAATTAAAAAAAAATAATGGTTGGATTGAAAAACTGGAGTATCTAACATTTTATAACTGGCTATTATTATTTTGTTGTTTTTTTTATGTCTAAAACAATTCATTTCCTCTTCTCCATTTTGGTATATAATCATGTATTTTATGTTTATTTACTTCTGTTTTTTTAATAATAGAAATTTCTTTTTCCTATTTACCGAAGAGTTTTACATGGAGAAAGGTATGAAACTTCAAGAGGAGTTAAAATTAATCAATGAGAGAGTTTTTTTTTTCAAATTCAGTATAACGAAATACATAACAAAACAAAAAATAGCATAATTTCATTTTTGTTTCAAATATATAAGATACTTTATTTATTATGCATAAATGCTTTTCCGTCTATTGTTTGTTTTTTATTTTTTTTTTATTTTTTTACTTATTTATAAATTTTACTTTCAATGATGGCGCGCAACATAAAATTGTTTAGATAGAAAATAAAAAAAAAAAAAAAAAACAAAATTAGTTTAACGTATAACCGTAAAAAACGAATTTTGTTTTAAAATTTTAAAAAGAATACTAACATTAAAATTCTATTTCAAAAATTAACTTCAAAAAGTTGGAAAAATAAAAGTAGTTGCATAACAATGTACAGAAATAATTTTTTTTTGTCATGGGGAAGGGAATGTTATTCCTTATAAGTTATGTTGGAATTTTTTTTTAAAAGTTTCAAGTCTTATATATTATTTGACTAGCCTTTAATTCTGAAATTTTCGTATAATAATTAAATTAACAAATATACACCTAGAAAAATATATAAATCAAATACAAAGTGTAATTTTTTGGAAAATATTTCGTAAGCATACCTACTAATTATCTTTAACAGATTTACAGATTTTGTTCAGTATGATTTTCATAATTTAGTCTGATATACGAACTCATCTAAATTGGCTCTTAATGTTACTCTATATTTATTTATAAACATAATATATATGCACATTTCATATATTTATGTATGTTCCTACAAATTACTAATTTCCCTATTTTCTTTTTTTTCTTTTTTTTTTTATGAAAAAAAAGTGTTGCAATATCATCGTACATATAAAAAAAAAAAAAAACAAAAAACAAAAAGAATAAAAACATTTTATGCAATAAGTTTATTTGAGTTCAATCCTCTCTATCACAAGAATATATATAAAATTCTATTTATATTTGTTAAATATAGCTTTTTCATTATTTTTATCTCTAACACATAAAATTGTGTAAAAAATCTTTTTTTTTTTTTTTTGTTGTATATAAGACTACTGACACATATTTTACACATTTCATTGAAAATTAAAAACATCATGATTAGGCATGTATGTATTTATGAGTATTACTATAATTTTTTTTTCTTGTTTTTTGTTTTTTCAATTTTTATGTACCTACCTACATTAAACATTAGAGAAAAAAAAAATATGAGAAAGAAGAATTTGAAAAAAAAATAAATAAAATTTCAAGTTTAGGGTAGTGGTACAGAAAAATGCATAAAAAAGACGAACTTTTTTGCATGAAAGCTTTTAATTGAAACATAAGATTTTTTTTTATGAGATATGTATATATTGTATGTACATATGAATCGGTGTTTTTTTTTAGATTTTTTTTGAAGATAAAATATTAATTTAATAGCTTTTAATTATACTTATATAGTGTAATATTTTAAATGTGATAAGAGTTTTGAATAAAAAATATATATTTTTTTAAATCTTTTAATTTGAATTGGATAAGATACAGAGTAGTAATCTTGTTAACTTCTTATTAATTAATTTTATGAATGAAGTGAAAACCTTTATGTTAATGAATTCAATTTATGAATATTTTTTAGCATAATTTTTTTTATAGAGAGAAACCACTACAGTACCCAGGTAGAATAATTTTCTGAGTTACAACTGCGACGACTCTAATTTGCTTTTGATAAAAAAAAATTCTGAAATAATATAATAATTGATCATTATGTGTGTCTTACGAGTTCACTACTCGCATTCGAGACAGATAACAATTTTTTTTTTTTAATTTTTCTTTCTGTTTTTATGGATTGTCATTTTTAGATTACAAAAATTAATAGAAACTTTATATTTACAAAACTAACCCCAATGATAACAACAACAACAACAACTTAAAAAACACATTTCCTCAATTATGTTCACATTAACACATTCATAATTTTTTCTTTTTATGTATATTATTCGATATACTTATACTTATGTTACGTACATATTTTTATAAAATTAGGCTCTTTTATGCAAAACTTTAAATGTATATAAAAAAAACGCAATTAAAGTCTTAGTTCCCCCGAGAGTGAGAGTAAAAAGCTTCTTTTGTTTTTCTGTATGAAATAAGTAAAATTTTTCCTCCAATTTTTTTGTTTTTTTTTCGCAATATTTTCACTGAGCGCATGAGTGCAAGTTATTTCGAAAGTTGAAAATTAAAAGATAACAACAACATATAAAAAGCTTACAAAAAATATTAAACTAACAAAGGTAGACAAATGATCATGAAAATTTTTAATTTTCAAGCTTTTCCTTATGTTAACGGCGTTTGGAAAATATTTTTGTGCATTTTAATATACCATATATACATTTGAATGTGTAATGATTTTTCACACTATCAACAACGATGTTAAACTTGTCTCTCATTTAGAAAAAAAAAATTTCTTTTATTATTTTTATTGCTTTTTAGTTTTTTTTTTTTTCTAATATTTCGTAAATTTTAAGCACGTAAAATAGAAAAATTTGATTTTGTAACATGAACTTTTCAGTTTTTCATTTTTATTTTTTTTTATGTGAATGTGTTGCAATCGTAGACAGTAAAAATGAAAATTTTTTTTTATGAGAAAATTTTTTTTTATTTTTATTTTTTTTTTATGTTTTTAATATATGTTTCATAATAGATACTTGTTTTATTTTAATTAAAAAAAAAAAAACAAAAAAAGTTTTTCATTTTTAAACAAAAGGGGAAATGAAGAAAATTTCTTTTCCGGAATGGGGGAATTTTCTTTATGGACTAATAAATAAAAATAACAACTTTTAACTGAATTATTATGTAATGCTTTTTCATTTTGGGTTAATGTGATCAATTTATGTTTTCAAAGATCTTCCTTAATACCATCCCTAGAAAGACAAACTAAAAAATTCAAAAGTAAAGTAAAGTAAAATTATTAAGTATTCTCTTTCACACGAACCCATCGAATTAAATGAGAAAATGTGGCAAAATATAATGTTAACAGAACTAAAATATTAGTAGAAGCCAACGGAAATTAAAAGTAATTAAAAAAATAGGTTTTAATGCTTGACCAATGTCAATAAGCTTAGTTCAGCAAAAATTGAGTTTGCTCACCCATTAGTGGAAAATTCGGATAATTTTATGAAATAAAAATAAGTTTCTTTAATAACCTCAAAATCGGTCAGACTACATATTAACATTTTACTTATGTCTCTATTTCAGTATTAGAAGTTATTAATTTAATATTATAAAATTTGTAGTTTTTCCTTTAACACTTTGTGTTCTTCATATAATATACTATTTATATATGAATATACATATAATAATATGCAATGTGATTAAATTTTCATTTTAATGAAATCAAGATTTCTTCCGGCATTTGATCTTTTTCTTTTTCATTTTCTTCATTTGTACTATTGATCTTTAGATCTGTTTTTTGCGATAACACAAAGCACTATTTTCCCACAATATTTATTTGTTTATTTTTTTTTTACACACGATATTACATCAAAATTCATTGCATTAAAAGTGAAAGATATAAAAATAAAAAAAAAAAGCAGTAAAACTCATAAATTTTATTTTCTTCCTCATTCACCTTTCTATTCATGCCAAAAGGTAAATAAACTTGCGATAAGAAAATTAAAAATCAAAAGTAAAACGAGAATTGCATAAAACAAGATATCAGGAAGCATTGTGAAAGAAAAACATTATAAGCGAATTATCGTTAAAGAAAAGCGATATTATGTTGTATTTATAATGTTCGTATGTATATATATATATATATATATATATATATATATATATATATATATTTATGTATATATGTATATATAAAACCAGTTAAAGAAACCAAACCAAGTTTGTATTCGTGTTACATGTTATTTTCAATACAGGAATAATAATATTTATTATATGAAAAGAAAAATTAAATTTATATAAAATAAGTTCATTTCTTTTTTTCTTTTTTTTTATATAAAATACAGATCATGATTTTCTGTATGAGAACAGTATTTGTTTTCAATAACAAAAAAAATAAAAAAAAAATTATGTATCATATTATTTTGCATTCAATTTGTGCCACTGCACTTTACAAGTTGCGTTTACAATAAAATGAAAATAAACTTTCACTTTTATAATAATGTAAGAAAAAAAGATTATAAGATAAAGTTTTTTTTTTTTTTTTGTAATTTTAATTTCTTAAAATTCATTAATTCTAGAAGAAGATATAAATAGTATGTTTGAAAAATATTTTTAATCTAGAACTGACACTGATTGAAAAATTATTTTCTTGTTATAAATTTTTGTTTAAGCAGTTTTATAATTGAAAATTAAAACTTGGAAAGTATAAGTTCCGATTTGTAAATCCAAATCTTATCAACTTGAAATAATTATATATTTAGTATATCTAAAATTACATAAATAATATACGTAGGGGTGAAATTATACTTTAGTTATTTATATGCATCGCACATAAATGTAGGTAAATATAATTAAGTTTTAGATTTTATAATTTAAGACCATTCGGCTCAAATTAACATTTAAATTCAAATTAATAATTAATGGATAAATTCATTTAAACGGTTTTTTATTTTTTAATTCTTTCTAATTTTCAATTCTTAAACTTCATAAAAACAAAGTGAAAGGGTAAAATAACTAAAATCGGAATAATCAAACTTGCAAGTCAAATTATAAGTTTATAAAATACAATTCGCCGACAAACTCAATGATACGTAGCACAATGTTAAAGTATACATTTTGAAGCTTGCAGTTCAAGATAGAATGGTATAGATAACTTAAGAATAGATAGATTCATAGTAAAAATGCTAAGGTTTTCCTATTTCGAAGTAAATTCCAAAAACAAAAATCTTTGTCTTAATCTTAAAAAACTTAAAGATCATTTTGTTCACTTCATATTAATAAGCCTACATTATTTTATATCAAAATCAAAATTATGAGGAATTAATAAAGAAAGTTTTTATTGTGGGAGTGTAAATGAAGAAAATGTGTGGGTACTTAGTTTTTTTTTTGTGTCTTTTCAATTTCAAGATATAATTGTGTAAAAAAAAAAATTATTTTGATGTGTTGTTAAATGGATTACACAAAGTCAATCATTAATTTTGTACTTGTTTTAATTAAATTAGATTTTCTGAACTTTTTGTTAGAAAAAAGTTAGTAATGAACATTTATAACTCTCTGCGTCGATATTTTATGATTATTGTATAAGATTCCGTTGCATCAGTGAGTGCATTTCTAATTCGTTTTCATCGATATTATTTTAAACTCAATTTTCTGTCTGATTTTATTTTTGTCATGAATTTGAATTTTAGCATTTCTGAGGTAGCTTTGCTAAAAGAAGTAATTTGTACATAAATAATGAAGATAATTATATGAATTTTTATGAAATTTTAATGTTTATTTTATATAGATAATATATGTATAATGAAAATAGTTATTATGATTAATGAATTTATTGTATGAATATATGACTTTAATGATGATATTTAAGCAAAACCTATAGCTTAAAATATCGAAATTATATATTATACACATAATCAAAAAAATTGTTTTTTTTAATAAACTCAAATAGTTTTGCACTTTATTTTGACAAAATTAAAAAATTAAAATAAATAATAATGAACAATGAAAAATATTTATTTCATTTTTTTACGTACCGGACCACACTGGTGGGCCAGGCATACTGTTAACTGGTGTGGTCACCACCAGATTTTTTGGTGCAGAATTAATGTTGATTGTACAACTTGTTAAATTAGAAGTTTTCATTAAAGCGATAGATTTTAATTTTTTTTTTGAATAAAAATATCAAAAAAAAATTTCGAATTTTTCTAATTTTATTTAATTTTTTTTTTTAAAATTACTTTTTGATTGATTTTAAAAAAAAATTTTATTTTAATATTCAATCCAAGTTTTTTATTTCATGTTTCTTTTTTATTCATATAAATTTTGAAAATTAAACCAATTTGTAATGTTCTGGATTTGAAGGAAATAATTCAGCAACATAATATTTATAATCCTTTTGATAAAATTTCAAAAATTAGCGCATAAAACTATTTTTCCTTTTTTGCATCAATAAAATCTTATTTCTATTTTTTTTGTCAATATTTATTACCATTTTATTTTATATTTTTGGTTTCTTTTATTGATTTGCACAAATTAAGTTCACTTTCAGAAAGAAAAAAAAAATATTAATTAAAAAAATATAAATAAAAAGCTCAAAATTTAAAAAAATTTTCATAATTTTTTTTGAATAAAAAAATAAAATTAGATTAATTTGCAGCTAAAAATTTTAATTTTGTCTTAATTGAAATATTTTTTGGGAAATTTTCAATGTATATTTCTGAGTGTTTTAAGCCGTGTACAAATGCATACATTCACGGATTTATCAATTCTTGCGTTTAGATGATAAGAACCTTAACTTATTATTATATTATTGTCCTTTTTATATACATAAATATGTATATCTTAATCTTGTTGAATAATATATATTCAGTGTTTTTTGAGATCAATGATTATAACATCGAGAACTTCTAGATAAAATGACTAGAGAAAATTTTTCTATTTGAATTATGGTGCATTTTATTACAACTTTAACAAAAGTTTTAAATATCTTTTAAAAATAACAATATCTGTTTATCTCATCATAGTATAGCCATACTTCTTCTTGTCCTTGAGAGTATGAAAAAAAAAAATTGCAATTAAAGTTCAGATTAAGATGCTTCTCATCTAGAGTTACCAACAGTATTTACTTACAGTTAAACCGAAATTCTATACTAAGATATGAAACAAATTCCAGGTGTTTATCCCTATAATTATGTATGACATATTTTTTTTAGCTGCAATATTAAATGGAATTGGAAAAAATCAAAAAAAAATATTAAGCTTTTTTCTTAATTATTATTTTTTTTTTTTTTTTAATTATTTTTATATTGATATCAGTTTTCTCTTACTCAAGAAAAACAAAAAATACCTTTATCTTTTGAAAACAATTTATATCCATTTTTTTGAAAAGCAGAACTGTCAAATTTTTTCATAGAAATAATTTTCTCAGTTTTGTTTTGTTTTCTTCTTCTTTTTTTGTTTTTTAAGTTTTTAAGGAAATATCACGCAATATTTGTTTTTTTTTTTTTTTTTTTGATTTTTAGGAAACTTTATGTTTTAATTTTTTTTTTTATTATTTTATATGTAGTTTTAGTTTAATTTTATTTTTAAATTTAAGTTTTAGTTTTATTATAATTATTTTATTTTTTTTTTTATTTTTTTTTTCTTTCAGTCTTTTTATTTATTTTTTTTAATTTTTTAAATTTCTTAAATATACATTTAATAATATAATATTTAATTTTCTTATAAAAATAATTTTCTCAATAGCAGAGAAACGTTTTTTGAATTATTTTAAAATTTTTAATTTTTTTAGAAAAATACATTTTTATTATTGTTTTAAATTTTATTTTTTTTTTCTTAATTCTAATTTATTTTTTCTACACTTATGCATTCAAAAAATAAATATTTACTTTTATTAAATTTATGCTCAAAAATGTTTTCTAATAAATTTTTCATTTTAAAATCCTTTTTTTTTTAGCTTGATTTTTGCTTTTTTATTTTTTTTATTTATTTTTCAATTGTTTTTCTTGACCCAAATAGTCGCTTGAAATTATTAAATTCTCTGTTGAAGCAGATTTACAAATTAAAAATATTAAAATAATAAACAAATATATATATATATATATATATAAATTTCTACATATATGTATACTCTCATGATGCAAAATATTGCAGTAGATCCCTATATTAAGCTCCTAGTTTAATTAATTATGACATATAGCAGATCTAATTATAATAATTATAAATTTTCATTTCAAAATAAACAGAAATTATGTTTTATGAATTTTTGAAATGAAAAAATAAATATGCTAAATAAAAATTTGAAGGATATGTATACACAGAAATTGCGAGACACGCAATATAATTTTATTTAACAATATTTTTAGAGGAATTATTGTCTGACGTTTATTATGTATGGAAAATTTTAACATTTAAAAGAACGTATATAGAAAAAGAAAAGTTATTCTATCTGAAAACAACACAAATTCGTGAATCTCGAAAATTATACTAAACAAAAACTTTTAATCTAATATTGGTGTCAATTCGCTAGGCAAACAATGTCAATATAAGATTATTATTTTCGGTAAACGTCTAAAAGGTATCAAAAAACATTAAAAATTCTACGAAAAGAATTCTGCAGAAGACAAACAAAAATGGGATTTGAAAAAGAATTCTATACTTGTTTCTAATTTGACATAATTATTACATTTGATTAAAAAAAATATATATTTTCATATTTTAAAAAAACATTTTTTTTTTTTTTTTTAATCCAAATCAGGTGAATTTATTTTAAATTTAATTTTTCTCATTTTTTAGGCTAATAAATTTTTCTAGCACTTTTTGTTGAATAAAGCTTTTCATTAGATTTTCATTCAATTCTTGATCAAGCTTTTCTTAAATATTTTTTTTTTTTTTTCTAACTTCACATAATTCAAGTTTTTATTTTTTATTTTTTATTTTTTTTTTTGAAATAATGATAATATCAATTAATGTTTAAAAGTAAAACCGTTTTTTTTTTTTTAAGCGCTAAATCCATGTAGTTTTTGGTTTTTTTTTTCTTCTACGGGACGATTACTGCTTTGCAATAATATAAAGACTGTGAGAATTAAATTTCTGAGAATAATATTGGACCCTCAGAAATTTTTTTTTATTTTTTTATGTATTTTAAATTAAAAAAAAAAATAAATTTATGAAAATAAAAATACATAAAAAAATATGTGCAAAGTATATAAGTTAATATGTGTAGCGGTGCGAACTAAAATATAAAAAAAAAATATATATAAAAAATAAAATTTATGTGCACAGCTATGCAATTTCATGTTTAAAGCTTAATTATTAAAAAGAAAAAAAAAAATCATCTATGTGTTTGTAACATTAAATGCACTTATGTACATAGTATGTTACCGAAACATAATATGTATGCTTTTTTTTTATGTTTTATGTAAAAAGAGTATATGGTACTACTGAACTACTTGTGCTTCCTTTTTTTATGTATATGAAAATCACTTCTGAATATTGTTTATTTTGTTAGTAACATTCCGCATTTGCGGTAAATTCAATTTTTTAGTTTTTGAAAATAAGTTTTATTTACACATAAAAAAAAAAATATTAGATATAGGACTGAAATCCGTGTATGTTGTGTATATACATAATGCATATAGCTAACTCACTTGTTCCTTAAAATTTCTATCCAAGTTAATATTTGTGAATAAAAATTAGTAATTATATGAAAATCCGTGGAAAAATTTATGAAGTTTTGAAAATTCTTTTTTTCAACTGTGTTATCGAATTCAATTTGTCACCCAAAATAAAACAAAGAATTTTAATATTTTATAAAATTTTTATTTTTTACAGGTATAGGTACCTATAAATTTAAAATATTTTTATCTTGAATTTTACTTTTAATTTTATACTTGATCAATTTCAAACCCGAGTCTACTTAGTATTTAACTGAAAAAGGATGCTAGTAAGTAAATTTACTATCCTTACGCCCGGCTGTTATCATAAATGTATATTAGAAACTACTTTATAGAATAATAAATATTTAGTTTTGTTTAGCGGTATAGTCCCAATGATAGAATATTAAATTATTAAACGACAATATTTTTTTATTAATAATTGAAAGAAAATTAGCGTAATAAATCGATTGGATCCAAAGGGTTGAATTATTATTTTTCTCTTTATTGGTATAGATATAATATTCACAGAATGAAGATTACTATGAAATCACAAATTTTTGATGCAACTTAAATATCAAACTATCTTAATTAATTAGAAAAATTTTATACATTTTTTCGGGCTCAATAATAGTTATTTTATTCCATTTTTGTAACTAAATTTTTTTTTATAATATTTAACTTTTATTTTATATTTATTTGAAACTCGAATTTCCGATAATTGTCTCACGAAATTATTTAGAATAGAATATTTACTTTTTATGCTTCGGCTTTTAAAATTGAATAAAAAAAATATAGTAGAAAAAAAATTATCCAAGTTTTTTTTATTTTTCGTTCACAGGTAAATATGTTTCTCATCTTCACTTGTGCACAGTTCAGTATTTTTTTTTTTGTTCGCTCTCATATGAAGAAAACATAATAAAACAAAAAAAGACTTTTTCTTTAGCTGTATAAGTTTGACCCAGAAATTCAAACTTATACATAAAATCAAAATAAAAAAAAAAAAAAAAAAATTATGTATTATGTAAACTGGCAATATTTTATTTCTAAAATAATGCAACTTGAATTTATATTGAAAATTCCAATATTTTATAGTTGTATATATTTTATAAATAAATATATTTAAAAACAGATGTGAAGTATAATAATACACCCAAACTATACTTATAAGTTGAATATAATTTTGTTAAACTCTTAAAAATATCCTTTTGTTATGCAGCATATTAATTAAACTTTAAGGTTTTGGGTTTAATTTCTAAATCTAATTTTGATAAAACTAATATACTTATATAGTTAATAATTCTAATAAAACTCAGTACAATTATTTTATATATGCTTTAATGTTACAAGAAACAAATATACATAATTAGTTATTTCGAAAAAAAAATATGTATATTAAATAAATTCTAATTTCCACGCAAATTCGAAGCGTTCAATAAATAAAAATAAGCATGGAACTATATATTCTAATTTGAAAAATTATGAATTTATTAATTTTTATGAATTTATTTTTGGTTTAAATTTCTAAAAATGTTTTAAAATTATGAAATAAGAATTAGGTTAAAATTTTTATCATATATCATTAAAATAAAATTTAAGAAAAATTAGACTAGAATAGTTTGTTTAATTAGTAGATTTTAATCTATTTTTTTTTTTTTGATAAAAAATTAATATGAAAAAGAGAGAGAACAAAAGCGAAAAATATAGCTTTAGAATATCATTTATTTTTCCTTAGACTTGAAATGATATAATGACTTCAAGTAAATTCGAGAAAATTGTTCAATTTTGATAATTGCAACAAAGTACGATAATTTAAAATTAAAGAATCCGAATAGTGTAAATCATGTAATTTATTTTCGCTTAAACTTAAAAATTAAAGTACATCATGCAAATAAACTATTCCACATAGAGCAATAACGAATATTTCACACCATAATTACTGATACCGAAAATCCTTAAGCACAATAAAATATTTTAATAATTTTAATATATAATTACTTATTTATTATAATGCCAAACACTCTAAATAATATTAATTTCTCAATATGCTAATTAAATAATCTTGTATCTAATAGATATTGTCGTATATTCCATTCTATATAAAGGTTGGACAGTATATAGAGAAAATCTAAAAATTTCAATATTTCAAGACATAACGAATGTCTGAAATTTTGTTTTTTTAACACAATCATAGAATACAAATTTGACATTTTGCTTAGAGTTCTCACGAGTGCAAAAGTTACTGTTAAAGGATTGGTATATTTTTCACTAAAATTGACTGCGACTTAACTGAAACAAAATTTTATAAGTCAGAAATATAAATCGGTTTTTTTTATAAGTATAGTTGACATGTTGTAAAACATTGTTTCATATTTATTAAAAAAATTAATTTAACAACATGTTAATTTTTTTTTTCATTATTAAAAAAAAAAATATGAATAATTCGCCTGATATTACTATTTTCTATGATACTTATTATATTTTTTTTTTTCGTGTAAAAATACATAAAATGCATTTTTATATAAAAAAAAAAGCCTTTAAAAAGTTTATTGACATAATGAACTTTTATGTATAGCGAGGTAAAATATGCAAAAATTAATATCTGCGATTATATGTATCTATATGTTTTTAAAATAGCTTTATTTATTTATATTTTGTTAGCTTATTATACTGCATAGCTTATTCATATGTAGTTACATATAAATGTATGTATATATAGTTTGAAAAAAATAAATAAAATGTTTTTCGAATATTTATTAAAGGTTTCGTGATATGTTAATAATAGAGCTTCATTAATCATTAAGTTTTCCTTTATATTCTAATATTATATGGTATTGTGTTAAGAGAAAAAAAATAATAAAATTGTATAAAGGGTTAAGAGCCTTGACTATATCTTTTAAATTGAATTATATCATACAATAAAAAATATAAATTTAAAATTGAAGTTACATATTTTGAATATTAGTGTTGACAAGAATGTTTTTTGTTTTTAATTTACGAGGTAACATACACACATAAAAACTATATGCATTTTCCTAACTTTCCTTGAATTACGTAAGAACTTTATGATTTTAGAACTATTTTCAGAATGGGTTAACTATGATTTATATATGGTTTTATTTTTTATTACTATTTTATATAATTTAACTATATAAATCTTATAAAACTTAAATTTTACCTATAGATGTTGTAACAAGTGTGTGTAGTTATAAAGTACAATTATTATTTTTTTTAATTTAATTCGTATCCCGCAATTAAGACTCGGTTACACGTTTCTCGCGCACATTATCCGAGTATGAAAGAAGTCTTAACTTTCATTTAAAAAATGAAACAAATATCAAATATAAGTAATTTATTCTCAAAAATTTCAAAGATATTCACTGTACAATCAATATTATCTATAAATTTTAATCTAATGTAATTATGTCATATTAATTAACTTGTGTTCTGAACACCAAGATCTAAAAAATTATAATTAATAAATTAAAGAGTAAAATATACTCCCACATATTGGTGATAGTGTTTTTTTTTTCTTTAATAAATTTGTGTTCTGTTTCTAACCATTAACAAATGAAAAATAAAATCTATTATACGTGCTGTAAATTATACTTCTCTAATGGTATATTATTTTCTGAGCTTAATAAACGAATTTTTCACACCAAACATCCGCCAGAAAGGTCGCTCATATATACAAATTGCATTGCAAATGTACATAAAATATATTATTTTTTTTTTTTATTTCTCCTTTAACAAATTTATTACACTTTTTTTTTTTTTTAAATAAACTGAAAGAAAAAGTCGTTTTACTAGCTTTAGAAGTTTTTTCCATTCATTTATGCTGATTTTTTTTTTAATCTGCCAATGAAATGGCACATTTTTAGTTTTATATTGAAATAAGGGATTAATGCAGTTTAATTTTTTAAGAATTTTAGTTACTTGAAGATGTTTAGTAATAGACATGAATTAATAATAATTAAGTTGCATTTTCTATTCTAATCGAGAAAATTTTTTTTATATTATTTATTAAGATCTAGAATGTAAAAAATAAAAATCAATTATGTATAAAACAAATGAATTTCGTAAATTTCGCATTGTATATCGATTATTAAGCATTGACTGAACTTCTGGTTAAACTATACGATTGTCCTTAACTTGGCTAGAAGGTGTTATAATTAATCAGATATTAAATTTAATATAAATGAAAATGCGAAACTTCATTAGAATGGCATAACAAATATTTTTGGCTTTTCCCCTGTAGTTTTTTAAATTTGTTTTAAGTTTGGTAAAACATAAAAAAAATTACAGTTTTCTAAAATTAAAAAATATTTCCTCTTAATACTAAATATTAATTTTAAAAAATTTAATTGGTTATAAGATTTTTATATTGAAAAATTTAGTGTTTTGTTTAATTAATTATTATCTGTAATTATTTAATTATTAATTATTTAATTGTTAATAAATTACAATCCCAAATTGGGAAAATTTAATTTAAATTATATATTTTTTTCAATTATTTACACTTTTAATTATTGCGTGATATTTGCTGCAAAACTTAAAAAAAATTAGAAATAGACATACGAAATTCTGAACATTTTGACAAAAACGTAAGCCTGTAAAGCAATTTTTTTTTATAATAATAATTCTTACCTTATACAAAAAAAATCCAACGCTGCAAAAGAAATGCCCGCGTCATTACACAAATATCCTGAAAACATAAAAATAAAAGGATTAGAAAAATTTGAATTTAAAATTGTGAAAAATTTTGATACTGCATACAATTTGCTGAACGATCTGGTTTCCAACTTATTACAGTATGGTTCGTTGATTTAGCAAACATTGTACTTATACAAAAGAAATGAATTTAGTAGATGTGTATAACCTTTTTTATCTGCTTTTTAAAATTAGGACTTTTCAAGTATATGTTATGCGTTTATTTATTTCCGACTGTTAATAATTCTTGTTACTGGCTGTTAAACACAGCTGACAAAATTTAAGTATTTTTGTACTGAGTACAATATGCACGTTCATTATCAGAAAAAGTCTGCAGTACTTAGGCAGTACACTGGTATTGAAATTTTTTGCTGTACCAGTACATTTTGAGAAAAATACTGCAGTATTTTTTCAGTACCAGAATACTGGTACTTAAATTTTCGGCAGTACCAGTATATTGTGGGAAAATACGGCAGTATTTTTGCAGTACAAGTATACAACTTTAGTGTTTTCAACAAATTTTTTCGTAATAGGATTTCCTCTTAAAGAATAGGCTATCAGAATATTTTTTTTATTTCTAATTACTAAGCAATTTATTATATTTTTAGTTTTCAAAACCAGACAATTTTACGAATAAATATAATAATAATTTATTATCTGAATCCAGATAATAAAATAATAATAATACTTAAAATATTATATTTTATTACGTTATAAAAACTACTATACGAGTTTATATGTAAAAAAAAAATTATTAAATTACAGAATAATTTTTGAATAATAAATTTTAGTAAGAACTCTCCTGAAGGTTACACAGCAGCACAACCATTATAATATACTAGAGAGTTAGATCTTAATAATAAAATTTCTAAGCTTAAATCATAGAATAAACTTGTAATTATATTATATTGTGAGAAAATTAAAACAAAATTAAAATAATATTCATAAAAATAAAAAAAAAAATCTAACTGTTTATAACGGTATATTATGCAGTAGTGAGATCAATCTAGAATTCTAATTCTAAGTTAATGTTATTTTTAATTTTTTTTTTTTTTTTTTCATTTCTGATGGGAGAAAACAAGTGTTAAACTTGTAGAATTTAAATGGCAAGTCCAAGGACTTCTGATGTCAAGACAAAATCATAATAAAAATCGTCGTTTATTTGCTGTGAAAAGCTTTTATTATTATTATTATTATTTTATTTTTATACCTATAAGTTATTATAATAATAATTTAATAAAAGAGATACAGTGTATTCTACCTAATTTTTTTAATTCGAAGGTATATAATGTTTTATATTTATCATAATGTCAAAAAAAAAAAAATTTTTTTAATTGTTAAAAATGATTTCGAAAAGGTTTTCACACGGGATTGTGAAAAAATTAGATTAAAATTTGTATATTTATAGTTTTTTTTTTAATAAGAATTTCATTAGCTTGTCTTAATACTAAATGTTGATATTTTATGCTTAAATTAGGTCCATAATTCATATATATAAGCTTATTACGCTAAGTTTTTTTTTCGGCTAAGCTAAAACTATGTTAAAATTAATAAATTTAACTGATCAAAAAAAAAAAATTACGAAAAACAAAACTTTTCTATACTCTTCCAACATTAATCTAACAAGTTTTAAAAAATGTTGTTCAGTAACAATTGACCGGTGACTAACTCAGTATATGTTCTGTTGACATTGAATTGTGATGAGAAATGAGGAAGTAGGTATTATTATTATTATTATTTTTTCAAATAAGAAAGAAAAACTCAGATTAAAAAAAAATATTTTTTTTTTTATATTACTAAACTCTTTATATATTATTTTAATGAAAAGAGAAAAATAATAATAAAATTTTTAATACAAAAAACAAAAACAAACTTCCAATACTGAATAATTAATTTTATATTAACGAAAGATATAATATGTAAAATGTACCTACAAAATAAAAAAAAATATTTTTCACCTGATTTAACTGAAAAGAATAAAAAAATGTGAGTTAAGTTTCAAGTTAAAAAAAAAAGAATCATAAAATTAAAATTGCACTTTTTTTTGAGCGAATTTTAAACGGAAATACCGATTACTTCTAGTTTGATTGAATAATTTTTGATAATGAAGGGTGCTCGAAAATCAATTTATAAATTTCTTTTTCAGAATGTTGAATCTTTAATGATGTGCATAGAAATAAAAAGGAATTATGTGTTGTGATAGAAAAATTTAATACAAACTGAAGTTTTATATTTTAGTGACCATTCTACCAACAAACAGATTAATCTTTTGAAAAAATTATTAGATTTAAAAGTGTGAAACTTAAGCATTTGCTTGTATAATTTTAATTATTAATGAAGTAAAAAAATATTAATCAAAAAAAAAATATGCTACTTTATCATATACATTAAAAAGATACTGTAAGATACAGATGAACATTAAACATTTATATATCGTGATAGCTGATGCATGTTGCAGCTTATAATATCAAGCAAAAATATAAATTATGGCGACTAGGCTATCAGAAATATATAAAACCCAAAATCAATAATATTTCTTGAGTTCTTGAATTAAATTTGGTTTTAAAATTTTGTATAATACATACATTATTATATTTATGTACATGAGAACAGGTCTATATGCATTACTTAGAAAGTAATTTCAGTATACTAACATCATCCCGATTAAAATACATTTACGAAATACGATAATAAGATTTTTTAAAAAAAAGTAGGATTTTCCATCAGAAAAAAAGCTGGTAAAGTAGCTATTAAAAGAAACAGGGTTCTGTAGTTATAACCTCATTTGATGTCGGTCTGATATTTTTTGTAAGAAATCTTCTAAAATTTACTTTTTTTTTTTTAATATCAAGAATAGTATAAATAACAGTATATGTATAAAATATATATATTTTTTTCTATTTCTATTAATAATTTAATTTCGTATTACTATTATCATCAGTTGAATGTTGAACACCTTGAATAATAATAACTCTATTTTTTTTTAAGAATATCGTATATATGTAGATATTAATGTATAAAAAATATAAATTGCAAAATTGAGTAAAATATTAATAAGAATCTAATATTTTACGTACATATGTATATATATAAATATATATATTTTTCAATAATATTTATTTATTATGATTTTAAGACTGCATAATATAAAATAAAATAAAAATCTGTTGTTGTTTTTTTTAATGTTTCATTCAAAATGTTTTGATGTCTTAAAAAATTGTACACCTTTATTTAAATTCAAAATAACTCTGCATGAAGAGAAATCTGCAATTAAAATGTGATCTTAGTTAATTCTTTAATTATTACTAAAATTATACGAGAGTTACTGGGCTACGCATATTAATTATTTTAAGTAGATATTTTGAATGAAAGATAATTCGGAATTTTTGGTTGGAAGTTGAGAATTTCAAATTTTCTAAATATTCTCAAAATTAAATTTTTAATTGTTATTTAAATATATATGGTTTGATACTCGCAATCAAAAAGGTAGAGGTGATTATTCCGCATAATTGACTTGAGGCAATTTTGTATTATTCTTTTTATACCTAAAAAATAGATAAAATCATCTAATCTATTGCAATCTATGCAGAAAACTAAACAATTATTCAAGTTAAAATTTTAAATGACTAGACAAAAACAAAAAACTAAAATTAAATAATATATTCATAGTCCAGAATGTGAACACAAATTATATTTTCTTAAAGTCAAGAAAATAATGCAGTGTTACCTGCAAATCAATTAAGAATTATTGTTTGGCCTTTAGAATTTTATTTATTATTATTATTATTATTATTATTATTTTTTTTTTTTTATAATATTATTATTACTGATAGTGATATAAAAATTATAATATATAATTCAACATTGAAAACAATTTTTTTTTTTTATTAAATTAATCTATTGATATTCGATAAATTTATTCTTATAAAATAGCCATGACTTTAAACCTTAACAGAATTATTTTTCAATCTAGATTCTTAAATTAAAATAAGAATTTAGTTTCCAAATGAAAATAAATAAATTATCATTTAAGTAAAATGTGTGAAAATTCTTTTAATTTATAATATAAATATACAGACATTGCGTTATTATTTCTCATGTATTTTTTTGTAGATAAATTTTCAATTCAAATTTGTAATTCTGATTTGCATTGCGGGAACTCATTAAAATTAGTCATTAAATCTGAGATTTTCACTTATTAATAATTATCGTCAGTGTATTTAATATTGAAAACTATTAAAATATACATAAAATCTTTTAACTGAAAAACTATTTCTTTCAGGTCATAAGTCTATAAACAAAAATTTACACATAAAAATACAAATTAGCTTGTTACACTATCACTAGAACTGCATAATATTTTATGACTAGCCTACATTAGCTAGTTTTAAAATCCGTGTAATTCAAATAACAACGAGTAATAAAAAAAAAAAAAAAGCTTTAATTTTTTATTAATTTTTTTTAGAACAAAAAATTATTTATGAATTTTAGTTTGGTTTCATTAACAAGGGAGTTTCACAGAAACATGAAGAACAGAAGATTAATTTGAAAAAAAAAAAAAAAAAAATACTTAAAAGATGAGAAAATTTATGTTTTTATGATTACAAATAAATAATAAAAAAAAAAGCTTACAATGTGTTGCAACAAATATGAATATTAATTTAATTCTTAATTTCAGTATTTATAACTTGGAACATTTTTTTTGAACGCAAGTCAGGCATAAATTTTTAACACAAGTATTAAATGTTCGATTCAAATTTTGAATTGTTGTATTCAAAACTCTTTTCAATAATTTTCAAAAGAAATTTTCAGTGTGAATTATAAATTACAAATCCAAACCAATCAAATGAGAAGTTGAATATACAAATATATAAAATAAATATCAAATTTCTAATTAAGTATTGTAAAATAAAATAAAAATAGTTTATAATATTCTTAGAAATTGTAAAGGAAGAAGTTACAAAATCAAAAAAATCATAATCGTCCTCTGGAAATATTTCAATTTACAGAAATAAAATTACAAAATAATAAAAAATATATTTCCTTGAATTTATTACAAAATATACGTATAAATTTAATTTTCTAAATTTGAAAATTTTCCGCGTTACGTGATTTTTCTCAAATTTCTATTAAAAAACATAAATGAGTAATTAAGAAATTATTTATATTCAAGTTCGCGACGTCTTTATTGTCTGTCCTTGCTTAAAAAAAAATAAAATAAAATAAAAATAAAAAAAATCGACCAAGAATTTTCCACATGCTATTAGAGCTTTATTTTTTTTTTTTTTAACTCGTGTCCCAATACTGACTCAAAATTACAAATTCAAAAAACTAGAACAAATTTCTAATTTGTGGTTATAAAAAAAATATGTATATGGTTTAATCTAAACAAATATTTCAATAAATAAAAAAAATTTTTGTAATTTTTTATTTATTTTTTTTTTTTAAATAATTCTTATCGAAATTTGAACTTTCCAAAAAAAAAAAATTAAATCTAATAATATTTTTGTTTATCTACTTGCCCTAGATTCATTATCTCGCCCCCAATTTTATTATATTTTTTTAAATGTAAAAAAAATTTTTTTTTTTATAAACAAAAATAAACCTTCAACTTGCTTAAAATCCAGGGACTTTTGTATGTGTCGAAAAATATGAAAAAAAAAAAAAAAAAAAATTAAAAAAATACTAATAAATTTTTGAAAGATTTTTATTTAATTTTTTTTTTTAGGTCAGATAAAAATAAAGTATTTTTTTTTTTTTTTTAAATAATTTTTCGAAAAAAAAAAAATGTAACATTATTGCACAATTTGAATATATTTGTTTATTTGTTCTTCATTCTAAAATATTTTTTAATTTTTTAGGTGAATTTTTTCTTTAAAAACAGAGCAGAGGTTATTTTGTTGTATTTAATAAGAATTATTAAAACTTCTCAAAATAATTTCATTGACGAATTTCACTCGAAACGACAGAGAATGAAAATACTTATAATAAAATCTGGGCAATATTTAACTTATAAAAGTTAAAACGTTTTAATCAACTTCTTTGTAGAAGTTTGAAATTAAATTTATGATAATAGTGTAGATAAAATTTTCAACTATTTCTCACTAAAAGTGTTTTGAAATGAACTGATATCAATGAAAATTATGCGAATGTCAATGTTTTAAATTTTAAATTATAATTTTTTTTTTGGACTTAAATTATTAAATTGATTATTGGCAGATAAAATTTTTCATCACAATTTAGAACCTATTTTTTTTTTTTTATGATCTGAAATCATTTTGTTATAAAAATTTTACTCAGATAATTTTCAATATTCGATCATTTAAAATATATATAAAAATATGTATATATACAATCTTCCTTTTTTAAAATAGCTTGACCTCATTTGAAAATTTTATTTTAAACAAAAATTTTGAAATTATTGTAAATTGTTATGGTCCAGAATTTGGATTTTATTTAAAGAGAACTAATTAAGGTGTGAGATTGACACAGAACCATTTACAAGACACAAATTTTGGGAGAATGTTTTTGGGAAAAAAAAGATATTATGTAATGTCAATTGAATGTTTTGGAAAATGTTACAAATATAAAAATATAATGTTCTATATACAATATGTGCATATACAATATGTACAATATATATATATATATAAAATTATATACAGATGTAAGTATAAACAAATATAGAACAAGATAAAGCCGACAAAAAAGAAATAAATATATGGTGATAAATAAAAATAACATATACATATACTTTATGTACCGAAGAAAAACTATAATGTATTTAAAAATTAATACTTTTTGGCAATGACATTAGATGAGTTTATTATTACTTTGACATTCGTAAAAATAATGTATTTTATATATGAATTAAATTCTGTTAAAATTTTATTATGAGTAATTATATTTCAATAAATTGTTATTTCTAGAATTTATGTGAAGTTTGTGTTGTATAAATAAAGTTCTTATATATATTTATTAAGCATTTTTTTTTTAATTTTTCACATTTTCTTAAAATATATTAAAATATATTAAAACAAGAACGATAATTGGCTTGAAATTTACAAATAATACTGAATATGAAAGTTTCAAATTTACAAAAACGAATAAATTTCTGAAACATAAACTTAGTCCTATTAAAGTCACTTTTATTGATCTTCTAAACAAAAAAAAATAAACCAAATTGTTAGTTAGATTAGCTTATGACTATATGACATTTTTAATCACATCGAAATAAAATCAAATTTTAAAAAAAATAAATTCATTAAAATTATTTTTGTGGAAAATTTTAGGTTTTTTGAAAAGCGAAAATTGCTATAATTATATATTTTTTTTTTAATTTAAGAAAGTGATAATCGAACGTATTTCTATCTATAATTGCATTCAAAATATAATGGTTCATAATTTTGCGAACAGAATTTGGCAAAAGAAATATTATTAAGAATTTTGTTAAAAAAAAGAAAATTATTAAAATTAACATTTGTATTAAAAAAAATGTTACTATGACATTATCTTTTTCATTAATATTTTTTATGTATATGCAACATTAAATTCTAATAAATAAGTTGGCAAACTGCATTTTACCAGAACACAAACAACAAATTTTTGGGTGAAATCTTCTCATTTTTATTTTTTTAATGCTTTTAAATAAAAAATAAAATTTATTGCATCGGTAAAAAAAAAATAAAAATTAATTTAAAATTAGTGGTAGTTTTACCAAATTTTCAATATTATCTAAAGATTTTTCTTTCTATTAAATATATCCGAAAAATAAAAACAATTTTCAAGCTAGGGCATTGTCGGTCATTTACCTTTTACATGATTTTATATACACGACCAGTACATAGTTAACTTATGTATGTATTGAAATGAAATAGTATTTCCTAGGTCCAAGGGCATCCTTTAAATATTTTGAGGGTGTGTTATATACAGCTGGGATGCAAAAGTATAGAAAACAAAAAATATATATACCAAAAATAACAAAACGTTATTGCATGCTAAAAAATATTTTCTTCTCTACATAATATTTATTTGTTTTGCATCAGAAGGGGTTTCCAAGGGTTTTAACTTATTGTTCTTGAAAACTAGGTCAGGTACTGCAATATTAACTTAAAAAATAAAAATGAAAATCTATATAGAATTTATATTATTGTTAGAATTTCTATATATACACATATTTCATATGCATGCAAAATACATAGAGTAGAAATAGAGAATCATCAGGATTAATAATATTTTTGATGCTGTTATATAGAAAATAAAAAAAAAAAATTTTCTTTGGGTTGAATGAAATTTTTCAAGGATTTTTCATCCAATAAATATAATATATATATGTACATAAATGTATAAAATACTAAATAATTTAAATTTGCAATAGAAGGTATGTGTACATATATACAAATGGACTTATCTACATATTTTAAAATACATGCGAAATATGTACACGTACATAGTACTATGAAAGTGTACTGTACAAAACATAGATTTATATACACAATAAAAATTCGTATACGTAATATTCTGAATATTTAATGAAAAATATCTGGTACTGTGTAATTTTCACTGCACTTATAATTGGTATCTATTGCTATTTTTTTTTTTGTGTGCATTTGTCAATGTACATATTTATAATTAAAAATTATAACAGCATGATATAATATATACATTAAATAAATACATTTATATATTTTTTTCTATATATATAGATTTAAGAAACTTGTATTTTTTGATTACTATATTATACATACTATGCGTATAGATAGATATTTGCGTTAAATAATATTTGCTTATGGTCGGTATTTTAAATTGTAAGAGAATTATTTAATGAAAAAGTATCAATAATTTTTTTTTTATATAATTTAAATATTATTACATTTATATCTAGTTTTTGAATTAATAAATTTATAAGATAAGAATTTCGATTAACAATTTCGCACTAGCTTATCTACATCCAGTATACATTAAAAATTGATTATTTAAAGCAATTTTGACAAAAGTGTTATATGAATAATATAAGTGAAATTATTTTTCCTTATTTCTCCCATCTTTTAATTATTAAAATTTAAAATTTATTCAAATTACCGTCTTATTTACATCTACTTACTTTTATGTGTTCGAAATCTATCAATTTAAAATTAATAATTTATTATATTTAAGTGTTAATTAAACTATAGTACTTTGATAATTATTTAAAATGGAAATTTGAAAGTTATATTTAAGTTATATTTTCCCATCTAAAAAACCTTAAAAATATATAGCTACATTCTAATTCTTAAACTAAAATAATTTCAACATAGTATTGATTTATTTAAATTCTGCGGAAAAAATTATAGAAAAATTTAAATTGCAATCTTTCCTTTTTGTTTTATTTCAAAAGTTTCATTATTGGCTTAAAAAATTCGTACATTTTTTACTTGAAGCTAAATACAACTTATATTACTATTACTATTAAATTGTGTATTTTACTTAACTTATATGAATATGAGATAACTTAAAACTTAAAGTTTTTAGTTCGAATGCAATGAGATATTTTTTAATGACTCTACATTCTCGAAAAGTCGAAATTATTAGTAATATCTCCCTTTACGACTACGAATGCTCAAGTGTTACCCTAATTGTAAATTCGTTGCAAACAATTTTCATTGAATTTGTTCATTTTTTACAACATTAACTATTTTATTAAAAGAAATTCTCTTAGCGTGAAAAAATCAATTTATCAACTCACGAATAAAAAATTAAATTGAATTTGTCTTTTTTATTTTTTTTGTTAATGCATATAATTTTTTTGAATATTTTATTATTTATATATTTTTTTTTTTTTTTCAAAAACAAAGATCAAAGATACTTTTCATTAAAAAAAAAAAAAACAAAAAGAATCCAAAAATGGTATCTTGAGATTTATTATCTTAAAAAAAAAAAAAAAACAAACAGACCTAGAGGTTATTGTCTGGTTTCTATTACATTATTGGTAACATTTATTATAAGGAAAATGTGATATAATAAATTTCCACCTTTTTGATTTTCAGTTTGTAATTTTTTTTTTTTTGTAATTTTCTTTGTGTGAACTAAACATATTAAAGCTCTTCCATATGCAATTTTTTATATATAGTTTATTTATAACCAGTTATGATGCAACGGTATCTATTGTGGTTGGCGGTTTTTGCATTTTAGATGAAAATAAAAGTAGAATTACTATTATATGTAATAAACAAAAGTAGTAATAATAATAAAACTATTACAAACGTAAATTTTAAAAATTTGAAAAATCTTAAAATAGAATTTATAGGTACTTAGAGGGTAATTGAAAAAATATTTAGAATAACTAACAAAAGTCAAAAATGAAGACTCAGAAGAAAAGCGAGTTATATATATTCGGAAAGTTTTGTACTAAGAAGGTGAGTGGAAAAAGCATAAAAGTGTAAATCAATTTCTATATTTTGTAACAATTTTGTTTACAATTTTTTCTTTTTCCCAAATTTTTGAATGTTAAACTCTATTTGAAAATCCCAATTATTTATTTAAAAGTTTATCAGCTTTGAAGGCTATATTAGAATTACGTAAAAGCATAAAATCAAATCAACAATATTTTCATAGATTTACTCTTAAAATTATATAAATTTGATGAAAATTCAAGAAGTATAAACCTGAAAATGCATACAATATTCCTTTTGCGGTAATGAACGATTAAAAAAGTACTAAAACCATATTTTTGTAATAAATATAATGCAGGAAAAAACCTTAGATTTATGTGCTATGTCAATATTTAATGTAAAAAATTTTCTTTCAATATTTAAAAAATTGAAAATGTAAGTAAAATTTTGTTAGCTTATATTTATTTTTCATCTTTTTTTATATACATTTATATACAAGGAAGACAATTTAGTTTATCGCATTTTGAAGATTTTAACAAGAAGGAAATTTTAAATAAAGAATTCATTAAAAATCATTCGTGATGGTGAAAGTTATGTGATTTAAATTGTGATTTTCATGTATGCATCTTATACGGAAAAGTGAGATGTTTACAAAAAAAAGAGTCAAGAAAAATTACGAGTATGTATGTTTTTTCTTGATTATGTGATCAAAAAAAAAAAAATTCCATTTAACATGAGTAATGATTTCAATGTAATTTATTATTCTGTAGATTTATTTTAAGTTTTTTCTATATATTCGCTTATTGAATTGAAATTGAAGCCACTAAAAGTAAATTTTTGATTTAGGGTTTTATATTCTTCAATTATTATTTATGCGATGATATAAAAAGCACATGTTACATTAAACATTAAATTGAAAAGACAGAAAACTTTTAAACTTAAAAACCGAAAGTTATTGGACACAAAAATGTCTTATTACCGAATAATGAATAAGAAAATTCTATTTTAAGTTTTGGCATAGGTTTTAATTTAGTTCGTGGTAATAAATACCAATTGTAAGTCGGGTTTCTTGTTCATCTTAATTTAATGTCAAAATTTTTTGACAAATTGAATTATTATCTCACATTTTCAAAATAGTTTTATTTCTCTTAATAAATTATCTGCTTCTGACCATAATCTTGATCAAGACCACTTGCTAAACTAAATACAAATTAATTTTATTTAATCGGAATTCCAAGGAAATTAGTTAGATTTAGTTCTGTATAAAAATCTAATTAATTTCGATTTATTTATTTATTTGAATTCACTTCTTTCATATAAGGTGTCAAGAATCTGAATTTTAACGACTCTACTGTCTTTCTATAAGTTAAATATTGAAAGTACAAATTTATTTTGTTTCTATTGCAGTCACAAATGCTTTCAAAAATGTCTTAAATTCCTTAGACATTCGTAAATCAAAATCAAAAATTATTTAAAAATATATCGATTATTACATGCAGAGTATATAATTCTTTTTTTTTTTTTTTTAATAATCTCAGCTTATAATCATGGCCTATAAATTAAATAATTTGTACAAAAATAATAATAATATTAATTCAAATATATTTTTTATATTATATATACACAGACATTATTTTATTTATTGCAATTTGAAATTGATTGAGAATGAATCGTATGAGCATAATTTTTAAACAAATGCAATGAAAATGTGTAATAAAAGGAGCCGCGAAACATTAACAGATTTCTTATTGAACATTTGTGGTTTAAAAAGCAAAGAAAACAAAAACAAGCATTTGAACAATATAATGTAATTTAATAATATAAAAAAAAAAAACATTAATTTGAATTCAATATAAATATAATATTTATAATTTTTAAATGTTTGTACAAATATTTATCTAACAATCTATATTGATGTAATTTTTTGTTCTATCAACATTAATAGAACTTATGGAATAGTTCACTTTATTTATTGGTGTAATAATTGACAATAACAGAGAATCATTAAAATAAATGAATTTTGTTTATTGAGTTCGAAATGGATCGTACAATAATTCTATATATTATAATATTATTTTATAAACGAATTATTCTGTATTGCAAAATTCTATGTGGTAAATTTTAATATACAATATAATATACAATATGACAATATTGTATTTTATCAAAATAATGACATTGAAAAATTTTTGTTTTTTTAAAGCAAGAAAAAAAATCAAAATAATTACAAAATATTATTGTTTTGTTCTTATAAGTTGTACCAAAAGTTATCTTCCACATATTTAAAAACCGTGTTACGCAATTAACTATGAACGTAACCCAAGATTAATCTTTTAAAAATGGTCAATAATTAAAAACAAAATTTTTTTCCTGCGAATTTTTTTGTAGAATATTTTAGTTGTTTGATACAAACATGAACTGAATCTTAAGAAAAAAATAAAACCAATTGGTTAAACATATTTAATAGGATCGATTATTTAATGCAATTTAAAATTTATACCAGAAAATGTGATATTAAAATATAATTCAAAAATACGAAAATAAATAAAGTAATTTTTTTTTTCTTAACTTGTTTTTTCTTATGTAAGCGTTACATTGAACTTTTTAATCGATGCGTTTAAGGAATAATATGTTAATGTAATAAAAAAAAAAAACAAAAAGAATAAGTTAATGCTTGTTTTTTAATTATTTAAAACTTAGGAAAATTATTTAGAGTATTTCTAAATATGCTTGATAAAAAATTTATATATTGAAAACTAAGAACTAAGTTTGAAAATTATCTGTTGTTTAAAATTAAGTTTTCCTCAATCTGACAACCTATGTACATTCAATCTTTAGATCTTCAAACTCTTTTTGGGTTACTAAGTTAATAAAGCAAGAAGTTGAAAATAATCAAATTATGTAGTATATACCATTTGATGCAAACTTGATCACCATTTTAATCACTATGTTGAGCTCTTGAATACAAGCTATTAGCTATAATCTATATAAAAGAATTGTATCTACTCAATTTTTTAAAGTATAATAAAAAATATTTCAATTATATTAATAGTTATATTAAAAAAAAATTAACCAGTTTTAATGAAAAATCAATAATAAAATTAAATGTCATCTTAGATCTTAATAAAGGCAAAAAGGTTACAGTATTATTTCGTCTTAAATTTTTTGCTAATTTCTGGGTTTGAAGCAATAAAGTTCTATTATATAATACATTTTTAAAGTAGTACTCTTTACCTTGACAACATTTAGGGAATTTTTTTTTCGCCAATTAATATAGGTAGGTACTATCTAAACAGAGTCGATATGTTAAGTAAATTTTCGAAATGTGTACTTGATGCCGTTCAAATGAGTTTTATATTAATATTTTTTGAATAATTAATAGAAGCGGATTTTTATTCTGCAATAATAAAATAATAATTTGGTTTATTAAATTGAAATCAGGTTTATTAAATTGAAATCTTCAATAAATGTATGCATTTATAGACAATTGAAAAATTATAGGAGAAAGTTATGACGCATAATGCAAATGATATTCATATTTGCATTATAATAAACAAATTAGTTGTGCCATAGTATGTAAATAATTTTTTTTATTTGAAAATTCAATTATACATACAATTATTATTGAAGTAAGAAGATATTATATTTATATTCGCTTAGGATTAGCGGCGCGGCGTAAATAATGTCAATCAGATTTTCTGGTAAATTTATCTTGTCAAATTTATCAAAGAAATTTAAAAAGAAAAATTATATTATTTTCTTCCGCATATTTTTCTTATACCTAACTTGATCTTGTGATTTTATAACCATACCATAAAAAAAAAGCTCTATTACAAAATACAATGGTACTCTTGGCAATATTCATTTTTTTTATTTGAATGCATTTTCCTTTTATTTTCAAAATCAAATGCATTGATCATGTAACATAAAAACTCTTTTAATAAATTATTATATATACCTAATGGCAAATATGCAATAAATTTGGCGTACTAAAAGTAATTATATAAACTTTGAGTATAAAATTATATACATAGGTATATATAAATATTACATAAAAATAAAATTCAAGTCGCGCAAGAGTAATAGAAGCACGAAAGGGTAATAAAAATGTATATTTTAAATGCACATTTGGATTCACAAAAAGAAAATATAATGCATAATAAGAAAGAAAAAAAAAATTATATATAAAACAAAAAAAACGTTTGAAAATTGTTTGCAGAAGCGATCTTCACTTTCGATATCATACTTATTAAGCAAAATTTTATTTCGTCTATTTTTATATCGATGGTACTGTTAAGAGTATACATATTTAGTAAATTTAGAAACAAAATAAAATTTTTGTTGTAAAGGTATTACTATTTTCCATTCGAATAATATTAATGAAGCTTACGTTATTTTAGGAATCAGCTTACATTTTTCATTCAACATCTACCATAATTAGATTTTTTCCATTACTATTATAGTTAATTTTGACAAATTTTACGTTAATTTTAGGAAGATCTTGTTTCAAATTGCATTATCAAAAAATATGAAGCAAGAATAAATGAATGTTTTTGGTGTTCGAATGGAAACGCATTAAAAGCTCTCTATGGAAAAAAAAATTTATCTTGACTTTTCCTGGATTGCATAATTCTTTTTTTTTTTTTTTCAAGATTCAAAATTAAAATATTTATATTATTCAATTTTAATGCGCCATTTTTATTTTATTTGTCTTTAAAATTCAAGTTTTAATTTCCGCTTTTCATGACTCCAATAAAAAAAAGTGTTAGAAGCATAAAAATTATTATGTACATATTTTAGATATACATATTTATACATAACATTTTATACACATAAATCTAAAGCAGCAGAAAAATATTTTTCTTTTATGCAACACAAGATGAAAATTGCATAGATGCGATCATAAGATATTACGTAAAAACCACAGGAGCAACGATCAAAGTCTTTAAAAAGCAGAAAAATATATGCAAAAAATAAAAAAAAAAAAAACAAGAGTTCCACTAGCGAAAGTAAAGAGGTTAAAACATGGTTTTTGTTTTTGTTTTTGCTTTCTGGTTTTTTTTTTTTTTTTCAAATAATGGTTAAAGAAAAACAAGATTTACGGCATAGATTGAAATAAAATCTAATATGAAAATTACAACATCAGAAAATGCAATTTTTTTTTTAACAAGTAAAAGTTGATTGCATGATTTTGAAAATGCAGAAGAAGTAGGAAAATGAAATGAAAATTGATTGAAAATTATTTATGCTATGTTTGTTACATCATACGAGGAAGTGAAATGAAAATAGTTCATTCGATAATAATAATTTTAATTAAATTTTCTCTATAAAGATTTGTTTTTTATTTTTTTTATATTTTTAATAACAGACAAGTTACATACACAGAAAAAATTATGATATTACTTAATTTATAAATTACATATAAAAAAAAATTAATATGCTTATTTATCTACATAATATTTAGAAATTGTCATTGGATCATTTATCGAACATGCTAAAGAAAGTTAGATATTAAAAAAAAATGGAAAATACACAATGTTTTTTTTTTTTTTGATAAATGCTGCGAAGAACATGGTAGGACGAAAGGACAGACGCAATATCGGTTCTATTCTAGGTAAAAAAAATAATGATTATGATATGCAAAATGTTGCGAAATGTCTTAAAACATAGATATAATATTTGTAACTCCAACACTTAAGAACGTTGGTTGCAAAAGAATCTCAAATTCACTAAAAAGAGATTCAATCTTTCGGCCTTATTTCATGACTAAGATTATCGCGTCAAAGAGAAAATTAAAGTTGAATCTTTCGTAATGTTCTCTGAAAGAGCAAAAACCGATTTTAATATTTTTTGTTTTTATAATTCAAAAATTACATTTTTTTAACATTTCTGAATTAATATAAAAGCTAGAGATCTGTGAATTACTTACAATTAAACGTTGATATATTATATAAGAACTTAAGAACTGTGATAAAATTTTAATATTTTCCTTAAAATTCTATTATTTTTATCAATATATATCGTTGCTTCTCCTGCCGCAAATTTATTGAAAACAAAACTATTTCGGATGTTGTCATCATACACTTTGAATGCTGCGATCTGAACATTGTTATTTCACCGGTATCCAACACTCGTAGCTCCTAAGGCACTATGATGTTTTTTTGGAAAACATTTTAAATTCAAGATCAGTTATATCAAGCTAAAGTATTACAATTGTGGTGAAAACAAAAATAATAATAATTTATATTTTCATATTTATGCAGTTCATATCAACGCAGTTTTCTATTTTATCATTTCCGCTTTGAGTAAACTTTTGAATAAAAAATTAGTTCAATTAACAATATTGATGTATTTTGTACGCTAGTTCGTTTACTACTAACTTTTTACTATATTTTTGTTTTTAATTTTCTTCTTACTCGTTACTTTAATAAATTTAAATATCATTATTTTACAAAAGCAAAAAATTTAATTCACACTGTATGAGATAATAACAACATATACTGAGCATTACATCATTACATTGGAAATATACTGAGCATCTTTAACTGATTCGAGTTAACGATCCTAAAAATGTCAAATTATATGGAAAGTGAAATCTAAACACCAGGCTGAGTCGTTGAGCGCCTTAAAAGTTAAAACAATAATACTTCTATTACATTGTTATACTATCTTTCAAAATAAGAAACATAAATTTCCATTTTTAGTACCAATTCACTGAAAAAAAATTTTATATGAACATAGTATATAATTTTATGATCTAAGCATTTTTTTTTTTATAAAATAGACATCAAATAATTTATTTATTTTTTCAGTGTTAAATAAAATAATAATCAATGTCCTACTTTTAATTTTTTTTTTTAATTTATTACTTTCAATTTTTTTTTTTTTAGTGTAATCATACTAATTAAAAGATTTTAGTGCGTTTTTATATTCTCAACAAATTTACTTTTCTTATCATCAGAAATAGTATTAAAAAAAAAATAAAAATAGAAAAAAAAAGCTTTTCAATGCAAAGTTTTTTTATTCTCTGTTTTTTATTTTGATAAGCCAAGTTTTCAAAATTACACCATGGCATTGCCATTTGAAAAAAAAAAAAAAACCTACAAACTTTTTCATATTCCATTTGTCTATGTACAAAAAAAAAAACTAAAAACGCAAACACATAGGTGTACATATACTTTGAATATAAAATATAAAAACTAAAAAAAAATTAAATAAAAACTAAAAGTTCTAAAAAAAAAAATTCGCTCCTCTTCTTTTACTGAGTAAAAAAGAAAACTCAACCACATTTGTTTTTTTATTTTTATTTTATTTTTTATTAGAAATAAATAATGAATACTTCATTGCTATACATTTATAAAGTTTCGCCTTCACACTTTTACTTCTGTCATGTTCTCAGTTTTGTTCTTTTTTTTTTTCCATTTTATTTTATATTAATGCACGTATAAAATGATAGGTATATATATATAAAAAAAAAAAACAAATAAAAAATGTATATATAAAATGTATAATATATATTTCATTTATAGAAATGTGTGTTTTTTTCTTCTTTATATATAAATTTTTTTTTTTTTTATTACGTACATTTTCAGTTTTGGCATTAAATTGGGTCAGCCATTGAACCCGTTCTGTGTGTATAACTAGAAATGTTTAGAATTTGTCATCGTTAATTATAGGAGGCGCATTATTATTATTATGTTGTTTAATTTTTAAAAAAATATAAAAAAAAATATATAAAACTTAGAAATAAAATGAAAAATATAGAAAAAAAAACAAGAACATAACCTGCGATGCATATAAAAGGGGGACCAAAACTTATGCCTACACTATAATATCGACCGACGACGACGACGTCGACGATAGAATATTTACATTCTGTGAAATTATTATGTTTTTCTTTTTTTTTCTTTTTTTTTTCATTTTTCTTTTCGTATATATGGGGCTCTTTTATTTATAAAATTTTTTTGAAAAAAAGATGTATAAATTATTTTTATTTTATTTTTTTTTTTTTTTTTTTTTTTTAGGTTTATTTTCTAATGTTGATTTTTATTTTATTTTATGTATTTTATGTATATATACATAAAATTCTATATATTTTTATTTTTCAGCTACTTTATTTAGATAATGTGTTCTATATTTTGGTTTTTTTTGTTATATATATTTTTTATTATTATTCAAAATGTGTTGATTTGTTTGTTGTTTGAAATTTATTATTATTATTATTATTATTATTCTAATTTATTATTTTTTAGAAATTTAGAAATTGGGGAACAAAAAAAAATTTTTTTGTTTCTTTGGGTAAATTATGTTTTGACATAAAAATGGGAATTATCTAAAATGACCTATCCCAAAAAGAAAAATAATTATCCCAAAAATAAAAATAAAACAATTATTTTAGAAAAGGAAATTTATTTAACTAAGTATATATATGTTTGGGTATGTATATTGTATACTAAGGCTTCAAAATTTATCAATATGGAATAATGGAACAGTATAAGATCGGAAAAGATTACTACATAACTTTAGGTAATTAGACTATATATTCATAATTTATGGAACTAATCTATACGGCACCATAATGATTGAACTCCATTATTTAAGTGTAACCATTTTCTCTCAAACAAAAAGCCCGTCTTTAAAAAAAAAAATAGAATAAGTTAATTCCAAGCCGTTCTTATTTTATACCATTCTTTGAAAAAAAAAAAATAAATCTCCTTATACAGTAGACTGTCAAAAAAATTTATTATTGTAGAAAAAACTTAATTTTTAACTATATTTAAAGTGAAAAGCTCAAATTATTTCTATATGTTTCTATTAGGATTTACCTATTAACAAAAAAAATATTATAAAATTTTGAATTAACATACAGAATTTCGATGAACTATACGTAATAAACAAAGCTAATTAAAAAACTACATATTTTTATTTATTTATTTATTCCATAATAGTACATTAAATGTAAAACTTATGGCGAATACACACCAGGGTGACCAGACCATAATGGCGCTACATATTTTTATTTTTGAAAGTGACAATTGGTTTTTGCAATAAAATTATTTTTATTTAGTGAACCTAATTCTTCCATTAAAATAGCTTATTCAGTAGAAGTATGTACGAAAAGAAACGCAATATATCTGCGTTCAGAGTTAAAAAATTTTTAAACAAAAAACTACATTATGCAAAATTTGCAATCTTTAAAAAAGCATAAAATAAATTTAATTAATCATTCGTTTAATAAACTTTGATTTTATGTTTCATTAAAAAAATATTAATATTTATTATTTGTTCTTAGTCGATTTAAATTTATTTAATAGTTTTTTTTTTAATTTGAAATTGAATGACAAGAAAAATTTAATTTTATCAATTTTATTTATTGCATTACAATTAGATATGTTTATATTTTAAATTGATAAATGGCACATTTAGGTTTTTAGCATCAAACTAAAATCAATGACATTTCAATACTTTTTTATTTTTAAAAAATATTTCACCTTCTGATACTTTGCAATAATATTTTTAATTCCGCAAAGAGGAACTTAAGATGTTAAATGTTTTGATATTAAAAGTAACCAGAATAGAAATAGAATGTATAATAATTGAATAAATATTCCAAGAGTATTTTTTATAGTGTATGTATTCTGACGAGAAAAATTTAGAATATTAAATTTTTTTCAGTATAATATTTGACACAGAGGAATATCGTAATTAATTCCAAATTATAATTGTAATACATACTTATTGCCATACTAAAAGAAGCACAAGAAAGAATTTTAAATTATCAGTTTCCGTGAGTGTTTATTATATAAACTTAGATATATCACAAATTCAAGTTATGTAACAATGAGTATATTTTTCTTTGAAAAATTTTCATTTCTTTTTCACACAGAAACCAAAAAATTAATTGTTTTTTGATGTAAGATTGAAAAACATTGCAATCGCAACATAACAATTATATATATTTTTTATGCTAAAATTAAAATAAAATAAAATAAAAAACTTCATTGGAAAAATTATTGTACAAATGCGCTTGCTTATTAATGCATGTAATATTAAATTTTATGTGATTTTTTTTTTATTCACTAAAATATGCAATTCTATACATATAATAATAATGATTGATTGCGTAATCTGGTAAATATGACTGCAATTTGTCTATGTAACAAAAATGTTAATCTTATACGCATTCAAATAATGGTTTGGTTGGATGAATGAATTTAAAATAGAAAAAAAATAACATATATTTGACAACTTTTAGAACTTTCAAAACTCCTAGTAACATAAATAGATAAATATTTGATTTGAAAAAAAAAGAAAAGCAATTATAAGGAAAATATTACAATTAAAGCATAAAATATATAAAACATTATACAGACATTATTATGTTCATGTGTACATACATTGCATTTTTTTTTATTAATTTTATTTTCAACGACAACATTTTTTTTTTTTTAAATATAAAATATCCTAGAAATATTTAATAATTACATGCTAAAATTGTAAAAACATGTTTTTATGTTATTTGCTCGAATGAAAAATTTTAAATTAAAGATTTCATTCATTTATATAAATGAAATTGTTTTAACAGTGAAATGTTGTGTAATAATGCCCCCTTTTGAGAGCACAATTCATATAATAAATAGAAATGCAAAAAATATGTTTTCCATATTTATGCAGCTGATAATATGCAATGAAAAAATATCATAATAATGAATGATGGATTCAATTCTATTTTTATGTTTGGCATATTAGAAGACATCATCGTCATTATTGTAGAAATAAAACTGATCCAACTAAAGAAAATGATTTTTAGCATTAAATTAAAACAAATATTTATGTCAAATTTGAAGTGGAGAAATAAATTTTAATAACTTATCAATAATAGCATTATATATTATAAAGATTTATTTCAAAAGCTTCAATCAAATTGTTAATGTTATCATTTTAGTTTAATATGTTTTGATTAATAAAATAATAAAATTGATATTAAAAACAATATCATATATATATGTATTTAGTAGACATATAATAATAAAGAGGTTATGACTTATGAGACATCATTCGGATGAATAGGTTTCATATATTTCTAGGTTATATATTACGGGTAACTTAAAAATATATTTGTATCTTGAACCGTTCAAATCTTAGAATTTCACTCAAAATATTTATTTTTGATAGTCAATAATAGTCAAGGAGCATCAAATTTGTTTATTATATGGTTTGTATATTGATAAATAGCCAAGGGTTATAATAATTTTCATGTAAAATTTTTGAAAATTTAAAATTTTACGAAATTTTAAATAAATTTTGATTAAAATAAGTACGTAACTAGATAGATGTCGACTAGGGGAACTTAAAAAATGGTTAGAGGACTCAGACTTGTGTTCGGATTTCGATGAAAATTGTTATATTTGTACATATGACTAAATTCTATTTGTATAATAATATTTAAGAGACTCTAAAAAATATATTCAGCCCCTGATTGTGATCGATGTATCATAAAATTAAAGTATTATAAACTGAAATGCTGAAAACGGGCCCCATACTTCATTTATGAGATACTGTTCTATATTTTTATTTGATTAAAGTTCGAAAATCATAATTTTTTTAACCTGAATATATTTAATTTCAAAAATCTATGTGTATCTATCATTATCATAATTGAAAACAAAAAAACATTCCAGACTTCTTTTAATTGAATTGTGCCTATTTTAAATTATTAAAAAAAAAAGAAAACACAAAACTGAATGGATGGAAAAAAGAATAATTATAAGTTTATAAGTTCTTTAGTCTTATTATTATTGTTATTGTGAGCTTCCGGGTTCATAATACGACAAAAAAAAAGCAAACAAAAATCAAGCATAAAAAATTATGCTGAAATGCAAGTGCATGAACTTTTTTCTTATATGTGTAGTTATTTGAATGACAATATCTAGGGCATTAGATTAAATTCTCCCTTAAATGAAAAAAAAAAACTACCCTTCTTTTGGCTTTATTAGCTTTAATTCGTTTGTTTTTTTTTTCCTCTTTTTTCTTTTTTTGTGAAATATCATATTTCTTCTAAGCATTTTATATGTTTTGTTCGCTTTTGTCTACAATGCAAAAATAATTTTCAAAAAAAAAAATTATTCTCATGCTATAATAATATAGGAAACATAAATTACGAAAACATTTTTTATACTGCACTTCCTTGTCCCAATTTCTTTGTTTATCAAACAGAAAAACAAAAAAAAACTGTCCATCTTTTTTCATTTGAGAAAAAATGAAAACTTTTGAGGAATCTATTTTAGAAATTTATTTTTTTTTCCTACCACGCAAATAGAAAATTATAGAAAAAAAAATAAATTTTTTTTTGGAATGTTTTTAAGGGGAAAGATATAATTGTTTGTTTTCATTTTCCTAACACACTGTATGAAAACTTCAAAAAAAAAGGAAAAATAGCAACATAAACTTTTTTCACCTAATGTGGATGTTTCAGTGAAGTTAGTGAAAACAAAAGTTAGGGTGAGCGCTAATATTATGTACACAATTTATTTTCTTTGTTTTTCGGAATAAGCAAAAAACAATTATATATTTTAATTTCAATTTTTTTGACATTTACTGGACTAAAAGTCAGTTTGAAATTAATTATTTTCTAGGAAAGTTTTATAAATAATATTTGGCGCCATATAAAAGAACTTCAAATGCAGAATGTACTATCTACTAATTATAAACTTAAAGTATATCAAAAATTATTACTAAAATAGTACTCCAAAAAATATTTTAATAATAATTCATATTTAAACGATATTTCTTTTATATAAAACTATGCATTTAATTACCATATGAATAAAAATTGTACCTATCGTGATTATATGTTTGCAAAAAAAAACAAATCATGAAACTTTTCTAGGTTCTTAATAAATTTTGGTTTCCTTAAATGTCAACGACTTTTGAAATCAAAGAATTTTACAACAATGTTGTATGAAAATATTTTTACATAAAATTAGAAAAAATTTCATCGTGATATGCGGATGAGACTAGTTTATTTTTTTTTTTTTTTACTTTTTCTCTGTAAAGTTTATTTAATGGTCTTTTTGTTGAATAAATGTGTACTACTACTATGTTTACAAGTACATATCACGCAACTCAGAAAATTAGAAAATCACAACAACAACAACAAAAAAAGTAATATAAAACAATTTTTCCTTTCAAAATGAGGAAAATGCAATTTTATGTTTTGACTTTTTTTTTTTTGTCATGTTCCATAATAACCTACATATTTTATGATAGGTTTGGAAAATTATTTTTAATAATATTTATGTACATTTATAAATAATAATTTCAATGAAATCATGCATCATAACATTTATTACTTGAGTCCAGAAAGAAAAAAAATGTTCCTATAAAATGTCATAAATTAATTGAACATTTATAAATATTATATTAAATAAAGTATGTATTACATAATCGAGAAGAAAGAAAATTGTGAAGTTTATTCAAGCGACTGACGTTTATACATTATAGTAAATTAAGTACAGAAAAGACTCACAAATAAATTTTTACAGTCACTAGCGTAAGGTTTTAATTGCATATAATATAGTTTTTATTTTAATTATTATACAGGGGTGGCCAGACTTTATCCGGACAGGAGCCGAAATTATAAAAGTCAGAATTGTCGAGAGCCGCAATTATAGGATTTAATATGTAAACTGTCTTTATTGTCATTTTCATTTATCTTTATTTTCATTCATAATTTATTTAAAAAAATACATTTATATATATTAAAAGTACTTATAGAAAATGTTTATTCTTTACTAGTAGATGCTGTTGTTTTATGTGTTTGTATCTTGGCCGCGAATCGTTGAAAATCTGGCTCATAACATGTTAGTGCCGTACAAATAAGCTCAGTTAATTAAATGTTCATTTGTTAGCTGGGAACAATGCTTCGATTTAATAAATTTCATTGTTGAATACAAAGATTCACAGCAGTATGTTGTACCAAATATCGAAATAAATTTACACGCTGTGCATATTCTTTAAAATGGATATTTTGATTTCGAATGATATATAAGAATAAGAAAATCAATTTACAAAAATGATTTCAGAGCCCACATAACCATAAGAAAAAAAAAAGAGTTTTGACTGATAATTTATATCACCAAAAGCGACGTAATATGGGAATAAAGACCTTAAATTATAAATAAATGAATTTACAATCCGCAATAACATAAAATGAAACGAAATAGTTGATTGTCTTTTTATTATTACTATATTGAACGATCGTTTTTCCAAAATGTTTTCATCTTTGTGATTTTTCCCTAATAAAAGCATTTGCAAGTTCTGCAAAGGAGTAAAAGGACAATGATTATTATATACATATATAATATACATAGTTCTTATATGGATGAAAGAAAATTAAATGTTTAAGAATTTTTAATTTATTAATGGGTATAAAACACATCCAAAGAGAACAGTAGAATTATATATATTTGTATCGATGCAATACATTAAGAATATTAAGTATTTTCAATGAATATTATTTATATACATGTAGAGTGTCTATATCTGTTAAAAATTTTATTCAAATATAACAAAAACATAAGCAAGCATTTTTCATGTATAAAATGCTCTATCTAACAAAATTATATGTTATCATTATTTATTTATATAAAAATCGCACAAAAATAAAGATATACGCTATTTTATAAATAACAAAATGGAAAATACATAAAAAATAGATAGACGGAACACCAAACTAACCTAGTTTTTTAAGTTTTGTCAGAATACATTTAGCTATAGAAAAATTTATAATAAACATAAAATAAAAGTATATGCATGAATTTGATTATATATATATATAATATAATATACTATGCATGCACACAAGAACTATGTAAAACAATTTTTTTTTGTTGTATAAGCCAAATGAAATTATTTTAGAGTTATTTCTAATTGAATTAATTGGATTTTAAATGGCTAAGGAGTTATCTGCGCTTTAATCGCATAATCTTGTTCATTATATCTTTCATTTTCATAAACCTCAAATAAAATGTAATTACAAAGTATTCTTTGATTTAATTTTTATATATAATGAAGTTCTAAAATATAATTATGTAAGTTTCATAAGAACTTAATTCAATCAAGATGATGAGAGAAAAATAAGTAATTAAACTTAGTATTGTATTAGATGAAGAGATTTCCTTTTTAGATTGTCAACGTTATAGAGGAAAATTATCTTAATTTTCTTTACTCTTAGTACTCAAGGTTTGTTTTCATTCGGCATGTAGTGAACTTCATTCGCTGTAATTGTATAACAACTTGAATTCAGTTTTTATTTTTCTAGATAATATTATTTTTATTTCTTTGCATCAACTTTACTTAAAATTGAATTCTTTTTATAATTCAAAAAATTATACTTTTTGGATTGATGTGTTTTTCAAAGAAGCATCATACATTACAATCATAAAATATGATTTCTTTGTAGTTAATTAAAAAAAAAAAATAAAATGAAACTGACAACTTTTTTTATCAATAAAAATGTTAAAACAATATTTTGTTGTCTTTCATTAAATTGTCTCTTGCAACATATTAAAATAAAATATGAATTTTTATAAAATAGAAAACTTTTTGTGCAATAATTCAGAGAAAAATGCATAAAAAACAGAAAATGCTTGGGTCAAAGACCTATAGGAGGTCGTCATATCGTTGGCGAAAAAAAATAATTTTTTTTTTCTACATCTTATAAAAATCTATGATATATGTTAGTTTTTTTTTTTTTTATAGGTGCATAAAATGTATTCAAAATAGAAAAGTGCACTTTAAATTTTATTTGAAAATAAAATTATATTTATAAAATTTCAAGGAAAAAGTCTTGATTAAAATAAAAGTGAAATAACTTTATAATGATAATTTATATAAATAAAATTCACATAGATTAAATAGTTCTGAAATTTAATGTTTAATAAAAATTAAATTTGATATAAAATTAAAATCTTTTAAATATAGCTTCTTTTTTTTAACTCAGTTAATGACTCCATATTTTAATTTTTTTAAACTTCAATTTTTAGTTCAATATTGATAAAACTTTGAGAATAAGGTTTCTGAACCGGAAAAACCGAATCCGAGAATCCGCGGTTTTCTTCTCATGTATTCGAATCCGACATCCGTTAAAAGTATACGATATCCGTTAACTAATTTAAAATTTTTTTTTTTAAATTAATGCCTATAAAATGCCTATAAAATTTCAAATTTCTTGAGCATTCAAATCCACTATTCGTTAAACGTAAGCAAAACACGATATTCTTTAAACTTTTTCATCAAGGCAACATCAAGCCAACATCTACGGATTCTGAGCGATTATTTTCAATATCAGCTAATTTCTGCACCAAAATCAGATCACGATTATCTGATATATCGTTGAATGCGCTTGTATTTCTAAAATCGTTTTAATTAAAATTGAATAAAGATTTATAAAAATTCAATTCAAACATTATTTACTGTTTTCATTATATTTACAATTTTTTTGATCGGTTTTCCGATATCCGGCGGTTTTGAAAAATTTTAAAACCGAATCCGACGGATATCAAAATACCGGATTTTCAGAAAGCCTATTTGAGAACAAGCTCGTTGACACATCAATTTATTAACATTATTGAAAGCCTAAAAATATAGATATTAGATTTGAATATTTAGATTCTTGATTAATTACAGATTATGTAAGAATACTAATTTTAGATTTCTTTCCTTTGGTGGACTCTAATTTCATTTGGATTTGAGAGAATATTGATAAAATCATCCTGTTTTTATGTTGTTACGATTTCTTTAAGAGAGATTATAACAAATTAAAGTAAAAAAAAAATCGTAACAAACATTGTAAAATTAGATTGAATGGCGAAAATACTAAAATTTATTATACTCTCATTTTAATCAACCAAATAGAAATTTACAAATATTAGTCCTAACATTGGACGTTAATTTTACCAAAAATTAAAAAGAAAGTTTAATTGTAATAGAACTTCTGCTTTTCCCAAAAAAAAATTAAATAATATGTTAAAACGTATTTTACTTTGTCTTTTCGAAAATTTTATATGTTTAAACAAGTTTGTATGTACATGATGAAGTTAAACAGAATATTTTTTATTAATTAACGCTAAACTATCATAATAATTTATGTAAGACCAGGATTAATTTATTTTTTATTTTTTCTTTTCTTCTGCATTTATAAAATTTTCGCGGTCACAAACAAGCAAATTCAGCAACGATTAATATTTATACCATGTTCTTGTTAAGCCCTTTATCAAATTTCCAACAATAAAAAAAAATAATAATAATAATAATTATGTACAAAATTGTTAAACTTCACTTTCCAGAGAGAGTAAAAGTGGTCAATCCACTTTACGATTGATAGTAACCCCATTATCGGACACGTTTTTGTTTATATGTATGTATATTATAACTATATGTACTGTTTTAATGGAAAATAAATACCTACCATTTTAAATTAATTGTAAACACCTCAATGATTATTTAAAAAGTATATAAATTATATTGTCAAAATTATAAAATATTTTATTGGGCGTTTATTTACAAACGTTAACTTCAATATGAGTTTTATTTAATCAAAGTATAAGTTATTAAATGCCTAAATGTAGTATCGAAATCTTTAAAAATTAATTTAAATTATTGATATTATTTAAAAATTAATTAAATTTAATTTTATAATCTATCCCCATTTCGATGATGAAGAAGTTTAAACAGTTAAAAAGGAAATCAAGCAAACGTGAAATATTTAGGAATTTTTGTTACATAGGATTTTGAGTTTTAAGATTCTGTGCAAATAGTAAATGGGGATTTTTTAGCACCAGACGAAATGTTATTCCTAAAAGAAACGAAATTTCTTCGTTGTATTGTGTTTGTAACAAAATTCAATTGAAACTACAATTTAGGGAAAATTAAAAGTTTAACTTAAAAAATCTTCATTCAAAATTTCATTTTTTTTAACCTTTTTTTTTTTTTTCAATGTTTCGTAAAGTGACTCTGACATTTAAAAATTTTTATTGAACATTTTTTTGGTTGTTTTTTTTGGTAAAAAATAATCATTAAAAGAGCATTGAACTTAACTGATTTCTTTAATTTTTTATTTTTTTTTTTTCTTTTTTCCATAATTTTTAGTGAAAGTGAAATTTTTTTTTTATTTTTTTTTTGTTATATTTTTGATGTTAAAAATAACCTCTAAAATTTATAATTTTTTTTTTTAATAATAATATTGTTTGTTTTTTTTTTTTTTTTTAATATTAATAATCATCATTCATTTATAATTTGCATAAACCAAAAAATATATATAAATATATATAAATATATATAAAAAATATATATAAAAAAAAAAAATTGTTTATAACTTGACATTCAATTTAGTTACACAAATAAAAAAATAATAATAATAATAATAAAAAATAAACAATGTTTTCAAAAATATACTTAAATTCTGCGTGACAGTCATCATGACATTAAAGGATATTTCACACATTGAGAAAATAATAACCTTAACGAAAAGAAATCAGTTCTAGGTTTTAATTTTTAAAATTTTGGATGAAATTAAAACAACATAAAAATACTATTGTCGAATATTTTAGTTTCTTGGTCCAACAATAAATCGTTTGTGACAAAAGCTATGACAATAAACCTGAAGGTAATTATTATATTTACCAACCAGGAAATTTACGAATTTCTAGTATTGCTTTTATTCTTTAAAAATTGAAGCATTTTAGATTTGTTTCATCCTACAATCAAGCTTAGAACTCATCAGAATTATTAACTTGGAACTTATAATAGAGGATGTGAGAACATTAGTGGACCAAGCGAAAAATTCACTTGTTAGAAATTCTTAAGCTTTATAATGCAAAATATAAGAATTTCTTTCAAGTTTCATTACTATCCAATGGAAAACCTTTATAAGTACATATACAGTACTAAAATAAAATCTGTATAGTAAAGAATAAAAGTTTCTTCTCTAAGTTCATTGAATGTATCAATACCAGAATACCTAAAACTTAAATCTTAATTTTTAAAAACGATATCGATGTGTACTTAACTTAAATTACTATCTTCGTACTAATGTTTGAATAAATGCTATGTTATGTAAGAAGAAAGATTATATATAGTTAAAACATAAACAAATTTCAAACTAAAAATTTGAGTTTCATGCCGCCTTATTTTTCAAAAATATAAAAAGTTTATATAGCAAATAAGATGTACCTAAATAATCAAAGGGTTGACAATTCATGACAGTCATTATGTCAAATCGATAAAAACGCAATAAGTCAATTAAACCGATAACATATCCGTTAGTCATAATCATAATAATAATTTTTTTTCTTTAATTTATGAACATGGACCATAAATTATTTTCATAAATATATTAAAGAAAAAAAAACATAATTTTTTTTTCTTTTAAATTTTTTGGAGGATCATGGCCAAAAATGCTTTCACTTTAGTTATTTTATAATAAGTTTTTTTTTTTTTTGGAAGTTATTTAAATTTTTTTTTATTATAATTACACTTAATAATTTTTATTTTTGTGTGTATACCTATATGAAGTTTTTTTTTAAGTAATCTGCTACTTGAATAAAATCGTTCATGATCAGAAATCAAAACATATAAGAAATATAATGAGTTTTCATATCATTTTGCTACAAATCACAATTACACTTATGAAAAATTTTCAAATGAATACAAATTAAAAATTATATGAAAAAAATAAAAAATAAATGAAATAGTTTAATTAAAATCATTACGAACATAATGATATTTTTAAATTTAAATTTTTATGTACGCAATATTAGCAACAGTCTCACTTTGATTGTGAATTATAATAAAATTAGAACTTTTAGCTCTTAGTGATGGGAAAAGCAAATAAAATTTAAAGTAGGTATAAGAACATTTTATGTTTTATTATTCACGCATTAATAGGCATAGACTCGAAAAATGGGATCCGGTTATAATTCTTACAAATTGAACTATCTTTAATGCTATTATTAGACAAGCGCAACTGAATATTAATTTTAAATTCACCAAAAAGAAAATATTTGTAGCATAACTTAAATTTTGTCAACTAAAATAAATAAACATGAAAATAAAAATTGAGCCTTTTAGTTAAAATAAAACTGAATTTTCTTATATTTATGATTAATAGATAATTAAATATATATATAGAAAAAGGATATAATGCAATACCCTTGCAATCATCTTGGAGATTTTTTTATTAACTTATTTCACACTATTGAATTTTAAGATTTTTCTATGTGGTGTAGGTACTTGTAGTATATGTTTTTATCAAATTGATGAATTATTATATTACAAATTTCTAACGAAAAAGAAATATCAAAAGAGTTGTTGAAATAAAGTTTGAGCGAAAAATCAATGCACATTTAATCAACTAGAGAATTTAACTATATAATGGCTTTCCGAAATCAGTAAGACTTGTCATAATAGCTGAAGTTAAGGCTAATATAGTTTAAAAATCGAAAACGAATATAATTTCACCCCTATAAATCGAAATTCAAGTTCTGTATGTCTATTTGATTGAACAAAAAGTTCAAGCTGTTTCACATTAATTTTAATTAAATTGATTATTGTTTGTATTAAATTAACATTAAAATTAATATGACAAAAAATAATTGTATAAATAAAATTACATATATCTAAAATACTTTCCATTTTTCGAGATGCGATGTTGCGTGAATATAAAATAATTTAATTTAACAGACCCCATACTCGAATGCGGGGGAAAAAGGTTTGATATAATAATGATAATGTTAAAAGGAAAAGTGATTGGCCATAATTTATTGTATTTTTTTTATATATATATACATATTTGTATATTAAAAAAAGGTCTACCGTTAATTATTATATTATTATTCAAAAGTTTATTGAACTGTTTTAGAGACCATAAAAGCTTTCTGTTATGTTTATGCAGTGCATGAAGTCAAAAGCATAAATACAAAAAAAAAAAACTTAATAGAAAATAATTTTGCGTAATCGTAATATTAATCCCACCCTATAAAATTTTTAATCCGTAATAAATATTTAATAAACGAAGAACAATTTTTTGTTTTTTATTTTTTTTATTTTTTGGTTTTAAATCTTTAGCTCGTTAAATTTATCATGCACTGAGAAAATTTCCAAGATTTCCAATAAATTCAATTTAATTTGAAAAAAATATGATATTTTTATATTATTATCTCATCCCGTAAAAAGGCAAGAAATTGGAAGAGAGAAATAAAAAGCAATCAAAACAGATATATTGAGTCAGGCTTCAAAATACGCTCACACAATCAGTTTTCAGTCAAGTTTTTTGGTTATATGGCAATTTGGAATTAGGACAAAATTAATCATATTATTTCAAATTGTTGTATCTAAGTCAAATCATTTGTATCCGTCTTTAGGTCTATTCAAAACACATCAGTCACGTCACTAGTCCATTTTATTTCACTTTTTAAAAACGCCCTCACCCATTCTGAATGTTCAGTGACGGTGTGAATAAACCTTTAGTCTGATGGCTAAAAAAAATCATTTTTATAATTACATAAATTGATAATACAATTTGTTCACATTTTAGTACTGTTATACATTCTGCATACTGCTTTAATTAATATTTTGCAATTTTGGTTTTAGATTTAGAGTAAAAAAAGCACTCTAATTTTGTGTTATTTACTACTTTTTGTGCATACAAAAAATTAGAAATAATTTTGAATTTGATGGAACCGAAAAAAGAAGCTTTAACAAAGAGTTATTAGAAGATGCAAAATAGTACTACAAAGAAAAATAATTTATATAATTTTTATAACAATAGTATTGTTTGCATTAATTCCTACATATATGTATCTTTTTATCAAGCATAAAATTAAGCTTAATTTTTTTTTTTAATTTTTCTCAGTGTTACATAGTGTTTACATAATCTTATAATAGTCTGATAAAATAAAACTTGAATTTTCTTTACCATGTCTTTTAATTTTTTCTTTATTTTTATTTTTTTCTTGTTCACCGTTATACTTTTAGCTTTTTAACATTTTATTAAATTTTTTTTTTTATTTATTATTCCATCTGATCATTAAATGAACGAACTTGTGAGGTCGATGTTATTTTTATGTAATCAGTATTTTTAAGTTCTCTTTTGCTTAAAAAATGAAGAAAAAAAAAATAAAAATAAAAAAATTAAAGAAAATAAAAATTAAAACTCATGAAAAAAATACATGTAAGTAACTCATAGTGCAATGTTGTTAATGTTTTTTTTTTCTTTTTTTTTTTTCTTTTTCATTTCTTGCTTTAATAGTTAATGACATAATCTCAAAAAAAAAAAAAAAACATAAATAAATAAAAAAATAAAAAAATTAAATATGGTATATTTTCCCTTTTGATTTTTCTAAAGCTTATTGGTATATAAAAAAAATAATATACTATATGTTGGTATGTATCTAAATATAATGTATAATAATGTTTATGTATGTACGAACTTTTTTTTTCAACAGAAAATTTTTAAATTGTAAATGAAGAAATAATACTGAACTATGTAATAAATATAAGAAATAGTAAATATTAATGGCTTCGGTCCACTGAATATAAAATATTTTCGTATTTTTTAGTTTTTTTTCTAAAATTTTACTTTTTAGCTCAATCAAGAAAAAAAAATATACAATTTGTTAATCAGTTTAAACTTCACCTTGTGTCATTATCTTAAAAATATAAGCTTTTTTTTTTTTTTTAATGAATTGAAATAAAATGTTCATTCTTGAAAATAAAATGAAAAAAATTAAAACCGAAATAAAATTGTTTTGTGACAAAACAATAATGAAATTTGAAATCCTTATCGCTAAAATTTTCTAACCTTAAATTATATTGTTTATAATGATAAAATTATAGGTTTTTCCCAAAAAAATATAAAAAAAGAAAAACTATCTAACTAAAATGTGAAGATAGACATAATAAATATATACTTTCAATATGTAAATTTTCCTAATGTGACTTATAGTATTCGACTAAATGTTGAAATCGGAGAAAAACATTTATTTAAAACTGAATTCTTATTCAGGTTGTCATTAGTATTCGAAAAAGATTAAATTAGTTTATATAATTGGTTTCAATTATATAAATGAGCCGTTTATTTTGAAAGTGGTTTAAGTCCATTTGTTCTTGTATTGAGATATTTAAGGTTTTGTGTTTGAATTGATTTAAAAATATACATTAATATTTCCATAAGCTAATTTTCAAGTGTCAAAATCAAAGCGGTTTTAATGATACTAGACTAAAATTGTTTATAAATAAAAAGAATATATACTATTGTGCTTATTGTTATCATTAACTATTTTTTTTTTAAAAATGGACTTAAACCATTTTCAAAATAAACGGCTCACATAGTAATATTAAGGTTTAAGTTAGCTTAAACCAAGAAAAAAAAAAAAAGTTGCATAGGAAAGTAACCAAATGAAGATATTAAACATTCTTTCATATATGCGGTAAGCTCATTCATTAATTTAAAAAAAGTTAGAAACGATCAAAACATAAAGATATAAGACAAATAGGCACGATAAAAGGCAAAAAATATATGAATTCACTGTAATTTTCAAAGTAAATCAAAAATCATAAACTTTTAAAGAAATATATATAGATTAGCCATATCCAGTAATAATAAAATCAACTAAAATCTAAAAATCATAAAATTAATGATAAATATAGGAATGCAACTGTCACTTCGTTCCACATAAACACCTTTAACACGCAACATTATCCATAATTTTTAATTATATTTATACAAAATCTGTAAAATTTCTTTACTTGTCATTATTTGCAAGAACAAGATGCCGAAAATTTTCCCAAACCTGAAGTGACACAGATCAGGTTAGAATACTAATTCACAAAAAAAAAAAGGGAAGCAAAAACATAAAATAAAATATCTAAAAATTTTATAATAATAAATATGTAAGATACTTAAAAAAAAAATAAATGATAAATTTTTATTTTCCAATATACATACCTACATAGATAAATTTCCGCAAAAATGGATATACATATGTATATAAATAAATCAATAAAATTTTCATGGCAGAAAATTCGGCAAAATGACCATATAAAATATAATATAAGTTAAAATTTTTAGTGCAAATAGCGAAAAATTTATTTTCTTAAATAAATTTCAGGGAGCTCATTTATTATTAAAATATGCATGAAAAATAATGAAAAAGAAAAAAAAAACAATTTTTTTTTAGTATCTATATCTATTACAAAATCTTTCTGCAATTATAAAATTCAGTAAAAGTAAGTCATAAAAACATAAAAAAAAAAATTACATAAAAATAAATATACCGTGTGCATTTTTAATATTTTTTGCGCTTTATTTTCATTAAGGAAAATTTTCTCTTATGCAATGTGGTGGCTATCATTAAACTTGCATAAACACAAATCTAAAAAAAAAATATATATAAATTTTTTTTTTATCAATTCATGGCATAAACTTCCTATAATTTTAAATAACATTTTCTAATGTTTTTTTTTTATTTTTATTTTTTTATAATGTTATACACATAAAAATATATATACATTACATAGGTACTTCTATTACTATACACATATTTTATAATAATAGTATCTATTTATTTTTACTAAACCAATTTCACTTAGATTTATTTATGTGTAACAATTTTTGCTATTTTCTTTTATGAAAAAAAAATTTATTATTTATTTCATATACATGACATGTAATGAGCGAATTGATTATATTACTTATTTTAGACTAATGCCAATTTAAATTTGAAAATGTATATTGAAAAATCTGTTGTGCATTTACAGAATAGAATATGCCACTGTACATAAGGTAATTAAAGGTCCAGTGTGACAAATGTCATATAGGTTCATTTACGATTAGAAAGAGCTTCAAAGTATAACATTTACAAAGATCCCAATAACTTTTTTAGCTACAATTGGACACATGTGTTATCTCATTTTCATTTCAGAACCAAAAAGAGCAACATTTTCAACATAACCTAAAAACAGATCAATCTTGGTTGTGAATATCTTTTCTTTTTTTTTTTTACATATCCCAATCTGAGAACGAGCGACAGAAATATTATTCTTGTAGAAAATATTTTTATTTTTTATCCCAAACCAATAATTTGATGTCTGAGAATTCCATTTCTTATTCATATGAAATTGAAGTTTTACACTTTAGAATTAGCTGATGTTTTAAAGAAAATTGGTGGGTAAAAACATTAAACAAAATGATTGAAAATTATACTTCACTTATAATATATAATTAATCTAGATAATTATTGTCAAAGGCTCAGTAAAAATAATGCTGATAATTTTAAAAATTAATCTAATAAGTTATTTTAAAAAATTCAAATATATTTACAGTTCTAAGTTGTCTCAAACGAGCCTAGTAAAGAAATTAACTAAAAACCTTTGAAGCTTTATTTTTTTTTTTGCAAATAGAAAAAAGTGAAAGTTTTCATTTTACAGTTTGAAATTAAATGCAAAATTTATTTCATTTAATTCAAATTCATTGAATAAAAAATTACTAGCGTTTTTTTTTTTTTTATTATATTTATTTTCTGGCATAAAAAATGGTTGCGATCTCGACCTTTGAATTCCTTTACATTTTGTATTTCCTGGGAGTTAAAATGTTTTCTGTAATAAATTAATTTAAGTCAAAATATACACTTAAACGTATTTTTATAAACTTTGTACTCGAAAATTGTATAAAATTATACTTTTGTAACGACTACGAAAGCCTTGCCTCGTTCAAAATTAAATGATAAAACGATTTTTATAATTTTCTCAACATTTATGATTATTTATACATTTATACGAGGCAACATTTTACTACATTTATACGAGGCAACATTTTATTACATTTTACTATAAGAGGTTTCACGACCATCAAAACTTAATTCCAATTTTTCTTTAAATATTTTTGGATCCAATTTTTGTACATAGGAAATAACTAAATTAAAGTTTATTCGCCTTTGCCATAAATAATAATAATAAGTAATTTTGTTCTATTGAAAAAAAAAAATTATATTTATGTCAATGTACTATACTTAGTGATATTATGAATTTTTTTTTTTCTTTATCCTTAAAGCAAAAAGGACAAGTAATAATACACAAAAATAGATCGTTTTTTATTTTTTTTTATTTTCATATTCATGAAAATTGCTTTTTCTGGCAAACAATAATCAGGTTTTTTTTTTTTTTTTTAATAAAAAGTAAAATGACTGCAACTTTAATAGCCAATTAAAAAATAAGGCACAATTGAATTTTGACATGAAAACATAAAGTGTATATATAGTAAGGCGGAAGTTAATATAACCTATTCATGGAAAATCTAACATCAAGCAATTTTTTATACAAAAAGAATTTACAAGTTTGCAAATAAAAAAATTTAAAAAAAAAAAAAACCAGAAATACTGCTTTATTTTTTGCATATAGTTTTTCTTCAGAAAAAAAAACTAAAATTAATTAATCCGAACCTAATATTGTTTAACAAGTAATCTGCTGAAAATATTTTATTTTTTTTGTCAGGGAAAACAACTTGTCTTATTTCGAATTGTTGATTAGCAAATTAAGTTTTACTTCTTCCAGATTCCGTTGCATGTTATTAAAGTTTTGATTCCCCATCCAGCATAAGACGGTTTTGTGATTTTTGAAGTTTAAGGCACCTAACACTTAAATACAGTATAACTTTTTTATTTAAAAAACATTTTTTTTTTTCGGTTTCCAAAATTTTGTTTTTTAGACCTTTGATGTCGTCTTTCATTTTGCTTAACATTGTGTTTTGTATTTTAAGATCTAAACGACAGTGCCAGACGAATCAAAATATTTTGCAATTTGTAGAATCCAATGACAGATTTATTTTTAGCAATTTCTAAAACAAAAACAAATTATTCATATAAAGCTATGTTTAATCTAGCTGATATTATGTAATAACAAAAATATTGTTTTTCTTCGTTTGATTTTTTTAAGATACATTTGGCATAAAGTCAATAAGATATAATAAGATAAATTTTAGCTCATCCCTCGTTTTAACTAATTCAAATGAAATTGCCGAATTGAGTAACACACTTATTTCTCATCAGAGACGTCGTTCTGGTGATTATCTTGAAATATTAAAAAAAAAAAATTATTTTTATTATGTCAATTCTGTACTCGTGTAGCTTCGGTTCATAATAAGGATCTTAAATTCCTGAAATTGCTGTTTAATGTTCTTGGCTTTGCGAATACAAAAATAATTTTATAGCAATAAAATATTTAAAAAAAAAACTATCTTAACCAAAATTTTTTAAAACTTAGATTTTCGCACTGAGTACTATAATATACACAGAGGAATTATTTCATACAACTTTTTTTTATTATGAACAATAATCAGCTTTGTTTTATAATTTATAGTATTTTCAAAAATGTGCGTAAATTGAAACAAATTCTCTACAATCCTATGAAATGGAGCTAACTTGTATGAAATTATTCCTCTGTGAATATACTATATTTCTCTGTAACTTTAGTGAATTATTAATATTTTCCAAAATTTACTTCGAATATCTTTTATTACATAATTCAAATGAAAAAGATATGCCTAGTCCAGTTTATATTAACAACTATTCAACAAAAAAAAAATCCATTTACATAAAATACAAATTCTGTGTAAATTATGAATTAGAGTCAAATAAATCCATGTTGGCAGCATGAAATATTAAAAAATAAAAATGAAAAAAATAAAACTATCAAAGTCAAATTATGAAATAGAAAAGTCGTTAAACTTTTGCACATAATATTACTTCTTTTTTTGTTGGTTTGGAAAAAAAAAAAAAAACATTAAAACATTAAAATATAATATTATGATACTCATAGTTGTTGGTTTTTTACATTGTAAAACGCAAGGGGGTTATAATTATAAGTTGAACAAAAAATTAGCAAAATTTTACTTGTTATTAAATATATATATGTAGGATAGAGTTCGTTAAACTTGTTGAAAGTAATCATGGGACGTTAAATAAATTTTCTACTAGCCTACATTTTTATTTCAAATTAAAAATATTAAACACAGTCGATAATATTATATATATTAAATTCAATTGAAATTTTAGCTTGAACAACAAATTGAATAAAAATAGTAATTATATTATAGTTGTTGTTGTTATTATAATTATTATAATATTATTCAGTAATAAAAAAGCACAAAATAATATACCCAATAGCCGAGAATAAAAATTTCATTTAATTACATTTCAAATATTTTTCAACCACTTTCTGTTACAATTCGAAAGCGAAAAGCTTAAGTAACACCTGTTGATGCGTAAGAGACACCGAGCTAAACGTAAAGCAATTTTCTCATTTAAAAGTTCAACCCCATACTGAAAAGTCATTATAAATGTATTTTGATCTTTAATAAATGTTAAAAATGTTTGGAGAAATCTGTCCTTTTGACTTCAGACAATTTGTACTTTGGTCTTACTTTGATGTATCCAATAAACATCCCAGTCGCTCAGTAGTCTCTCTAACCAGTAGGTTTGCATAACTCTGATAATTTCACCAACACTTTTCAAAAAACTAAAATTAAAATTTCATTTACTCACCCTAACTATGTGAAAAATTTTTTTTCTGAAAATATAAAATAAAATATAAATTTTAATTAGTAAGCAATATTTTTTTATTTTATTTTGAATAAAAATATATTTATATAATTATATTGCAATATTGCAACAAAATAAATATTCGTCATCAAAAATCCCGTAATATTGAAAAAATAAATTTATTTCTTAATATGTAAGTACGTTTTGAATTAAGAAGAATTTAATTTGAATCTATGTACAAAATGTAAATTATATGTTATTAGAATCATCCAAAACTCAAAATGAATATGTTGCAAAGGAAAAAAGCAAAATGAAAATAGATCTTGTATTAATAAAATTTTAAATAATTGAAATGGAAATTAATATTATTCGGTTATGCACATAGACATTTATTATAATAAATCTAGACTGGATGAAAAGAAAAATCGATTGATTTCCACATTTTTCTAAGGAAAAAATCGAAACTTTAAGGTAACATTTTTAATAGTAGCATCTACTTTTTAAAATATTATTTTAAAATATTATTTCAATTCTATGTTTATTTTCATAAAATTTGTATAGAATATGCGAATAAAATACATTAGAATAGTATTCTACATGGGATACTCTATGATCCGTATTGTTAACCAACAACAAACACATAATAATAAAATTTCAGAAGTAAGTCACATTGGAAGCCTCTGACTAAATCAATTTGTTTAATTTCTTAGACTTATTTACAATAAGCTGCATACTTCGTTCAGATATCTTTGTTATGTTTATACTTTAATCAGAATGTAAATATTATTAAACCACATACAAAATGTTGTACAATACATTAAAGTTAAAAAGATATTACTCTACTTGTCAAGGAAATATGAATTGAAGACTTGTAATTTAATTTAATTATTTCACAGCAACAAATTCTACTAAGCTTTGTTTATTATAAAAAAAAAATTAATGAAAAATATTTTCAATAACTTAACATGCATTGAGTATTATGTACCTTCTGATCTAAAAACTCTTAGAATTATCCATAATGACGTGTATTTTGAATTAAAAGATTTTATGTTTTTTATTAATATATGGTAATTATTAATTATTTCATTATATATATAATAAATTCTAATTAAAATTATTAATAATGGAAAAATAATAATTAGAATCGGAAATTATATTCTATATAAAAAGAAAATCTTTGAATATTTTTTGTATCATTATTAAATTATTTCCATGTTATTAAAAAATATTATAAGATATAGAATATAGCAATTAATTTAGATAATTATAATTATGTATATTACAAATATATGCCATAACCGAATCGCTTTAGTATTACGAAACTAACCTATACTAAATGGTATATTAGTATGATATTATTTATTACTTTAAAATAGAAATTCATTGCCATTTGGAGAGTTTAACATTATAATCAAATTTGAAATTCCTATTACCATCGAATCGGAATTAATCTTTCTTCAGAGAAACAATTTTTTTTTTTTATAAAATTTTCTAGATTTGTAACAAAATGATATTGAAACTTTTTTATTAAATAATAAAAGATTAGTTATATTTGTATGAAAAATCTAATGAAATATAATGCACTTGAATCGGTCATTGACATAAAGACCTTGTACCTGTAGCTTTTCGATGTTTTTTTTTTTTTAAATATTATGCATCACTTGTAATTTTTAAAATATTTTCTGTTAATTTGAATTATAGTTATAATTATCTTTATAATAATTAGTCAGTAGCATACAGTGTACAAGTTTTAATGATTCTTGCATGTATATTTAGTTAGCTTTGAAAATGATATATATTTAATAAATTTTGATGTAGAAATCATCTGAGTTGTAATAAATATTTTCCTAATTTTTAAGAAAATAATATAGCAAGTTAATTACATTTTATTTCTAGTTTTTTTTTTTTTTTTTTTCAATTTATTCATAAATCTTATTTAATTAATATTGATTTTTCAAACTTGAAAAAAACTTATCTTTATTATAGTGTAATATAGTTAAACTTTTAGGCTTTTCTCAGTTCCGAGATTTGGTTGCTATTGTAGTAAATTTCAATCAACAATTTTGTATTCAATTCAAGAAAGGAAAATTATAAGGAAAATATGTTATACTGACATTTCTTATATGGTCTTATGGTTAAATAGCACATCGGGTGCCGTAGATATAGTATTATACCAAAATATATTAAAAATAATATTAGCTGAATATTTTTGATTCATCCTAAAATTATTAATCTATTTTATTTTTTCTATACAAGAAAAAAAAAAAAAACAAAATAAATTTGAAAGTGAAACTTCATAATAATTTTAATATCAAAATGTTTTTTTTATTCAAATTTTTTGTGTATATAAATCTAAATTACTTGTATGTATGTATTTTTCTTTCAATTATAAATTTCAATTTTTTTTTTTTTTTTTTTTAATTTTGAATGTCATATTTTTATAAGCTATTAAAAAAAGCAATTCATGAATTTTAACGCCTACATGTTAATTGCCTAGTTTTGTTATAAGTGCAATCAACTGCATTTTATATAGACAAAAAGTGTATATAAAAAATTAAATTATGGGGGTGCCGCCGCGCCGTACAACCTAATAGGGATGTTATAAAAATACAATCAAGTACGTACAGTGGAAAAAAAAAAGAAAATAAAAATTTATATATCTTATACTTGATTTTTAATTAAATATAGAAACTTTTAGCTTTCGAGTATTTGTCTATGATCAACACATCACTAAATAATTAATTTTTTATATATGATAAAAAAAATAATTTTGAATGTGTAATTGAAACAAATAAACATTTTATTAATTATAAAAAAAATTCTTTACTGTCAAAAATTTTGAATAACGTACTGGAATTACGAACTGGACGCTTATTTTTGGAAAAATATATTTAAGATATAACTTAAGTATTATCATTTAGCCTGCCTATCTAAATTTCAACAAATTCAAAGCAATATGTTACAAATTTTTTTCAACTCAGAAAACCCAAATTTATAAACATTTTCTGAGGTTTCACTATCATTTAAATTTTACATTCAAACTGAATAAAAATTAATTGGCGCGAAATAAAGCTTTAAAATAAATGAGAAAAAAAACATAAATTATGTTTTCTGAAAAAAAAAAAAAATAAATAAATAAATGAAGTTTATATTTTTTTGTTATAAGAATTTGTTTTGTCTAAGTAACCAAGATATCAAATAAAAGATGTCTTATACACATGTAATTTATGTCGAGATAATTAAAAATGGTTTATCATAATTGTACATGTAGTACTTAAGATTTTATAGTATATCGAATTTCTATCTGCCATTGAAAATAAGTTTTGGAAATAAAAACTTGGAACATTTAAACTATAAGTACACATATGCAAATATAGTAATTTAGATTTTTTTTTCAATTAATGAACAAACACATAGATACTGCACCCAATTTTTTTTTTTTTTATTGATTTATTAACCAAAGATCAATTGGTAATTCCACGCAAATAATGATAATGATTATAAAATTTAGTTTATGCTTAGATAAATAAGTGTGAATTTAAAGCAATTCGCAAATTGTTTTGTAAGAGTAAAACTTAAAAATTATAGATAAATAGTTAGATATTAGCTACAAATAGCTTGTAATTTATACTAACTTTAATGATTAGTGGTTAAATAAATTATTTCGTTCAATGATCCCGTCACTGAAAAATTTAGATAATTTTTAGTGTCATATTTAAGTATGTAAGTGTTACTGCTGTAATATTGCTCACTTGGTTTAATTCTACAAAATCAATTATTATCCAAATAATGTGTAACAAGTATTGGATGCTCTAAAAGTTGTTTATCAATTAAATTTGTACATGAGCTATACGAGTATAGTGCATATATCTATGAGATGTTATGACAGTGTTGGTTGTAGTGGCAGACCCCTATACTTAAGGAGATCCTAATTAGTGCTTACGAACCATTTTGTTATCACTAACACTCGTTATGACAGTGTAAAATTAAAAGTCGTTATCATCACTTTGGAAAAGTTCTGATTCCGTGCATTACTATTATAACATTAAAAGCATCTTCTATAAAATTATGAGCTCATACTCATATCTACAAAAAATAAGGTATGTACACAATATACATGTGTACTACTGAATTTAAAATTAATAAAAAAAAACATAAAAGCTTTTTAATTAGTGTTTTTAATTAAGTAATTCAAGTTCTTATCTATTAATATACTCTACTAAAACAATAAAAAAAAAATATGTGTGGGAAACATAAGAGCATAAATTACGAAATTTCACTTCTTTTTTGGGGCTAAGAATGATTGATTTGTTTACAAGATGTTATATTGAGTTTAAAACTGTTACAAATTCAATATAAATCCAATAACAAAAAAATTATTTAGGTAGGATATTGGAAAATTATTTCAAATTTCACTGTCGAAGGGGAAATTTCGTATTATTTTACTTGGAAATTAAATTTGTAGAATGAGTTGTATAATGATGAGAATAGTTAACATAAGACCAAAAACTAAGTAAAAACTACCCATCGGAGTAATTTGGAATCGAAATAGTACGTAAATTTTACAAATCGCCTTTAGTGCAATATAATTAAAATTCAATTGGAATATTGTGCTGATCTTTATGTTTAAGTAATGTAATATTGTTTAAATTAAAAATTAATAGAATTCTATTTAAGAATAAATTTGTTTGTCGATAACGTTGTATGTACATAATATTTTTTAATCTAAGATAAAAATAAGACTATAAATACAAATTTGTTTAATTAATTTAAAATTTAATTGGAAGTTGAAACAAAAACGGACTGTATTAAATTTAAAAAAGTGTAAAAAAAAATTTGTTTAAAACATTTTTATATATATGTATATTAATAAAAATATGTAACATTGTACTTTGGCCCATATAATAATTTTATATATAATTCAGAATAAAAAAAGTTCTTGTCCAATTAAAACAAAAATATAGTAAAGTTTAGCTGAAATTAATGAACATTTTATGATCCAATAATAGATAGTTTTTATAAAAATTAACACAAACAAAAATTGTGCAATAATTATATTAAAAAATGTTATTGTAAAATTTAATGTCGTCGTAATCACAGAATGCAATGCAAACGGTGGGAATTATAAATCAAAAACACTCGGACCGCTATTAATTACAAAACTGAAATGAAACTCTCCGCTAAAAAAAAAAAACATATTAAACAAAAAATATATTACTAATATCGATAATATTGAAAAATTAATTAAAATATGAGTAATAATTAATGTAAAGTAAATGCAAATTCAAATTGTTTAGACGATATAATACTATATATGTAAATATATGTAACCGTATTAATTAACATGTGATTCATTTTTTTTACAATCATTTGAAAAGTTTTCAATTTTATTTAAAGTAGTCTTCTTCTAGTTAATAACTATCCTTGTCCCTATGAAAAGTTATTTACTTAGATGGTGTGATTAGAAATTTTTATAAACATAATTAATTATTTCTGAACTTAGGTTATAAGAGAAAAGCTAAATTATCTAGTATGTTCGAAAATACGGAAAAATCAAAGCAAAAAATCTAAATACAACCAAATTAAATTCTTAATTTTTTTTTATTCTAGAAAATTTTGTAAATAAAAAAAAAACAAAATATATTTTACGGTAATGACCTACCATAAATTACGAAGTTCTTCTGTAATATAATTGTTCTTATCATTCAATATTCAAAATCCAAAAAAAAAAAAAAAAAGGTTAACATTTTCGATTTTTGATTATTGCAGCAAAAACCCAAATTATTTTCTCTTTTGAACTTAAGCTTTTTTTTTTTAATTTTTTTTTAGTAATACAAATTTAGAAGAAAATATTGAAAATTGGGGTAAATTTTATATATATTTACAAATCACTTCATAATAATAAAAAAAAAACAAAATAACAAGCGCAAGGTTGCAAAAGTAATAAAAACAAACTATAAAATTACAAAAAAAAAAAAGAAGAAATTACATTTTCTAGCGAGTTTCATGCACTTTTATTAGGTTAAGGAATTTTATGTACAGTACATACTCATTTAAATACATGCACATATATATATATTGATTAAAATCGTTCTGAAATACATAGAAAAAAATTTATTAAGTTGATAAGCTTAACAGAAAAAAAATAAAAGAGAATTTAAATCCTTTTTTATCAACTATGCTAAATTCATTATTTATATTAACCTTGTTGAGGAATTCTTCGAAGGAAACTGTTTGGTTTTCTTCAATGTTTTTTCAAGCCACAATGGTTAAAAACTTTTAAAATATTTATTTAAAGTCTCTTTGAAAATATTGTATTGATTGAATTTTATGTCACACAATCAATGCAGATAAAATTTTAAAATAGATATTTATAAAATTAGATATTCCATATATGTATGATCAAATATAAATTCAAATATATACATCTCGGCTGTTGTCATTGCATCTTTCTAAAATTGAATCGTAAAGTGTTCAAAAAAAGTTATACTCAGTGCTTATCATTCTAGTTCAGAAAATAAGTCATTCCCTCCTGAAATTTTCTATATGTTGTACATATATTTTTTATTACTTTAAGTTTTTTCATTAACTCTAACTAAACTTAATATTTTCTGCTGTAACTGGGTAAAATTTTCTATGTATTTTTTTTTGTCCAAAGAATAGATTAATTTGATAAAAAAAAATATACCTATAGTTCATTCAACTCTGAAAATTAATAGTCACATTCATCAGTGTATTTTAACTAATTTCCCAAATGTACGCACACCAATTTTCCTTAATTTAGTTTCACTTGGAATATGCAAAGTAATTTTAATTTTAAATAGCCACCATGTAGATGGATTTTTAATCCTATTTGCTTGTTTGAAAAAACATAAAACCATATATCCATAAAATAGAAAAGAACCTTAAAATTTTTTTTTATTTCTTTGAGGATTGCTTCATTTGTTCGATGCAAGAGACAAATAACATAAGAATTTGTTTCGAAATTGGTTTCTTTACGATTTTATTCACTGAAAAAACAGATAGCTGCGGTTTATTTTTTGATATATTCAGTTCAAATTGAACTATTGACGTTAGCAAAATTTTTGAGAAAATATACTATCACAAAAAATATTGCAGTTTTAATTATAAACTTTATAGCTATGGTTCTTATAGCTGATTCGAAAATATCTTTTTTCGTTTTGAAGGAAAGCAAGCATTTATCTTTGAGTCGACAATTTGTTAAATGCCAAAGAAATATTAGTGATTTGTGTTCATTGTGCTTATGAATACTAACCATTTGCAAAACATTGTCAATTGTTTTTTTCTTCGTATTTTAAATCACATTGTAGTTGTTGGACACTCTAACATTTTGTCAGCTAAAGTAGTTAGAATAATAAAATACTTAAACTTATTAATTTGACAGAAAATTGAAAAATCTAGAAAATTAACTATTCACCTAAGAATTCCCAAACATATAAAATACATAATTTAATACCAGAAATAATAAGTTAAGGAAATAATTTATTTTAGTTTATATCTGATATGAAAAAAAAATCACTATAAAAAGACTAATTGATCTACATTGTTACTTCGCAAAAAGCTTTTTTTTTTTTTCCTATTTTGCATTAAAAGAAATCTATTGATGAGATTTTAATGTAGGAAGTGGTTTTCAATTTATAAACACCACGAAAGAGGGATTAGATACTCTTTCATTTTCATCAATTTAATTTTTTTATATTTGTATGTCTTGTTTCAAGAAAAGTGAAAACTTTCACTTATGATGCACAGCACATACATATGTATTGTATACAATTTTTTTTTGTACTTAAATTAAGGCAGAAAAAAAAAGCTACAATAAAAAAAATTAATAAGCAATACACAAAAAGTTAATTGTGCGGAATATTTGAAGTAAAGAGCAAAACTAAAAAAAATAAAAAAAAATAAATAATAAAACATATTGCAAGCTGAAAGCTGATGTTGATGTCTTGTAATTTTTTCCGCAACATTGTAAATTAATACATCAGTACTTGATAAAAATACTTCCGCTTCCATGAAAAGTTTCACTTTAGGAATTATAACACCTACAACACCTTAACATAAACATGAAATTCGATATTAGTGCATTATGGTTAAATGAGGTGTCATAAAAATAGTTTAAAAACAGGATATCAATTTTGAATTAAACTACTGTTGCTCTATTTTTAGACTTCGGAAAAATATGCCCAGTCTGCTTTAATATAAACGTTCTAACTTTCTGAGAAACCTTTTGGTAAGTCTACGGATTACATTAATGGAACGATTTTAATGTTTTTTTTTAAATAACGATTTAACAATTTACGCAACAACAAATAATGGTTAATCCAAAACCAATTCAAAATGAAATGAAAATATTTTCATTCGACTTTCGATTCTTTTGTAAATTTAATATAAAAAGTACCACTCATTCTAAGGAATTTTAGCAAAAATTATAATATCAAGAATAGGCGCAGATGAAAATTTCTCTCTAGTTATTAGGTAATAATTATAATCAGAAATACTTTTTCTACGATATATAGGCTTTCAATAATGCGCCAAAACTTCCTAGAAAAATAATATCGATTCTGCATATAAACTTCATGATTTGAAATCTAAAAATATTAAAATTTGAGATCAAAAAATAATCCAGAAGAAATAAAATTGAAATTTGAATAGTACATAATGCCAAAAATTGTACCTTTTTTGATTTAGAAAGCCCCTTGATACGACTTTGGAAAAATTTTAAGAGCTTTTTTGGAACTTTTTAATCACGTTCGAAGAAATTAACCTATACAAGGCAATTGAATGTATATAATTTTACCAACAAAGAAGGAAAGTGATCATGCAAAAAAAGTGCGAAATTGTTAATTTTGCATATTTGGGCTGTTATTTGCGACAAACCTTAAAGAGTACATTAAAATTTTTGGATCAGAAATTTCAAATGTAATTATGATAAAAAATATACCTACTATCTACTATTCAAATTCTCATTAACATAGTAATTTTTAACTTAAATTTTAAATGAGAATATTAAAAATTAATGAGATATCAATATAAAATTAATTTTTATTCAGTCTAATTATTCCAAATTCTATCGATGTCATATATCTAGTACTATTTAATGTAATTATAATTTAATTTAATTTTGTTCTGGAACATGTCTTGTGCGATTAGTAAGGGGTAATTCAATATTTTCCTTATATATATGTATAAAGAATATTAAACAAAAAAAAAAATTATATTTATGAATTTTTTTGTAATTGGAACATTTTATAAGAAAATTTTTTATCATTTTATGAAGAAAAAAAATATTGTTTTTTTTTTTTTTTTAATAAAGCAATTACAGCTACCACCCAGTAATATTCAGAACTTTATATAATGGTTTTTTAACCAATACAATTCCAAAAGAAAGTAGGTAAAAGGTTAAAGACCTGCCACAATATTTTAAATACATTTTCTTTACCAAAAAAAAAAACGTAAGCTATTTTTTTGCATTACATTCAAAAAGCTAAAAATCAGGATATCAATTATTATGCATTTCAAAAACCATTAAAGGATTTTCCGTATAATTTGAATATAATATAAAACTTAAAAGTTTTATGCACAAAAAATACGATAATGCAGCTAAAGAGAATAAATTTTCTTTCTGTTTTAAATTGCTTCCAAATAGCAAGTTCTATTATAAAAATATGTTACAAATTTGTTCAAAAGAATAACCAATATTATACTCAAGCAAATAAATATCTTGATTGAGGTAAATATTATAATTCTAATAAATATAGAATAAGTAACGAAACAAACTAGAAAGCAAATAAAATTTTGCAAGGACCCAGAAAGGTGAAAATCTGTAGGAAATAACGTGGAATTTGATTCAATTAATCAGTGCATCAAAAAGACTTCGCTTTATTTCCCCTTTGCATATGTGCGGATTTGTTTTATATACAACAGCATAAATAATATTTTTCAATAGAATAATGTTATGCTTAAAAAATTTTACAGTTGAAGGATGAAATTTTGGGACAAACCTGTCATAAATATCGCACAAAATATTTGTTCTTGCAATCAACCAAACAAATTAGATATTCTATCGAGAATATTTCTCGTCATTGAAATTTGATTCTTTAACCAAAACATATTTTACAAATAGTATGAAATAAAAAATACTGAAATTAATATTAATGCTTTGAATTAGATGTCTATAATCAGTGTTATGGCATTTATAAGAAATTTCTAGTAAACCCAAAACTTCCATACATAAAAATAATCGTCATCAAAATAAAAAAGCTTCTTAAATTTTATTCTGTAGTTGAAATGGTTAAAAAAACAAAAATACATAATACAACATCACACATTTGCAATACACTAAGCGTCACATAGACGGTATAAATCAGATACAACATTATTTTTACTGGTTTGGGTGCCATTAAAAATAAGGATCAAAATATAAATAAGAAATCCTTGAAACTACAAGTACATATTATAAAATGCATTGTTATGGAAATGCAGAAAAATAAAGGATTTTTTTTTGTTATACAAAGCAATGAATGTAGTAAATGGGTTCATGGAAAAACATTTCCCTAGTTAAAAGCCATGCATTTTGTTGAAACAAAAATAAAAATAAAAAAAAATAGAAATAATAATCGTTAAGTTTCAAGGAAAAAGAAATTTTCACATTAATAAAATATGAATATTTTAGTTGGATTGGTATGTATGGTTAGGAATTTATAAGGATTAGCAATGTTTAACCTTACGTAATCTAGGGAATAAAAATATGGTCATAAAAAGTTTTGTTCATTAAAATTAAACATAAAACTTATTAAAATGAAGATTTTACTTTTTTTTTTGTTGAAAATAAATAAAAATTAAAAATTATGTTTGAATTAGATATAAAATTATTACACGAAATACGTGACTAAATATTAGTTATTATTTATCTGAAACTAAATTGTATGATGTTTATCCTTTTGGTATATAGAGCCGAAAGTGCATAGTTTCTCTTTATTATTATAAAATTCTAGAAGTTTGATTTTAATTATAAAGAGAAGCTAAACTATCTTGGATAAATGTATCTATTGGATAATATGGATTGTTGGAGGATTCGATTGGTCATGACAACAAGAAAAGTTTCTTGCACAAAAGATAACAAATTCCAACTCTATAAGCAACCTTATTACGTGTTAAATGAAAAAGTCTAACAAATTTATGAGCTTTTGTCTGTCGCTCTACTGCGAAAAAATTTTTTTTTGTATAAGTCTATGCTTTATGGAATCCATATCGAAATTAAAGACTAACAACAACACTGCTCGTGTGGGAAGTGGAATGAATAGATTTGAGATGTCAATTTTAGAAAATTGTAGGTATATAAGAGTTTAAGATTTTTTTTTTAGATTTCTGATATTGAAAATAAATCATTGAATGAATTTATTTTGTGACAAGTTTAAAATTTACATTATAAGTTTTGGAATTTGAATTTTTCTATGTTTTGAAGAAATTCAATCTCTAATAGTAATGTTAGATATATTTAATTGTCGAGAAAAAAAAAAAGTAAAATTGTAAAATTTTGAAAAAGAAAGACATATTGTTTATAAAAATAACATTCTCGTAATTTTCAAGAATATTCGAGATTATTGACTTTCAGAGCCTGATCGAATTAAAATTTATTCACAAACATATAAATAATGTTTATGGCTACATTTTTGTTGCATATTTATATGTTTTTTTTTTTTGTATAGAACTACCCCCAAAAAATACTGCAACTATTTTTTTTTTTATAAGTACTTATACGGAATTTTGTTTTCAAGATAAAGTTCAATATTATGTTATATATATATTTTTTTTTTTTTTCGTTTTTATCATAGCAATTGAATTAAATTAATGATTCCTATCAAAAAATTTTGTTCCATTTTTATTTTTGTATTTATTTATTTATTTTTTGTTTTTTTTTAAATATCTCATATTATTTGAATTAGTTAGACGACTACAGAGAAAAATAATAAAATAATATAATAATATAATACATTTATATACATATATATATATAGAAAGCTTTTGAAGCATATGGTACATGATACAAAATAACAAAATTAAGCTGAAAAATATATAATTATAATTTTTATTTATAACAAAAAAAAAATAAAACATCGAATGTCAACTGCCAAGTCCGCCATTTAGAATTTGGGTCAAACTAAATATACATATAATATATTTTTTGTTTTTTTTTTTTTTTTTTTCAATTTTTATACTAAAGATAAAAAAAAAATAAAAAAAAATTTACACAAAAAATGAAATGAAATATGAAATAAAAATAATTGTATTTTGTTGGGTGAATGAAAATATTATTTACAGATTATGACATACATATATTATTTATAATACATTTCACGAACTTAGATAAGCTTTATCTTTGGCTTTAAAATTATGATTTAGATGAATGTGCACAATATGGTTTTTTTTTTAATATTTATATGCATATATATAAATATATATATTTGATAACATTATTAAAACTAGAATGTAAAATTTAAAATAAATTTTTTTTTTTTAAATAAAGAGTCTACAAGTGTAAGTTGCATATGTCTGATAGTCTGTTTGATGATTATTATCGAAATCCGTACCAGGATATAATATTTCATTTCAAATATTTAAGTTTTGTAGAGCTTATAGTTTAATGAACATATTTCATATATTTCATAAAATTATTTAAATTATTAAAATAAAATTTATGTAAAATGTTAAATTTTGAAGAAAATGTTAAAAATGAAGAATATAGCAAGCAGTAGTAGAATTGTATGCCGCATAACTCTAATAGTTTGTTTAAACAATAGTAAACTTCATGCTAAACCGGTATCAGGATAATATATTAATTCATTTTATTATTTTGAAATAAATAAAAATTAAAAGCTTTTAAATACACGTATCATATTTGATTAGAATATATGTATTAAAGTCAAATAAATCTTCTTTTTCAACTTAACTGGAATATACAAATTTTTTTGTTGAAAAAATCAATTTTATCTTATTTGCTAGAATTTTTGAAGTATTTTTATTTCTTATAATTTTCCTTAAAAATTTTATGAAAAAAAGCTTTTACCCAAACTTCTGTGTAAAAAAAAAATATTTCTTCTTTTGACGCTATAAATCGATAAAGTTAAGAAAAGCTCTGTATATATGAATTTATGTAAAATTGTACATACAAATAGTTTTTTTTATGTTTGCCGCGCAGATTATGCAATTTTTGGGTAAATAAATGCTTTATAATATTTTATACACACATACATACTTTTTTTTATGTTAAATATACAGGAAATATAAGTATGTGTACAATTTGTACATAAAGGATGCTAGCAGAAATGAAAATATATTATGTATATACAGTTTACTTTTTAAATAAATAATCGGACAAAGTGCAAAAACCTTTCCAAGGACTTTTAAGTATAATTTTTGTTTTTTTTTTTATTATTATTATGATGCAGTTTCAGTTCATCATAGCTTTGCAATTTTTATGTATACTGTAAGGATTTTCAGGTGCACTTTTATATACATTATGTTTATGTAAATTCAGATGCATGAAGCAAAAAAAAAAAATAAAATAAAACTAAACTGATTTTTAATTACATATGTACATTTAATTAAATATGAATAAGTTTGCATGAAACTTAAAAATTTAATCTATTTAAGAGCTTATGCAAAAAATTAATTAGGAAGCAATTAAAGGTAATTTCTCGTATGAACATAATTATCGTAAACTAATATTATAACTATATGAAAAATTGTGAAAATGTAATAAATAATTTTGAAATGGTAAATGTAAAAAAGCCACTTTTGGAAAATGATGGAATTGATGATGATTTATAATGAAAGTTTCCAATAGGAAAATATTCAAACAAGATCTAAAGTCATTAATAAGTGTACTATTAAGTGTTCAGATACTTTAAAATCCTTGTATTTTAATATTTAAAAATTTTTCTTGTCAAAGCTTTATCGCATCGAATAGTACATCTAAATCTTGTATTATGGTATTATTGGAAAGATTAAAAATGAATATTATCAATATCGCATAATATTTTTAATCAAATGAAATTAATTCTGATTAATAAAATTCTGATACCAATAAAAAGTTATGGATATAGAGTAATAATAAAAAAATTTCCACTAACTTGAAATTAATTTGAAAAGTTTTTAAAAAAGAATTACAGGGAATTTTTCTGCAGATAAAATATAAAAATCCTAGACGATAATGGAATAATAATGATCGTTCAACAAACAAAAATCTATAGTTAAACTTTTCTCAACCGCAGAACATAAAAAATTCCACATTATGTACACGTATAAATGTTTTCCACAAATTTGACATCAAAGGAAAATCCTTCATAAATTGAAGTACATGAAACCACTTTTAAAACTATATAGGCTTTGAAGTATAGGATTCTTTTTTTTTTTTCTATAATTATAACACATGAATAAAAAAAAAAGTTTTTACTAAATGCAACTAAAATAGAACATGCGAGGGCAGAAATACACACTCTACAGAAATTTTAAGAATTGAATATACAGGGTGCAATAATTATGTTTAATATTAATTTTCTTCGGTTTATATTTTTGGAATTTTGGAAAGTTATGGTAGAAATTGTTACAAGGACCTCTGCTGTTGAAAAAAAAAATAGAAATATTCGGAAACAATTTTACAATGAAAGTATCATCATCGTCATCATCCATTTTTTGTTAATTACAGCTAAGTTATTAATCCTTCATTTCGGTTCAGTTGAGCTAGATATGTCAAAAGATTGATAATTCATTAGGAATAAGTACAAGTTAAAAGAAATAGATAAAATAAGTTTGTAAACACTCCGTCTTTAGCGAAATATTTGACCAATTATTTCGAAGAAATGAAGAGTGTAAATATAAATATGCGTATAATATATTTTGTTTAGAATATAGTATAATACGTAGTATAACAGTATAGTATGTAGTCTAATAGAATAGTAAGTATGCATAGAAGAGAGTAGTCATCAACAGTATAATTTTCATTAAGTTTTAAAACAATTTCTTGAATTTGTAACAAGAATTTTGCAAGGAGAATTTTAATTAAATATTTTATAAATTTTTCGTTGACACTCTGTTCTGAATAGGAAAGTTTTTGTATATGTGTACGTCACTTATGTATTAAATTCATTATTTATTTTCTAAGTAGCAATTACACATTTTTTTTTTTATATATTTTTTTTATTTCAATGATAGTGAAATATTGAATAAAAAAATAAAAGCTTTGACCTAGTTAAAGGTCAATTTTACACTCATAAGGGTTAAAAAAAAATTTTAATTTTTTTTTTTTCTGAATATTTATTTTTATGTAGAAATTATACTTAAACAATGTACAAAATATCTTGTATATACAGAATATAATATGGTAAAAGGAAAGCTTTCTACATGTAAATTAAATTTATGTATATGTAAAAATTTTTCATGAAAATGTTCAGCTTTTTAGCTTTTCCATATGGAAATAATTTTTTATTTTTCTAAATAAAGAGTAAACAAAAAAAAATAAAAAGTATTTTTTTGAAATTAAATTCTTCCTGGTTATATCGTACATACATATGATTTGCACCAAATTTTTTTTCACTTCTGGTATACACTTATAAAACATAGAATAAATAAACAAAAATTATTTACTTTTGAAAAAATTCGACAAACAAAAATGTAAAAAAAAAAATTTTCTTTAAATTCTTCGTATTTGTACTATTGGGTTAGATTTAGTACCTTGTATATCTTGTATTAAATACAGATGTGTACTATATACAACTATTAGATATTAATATCTTAATCAGACATCAGCTGCGGCTAGTCTATTAACAATTATAATACTTGTTGGAATTATTAATTCCTCCCAAGTAATTTGTCAGATTCTCATTCAAACATATTCAAATTTTTTTTTTTTTTACAGAAATAGAAATTAATTTAAATATTTTTCTCTAAATAGAAGAAAAAATCTAATTAAAACTACATTATTACTTAGGTTTGTTGTATTGTTGAAACATGTTTGAATAAATTTTTAGTGAATTTTATGAATTCATTATCATATGATTAGTTTTCTCAATAAAAAAAAAACCAAAAATCTTTGAAAATCCTTATAAGTTTCTTGACTTAAAATTTGGAATTTACTTATATTTATTTTCTTTGAATTATATTTGTGTGGAAATAGTTAGGTATAAATCTTTTTATAGGTACTACAATAAAGTTATTTTTCAATGGATCATAATGTATATTATTGATTTTTCTATATCTTTTTATATTGTATCTTTTTGGTGAATACAAATAATATATTCTGCAAATAGACATTGGTATAACTAGTATTAGATATAAATCGACGGCGAAAATCCTTTCGTAAGGAATATTTTAAGAAGCCTATGTTTAAAATTATTACAAAAAATATTAATTTAATATTTTATTATTATTAAATTATTCATTGTTTTTTTTGGTTTTCAAAATAATTAGAAGCTTCAGATAAAAAAAAAATGTTCGTAAGCTTTTTGCCATAATTATTTTGCTGTTAAAAAAAATTATATACATATGTATATATATTTATTTCAACGGCAATGACAGTGTATTTGAAATTTTTGTATTTTAACGCAAGTCTATAATATGTAAATATTTATTTTATTTTTTTTTTAATATATATAAAATATCATAGGTACATATAAAAAAAAGTAAAATATATATCTATATATATATAAATATAATTTATTATTTATTATTTTAAGTGTAAAAAAGCATTTTTTTTTTCGTATTTTATGTATGTTTTATTTAGAGCCTTTAGTAGGTCAAATTTAAATTCCGGCCAATGGCCTTTTCATATTGATGTATATTTAAAAAGAGAGTTTGAGAGACATAGAGAACGAGAAAAAGAGAATTTCAGATACATAAATAATTTGAATATATACCCTGAGAATACACAATATGTATAGGTATATAAACTGGAAATTTATATAAATTATATACAAATACAAATAATTATAAAAACTTTTGAGATGAATAAAACATAAAATATAAGAAGAAAAAATTTATTTGTGAGACAAATAATATGTTTTTAAAATGAGAAAAAGGGGAAGTTATTAAATAGATATTTCTGTTTTTGTGTTTGTACTTTATATACTTGGTTCGATTTCAGGAGAACTTTTTTACAAGCTTTTATCTTTTTTTTGTGTAATAACGTGGGTATCAAAAGTAGGGATGAAAAGCACAGAAAATAAGTTTCCAGTTTGAGAGAGAGGAAAAAAAAAGCTCTACTTGATAAACTTTAATTTATTTTTTATTTAAATTAAATTCGTGTAAGGAAAAATTAATTATTTTTTTAAAATATGAAAATTAAAAAGCTTATTATTTGTTTAAAAAAAAACTAACTTAATCTGTCTACCACTAAACGCTTAATGAAATTTCTAATCGATTTCAATTCCTGAAATGCCAAAATATACGTAATCTTGTTTAGTTTCATCTCGACTTGAGATCGAGATTAAATGAATTGCAGTTTGGGTGTTAGAGGACAAGGATCAGAATTTTTTTTGTATAAATAAATTTTTTGAAACGTTTTAATGAATTTCGATGAACACTATTGTTTTCCATTGTTTGCAAATTGTTATACGTATTTGTATTGTATATAATGTTATGTGATTAAATGTAGGTATTTCAGAAAACTAAAAAGTATCTTAAAAGTTTTAAATTTTTTATAATCTGTATCAATCAACATAAAAAAAATTAGAAACAAAATATTTTAATATACATAGTCAGAAAAAAAGGCGAAAATTCAATTGACAATTGATTTTCCATTTCTAAGATTCAATTTGAGCATAAATTATATTTTCTCTAATTGCAATACTATACACCTATCCAACATAAATTTAATTTAAAACTCATCAACTCTCATAAAACTAAAATTAAACCGCAAAATGTTTTATATAAGTACATAAAAAACTATAAAAAATTTAATCGATTGAAAAAAGGAAATGTCATGATAACATTATGAAATTTATTTATTTATTTTTTTTTTATTTTACCTTTCTCTATGTACATACCTATAAATAATATGCAATAAAAATAGCAAATTTAAATGTTGCACAATATTTAAATAACTGAGGTAGTCCTTGTAGAATAAATTCACAAATACCGTTATAAATGCAACAATAACATAATAATTTTATTTTTTTTCTATTTTAATGAAATATGCATTCGAAATTGCATAAAATAATAAACATGAGCGAAAAAGAGAATTTTATGAAGTTTTTATAATTTTTTTTTTTTATAAATATGCAAAAAGATTTTTCCGTAATATGCACGATTTTAGTTAGCTTTGAATTTCTCTTCTTTTTTTTTTTGTTTTTTGTTGAATCAACTGACACTGTAAATTTAAATATGGGTATGAAATTATCTCATGCCAAACTAACTTGTGAGCTAATTTCTCAATTATGAGCTAATCTTTATTTAATTTTTTTTTTAATTATTTCGCATTCGATTCTATTATTATATGCAGTTATTATTGATTCAAGCATAATTATTATTAACTAGTCGATCTCAACGTAAACGTTGTTTCGCTGTAGTCAAGTCTTTATTAATAAGAGTTAAGGTCTTGGTTCATACAAAAAACCCATAGAAAAAAAAAATCTTTCATTTTTCCGATCAGATTTTTCCAATTTTGCTTTCCGTTAAGTCCTGGACTATTACGAATATTAAAAAAAGAAAAAAAACTAGCCAAATCGGAAAGAAGTCAAATTGAACCATGACCAAGTTAAATATACCTTGAGGATACTAAATTCAAAATTCTTTCCTAAATTTGAGTTTTTGAATCATATAAGCTGATAGAATAGTTATTTATGCTATAAAAACTATATCAAACAAAATCAGTAATCATAATACCTACATTAAAAAATACCGTATAATAAATATATGTAACAGCAGAAAAACTAATTTTAAACTATAGACTAAAGTTAGTAACTACATATTATGTTTTCTGTAAGTATATTTCTACATTCTACATTTATTCTACACATTCATTCTTACTTATTTCAAAAGTTAGTTAAGTATAATATATACATTTAGTTTAAAGTTTTGTTTATATATGTAGGTATGCATTTTGGTATAATAGTTTTTTTCCCCCAACACAAATAAAACATTTTTTTTTATTTCTTTGACAATACATTTCTTTCTTTTTTTTTACCTACTTAGCTTCCTTTAACTTTCTGAAGAAGCTATATATACATTATTTGTTAACAATGCAATAATAGTTCACAATTAATGTTGAGTTCATCATAACATATTTTGTTTTTTTTTTTCATTCAAAAGTACTCTTTAGTAGTCTAATAATATAAATTTATGTTTTGATTTGAATTCTTTTTTTTTTCCTATAATCCCCACAACTTTGTACACTGTGTGGATATCTTTTGAAAAAAACTAAAAAGAAAATTTTCCTGCACAAAAAAAAAGAATCTTTAGTGGCTTCTGATTTTAATTTTCCAATGTGTTTTTTTTAGAACACTTATTTAATTTTGCCTATCAAAAAAACTAAACATTTCTTTCACCTCTCTAAATATTCTTAAATAAAATAAAAAAAAACAAAAAAAATTCACTCTAAAAATATTTTAAAATTGTGATATATGTATAATTGTATATATAAACATTTATATAAGAATGATGTGTAAAGTTTATCGAATATACGAATATTTTGCTTCTTTCACTTTATTAATTGGGCTTAACTCTTTAATAATTAACATCAGTGTAAAGAAAACGTATCAAACATCAAAGAATATTCCCTTAAAAATCCTTTAAAAGGATATTGTTCTATTATACAAAATATTAACATTAATGATAAGAATGTTTGAAATCCAATCATGTTTAAGGAAAATAATATCTTCAGTAGTTTTTAAATAATCATGCTATCGAAAGCATTGTATTACATTTATCCTTAATTTCCCAAAATTTAAAAATAAAATTTGTTAAATTTAGCCTCATCGATTCCAAACGATGGTGATATTTGCAACATAATTTTATCGTAATTATATGCAAAGTTAGTAGTTTTTTTTATCTAAACTCTCAATCAAAAAATTTTAAAGTGCAAAATTTATAAACAACATAAAATGTATTTTTATAGTATGTATACTCAATAATAATAATAATGCATTTCATAGTCCTCTTGAAATTAAAAAAAAAAAAAAAAAAGAAGAAAAATGCAATTTTTATTTGCGTCGCATTTTTAATAGACATTAAAGGGAAAAGGGAAAAAAATTGGGAAACACAAAAAAAAAAACTAAAAATAATATGTTGTTGAAAATAGCAATGACCCTAAATTAGGGCAAAAATATACTTGAGCATAAATTTCTGAATAAAAATTAAATGTATGTACAACATAAATATAAAGTTATAGTACATATATAAACTATATGTACTTGTGATACAATGCAAAAATGACATATAAAAATTATCTTTAGGCAGTTCATAAATAGAAAAAAAAATTATATATAATACGACGACCTAACTCATCTTTCATCTATCGCGTAAACGCAACTACATATAGCTAATTAGTTCATTTTTATTTCCTTCTGCGTTTTTCTGAAATTATTATTATGAAACAATTTTAATTATTTAACGTATGTGATGAAGCTTTTGTCCCAACGCTGATAAAACAAAATTAATTAATATTAACATTATTATGTTGGATAGTACAACATAAATAGTAAGTATAACATAATAAAAAGTGAGGCTATAATATTCTCAAAACAATTAACTATATAAAAATTTTATAACGTATATACTTCAGAGATCAAAGAATATGTTTTGTTTGAAAACATTAGAAAAATTTTGACAATATGTACATCATATGTGTTTCATATACTTTTTTTTTGGTTTAAAAATGGAATTATCCATTATTTTTATAAATAATTCAATTCAATTTCAGATTTTATTGCTTCATATTATAAATATATTGCTAAAACTTGCTATCAGAAAATCTTTTTACCAATCTAAAAAGAACAAAATACAATTCAACACTATACATCGAAAAAAATTTTATATATCAGATTATTTAAAAACCAACAAAATTTTCAAATGAAAGATTTAAAAATAATGATTACACTATTTAAGATTCGCTATATACCGAAACCAAAAGTACATTTTTATCATGTCTTTGTCCTTTTAATAAAAAAAATGCAATTTCGAAGGACATGTTATTTTTTCAAGAATTAAAGAACAAAAAAAAAAAACATTTCTTTTTATTTTATTTTTATTTTGAATGTCTATAAAAGAAATTTCTGATTATTACAATGAAAAAAAGAAATGAAAATATTATTTTTGTTTTTTTTTTTTTTCAAACATATGAAATACGATATTATTAAATTGGACAAATGAATAAATTTTCTATAAAAAGCCTTATTGTTTTCTTTAAGGAAGAAAAAAAAAACAACAAATGCACAGGGAAAGACTATAAATGCGTCGCAGGATGTATTCTTTTTTTTTTTTATTTCTTTTTTTTTTTAATGAAATGCATTATTATAGCACAACACATAATGCAAATGCGTATATTTTTTTTTTTACGCACAATTTTCATAAATATATTTTTATATTTACTTATGAAGTGTTAATAAGTTTATGTGACAATAATTTTTACGAGTTCTCAAAAAAAGAAATGTTAGTTGGTCATCATTCATATTATTTATTATTGAGTATTAGAAGTGAAAATTTGTAGAAACATATAAACGCTTAAACTGTAGAATGTTAATTTAATGTAGCTTAAGTCAAATTATTCTTAAACTTTTATGCTATTTCCACACAAGGTTCAATCCTAAGCTTACACTACATACAATAAAACAAGATTTTCACATTACAATAAGAAGATTTTCTTTTTTGTTTTTAAAATATTTAATTTCAAAGTAAAAAAAGTTATGTTTTAAAGATAACAATTAAAAAATTTAATATTATTACAATTATTTTTAAAAATATCAAAAATTTTATGAATTTTTTAACAACCAGCTGTTTTGTGCTTGTTTCTTCTAATTTTTCAATGGCAATGGAAATTTTACATTATTGAGTGAAAATTACTAAAATGGAATTAAAAATTTCTGATTTTGTGTGGCTGGCATCCCAGCTTTAGTCAACCCTTATTACATTTAATTTTTATGGGGACGAAACTAGACTTTAAACATGTTAATGAAACATGTTTCTTGGAACTTCATTACTCTTAGTCTAGAATGCCCATGCCCTAATATTATCAAATATTAATCATGTTGTAACTACATATTTAAATTTTTTATTGACCAATGAGTTTTAATTAATTTTTCACAAAAATGCCTAATGAGTAGGTATAATGAATACATTTAATATTCAGTTTGATTTAATTCACATTTTGTTTTCATTACTATTTAAAACCCAATATTGTATTTATCTCTTCCTTTAAAATCACCGTGTTTCTAATTTGCATGAAGATAAAAAGAAAATAATTTTAGTTTCATTATATAGTGTGTATGCAACATAGAATAAAAAATACCTCGGTCTAATACTTTGTTTGGCAAACCTGAATGGTTTATTACCAATTTTGATATATGTTAAATTTCTACAAACTTCTTATAGTCTTATCTGCTTCATGTCAGTGTGAATCAAAATGTTGGACCTATACTTTGTAACATATATATATATATATATATATATATTTCTTTCTTTCGTTCATAAATGCAATTATTCTTGATATTCATTTAACTTTAATGTCAAATATATTCATTTAACTGATTGCACTTTATATAATAAAAAATTCATCAAATATAAATAATTCTAAAAAAATTAAAATATAAACAGGAAGAAAAAATTGCAAAGACTATAAACTATATACACACATATTTAGTCATTAAAGGATTTATTTTTTTTCCTTTTGGATTAATAACACAAGCACAGGATGTGGAAAAATTAAATAAATTTTTGTTTTTTTTTTTAAACAATTAGATTTGTGAAATGTGGGGTTTATTATTATTATTATTTCTCAAAAACAAAAGAGTTATAAAAAAAAAAAAAATATTTTTAATAATTATGCCAACAAGTAATAAAAGAAAAACTTACTTTGTTAAGCAGTTGGATAGGTCAGTTTGATGAAAGAAAAACACATCATTCATTTTGCTGAATCTGAAATGTTATTAAAGAAAAAAAAGAAATTCTTTTAAAACCGTTTAATATGTTAAAAACACACAAAATCCAAATGTTAATGATTTTTCGTGGTATAGAAGAAATTTTCGATTTAATTAGGTATATAAAAATTTTAAACTATAAAAGCAAATCTTTAAAATAATGGCGACGACGATGGAGTTTTTGATTAAATTTCTGATTTGAGACTTAGTTGATATTATTTAAGTAAATTTTATAAAGCGTACTATCCTTTTTTGCCTACATGTACTATAGTTCTTCTGTCCTAGTGCACTATTGTTAGCATGATTTGTGATTGTGATAGTGGGTATAGTAAAGCAATGTTCTTGTTATTTCAGATGCATTTTTTATTAATTATATAATTTTAAACCAGAAAATTTATTTAAATTAAAAAATTCTTAATGTTATATCTCATCATCAAGTCCCATCGTCAATAAAATGAAATCGGGATAAAAAAAAAAGTGATATATGTATTATTATATATTTCTACAAAAAAAATTTGAAAGTAGATGATTTCATATTGAATTTCATTAAGAATTTTAAAAATCGTAAACAAAATTAGGAGAAAGTTGTTATTGGTTAAATTAGCACTGAAAATAAAATTTATATCAAAACATTAATTTTTTGTTTACTACAGATTAGCAATTAATATTTTTTTTAGCTTCGGTTAAATGTAATCGTACCCTAGGCCAGCAGTCGGCAAACTATGACCCGTGGGTCACGGGGTGACCCAAAGCATCATTTCATGTTACCCGCTTCGAAATTTTGAAGTAGTTCTCAAATCAATGAATATAGTTTTTGCTTACAACAATTGCATATAAAAATTGTTTGTTTACAACAATTGAATATAAAATAGAAAGTTTTTCCAGCAATTGTTTTTGTAAGCCTTAGATAATAAATAAATTAACTTTTGATTTAACTATTTTTTTTTAAATTGCTTTCATATAAAATTGCCACTGACCCACTATAAGTTTAAAAAAAACTCATTTTAGGCGAATTTTACCCACGACCAAAAAAGTTTGCCGACCACTGCCCTAGGCCTTTCAAAACAGAGTATATACTCGTAATTCATAAGGAATCATAAGTGAAAAGATATATGCAAAAAAAAAAGAAGTTTGAAAACTTTCCGCCATCAACAGCAATATATATTTACACAAGACCAAATAGATTTGTGCGATTTGTAAAATAAAATTCATGTCAAAACACTTTTTAGTCCTTCAATGTTGAATTGAGAGAAACACAATTTTTTGAAAGTAAAATTTAATTCGTTTGATACCTAACTACCTATTATCTTATTTAAGGTAATATAGGATGTATATTAATAATTAATCAACTATTAATGTTATGAATTACCTATTCGTCAATGTTAAATTTATAATTAAAAAAACCAAAAAAAGTATGTATTTAAGAAAATCTTCATTCCAAAATTTATTATGAATCACAATTTGCTACAATGAAAAATTAAATTATAATGAACGATGACGTCATTTGAGGAAATCCCTCTAACGGTATAAAAGAGAAAATACATTATATTTTTTTTATCAAAATATTCTAATCATAAAATAATAACAAAAAAAATGTAAACAACATTTTAAAGAGGAAATTTTTTTCTCTTTATTGCTCATTAAGAGAAATACTCAGAAAAAAAAGAGAAAATTTCACAAATGGGAAATTTTTCTCTTAATATTTGGGAATTTTTTTAGGCATTAAATTCTCTTGAATTTACTCTTTTCTTTTAGTCATAAATAGATCTCTTAAAAGAAATGTTAATTTAGAATTCTCCCCTCTTAACTACTCAATAATTTATGTTATATGTTTTAATAAAAATAGGAAATACTTTAATGATTTGTTATTTATTTATAATAAAAAAAAATGAAAATAGATTTCAGTAACAGATGTTATAATGCAGAGCAAATTGTTAAAAAGCCTATAAAAATTAAAAATCTGACACTTTTATAATTTTTAGCAAATTAGTAATTTTTTGCAAATTCCAATGTGTAGTGTATCCTTCAAAATTTTAGATTAGAAAGCATAAAACTTACTTAATATTTTCCACGGTCCAAAGAAAAAATTCTAGAGATACTAACTTAAATGAAATACGAATTTTCATATTATTAATATTAAAAATTTTTCATCTAATATATGTACATATGTTATAAGCTCCCCATAATGAAACTAGCATTGTCCTGTAGATAAAATTTATTATCTGAAAACTATTTATTATCTAAACTTACGTAATGTTTAAATTCAATTCATAAACTTTTCTTTAACTTTTTATGCAAAAAGATATTAATCAATTTTTTTAATGCTTGTCATTTTATGACATTTTTGTAGAAATTTTCCAAAAAATAAAAAAAAAAACAATTTATTTCATTTACATAAACAAAATCAGAATTTATGATAAAAGTAAGCAAAATTATGAAATTTTAATTCCATAATGTATAGGTTCCTTACGTTTATTTTATTTTTATTTTTTCTTCAAAACACATTTTCATTACCAAATAATTTCAGGGTGAACGAACTAAATCGACCCTGATGGTAGGTCACCAACCCCTATAAAATAACACATATTTTCATTTCCATTAGAACTAAGTTATAATATAGGTGGTTCAGATACATACATCCATTATATGTATGTATATGTATTCAAAAGTTTAATACAGTTCAAAATGGGAAAAATCATATGAAATTTTCTTTTAATCAGAATTTTCCAGCATGCGCGTAAACAAAAAAAAAATTAATTTTTCCTTTTCATATTTTTATTTTTTTAACATAAAAACTTTTTTTTTTAAATAAATTTTTGGCAATAAAATTTATCAAAAGTGTATAGGATATTAATAAAATGACAATTGAAAACCTTAAAAGAAAATTCTATGCATGTATGTATAAAAAAAAATGAAAAATTTGTTTTCATAAGAAGATAAATTACATCCTTTTGGAAGCCTATTAACAATTTAGGAAAAATACTTAAAAGGAAACCTGAAAAATAAAAAAAAACATATTTTGTTTAATAATTGTAGGAAAAACATATCTTAAGAAAAATAAAATTACCACCATGAATTTTATATTTTTTCTGAGAAACAAATTAACACCCTGAAGCCTTAAAATAACAACAAAAAAAATTGTTAACTTCAAAAAACATTTTTTGCGTACATGAAACATAACGCAGCTTGCTCACAAATAATTAAATTGACACTCAAATTATAACACCAATTTTGATTGAAGTATTAAAGCACTTAAACTTTTATGGATTTTATTTTTGCAATGAAATTTATGCATTAAACAAAATGCAATTGTATTTGTGTGCATGCATCCAATTAAAACCTATAAGTATGTACATATGACATAAAACAATGTAATTTGAGATTATTGTCCTTGAATTTCAAAACCAACATATTATAATTATTGCATAAAATAACCCTCTCCCTAATTCATTCATTTCACATATATTAAACCTATCCCAATGCAAATTATATTTATCCTTTATTTTTTTTTTTAAATTAAACTGCAGTTAAAATAATTAGAATATATATACAAGTATGACATCGAAAAAGAACATAATAAACCAAATATATTTACCATAACAAAATTTGAAAGATTTGAGAATCGTATTATGCCAATTTTGAATACGTTTATAAAAATAAGCCTTTTGTTATTTCAGTTCAATAAACTGTTCAACAAGTCGATAATAATGTCAAAGAATGAAGTATTTTATTGATACATACAGGTACGTCTATCAGCAAAGTAAAATTTGCAAGACAATGTCCTAAAATTCAATTAAAATAATAATTATCACATAGCGCTAAAAGGTAAGTAGTTCTGACATCGTGATCCTGGTATAAACATACAATTTTTCGACTGAAATTTTTTGCAAACTTTTTCGAATCGATTTCAAGAATAATATATGTATATGCGTTATGGTACACAGTATCGAAGAATAAGTAAGGGCACAATAGTCCAAATGTTTGAATTTAATAAAAAATGTAAAAAGAGTAGTAAATATATGAACAAAATGTAGATATAGATAGGTATAAAAATTGTTGCCAATCTTACGAATTTGACTTTCATCATAATATCCTGAAATGAAGATTGCACATAAAATCAGATTTCTTCATTTTATGAAGTTTATAACAAAAATAGAAAAAAAACGTCGATTTATTAAAAAAAGATTATATTTTATGTATTATATTTTATATAGTACTTAAAAAAAGTTGAGTTTATAAAATAGCTACAGAAATTTGAAATTATGGCACGGCCAAATTGAAATATAATGTGCAATGCAATTGGCTATGAAATTGGGTCTGGATGATAATTCTTTCAAATTTACTTCTTAATCATTTCTTTTCCAAATCTGTATTAAAAAGTAAATAAAAAATAATTCAATGGCAAAATATATTATAAATTTTATATCAGCGAGCATGCATTTTCATAAGGGCATTAATAACTCATTGTTATGTTTTCTTCTTACGATCATGATCAACAATAATTTTTCTGATGTGATGATGGGAATAAATACTATGATGGGCAACTAGCCAGAAATTAAAATTCAATTTTTTTTTTTTTATTTAACATATATTTCGTATTAATTTGAAATTCAATATTATTCTTGGCAAAAAAAAAAAATGGATAATTCTAAAGAACCTACCTCAAACTGAATAAAATTGCGTCTCATATTTAAAATGCAAAAAAAAATATATATATTTATTTACAAATAAAAACAAAAAACAACTACAAAACCTATTGCGAATAAACAAAAAAAATTTATTTTGATGTCCTGTGTGAATATTTCATTAAAAAACAACCCCTTTTGCGCGACAAAAAATTACATACATGTTATTTATTTTTTCATTTTATTTTCGAATGCAAAAATGTGCAATATTTTTAATATCCTTTATAACCGTTGTTTATATATGTACGTAGGTACAAAGAAAGAAAATTTATTATGTTTCGAGAAACAAAGGATAATTTTTTTTTTTTTTGTTAGCAAGGACTCTTTCATATTCCTGTTTGTAGGTATTTGTGTAAAACAGAACCAAATGCAACCCTCTTCTTAAAATGCACATTTTCCATGCTAAAATTTCCGAACTTTTGCAGATGGATATTAATAAATTTCTTTTTTTTGAAAAAAAAAAAATTATCAAAGGATTTTTATTTGTTTTTTTTTTTTTTTAATATAAAATTGATTTAAAATTAAGAGATTGTTGAAAAGATTGTCCGATAATGATTAAGCTTTTAATTCTTGTTAAATGTTAAAATCCAATAGACAGATCAAAAGAGCATAATGTATATATAATATACATTAGCACACTCTTATCTATTGATTTTCTGCAACAAATGTCGCATAAAATTTCATCAACTTCTTATTGAAGACTGACAAACAGACAATATGCAAAATTTCCACACAAAATTATAATAATTTATCATGCACAACATGATAGAATAGATTGCGAAAAAAAAAGAGTATTTATTTGTATTTGTGAATTCTTATAACCCCTGTTGCATTTACAAAGGATTTGCTTCAATGGTAATTTAACATTAAATTGCATACTTATTTAAAATTATCAATGACTTTTAAATGAAAATTATACATTGGTCAATATTAATACAAACCTCTAATAGAAAAGTGATTAAGTATAAAATAAGAGAAATGTTAACAGGATTTTTATTGCTAACTTTGTTTTAATTAATCATTTTTGATAAATTGATAAATAAAATCTGCTAAATAAATGGAAATTAAAATAAAATTCCAAACTCCAAAAAAGCAATACTTAAAATTATGTCTAACTTCTAAAGATTCCAAAACTTTTAGAATTTTGATACTAATCGACAACACTGACATCAATTAAAGAAGATTATTATGAATTACCATTCGATAGTGAAAATTAAAAGAAAAACCTCTTTTTCTTTTGAATCGATTATTTATAATAGAATTCCATATTCACATTATCGCTATTACATTTCATCAATTTGAAAATATGATTTCCTTTGTCATTTGAAGTATATTATTTCTAAATTAACACTTATCATTTTTGGCCTATTTGATTACACTGTAGACTACTTAGCCCCTTTAGAAGCATAAAAAAATAAATCGCAATTTTTCTCTTAATCTCTTAAATTATATATTCAATAAATAAAATAAACATTTTCAGTAATTAATTTGAAAGATATCTCTAACAAAAATTTCCTATATACCTATACAATTTTATTATTATTTTTTTTTAATATCTTTACGAATTTTTATAAGAATATATAAATATTTGCAAACAAAAAAAAAATTTATATATTTATGACTGTTATCAAAACACTAAGTTTAAATAAAAAAAATTTCAAGTTCAACTGGTCATTGTACTTTACTTTTAAACCATATGTTTTTTGTTTAAAAAAAAAATTTATAAAAATAAAAGAAAAGATAATTTTTATAAAAATATTTCCTTTTGATCGGAACGGATTTTTATGACTTGTTTTATAGAAAGACATAAATTAAAAAAAAACATCTTCCTACAACAATTTTATTTTTTTTTTTGTCAAAAAGAACGTATTGTTATCTTTCATTGAACAGATTTTACTTGGAACTATACTAGGACCCTTTTAATATTTAATATTTGATATTTAAATTTTATTTTTGTGAATTTCAGTCTATACTAATGTGTACGCTATTGGGCTTAGAATACAAGAAAAGTTTCATTAAAATCATTAAAAATATATAATTGAAACCATAATAAATGAATAAAAAAATATGAAATTGTATCTTTAATTAGAATCTTTCAACATAATAAACTTGATGATTATCTTGATTATACCTACAATTTAATTAGGCATTTTATCCAACAAGTCAAGTTCGAAATTATTTTTAATTTTTCTGAATATGGCTTGTACGTTTGTTACTCAAAATAAGTATACCTAGAGATAACATCTTGTAGATTCAAGAAATGAAATTAATGAAAATTTGAATGAATGACTTTGTTGTAAAATGTACATATGGATGTTTTAATTGAAAACACGGCATTATATTCAAAGAAGTTTTATCCGGAAAGCCATTGTAAAGAAATTTAAAAGGCTTACGAACAAATTAGGTACTTCCCTTGAATTATATATAAAAATCCTAATTTAGGCGTATAATCCAGATAAAACAAATAGATAGTTCTACATTTAAAAAGATTATTTTTAACACTCTGTTTTTTGAAAAAATATGTTGTCATTAAACTTGATGTAAATCTAAATTTTTATGATTTATTATACTTTTTGTAACTTTCAAATAGTAAAAAAAAAAATAATACTTGTACCCTATGCCCTTTTATTTTCTCTCGAAATATCTTTTTTTAAATGTTAATAACCTCTTAAATTCATAATTGCCAAATTTCTACATATTAAAACAATTTTTTTTTGATATGAACATAAAACTTTATAAAATTTATGTAAGTTAAATTAGTTTATAATAAGAAATTTGGCAATTTTTGTTATCAAAAAAAATAAAATAAAAAAATACATGACTATGAAAAATTTTCACCTGTATCATTTTATTGTGAATTTTTTGTGACTGGCATGCATAAAAATAATGTAGACAAAGCATAAAAATTTATGAAAGACAGTTATAAAAAACGGTTTTTCTTTGCCATAGTAAGGTATAGGTACATTTAATTTCGAAATTTTAATTATTAAAGCTCTCGCTCTGAGAAATTAAAACTATTATATTTTTATATGCGATTCATTGCAAAAGTTAAATGTTTTTTTTAAATTATTAATATTTTTCTCTTTTCATATGAATTAATAATTTTATTTAGTTTTTTTTTTTTTTTTAATTTTTGCTTATTATAAAAACAATTTGATGATGACTAATAAAAAAAAATAAAAAATTAAACAAAAATAAAAAAAAAAATGGTTTTTTTTTAAATTATATGCAAAAGTTTAAGTCACAGTCAAGGTCAAGAATTTTATCTTTTATATTATTAATTATTTTCGTTTTTCTTTCTTTTTCTGAATTTATTCACTATACTAACATTTTGTCATCCAAAGTCTTGTACTGAAATTTTTATAATACATATAATTTTCAAAGTTGTACCTATATATATATAGTTCATTAAGAAATTTATTTTAAAAAGACAAAATATATACTTGATTATTAATAGAATTAGTTTTAATGAAAATTTTATGCTCAAAGAAAAATTAAAAATATAGAAGATTATCTCAGAAATGAAGTATGGGGTCAATAAATGGCTTAACATATTTTTCAAGTTCCTTAAATACCACATATAATAGTATATCAATATGATACATAACAATTTTCATCGAAATCCAGTCCGATTTCTTAGAAACAACCGAAGTGCAATCCATTTTTTTAAGTTCTTCTCACCGACATCTACCTGTAATAGTCGTAGTCGAAGTAAATAAATTCATTTATAGTCCACATAAAATAGCTAAAAATTTTTGAAAGTTTTCATAGCGTATAATAAAATAAAAATAACTAATCCTTTCGTTTTACCAAACAAATTAATACCCTTTTAATGACCAGAAGAAAACGGTCTAAATTACATAAATTTTGAAAACAAAACAGCTGATGGCAAATATTATTATTATTATTATAAACTCTGTAATCGAAAGTTAATGACTCCTGTTATGTATATGATGTATAACAATAAAAAAAAAATAATAATAAACAGAAATTGGAAATATTAAATTGCCGCAATATGACTTAATCGTAAGTTCATTCACATTTCACCCTTAGTGGGTGGTGATATTCTGTCATGATTACTTTACATATTTTATTATTATTATTATTTTAGGATATTGATGGATTGAATGAAAATTTTTTAAATTTTCCATCATAAAAATTTATTAATCATTAAAAAAATATACATACAGTATATAGTTTTTCTTCTCTCTGATGTGAAATATAATCAAGGCTTCACGGGTAATTGCATTTCTGAGAAAAAATTATATATTTAAAAATATTTAGAGATATTTGGAAGAAAATGCACAATAATTATAAAATAAGGATTGAAACTAATTTTGCCTAATCTCGATATTAATATTTGAAACAACAATTCCGGTTAGTTATTCGTAAGACATACAATGTCTTTTAATGAAAGAAAAAGAAATTTTAACGAAGTTTTGTTCAGTTAATCTATTTTTTATTATGAGGTTGATCTTAATCTAATAATTGAGTTACTCCTATTTTTTGATAAATGCCTACATCAAAAATTACAAAAGTTATTTTATTTATAAAAATATAAACCCTGGGAAACAAAATTTTTTTCAACACGTTACACGGTTTGAACACAATATTTATGTCGTACTTGTAAGGATGTAATTTCCGTTGTTTAAAAAATACATTAACGAATATCTAGTCTTATAAGTCTTTTTTTTATATGAAATTGATCTTCGTTTTAATAAATTTAAGTCACAAAATGGATAACGTTTAATGTACACTCATGTATGTATGTATCTAAATGTGAACAAAATGAGATACTTATAAAGTATAATAGAAGAAACTATATTAAATTATTATAACTTTCTTCGAAGGAAGAAAATCTATCAAAATCAAAACTTAATCCTGGATAACTGAGGAAAAAATTAAAATAGCGCCAAACCTGCAAAGTCAATATCCTCTGAATATAACTTACCCATAAAAAAAAAACAATCTTATACCATTAAAAGTATAAAAATTCATTCACAACTACATTTAAATAATTTTCAATAATTTTTTATTTCAATTTTTTTATTTTATTTTATTTTTATTTTTTTTGAAAATAAAACCAAATACAGAAAAAAAAAAGGCACATTTTTTGGAGTAACTTTAAATGAACTTTTGTTTTGCTTTTTGGGGCATTTATTTTTCCGCATCGAATACATACATAATTTAGACATTTTTCTTTTTCAACATATTGTATATAGAATAGATACAAAATACATTCATCCACCACATCACAAGAATCTTTTTCTTTATAAAATATATTTTATAATGTTGGTTTTATTTGAAAAATAAATACACATAAATACACACACGCATTCATAAAAAGAATATAATATAGTATCTAATGCAACATATGTATTTGAATGTATTTTCTTGATTATTATAAGTATCTTCCAAATTAGAGTATATATTATGTGTATACTAAAAATAACAAATTCCCAGATAGCAATTGTTGGAGACTATATTTTTAGAATGTCAATATTTAAAGTTCATCGAAAGCATTTAATCAAAATAAGGAAAAATAATTATATGATCCCAATTGCGAGATATGTCAGGTAAAGATATCGTTCTAGCCTGAGAATTAAAATTGAAAAGAGTTGTTATTCCATCTTACAGCCAAGCACGAACAGTTTTATAAATATCTTATAGTAGTTCTACTGTTTTTCTTTAAATCTTTTTTAATTATTTCTTAAAATACTATGATGTCCAATATTGTTTGAAACTAAAAAACATAAAAACCAGGAAGAAGCAAAAAACCTACAAAAAGCATTAAATATTATATTATAATATTAAGCTAAGATAACATACTAAGCTCAATATTCGAGCTAGTTGAGTTACGAAGGTCTCGACCTTCACCGACCAATAATGGTAGACTTTAATCTATAATACACGCCTACTCCCAATTCACAAAATTCTAATCAAATAGTAAGTACATATTTATTTTGATAATGTGAACTACATAAATAAATCTCGTTAATCGTTGAATTGCCTCCTCCAAATTTTCAAGTAATATTTTTTTTAAATAAATTATAATTTTCTTGCATATATTCATAAATGTTATATGGGAATTTTGCCTAGGTCGGTCGTTCAACTCAAATATGTATAAAATAAAAAAAAAAAATATTCAAAACAAAAAAAAATTCATTCTAGTATCTGGCAGTGGAGCAATATTCTGTCGGTCTTTGAACCTAAATTGAACCCATAACAGAGAGCAAAAGCATTTCAAGATGCACAACCACATAAAAATTTATAAAAAAAAAAAAAAAATTTAACTAATAAAATACTAAGTGATTTAAAAGAAGAATCAGAAAAAAAAAAAAGAGAAAAAATAATATTATTAATGTTAAGAGCGAACACCCGCATATAATTTTAGTTTTCTGTTTTTATTTTATTTTTATATTTTTTTTTTCAGGAATATAAATATTTTCAATTTATATTTAAAAAGAGAAAATTAAAATTAAAAATATTCTATCTTGATAAAAAAAAATTTAAAAAAATATATATATGTATAAAATTTATATATTTTTTATTGATTTTATGATAATTTTAAAATTTTATTTACTACAAGATAAAGTTTACGTTCACAGTGTTAACGTAAAATAAAAAAAAAAAAAAAAGATTTAGTATCATTAATTTGTGGTAATTAAAAGGCAGTCATATCCGAATCCGAGTATTTGTTATATTTGCGACTGTGATTCTCATTTTAATATATTTCATTTAATATATATTTTTTTATATATAATACCGCCTCTAGTGCGTAGATTAGATAGAATTATTATTGAAAAATAATACTATACCTATAGTTTTGTTATGAAGAAGTCATGCGAGTCAGTAGGATTAATAAAGGGGTTACGAATCGCTTTAAATTTAAACCTTTTGTATCAATTCTTACTTTATGTTCTATTAATAATTTACATAGTCCCAATATTGGGACATTAGGAAAAATTTCAATTGAAACCAAATTCAATATAATTTTCAATATGTACTGGGTATTAAATACAATGCTGGGACCAAAACCGAAACTTTTTTTCAGCCGTAACACCTAAGTTATGTATAACAGGAAAATTACGCAAAATTTTTATAATAAAATCAACACGAATAGGAAAATCTAAAGCTTTTGCGATAGTTCTTCACATTCTGCAGACTTTTTAGATTCATTAAAAATGAAAACATCAAAGACAATTTTCACAATATATGAAAATCAAAGTTCAAAACTTCCCACTTTTTTATTTTATGTGAGGTTATCTTATTATAAATTTCAAAATTCTTCGAATGAAGGGGAATTTTCACATATAATGCGTAGCATATTTGAATAATGAGATATATTATAATAATAATAATAATAATTTCTGTTTTCATTATAAAAATTGATGTAATAAATCTTGTTGAATCATTATAACATTGGGAACCAAAAAAAAATTCTCTTTCAATTCAAACATTTTTCAAATAAAATTCTTTTTTTTAGGGGTCAATGTCCCTTCATTTGTCATCTGCTCGATATACAGTTTTCTTCCCAAAAAAAAATTGTGTTTTTTATATATATATTTTTTTTGGTTAATACGCACGCACGCATTAATTTTTGTAAACGGAACGAACAAAAAAAAAAAAGAACCTAAAAATACGTTATGAAAAAGTTCAAGAGCAACCAACAACAAATACAAATAAGGAGAAAAAATAAAGTAAAAAAAAAATAAACAAATAAAATAATATACAGCATATACATATATACTGAAGAAAAAACACGTTAAATATTATACAAAAAAAAAAACACTCTTTGGAAAATTAAATTAATTTTCTTTTTTATTTTCTTTGTGAAAAAAAAATATTCATCTTGTCATTAATTTTAACAAGGAAAGAATATATTAAGCTTAAATATACATAAAAAAATCAACATTTCGATTAAGATACTTTGCTTTTAAGATACCTTGGACGAAGAAAAAATCTCAGAAGCTTATTCTTTAGGCGATATGAAAGCAAACGAGATTGCGCATATTTTGGAATTCAAAGAATTGAAATCGATTCGGCAGTTTATTAGTTGTAAATATTTCAGAGAAGAACGTACGGACGGGCCTTTAATGAAACAACATAGTTCGTTTTTTTATTTTTGATCGAAAACAAGCCAAAAATTTAGATTAAAAATTTTTGTTTTCAAAAACTTCATTTGTTGAGATTGTCACGATGAAGGATAAATTTTCTTTTTTTTTTATTTTACCCTATACTTTCATTTGGAAAACTTGAACTTAAGCCTCTTTCAAAGTAGGATTCCGTATGTGAGATAGGAGTATCTTTTTTATATTTGGTTCAACACAGCATTTCCACGATATTCATTGTCGGATACAGTATTCAGAAACAAAATTTTTAACCTTGTCTTACTGAATTTAGTATTTGAGATACTAAATTTCGTATTCGAAATTAATACATACTAATATTTTATATCATGGATCATTTGAAAACAGTTCTCCTGAAAGAGACTTTGGGCTGATCCACCTCCTCCAAGAAAATTTTTATTCTAATTTCTAATTTTATCAATAATATTATCGCTTTTTAAAATATTCCAATTATCATTTTTTTCTAAATTTTAAATTTTTTGATTTCGACAAAAACGGAAAATTTAATTAAACAACTTTTACACAAATTCCGAACAAGCAATTAAAAATTGCAAATTTTTTTTTTTTTTTTTAATTAAAATTGTTTACTTAATTATTCTTCTTAAATATTATTTTGTACTAAACGTCAATTATCTTTGTCTTAACTATGAAAAAATGTATTTACGCTATGCATAAATAAATAAAATTTTCGATATGTCCTACATTCGGACAAAAAATAATTTACTTTTTAATTAACTTTGAGTGCGTTGAAATCATTGATAAGTTATCTGAAATTGTTTTTCAAAAATATTAAATGTTCTCGAACGTTAATTATAACGTAGACTTATAATTTTTTTTCCTATTTGATAAAATTTGATTTAAAACAGGGGATATTATTCAGTGATTGACAAAGATTCTTTAAAAAATTTTCGTTCCAATTAATTGTTACGATTTATATTGTTAATCTAAAATCTATAGTACCTACCGCCACATGTCTAATATCATTTTTAGAGGTATATGGTACACTTACATGTATTAATAAATAAGGTAGGCGATGAATTACAGTGCAATGATATATATTTATAATTAGATACAATTAAGTTAATAAAAGCTATTCGTACATATCTACATAAGAAAATTAAAATTTATTCCCAAACTTCTCAATGAAAAAAAAATTACTTAATTTATTATTTTCAAAATTTTTAATAGGCCTATTTAATACTAATAAATAACTAAAACCCCGAAATTTTGAAAATTATTTCTCATTCATTTCCCATATAAAATAAATACTATTATATTATTTTCTAATCCTTGTAATAGATTTTTTTTGCTTTGGAAAATGAGAATATTATCCATAGGAAGTAGTAAGTAACTATAGAAAATTATTTTGTGGCATGAAAATTTTTGCCATCTTAATTGTCTAAAAAATATTTATTTAGTCTTGACATATAATGTACATTAACCTTCTATGTATTTTTTTTTGTTCAATTTTCAAGTTATTCTAATATAAAGAATATTACCATTTAAATTAGAAAACAGTTCGTTGTCCTTTTGAAGGAAAAGTATGCGGATATTTATTATTTTCGTAATTAATTTCTCTTTATTTTTTTTTTGTTCAAATATCAACATAACCAAAAAAAGAAAAGGACAATCAACTCTTTTAAATTAATCCGAAGGCATAAAAATTGTATATATTATTATTATATTAAAAATAATCTTGATCCTCGAATGACCATTAGAAAAAATAATTTATATATAGATTTTCCTACATTAAAAAAATAATTTATATACATCATTCAAAAAAATAAAATCTACTCATAATGGTAAACGAATTTATATATAAGAGATATTTATACCAAGATTGAATGCTTTTGACAGTGATGCTTTTTAAAAAAAAAAAGTTGTAGTAAATATAGTAAAATATAGTAATTAAAAAAATTTTAATTAATTAAATAGTCACCACGATATCAAAATCTACCAGTATTATTGCTAAAAATCACAGAAGAAAATATAATCGCCTTTGATTTTACAGTAGTATTTATTATTATTAAAATTATTGAAATTGATCATAAAACTCTCTTGATCAACAATTTCAAAAAAATAAATCTTAAAATCTCTAAGCCATAAATTCTATAGCATTTCTAAGTCAAAGTTAATAAAAATATAATTAAAATAAGTGTAAACGAATAATATGTATAAAATAAATTATAAATCAAAATATAATTTTTTCTAGAAATTAAATAATAATTCTATTTTTAGAATAATTTCACAGAACAATGCCATTGCCGACAGAAATTAAATTATTTATTGCGTTTTGCGTTTATTTTATGCGTATCTTTTTATTAACTATGGGATACTTTAATATATAGTATTTAATATAGTATTCATATAAATGTAGGTATATAAAATGTATAATATATTTTTTTTTTAAATTTATTTCCAAAAGATAATAATTTTATTATTATTATTATTTATAAAAAAAAAAAAAAAAATGATGACTCAGAAAAATTCATTATTATTTTGATCAAAATATTAAAAGATTTGTCAGAATTTCAATGATCTTTGTAAATATGATTTTAAGTTTTCGCAATTAAGAAAATTATTCTTAATTATTATACTCACATTCAAAAATCTTTCAGTTGTATTTCAAATTTCAAAGTACATATATAAAAATTCTAAATTTCTTTGTAAATTAACGTTTTTCAATTCTTTCTTTCGTAGATATATTTTCGAAATATATTTTTTAAATGTACCTACATTGTATTCTCTGTACAGACAACATACAATTTCCTTAAATTTTATAAATCAATTTAACACGTTTTAAAACGTTGACTATACATTCTACCGAATTTCTTCTTTCTATTCATTTGAATTTTTGATAATAATTTTTTTCATATAATTAAAGTTCAAAGACCTTTTATTAAACTTCTTTTAAATCCTTTAATGTAAAAGGAACAACAAGAAATAGGAACCTATTATTAAAAAATATATATATAATAATAATTCAAATAAACAGAATAAATGGATAGAGGTTATTATCCTTTTTATCGTAAACGTATTAAAAACAATTTTATTTACGAAAAAAATTTAAGACAGAACATTAGGGTAGTTAAACCTGAGGTTTATGTGCCATATATATTTATTTTGTTCTCATGCTGAAAATTATTGTTTTCTCTTAGATAAAGGTTTGAGAAGCCATCAAAACATCAGGAATAATTAAAAGAAAATTTTGTAGTCTTATTAACCAAATTTTATTTTTTTAAATACAATGAAACAAAAGAAAATGGGATTAATAATGATTTCAACAATGATATCATTCTAATCAAATTTTAATTTTAAGCTCTTTTAAGCAAATTCTAAATTAAAATAAAATACAAATGAACTATTTTTTAAGTGTATTTTGATCAAATATTAATCAAATTGCTGATCAGACATCATGCATGGACACATACACTTAATAAGCACTGGCGTTTTTAACCTTCAATTTTACAAGGAAACAAAACCAGTCATCACAAAAATATTATTATCATTAAGTTTAAGGTTAGATTGATTTCTAAAAAAAAAAAGAATTTAATCAAAAAAATTGGTAGGGAATACAGAAGGGTAACATTGTACGGTCTACAAAATATCAAATTATTTATTAAGTATACAAAACATTATGTGCCACATATAATTATCATTCTCATTTTATAATAAAGATCTTACAACGATAATATATGTGTATACACCTTAAACCTTATCAAAATAAATAAAATTGAGAAGAAAGAAATAATCGTCTTATTTTCACAAAATATCATCTGCTCTTTAAGTAAAAAAAAAAAAAAATTATTTTCCAGACATGGCTGGTTGTGACATCGAACTTCTTTTTTCCATAAAGAGATTCAAAAATAACAATTTTTTTATAATAATTAAATCTGAATTATCGAAAATGAAGTAAAATCTTAATATGAGGTGAAATTTTCATGGAAATTACAATTATCGAAGTTGGTTTTTCGACTTAGATGAAAATATAATTACATATGTATAAATTTGAAATTCAATAACTTAATTAGTCCTTAAATTAATTGTGACCGTATAAAATCGAAAGAAACCTTTAATCGGAAGTTTTAATTGAAAACACAATATTATTATTAAAATGATTTAACGGCGTAGACGAAAATATTTGGTAAACTCAGCTTTTCATGTGGTCAATTATTGCATGGAAGGCATTTTTTGGGATTTTTTATAACGAAAATTTGGACTAATTATAATATGCAATATTTATTCTTAAAGATGCGTTATTTATTAATTATATTTCAAACCAGAAAATTTAATTAAATTAAAAATTATTTGCATCATCACATCAATAAAGTTAAATCAGGTTAATAAAGTAAAATGTGTAAATTTCAAAATTCCGCGAAAATATTTTTAAATAAGATTTTATATAGAATTTATTTTTTGTTTTAAAAATCGTCCAGAAAATTCGAAGAAATTCTTACACAATCTAGTTGATTCAATTTTACCACTAAAAAATATATAAAAGTCATATCATCAACACCCATACTTTGGTATTATATTTCATTTATATTGCAATAATGTGGTGAAGAGGGTCTTGATAATTCATAAGAAATCATATTGTAAAAGTCCGTAAATTTTTTGGCTAAAAACGAGGCAATGTTCGTTTTTTAAATGTCAAAAGAAGCGTAATTTTATGAATTTTAATCTCCTAATAAATTTTTATATTAAAGATATTTTGGTTTTTGAGCTAGAGCCTCAAAACCGATGAAAAGCGATTTTTTCATATTAAATTTATATATGAAATTTTTGTCCTCAACTTTGAGAGCTCATATCTCGCGAACCACTGCTTCGATTTTAATTTTTTAAATGTCAAAAGAAGCGTAATTTTATGTTTATATTAAATTTTATATTAAATTTTATATTAAAATTTTATATTAAATTATATTAACTCAAAATAGACTAAAAATTAACAAACAAATATTTTTTAGACTCGTTCTTAACATATTTACATATTTTATTGAATAAATAAAAAACAATAATTAATTGCTCATAAATGGTAACACATAATCTTAAAAGGTTGATTTTTTTTAAATCCAGAATTCATTAACTTTGTTAAAAATTAAAACTTATTAAAGGATCTTTGATTTTTACATTTAGTTTTTTACATTTTCTACAAGACGGCTAGTCACATATCGAGAATATCACTGTAAAAAGACAACGGGTGATACCATTCTTCATTCGACCTTAAACCTACCGCCAAATTTCATCATAACAATATCACAAAATTTAAAACTGAGATCATTCGAAAATTTTCATCTTTATAATAAAAATAAAAACGATCAAAACTTAAATTTAAAGAAGAAACAATGTCATTTCGGAATAAATCTAATATTGAATTCCTAGCATTGAATCATAGTGGAACACTTTATAGGTGAACTGACATAACCGGAATGTCATAACCGCGAAAATTTTTTGTCATAACCGCGAAACTACAATTTGTATGAGTTTCGCGGTTATAACAAAAATTTTTGTTATAACCGCGAAGCTAATTTTATTCGCGGTTATGACAAAAAAAATGTTAAGTTTTTCGCGGTTATAACAAATATTTTGTTATAACCGCGAAATGATAAAAATTGATTTTTTGTGTTTCGCGGTTATAACAAAAATTTTTGTTATAACCGCGAAACACAAAAATTCGATTTTTGTCATTTCGCGGTTAAAACAAAATTTTTTGTTATAACCGCGAAATGATAAAAATCGAAATTTTATGTTTCGCGGTTATAACAAAAATTTTTGTTATACCGCGAAACGAAATTTTTTCAATTTTTTGCCATATTTTTTCGCGGTTATGACAAAAAAATATATAAGACATTTTTCGCGGTTATGACACTTTAATTTTTTATTTCGCGGTTATGACAAAAAAGTTTCGCGGTTATGACATTCGCGGTTATGTCATGTAGCCCACTTTATATATAGTTGAAAATACTAAATATTCAGTATTGGTTGAGCAATTAAAAATAAAGAGATCATTAAACAGGACTTTATTATTTTAATTTACGTTGCATATCGTTGAGATTAAATAAATATACTGAGTGTTTCAATAAAGGATGTAGTAACTTCAGGGGTCTGTTCCTTGGTAAATGGGATCGTGACGATATTCCTCATTCCATAATTCAAATGGACAAAATTCTTCTTTTTCGAAAATAATTTATAATTTTATTTTAAAATTCACTATGGACAAAATTCGCTATGGATAAAAATTCAATATGAAAAAATTCTTTTTGTAAAAGTCTACATTTTTATTAAAATTCAATTCACTCTCTGCGTTACACGGGGATCACGACAAGGACGTGGTGAGTTAGTCGGTCCCCACCTAACCTACTCTAAATTGAAAAAATAAAGAAACAACGTAAAATATAGGTAGGTATCGCATTGCAGGTTGATTTATATAAATTTTATATTAAAACAAAAATAGGGACAAAATTCTCGATTTTTTTTTTAATTTTTTTAATTAAAAATGTTTTTTTAAAGAATTTTGTCCCTAATAAATTTTGTACATAGTGAATTTTGTCCACAGTGGATTTTGTCCATAGTGAATTTTGAAAAAAGTATTTTCTATAAAGAATTTTGGCATAAGGAATTTCGTCACCAACCCATATTCGGAACTTGGTCTCGCGAAGCATTTTGCAGAATGCAGAATCCACTATCTTCTGCGATACACTGAGTTTTAATTAAATTTGTTTTCTCGTAGACTACAAGACTGTCGAACAAGTATAATACATTTTCTTGAAGGTCTCGGTAGTATATTTTCAACAAGCCATCCAACCAGTAAGTATGTATTCAAAAAGTCACACTAATTTAAATGACACCCGGTCGAAAGCCAATAGAACGGCTGTCATTCTTTAGGGAAAGCCTTTTTTGACAAAAACTTATATGGGCGTTGTGTCTAAGAATTGACCAAGGAACACGAGTCTATAGCTACGTCACGCTTTACTGAAATACCCTGTATATATGTAATTTTGTTTTTTCACAAAATATTTATTTTTTTTGGACGTAAATACACAAAGAGTTAATAATAAAAAAAAAATTATGGAATTAGGAAAAAAAAAACCAAACAATTTAAAAAGGATTTTTTTTTTTTTTTGTTTAATAAGAATAAAATTAAATAAAAATCTTATAATAAAAAATATATATAATATATTTTTCTTCTTTTTTATTTTTATTTTTTCTTCTTTTACCAATACAATTTTAATTCAATTCCTGTACGTAGTATTTTATACCTTCTGCTGTCATTGTAAAAAAAAAAAAAAAAAAAATGAAAAATGAAAACAAACCACATGAACACAAACACATGCGAAATTGTTTCGTTCATTGACCTCAAAATTAAGGGTTATTTGAGTTCATTGTCATCTCCACCCCTTGAGTAATAATTTTATGATTTTCTTTCTTTTTTTTTTTGGTAACGAAATATACAAAAAAAAAAAAAAAAACAAAATAAAGCATAAAATTTTTTTTTATTTTTTTCTTCATTTTGAAGAGAGTAAAACTTTAATTTAATTTATTTGTATTAGTTCTTGTATCTCTTAAATTTCTTTCAAAAATTCTGATAAAATTCAAATGTTTTGGGAAACAAAAAAAAAATTTATAAATTTTTGGCAAAAAAAAAAAAACAAAAAAAATAATTTACACATAATTTCAAATTGTTACAATTTAGTTTTAACAAAAAGTTAAAAAAAAGAATGTCCTAAAAATATCCTTGAAATCAATGAGTATGTACAGACTCAAAAAAATTCAAAATTTCTTCCTTTAGCAGGCTATATAGTTAGATTGGGGCATTGGGGCTCATATTCTGTCATTTTGCAAGTTTATAATTTGAAGTTTGAACTTGCATCGAAATATGTATCTCAAAATAGAATTTAATTATTAAAACCTAACCGCCTACACACTTTCTATATGAATTATTTTACTGTACTAAAAAAGTCCCCCCCCCTTTTTCATTTCCAACTATAAATAAGATTTCGAGGTATATCCCAACCACAAAACGGCAATTTTTACAATAAAAATCTGGGGGGAAAAAAAAACCACCTGGCAGAAACCGCGAATTTCCATTATCAATAAAAAGCTATATAAATACATTTTAGTATTTTCAAAATTTATTTATTTAAAACGAAAATTCAATTCAAGAATATATTATGAATTACATTAGAGTTCTTGTTGTTTTATTTTAGGAATGAAAATATATAATATACATTATTATCATTAATGCAAATAATTTAAATTGAATTGAATATATTGATTTACATATAAATTGAAAATTAGATAAACCGTGGTTTTCATATGAAAAGATATTAAATATAATTTTTTTCACAAATTTGCTTTGTAACAGTAAAAAAAACATTGTAAGTTTGAATATTCTAAAGTAAACTGGTTTGAGTGAGACCTCATTCTTCAAAGTCTTGTCGTGAACTTGTGCTGGAAAACGCAAGCCGTCTGTTACTCTTAATTCTTTTAACTTACTTCTGTCTTGAAGAAAAGAAGTAAGACAAAAGTATATTTAATTCGTGCCTTTTACCTTTTAAACTCTGAACTATACTTCCAATGAGCTAAGAAAACAACACTCCACATTTATATCCTTAACTAAAACACTTAACTATGTTGTTTATTACAAATAAAAACTAATATACATCAACAACAGGATTACAAAAGGATGTTAAAAAATCATTTACTTACTTATATGATAAAAATGTTATACAGAGGTAGGTACGATGAGAAAAATATTTTCGGCAATTCAATGGGAAGGTAAAATGCTGAGCTACAAATAAAAAAGGACATGCGAAACAAGGATATAATTTTTTATTTTTTTTTTAAATCCCTATATTTATTTTGTTAGAGAAGAATTTTATATTTATAGATATTTTTCTTTTTTAAAATGTATACACAAAAATTCAATGTCGCAATCATGTAAAAAAAAAAAAAAACAAAAAAAAAAATAATAGGGAAAAATTTAATGGCGCAGATATTTTTATACATTTAATATCGTATACGTATCCTTGTTTAAAATACAAAAATTATCCTTGAGAATTGAATGTAAAGGACAAGGGCGTTTAGTTAATATGTATTTGTTAAAATTATTTAGATAAAAAAAAAGAAGTTACTTATTTTATGCTCTTCAAAAAATTCACAAGGACATTAGCAAAATAACCATAAAAATTTTAGATTTTCAAAATTTATCTGATTTGAAAACTTAAGTAAGTTGATTTTAGAAAACATTGTACAAAAATTTTTTTTTTTTTTTGCAAAATTAGGGACAAGAGTTTTACACTATCAAAAAACAATCATATTTTTTTAATACCTCGCATGATTTTTAATAAAATATAGTAAACTTTTACTTTATCCCGTCTTAAAATCATTTTTAGTGCTTACATATAAGGAGTGAGTCCAATCATTGAATGTATACTAATACTGAAAACTTTATATATCCACCTCTATTGCATACAAATTTTTAACTTTTATTCGGTTTTATTACTACATCTACAATAAAACGATACTATCATAGTCCCTATCTTTTATCACAGCTTCTTCAGAGCTGTTATCGCTGCTCCAGCGTACACGGTCGAAAATTTCAGTTTTTTTTTTTTTAACTTAAAAGTTTCTATATAATTCCACACCAATATAAGTTTAAGTTTTAAACTTTTTAGTCTATAATAAATAATTTAAACAAAAAAGAATAAATTTTAAACTGAAGAGGTTTAACATAATGTGCACATTTCTATTGAAAATCTTGGATATACATTTTTTTCCTATTAAAGTTTAGTTTTTATCGTACTCTGGATCTGAATAATTGAAAACCAATCATATTTATTTAAAAAAAAAAAATTTCCTAGAATTCAAATTTAAAAATGTAGAAAAGTATCTCATAAATGAAATATCAACATTTCAAATTAAGATACTTTAGTTTTAAGATAATTTGGTCATAACCGGTGGCTTAATATATTTTTATACACATTTACAAATATACAAATATAGCAATTTTCTAACTATTTTTGAAATTCCTTTAGTCGACATCTATATTCGACGTACTAAATTTCTTCAGAATCCATTAAAGCTTTTAATAAAATCTAAAATATATCAATTTTATGTAAAAATTATTTATACTCTTGGCTGGTTGAGCATCCCTAAAAATAACACCCAAACATGAAATCGTTGAATATAATCCTTTATTCAAGGTTAAAGTGAACGAGTTTGCGAATATTTTGGCATTCTATTTAGCCATGCAGAGATTCTATGATTTGAAACCTTGAGTGAAATTGTTAAACAATATTAAAATTTATGTATTTAATAGAAATGGTAATGAAAATTTAATTTTTATCATTATAGAATGAAAATTAAAAAATTTGACAAAAATAAAAATTCTAATATTTTATTTTTTCAAAGAATCCCCAAAATTTTTAATTCATACATTTTATCAAAAAACTCTCGTTACTTGGCAACCAGAAAAACTAATAGGAAAATTTTTATTCTATACGTTAAAAAATTTTTATTTTATTTTATTTTTGTGGTACTGCTCCCTTTCGATACGAAAATCTCCAACTCCTCTGAAAATATTTTTTCTCATCAAAAACTGAAATTTTACTTAGATTTTTTCTTTTTTTGGGTATTATTATTATTTCTCCAAAAAATTTTTTTACATATATTTATCCAAAAAAAAAAAAAAATGAAAAATGTGAAAAACGTATCCCCCCAAACTATAAAAACAAACACATTTAAAGGAAGCAAAAACTTTTAACGATATTATAACAAAAAAATAATAATAATAATAATAAAATACTGTACAACAGTCAAGCCATTAATATATAAAAAAAAAAACTTGAGAAGAAAACAGCGCAAAACAATACTGTGATAAAAACAAATTTTTTTTTTATCAGTAGAGTAAAAGAAAAATAATAAAGCAATACAGTTAAAAAAGAATTAAATTAAAAAAAAAAAAAAATAATAATAAAAATAAATAAATTTTATATTGAAGTTCGTTCAACTTTGCTATTGAAAATAGAATCTTTGATGCGATGAGTATATTTTTGGTGTGTGCTCTTGAAAAATTTTTTTTTATTTTTGTTGTTGTTAATTTTTCCAGCAATAAAGCCAAATAAAATGTATATCAAATTTATGTTTTCATGAAGAAAATTTTACAAAAATAATCTACCCACGAGAATGGAATTTGTTTTTTTTTTTTTTTCAGGTTTTGTTTTTGCAGAAATATGATATTAAAGATATAAATCCCCACAACACGAAGTTAAGAAAGTCGGTGAACAAACTGTCTATTAACAAATGCATACAATTCAAAACACAATAATTTTATTAACTTAAATTTTTTAATTTTAATGTATGAAACTTATTCTTCTCCATAGCGTGAACAGGCCATCAACAGTATTGGTTTCCTAGAGATTCAGCCACCGACTACAAAATTAAAATTATCCTGAAAATTATGTCAAGCTTATCTAACCAATCAAAACGTAATAGATTTAAGAAGTAAATTTTGTACATTATTTCTTTCTGTAAATTCTAAATTCGCATTAAAAATAATTTTTTAGCTCCATATAAGTGTTTTCTTATACTTCACTATACAATCTTATGGGCATCTATGGCCTGATTGGTTATTAAAGGAATTCCATTTTCCAAATTTTTAAATCAAACTAATACTAAAAGATACATTTCTGAATGCTATTCGACTAAAATCAACCATAAACTAATTAAAAAAAAACTAATTAAAAATATTTTTTTCAATCTAAAAAATCTCTTTATTTGATTTCTGGAAATTAAAAATAAAATAAAATACATAAAAATGAAAAAATATGAAATGAGGAATTAATACCTTTGGGTTCAATGAAACAATTTAGCATGCGGTTGAATTATTTTTGCAAGAAATTTAGGCGCCAACAATTACATCAAGTGGTGAAACCAACTTGATGAATTTCCTTAATACTTAAAAAAAAAACATTTCTATAAAATATTTTGAATTACATCACACTTTAATGAGTTTTAGAAATGTAATATTTTTATTGGAAATAAAAAAAAGACAAAAAAAAAATAATAAAATAAATATTAATACTCGTATTAAATTGTGTTTTTTTATTTTCAAAACAATAATATTAATTAAGTTTCAAACATTTGTTATAATTTTAAATAATCTATAATTAATGGAAACAGGCAAAAAGTTTTGTAGAAAAATTTAATTACTCCAAGAACTTGTATCAAAATCATTTGCATTCTATTCTACTAAAGACTAATTAATTTTTAGTCTTCTTCTTAAAAGTGCAACGATTTTTTTTTGTCGAATTACTAATTTTACAATTATATATTAGATTTCTATACAAAGAATATATGTAGATTAACTAACTAATGTTTTTAGCAAAATTGGAATATTGCCCTATTAATTAGATATTACGTTGTGGACACATGAATTATAGTCATCTATAATACACTGTAGTAACCTAAAAAAATCGTGTCCACTCATTCATAATAGAGGCTTAAAATGGATTTGGATGAAAATTGGTATTTGGGTAGGTATTATCTATTCTAGTATCTAGTTCGTTCTGATCTACATTTTTTTATATATAAGTTTATATGTGATTAAAAACCATCATCTTTGAGCTATAAATGATCTTTGAGCTATCATTGTCTTTTCTTTTTTATTCTTATCTCTGTTAACAAATTCAATAAAGGTTATAGTTAAGTCTATATAACTGCGTTCAACTTTAAAGATATTTTTATTTTCATTTTCAAAATTCAAGTCTCTGTTATATGTTCTATGTCTAGTTTTACCCTGTTAGCATTATTTAGCAATACAATAAATATTAGAAATATAATTCGTAACTTTAATTATAATAATTTGGATAATTATATACCACACAGAGTCATAAGTGTCAATAGTATAATTAGGGCATTTCAAAAATAATTTATACTTGAATTCGAAAAAAAAAAATGTTAAAGAAATATTATGTTTAAATAAATTGAAAATTTTTAATCAATCTTATTTTTCATAAAAGTATGTATATTAACATAAAATCTATATTTAAATATATTCTTCAAATTTTAATACACAAAATGGATATTACTCTTTTTTTTTTGTTGTTGAAACAAAAAAAAATCTCTGTTGACAGAATGAGGGCAAAGACAAACAAAATGTTTTATGTTTTATGATTTGAAGTATGTACAGTTAAAATATATATTTTTTTTTTACCAAGATCAATGAACTTTGCCTTTTTTTTAATATTATTCTATTACTTTTTTTATTATTGTTATTTAAAAAAAAAAAAAAAAGCTGACGAAAACTTTTAAATAATTCAACAAAATTGTATAATTCACTTTCACTTTTTAAGCTTTTGATCGTATCGTAATATTCTAATTTATATTTTATATTTTGTAAATTAAGGGAAAAAAAAGCTTAAAGATGGAAATAATGTTTCGAAAATTTAAATTAGCAATTAATTATTATTTAAATTAAAAAAAAATTCTTAGAGTTCCAAATAAAAGAATGTTTCCTGATTTGAAAAATAAAGTAAAACAGATCAGAGAAATTAGAGAACATAAAAAATTTAGACCATGTTTATACATAGTTCGAAGGCTTGAATTAAAGTTAAATCCTGGGTTAGAGCCCAGATCTCAAAAGATGCCGAAATTCTTAATAATAAAGGGGGCAAACAATTTTGTTTTAATTAACTACCTGCAATGAAAAATAGGCACTCTTTTAATAAATAAGAAGGTGGTAGGTGCTCAGTATGCTATTTGAATTTATTCTATATAATTGTAAAATTATTCAATCTTGTTTCAGATACAGATAAGTTCACCTCTTTTAGTAACTCGTCTAGATATTTCAACCTGGAAGAGTTATATTGCTTTCGTAATATCAATTGAAATAAGTAAGTACTATTTTTAGGTTTAATCGAGCTAAAATAAACATATAAAAAAAAATTTGTTATCTACGTATTTTGTTTCCAAGAGATATTAAAAAAAATTGTTTTCTATTAAAAATTTAAAATTTTATTAATTAATTTTTAAATGAGTTATGATGTTTTTAAATAAATATTAGATAGATATTCATAACACAAAAACCTCATAAAAAAAAGAAATTGTATTTATGTCATTGAACTTTGTTTTAAATGATCCATAGCCTGAGACAATAATGCCTTACTCTACATGTAGAAATAAAATATTAATCTAAAATTTTATTTAAATATTTGAAAAATAAATGTCCGAACGAAACGATTTTTTTTCCTGGTTCAACGTTAATTTTGCCTTTAATATTAAAATAAATTATAAAACGAGTATATATGTTTTCACTTATATTTTTATATATATAAATAAAAACTCATTTAATTAAATTAAAAATAATTATAAAAACAAAATACTTAATAAGTATGATAAAAAGTGTGTTTAATTTTATTCAGGAAGAGTTGTTTAACGATTAAATGGAAAGCTTTTGTCTCGCCAAACATTGATAGAGATAAGTGTGTATATATAAAACCAAGTTTTATCTTAAATATATAAAAAAGTTATTTTATATATTATATATCTATAGCTATAAAAAGTACATTAAGTAAGTATATTGAGTACCTATACACTTTCTAGTCAGTTTCTAGTTGTCTCAAATATAAATTTGCGAATGATATTGAGAAAAGGACTCGATTTAGTTTTTAGAGTAACTTTTTTTCAATTATTGTTTAGTTAATAATATGGGGCTTACTAACTAGTAAAATACAACTACCTTTAATTTGATAAACTAAATATTTCCCTTTTAGACTTTCAATGGATTTTCTTTCTTCAAATTTTTTAAATCAGATACTTCACAAGTCATATTTTTTAATTAAGTACTTACAAATAAACAAAAATATTAACTACAAAAATACAAACACATAGTTGCCATACATACATGCCTGTTTATTTCATTTTCAAACTAATTAATTTCGAAAAGATATTTCCTCATAAATAAAAATTAAAAAAACTTAGTTTTTCTAAAAATACTTATGTAAGTATGTAAAATGCTCATATATATACATTATACATATATAAAAAAAAGATATTTCATTAAATTATGCGATGCATAATAATGAAGTGTGACGTCACTATCTATAAAAATACATTTTTTTTATGTTTCCTCGTTGGTGTTGTTGTAATTCTATCGCGCACCGTCAATTGCGAAAGTGCATTGCGCTTTGTGCAATTTACATTTTTAATACACATTATGCATGTTAGCAAAAAATTTTTTTCTTTTTTTTTTCTTTTCGTCTAGCAAATAAATAGATTTTTACAATTTTTTTACTATTTTTCTATATTATCTCGCTATTCGGTTTTTGAATGGATTTGTTGTATCTTCTATATAATATTAATAACATACATACAAGAAATGGTAAAAAAAACAAAAAGGCAGAGGAATATAGAAAATATGGCCAGAAATATTTATTGTATTAAAAAAAAAAAATAAAAACGATGAGAGAATGAAATACTAAATATAAAAATAAAATTATAATTATTTTTCTCATGATTTTTTGACTATTAAGTCTTCCGTTAGAAATGTCGAGACTTTATGCAACAACTTTCTATTAAACATTTTTACTTTGACTGCGCTTCTTGTTATTTTTATTTTTTCAATAAAAAAAAAAAAATTCTGTATAAAAATATTTTGCATGTTTATTATTGTTACTTGTTTTATTTTTCGTTTTTTTTTTTTTTTCATCATCATTGAATCAGAATTTAAAATAAATTTTAGTTAAAAAAAAAAAATAGTACTGAATAACTAGCTTTGACTGAATATTTCCCATATATGTACGACCTAAGCACACATAAATGAATAAAAAAAAAAAAAAAAATTGCAAAAGAAAGTAAAACAAAAAAAATATACATTTTTCGATGTAAGTAGTTTAGTTACTTTCAATTTTAAATAAATTTATTATTTATTGTTAAAAATTAGGACATTAAAAATTATCCCCCTGTAGAATTGATTGAGGCTAATGCAATTATTATTATGAATTTGACTAGAAAAAAATTTCCAAAGATTCTGAAGCCGAAGTTTTTTTTTGTTAATAATACTAGAAATAAATTGAATCATGATGGATTAAGAAATTAAGAGTTTATTATGGTATTTAAGCTTTTAATATGAGAAGTTTACTTAATACTACACTATGCAAATTTTTATGTACACTTAAAATGTCATATTATACTAAGTTAATATAATTAGTCAGTTAATATTAATTTTTTACGATTTTAATGGCAAACTAATTTCTTCTTCAAATTTCGATTTTAAAATGCATTTATTATTAATATATGTAGGTAGCTGTAATTTTTCATTCTCAATATAAAGCAAGCAGATGGTGTGTGTATACTTATTATTATGTTATGTTATTAGCATAATAAACATTAAATATTATGTAAAAATGCCAATTTTATAATTAAAGATTAGCTTTAAGTTTGTTTTAAAAGTATATTTATCTAACTAAAACAAATACAGGTGATATTATTTACATAGGTAAGTAGGTTTTTATTTGCATTTGAAATATTTTTTTGGGGGGATAAAAATGTGTTAACCAAAACGCAAATTTTTTGAAATTGCATTTATTTGCAAAAAAAATTTGACAAGGTGTTAGTAGAAACTATATATCATAATCTTGTTTAAATCGGATAAAATAGCAATAACTTTAACGGTTATTAAGGAAATTTAATATTAACAAAAACCAAGTTTGTATATATAGTAAAAATATTGTATTTCTTTGTAAAAATTTTAATGATGTATAAAATTAAGAAACATAAAATTAATTTTATATAACTAGTGTATAATGAATTTAATCATGCTTTAAAAAACTTTAATTTCATAATTGGCCATTAAAGGGGAAAAAAAATAAATAAATAAAAAGTTTTTCTAACATTTTTGGCTTAAGAAATAATTTTAAATAAAATTTTTTTTTTTTTTCAACTAATTAACTTCAATCATTCATTTTCTTATTTAAATTTTAGATATTTTAAATTATTCAAGTCTATATAGATAGAATAAACAAATGAAGCTTTAACAATAATGAAGTGAGAAAGTTTATCCAAATTATTTTTTTATTTAACTAAAATCAAAATCTTGACGATCTTGATGAAAATCTTTCAAAAATTAATATTATGTTTGGTACTTATGCGCTTATCTTAAATTTTAGTTTCATTGATACTTAAGTAACTTAATTTTTTGTACGGAGTCATAATAAATTCGTCTACATTTTTTATTGCCAGAGATATTAATGTTGGTGAGTCATTTCTTTTTTTAGCTTTGTCTAAATCTTTTCTTTGAATGTTCCTACTTAAAGCGCGTACATAACATATATTTATTAATGTAAAGTTCATCTTTTAGCGTTTACAACATTTGATAATATAGCATTATAGTCACTGTAAGCTGTAACCAAAAATTAAAATTTTGAAAAAAAAAACTTACCTCTAACATCTGCTTTTTATTTTTCACATAAATCAATATTTTTGCAATATATTAAGGTTGTTTTTTTTTGTGTGAATTATTGAATTATGCGAGCCACCCAAACAATATTACTCGTTAGTTAATTATTTAGAAAAAATTATATAAATATATTATTAAATATTTATTTGTAATACCAAAAATAAATTTAATTTTATTATTAAAAATCTTTTGTAAAATCAATTCTATATATATATATTTAATATTTATAATTTCTAAGAATTTCATTCGTACTTGATTGATATTTTAATTTCTCTTTACTTTCTTTTTTTTTGTAAGAAAACTTAAAACAAAAAATTGTATGAAATTTTTTTTAAGGTTAATGAATTCACATTTATTATATATGTATTTAAAAGAAAAAATTTTCTTTAACAAAAATTACCAGGAAATATAAAAATTTTCCCAAAAAAAAAAGCCAAATAAAAAAAAAATACACTTAATTCTTAGTAATTAAAAACAAAAAAAAAAAGAAATAATTATTTCTGTTTTATTGCTCTTCCACTAATTTATGTCATAATCTTTATTTATTTTACACTTTTTTTCTTTTTCACATTTTATTTTGTTTTTAATTTTTTTGACTTTATAAATTTACTTCAAAAACATCTTGTTTTCTTTTTCTTAATTTTCTTCTTTTTTTTTTATAATTAGAATTATATGTAGAAATATTTTGATTAAGTTTAAAAGTAAAAAATTATTAAAATTTATTATACATTTATTTTGTTATTGATATTTATAAAATTGTAAAATTTTAATTTTTTTTTTTTTTTTAGTTTTTAAATTGAAATATATTTGTCATTTCGTTGATTTTATTAATTTTTTTGACATATAAATATTTGATTTTTCGTTTATATTGTTTGATTATACTTTATGATCTATGGATTACTTTTTTATTATTTTGTATAAAACATTGTTTAAAATTTTATTTTGCAATATATTTAAAATCTAAATATACCATTATTATATCTATGTTTAATTTTAAAGTTTATAATATTAATTAATTATTGTACATCTAAGTATAAAAATTGTATATAAATATGTATAATTATATATTTTTGAAAATTTAATGCAAAACAACTAAAAATGATTTATTAATTATTTTTATATTTTGAGATCAAAAATTTTCTTTTCTATATTAAAAAAAAAAAAAAAAAAAAAAGTAAAAAAATTTTTTATTGAATTCACTCATTATTTTATTTTATTATTATTTATAATTTTTTTTTTAAATTTTTTAATATTAACTTACGAGACTACAATAAGTTTCTTAACAAAAAAAAAAGTTCCAATTTAAACTTATTTATAAAAGAAGCTTCAACACCTTCAACTAAAAATAAAATATAGAAATTTTTAATGAAAATCTTTTGTTATTCTATTGAAAAAATATCTGTTATTTAAGTTATGTAGAAATCAATAATAAAAACTTTGTTTTTTTTTTATGATAAAATAAAAAAAGAAAAATTCTTCCGCTTCTTTTTTTATATTTATATTTTTTGACAAATATTACAGTTCATCAGAGAACAGAAATTGAATTGATTTTGATAAAGTTTTTTTTTTATGTTATTTCCTTTTTCTGTTTTTTTTTTTTTTTTTTTTTCTTCGTTTTTAGCTAAGAGAACTATGTATACAAAAAAAAAAAAAAAAGTTAATAATATCTACTTTAAATATATATGCAGATATACAGAAAAAATTTTCCCTAAAAATATTAATTTTTATAGAAGAAAATTTCTATTTTATATGATGTTAACTTTATGAAACAAAAATTGAAAAAAAAATTAAGAGTTTTTCATCTTCTAAATATTAGTTGTGGGCCTGAAAAATTATATAAAAATTCTAAATATTTTTCACATTAATTTCAGTATAATAAACGTGACGATATTTTGACAAATTACTGAATTAGAAGATCAGAAAGAAGTCTTCAGAACAATATTAATGTTAATAATGATGTTTAGTGACTTAATGCGTCAAAAGTTTGCAAACCTAATCTGATAGTATACTCAGCAGTCTTTCTATATTCTAAATTCACAGTCTACAATAAAGATCCCCTTGCTAAATAATATACACAAATGTTTTGAAAGGTTTTGAATGAAAAACTAATTTTCAACTGAATATTAATATTAAAAATGTGAAAGAGAAAAATTTCATATTATTATGAAAATAGTATCTTATATTAATTTCTCTGTTTTTTTTTTTTAAATTCAATATACAAGAACATTAAGGAAATTTATATCTATACACATTTTATTTTAAGGGTTTCTCTCTTTTTTTATATTTAAAAAAATAAAAATAAAAAAAAAACAAATATTCTTTTAATAGTATTTGTATAAAAATATAAACATCTTGTAGTACGTTGAATGTTAACAACCCGGCAATTTAAGGTGAATGACCGAGAATAGTACACGTTTTTTTATTGTTTTTATTTGAATTACTCAGAGTATTTAATTTTTTTTTTTTTTTAAAAGCATATCATCACGGTTATTCCGTCATGTTTTTTTATTTTTATTTTGAATTTATACAAACAAAATGTTTATGTATTTGTTTATATAGGTAGATAGATATATGTTTTTTTTTGTAATATTAAGAGATTTATTTATGAAAATAAAAATAAAGAGTTTCAGATACATTATTTTCAGTACAAAAAAAAAATTAGCTTACCGCTAATTAAAATATCATTCATTTAAAAAAAAAAAAAAGAAAAAATATTGCTAATAAATAAAAAATTTCATTTCCTGGTAATTATTATGATTATTTAATAATAATAGTACCTACTAAGTAAGTAATGGTGGAATTTTATGTATTTCAAAGATTGTGAAATATAATAAACATTAAACCCTTAATCTCAGGATGAATTGCAAATAAAAAAGCTATAAATTGATCCTTAATCTGTTTTGTTCTAATAAATTATTTAAATTAAATAGATTGTTTAAAATTATTCTAACAAAATACAGAACTGCAATAGTAGCCAGGCATTGATCGATCTGCATTCCAACAATTTATATCGTGGAAAACGAATTTATTTCTATTCTAAAAAGAAATTTTTTAAAATTAAATTTAAGCATAAATTGGAAATATATAAGAAGTAAAAATAGTTAATTTTTTACATATTTTAATTCCTAAACATTAGGTATTAATACGAGATTATTATTTAAAATATTAGGGAATTGTTTTGGCCTGACTTAAATATTCTTTATCACTGGCTTAAAATCGCACTTATGAATTATTGCAAGACTTATTTTTTCAGGATAATGACACTTTTAATAGATACATTTAACTAAGAAGATGTTATTTCATTCTGGCATCCTGCAATATTCTTATGAGTTTGTATACCTTTCCGTTTTCGCAATTACTTAGGTAACTGAAAAAATATAAATTTGATATACTCAGTCATCCATCAAATCCATAATTTATCACAAGAGTCTTGAAAAACAAAAATCATAAGTTTGTTAGAAGATATATTTTAATAAAAAAATTGAGTATATTTTGCTTAAAAAATTATTTCTACAACTATTTTTTATCTTTTTTATTAAAATAAAATAATAATAATAACAACCTAAAACGTAACAGATTCTCATATAAAAAATTTTTCTTATGACATAAACATTATTATTATTATTATTATTATTATTATTATTATTATTATTATTATAATTATTATTATTATTATTATTATTATTATTGTTATTATTATTATTATTATTATTATTATTATTATTATTATAGGGAATGGGTCTCCTAATAAAAAAAAAATATTTATATTAAAAAAAAAGAAAAAAAAAAGAAATGAACGTAGAAGAGATACAAAAACAACAAAAAAGAACAACGAACTCCGCAGAAAAAAGTCAATAAATGGCCGAGTTTTTTGCACTCTAAAGAACAAATAAAAGATATATATTATATTATATATAAAATAATGTAAGAAAATAAGTCTTAAAATGTAGAAGAATACGGAAAAATCAATTTTTTTTTTTTTAATTTAAGTGGTTTTAATTCTTTTCCTTCATTTGAAAATCATAAACGAAAAAAAAAAAGAAGAATTATTTTATATTTGTTTAGATGCAAATAAAATAAAAATGATTTTGTTACATTATTTTTTGTAAACAATCGAAATTGATTTTAATTAAATAAAATTAAAAAAAAAAAAAAGTTTATATGTACAAGTATTTATTATGAATTCTTTTGAAGATTAACTTTCTGTCAATTAAATGATGAAAATATGGTATTATTAATTATTTTTAATTTTTTGATGTTTCCCGCATTTCATTCAAATAAAACTGCCAGTTATAGATAGAAAATCAAATTGAACGGAACTTCGTTTGATATGATTTAATAAGAAATAAATAATACACACTATATATATTTTATTTTATTTCCTCATATAACACTATCTTAAAAATTATCAGCTGATCATCTATTATTTTTAAAAGTCCTCCTGGCGCTACTAATACTTATTGCTCGATCACTAAAGAAAATAAATTAAACTGAATATGAATAAAACGCCAATTTAGTTTGATAGAGCGATTAGTTAAATTTTTCCTAGAAAAGTATGTTAAAAATATTTTTTTAAAGATTCCTACGTTTAGATTAAAGAAATACATGCATCCTACTCTTCATTTGTTTACGTAATTAACTTATTAACTTTTCTGTGATAAAATAATGTGTTTTAATAAGAAATTAAAATATTTCAGGAACAAGTAAAATTTAGAATTATTCATAACGAGATTGCAGTAGTAAACTATTTATAGTGTACTGTTTTGATAATGTACTATTGATAGTGTTCTATTGATAGTGTACTATTGATAGTGTATTATTGACAGAGGGGACTATTGATAATGTTAATGTAAATTTAGCTTTAATAACCCAAATTTGGACATATAAATAAAAACAACTCTGTACTAGCTAAGATATCATTATTTAAATATGTAAAATATCGGCCTCTAATAACAATTAAACTAGATTAGATATAATACATACATATATTTTTTAATCAGCAAAAATAAAACAGACTAAATAGGAGGAAGTATTTTTAATATTAATATTATAAAATTGAAAAACTTTTTATGATAACAAAACAGAATATGTTTAGTTGTAGATGTAAATATTCATAAATATCTTTTAAAATTTTAATAAAAAATATAAACCAATTTCAAAGTTCTAATTAAAAAAAAATAAATAATAATAAACACTATATTTTATTATTTATTCATAATTTTTGAGTATATTTTAAATTATTAAATTAAAACTTTTTTGTTTTGGTTAAAAAAATATTTTGTTTATTATTATTTTTTATTTATTTATTATTATTTTTTTTCAAATGTAAACAAACACAATCTTTTCTATATCTTTTTAGTTTTACAATTTTTTTTTGTTTATTGTTGTATGTTGTGAATTGAAGTGAAAACAAACCAATTGTAATTAAATTATTGTTGTTTTTTTTTCAGTCCGCTTTCAAAATAGAAAAAAAATTTAACACTTTATTTATTTATTATTATTTTTATATTTCACAAAAAAAAAAAAATATCTGATATACAAATTTTTAAAAGAATATCTTATTTTCTCAAATATCTTTTTTTTCTTCACCACAATAGAAAATTACTTATAATTGATTTTGTAAACAAACTAATAAAAATATTTTTTTTTATTGTTATTTTTTAATTTTTTTTATATAAAATCTCCTTTCCGCAACGCAATCAAAACTATAATGCCCGCGCGATATTAAAAAAACTTTATTTTAGCCGGTAGATATCTTAATTTTGAGTTTTTTGTTGTTGTTTATCAACCATCAGCAATATTATATGAATAACGCGCGAAAGAGAATTAAAATAAAATATAAACAAGATAAGTTCAATGAACTTGCTTGAACCATAACAAATCATTTAAAAATTTCCTCAATTCGAGAATTTAAGAGTAATTTTCTTTTTCTTTTAATAAAATTTAATCAGATTTTTCTCTTATTTAGTTCTTTAATTTTAAAAAATGAAAATTTTATTTCTGTTTAGGCATTTAATTTTTATTTAGTATTTTTATACTTGTGATTTGTGATATTATTTATAAATTCACATTGCTCATTTTATGTAAGAGAAATTTTTTTTAGATATTTTGGAGTTACCATTAAGTTATTAAAAAAAAGCTGTTGATAATTGTACATTTATAGTGAAACTTTAGTTGAGAATTAGAATGATAAACCAGTGTCGGCGATAATTATCATATATTTCGATTTTTTGGTGCTGGTATCTAAAAAGTACTCTAGTTAAATTTGTTTCGACACACAAGAAGAACTACCTACGTAATTATAAATTATGCTTCCTGATTATTTTTTTTTAGTAGAATGAGTAGTAATTAAGTTTTCTTGTCAAATATTCACAAGAAATGTATTAAGAGTGAGAATGAGTGGACGAAAATGTTATGCTCACTGCGTAAGAATCTTTAAAACAAGCCAACTTTATCAGAGTTCTTTAAGTATCTCAGCTTGTGTAGATACTGATAATTTATTCAATGGCTGAAAGGCAACGTGTAACTGCAGTGATATTAAAGAGCAAATTTATTATAAAAACCATGAATGATAATTGTATAACATCTAAACATGTCAGTCGGATATTAAAGATTCAATTTCAATTGTAATAATTCTAATTTGCTACTAAATATATTGTGGACATATTGTGGATTTTTATGTTATGTATGTTTTTATGATATATATATGTTATCATTTGGCGAAAATGTTAGACGTGAAGATTTTTCTGCTGAATTGACCACAATGCTGTTTCTAACGTTCTTTAGGTTCAAAACGGCTGTTCATGAATGCTAAATGACTTGAACTCTGGATTTTTGGAGAGAGCAAGAAAGACGTTAAAAAAACACTTTTCGATTTTATTAGTCAATTTTATACTTAAAAGATTTAGAAACACTTTTGTTTATTGAATAAAAGAAGCTAAACGATGTTTTTATTTTAATCTCTCTATAATCTGAATGTCGATAGTAATTAATTACTCGCATTATCTTATTTATAATAGAATGCTTTAAATTATTTTTAATCCTAAGAATAATTCTTAGTAATTCCAATGTTTTAACTCGGAACAGGATATTGTCAGCAAGTTAGATCTTCATTTGAACAACTGAGCTAATTTTGACCTAAACACGAAATGCTGGGTTTGAAAAATTTGAATCGAAGTTCAAAATTCAGACAAGTCTCTATTATTCTAGTTCAAATTTTTTGGATAATTTAAAAGTGCTCTGCATCAAATCGATAGGATTAAATGATCATCTGTCAATCAAAATGTCGTAAGAAGCTACTTTTTATTTTCCTCAACCAAACCAATTTAATTTGCAAACTGCTATTAATAAATCATCTACCAACTGCGAATTTATTATGCAGTAGGTATATTAGCAGAATTTTTATGTTTTAGAAAACTTATGATCATTTTTGTTCGACATTTTTTTTGTATGTAGAAACTCTAATTATTATTGTAAAACTCACTTAAATATTTTATTTGAAAACAAATAAATAATTTTCCTTCAGTTTCAATTTTAAGGAAAATTTTTAAAAATCTTGGCAACTAAATAATTTTTTAATCAAAAATTTAATTAAATTAATTAAATTGTATGTACAAGCGTATAAGTATCTACAAATACATTTCTCTGAAGCCGAAAAAAATATTTTTCCTAAGAAGAAAGAGTGTAATGAACTAAAAAATTAATAAAATAAAAATTAATATTTTATTGTAATATTTTTTAAACTTGAAACCTTACCGTTGCACTTTTCACTTTGACAGTGAAAGTACATTTATGTATATGTAAATAAAAAATTTGTACTTTAATTTATTAGTTTATACGTACACAGATTGTAAAAAAATTTTGAAACTTTATATTTTGAACAAAAATTTGCTACATATAGTACAGAATAAAGATTGATCTCTTGTTTTATTCTTTTATTTTTTACTACTTTAACATTTTCAAACTTTTTTTCAAAAGATAAAACTTTTGTGGAACAAAAAATTATTTTATTTTATTTGTAAAAAATCCTTGTATTAGACTATTAGAGGAACCAAAAATTAAAGAATTATTTTCTTCTAAAACTTAACTTGCTCAACTTTTAGTTGAACCTGAAACAAGCCCAGGATAGTTGTGAAATTTTGAAATATTATGGGATGATACTATAGTGCACATAACGGTCATAACGATACTATTGTGCTTAGAATTTACAATCCAAGCTTTGTACAAATTAAACATAAAGAAAATTAAGTGCACATTAAATATATTTAAACGGAAAATTTTATTGGGTTTGCATATCTGTGCATTTCTACCTTGAATTATTTTCATTCATACAATATTTTCTTGAAATAAACGATTCTTTGTATTATTAAGCAGCATTATGTCAATGCTTTCTTATTATTTTTATGACGAAATTTTCATAAACTTAAAATGTTTCAATTTTCTCTAAAGCTGAATCAGATACATTAAAAATCACCAAAAGTATAACGCGGTCTAGAAATTGTACCATAATGAATTAGAATAATTACTAGTAATTATTAGTAGGTAGAGCATAGAAATAAGTATGTAGATATAAAAATAAATTGTTAAACAATACACTAAACTTTTTTAATTCAATCAATGCCCTAGCTGCTCTGTTGAATACATTTGCCTTTGCGCTTCTTTTGTAGGTTATCTACATTATATTTAAAAAAATGTATGTAATTTTTGCGAGTATCGTGCACTGATTTATACAAAATTTTTATAACAATTTTTTTGACAGAATATCTAACAGTTGACATAAAAAATTATAATTTTAATGATCATTTGTTTAATAAAGTCCACAATTACATTTTACTTAATCAACATTATTTGGAAATTATATTTTATATTGCTATCCAGAATTAAAGATGTTTATAGAAGTGGTGAGCTTTGATGCAATAATCGAAGCAGTTACAAAATCGTGGGAAGAACATTAATACTCAGTACATTTGTAAAACTTATAGTTGAATGGCATCTACCCTAGACTCCTAAAATTAATGGTCATTACAGGTAGCTTGACTTATAAATTAGATATTTATTTTTATATGTTGGTAATGAAAGCGAAATTTTCATTTTTTTCCTTTCTGTATGTAGGTATATATACTCATTTATTTATTTTTTTCTTTCTAAAGTGCAAAATAATAGTTATAACTTGAGTAGAAATAATTATGTTCTTTATGTTATATTAAAATTTTGTAGTATATAGATGACTTTTCCTTCCATGGTTCAAATTCAAATTGTAAAATGCTATTAACTATACAAAAATATATGAAACAACATTTTTAGATCAGGTAATTAAATATTTATTCTTGTGGTTTAATGTTTACAATAATTATTTTGTAATAATAATAATTAGGATAATAAAATTTTCACTTAATTTATTTACAATCATACATAATAATAACATTTTGATTAAATTTAATTGATTGTAGAATACACATAATATTTAAATTGATGATTTGTTACCTATTTTTATTTCTTTGATATTTAATTAAATGTAAATTAAAAAATAACATAAATTTAAAAAAACGAACTTAGCTTAAAAATAAATTATACATTGAAATAGTTTCACATTGGTTTTTTTTATATTAAATAATACAAAAAACTAAATTTAATATTTTCCGTGAAATGTTAAATTAAAATAATTATGTTAATTTCAACAATCATTTTAATTGAATTCCAACAGATATTAATAATTTTTAGCGAATATAGAGACATCTACAGAAAAAATAATGTAACTTAAAGCATTAGTGTTTAAAAATTTCAACAGAGGCGCTATCGTCAACAAAAATTATATTTTGGCGCCACGCCGATTGAAAATTGAAGAAACAAAAATTTTATTGATTTTATTTTAATTAAAATTAAAAAATAATAATTAGTAGTTATTGAAAAAAAATTCATGAAAACATAATAAATTTCAAATAGATCACTGAAACTTGTATTTGTAGGGAAATTAAAATACGATTTTAAAGTCATGAAATGTAACAATAATTTCTAGTTGGTTAATTTTTTTTTTTTGAAGATAAAGATAATCTACAAGTAATATAGACTGAATAGACAGGATATATCTTATCTTTGATACAACATTGATTATATGATTATCATAAATATTATTCGCTTCCATTTTTATTCTCATTTTTTAACAATTACCATTAGGTTGTTGACTTTGTTGTGTTTGAGACTGTGTTTCATAGCGTTGTCTAAGCGTCGATAAAGCACTTAATAGTCTATTATTAGCTGCATCGAGGGCTGCAATTTGTTGTCCTTGAGCTTCAATAACTCGTTGTTTATGTGTTAGTGCTAATGACATTTTAAGCTGTTCTCGTCTCAATTCTTCTTCCATTGAAATCAACCTTAAAAATATTATATATATATTAAAAATTTTGTTTGTCAGAGCGTATGAATATGATTTCTGTTGATTGAATAAATAAAAAACAACTAGTATAGCATAATATAAAAATAGTTTTAAATATTTACTTTGAAATAATCCCTCTCATATTTGTGTCCCCGTTTTCATTGTTTGGATGATTATTTTGAGTTGCTACCACATGTAATTGAAAAATATCATCTGAAGAGTCTCGTAGCTCCGCGGCATCTTGATCTAATTTGTGCCGCAAAGAGTCCAGAGATTGTTGTAGGCGTTGAATTTCTGATAACTCACTTGAACGATGTTGTTGTTGTTGAGCTCGCCTACGTTTTCCTTCGACATTATGACTTACACCTAAAAAATTAAATAGAGATTATAAATTAAAATACGAAATATAGTATTGTGTAATTACACAAACGTAATTTAAGATGGTTAAACTTATAAAAATATATTGTTGTGAAACAAATTACCTTCAGTATCAGTTGAACTGTCTGAAAGAGTTCGAGCTGAATCTAAACTTAATCTTCTTTGGTATCTTGGTTGTGCAACTACTACACTATCATTAACGACTGGTAGCCCAACACCATTAACTTGATTATTACTATTTCCATTGTGATAATGGTGATGTCCATTTGTGTACAATCCAGTATCTCTTGTATCGCGAACAGAACGCTCGGGAAAAATATGAATGGGTAAGTAATTATCGTGAATACTATAATCATCACGTTTGTACTGCATTAACGGATTTGTACGTGGCATATTTCGATTACCACTTCCACCACTACTGCTACTCCCACTTAGTGTTCTGTGAGCATCTATGTGACCGCTGGGCGAGTTCACAAGATGGTTATTGTAATTAACACTATTATAATTATCATTACTTAATCGTTCTTCGCTGCTTGATGGTGTTAACGATGATGATGTAGCTCTAATAGCTTTTTTATTTCCGTTATAGATATATTTTGTTGTAATAGTGTTAACTGGGAGAATATGCTGTGTTGATGATGAAGATGATGATGAAGCTGATGATGACTGTTGCAATTGGTATAGAGGATTTTTAAATGCTAATGGTGGTTGAATAATATTTTTACCGCTATTATTATTATTATTACTATTATTGTTGTTTGAATTTAGTCGGCGTTTACCAAATTCTATTTGCGGCTGATTGTGTGGATGTTCTTGTTTTTGCTGTTGCTGTTGTTGCTGCTGTTCTACCGGACTAGAAGATTGTGATGGAGGTGTATTAATGCTTTGGTAACCTGAACTGCAATGACCGATTGATATATTTGATCCCTTAGATGTTAAGTGTTCCTTTGGTTTTTCATTACAATGTTGGTCGCCGTATCTCAGTAAGTCATCGAATTCTTCCAACTTCATTGGCATATTACTATTTGGATTTTGATGCTGCTGTTGAATACTGCTAACGAGTAGTGGTGAATTCATAATTGGTGAATTGTGGTGTGCAGTTGCATCTGGTATACCTAAATTCGATTTACTTGGTGTCCGATCGAGACTCAATTGCGACCCAATACGCTGCTTAACTGAATTTTGACTTGATTTTAAAAGTGGTGTTGGACTTTTACGTACAAAGGCCGACGCTGGCTCCAAGCCAATTTGAATCAAATTACCACCAACTTCATCATAATTACCATTATTTCGAGGTAAAGTATTTGAACGAACAACATTCGAGGACTCTGTGTTATTCAAATTACCATTACTCGGAAAATAATGATAATTTGAGTTGCTGCGATTGTACAATGGATTAATTCGTTCTTGAGTATTTATTATAGGTTGAACATGATGTTGAATCGAAGTTGGTATAAAAATACCATTTTGAGACGAAGCTATTGATGACTGTGATTGAGAGTGCTGTAACTGTGTTTGTTGTAAATGCTGATAATTATTAGAATATTGTGAACCATTGATACTGCTTTGGCTGTTAGATGATTGACGAAGTAAAGGTGAAACTGTCGGATCATTGTAACGAAAAATATTTTTTTCTAGGGAGCTAGGAGTAAGAACACCACGCATAATACCACGTTCTGCTGGCACTAAACGTGTTGTCGGCGCTTGGGAAGGTGGATTTTGGTTTTCTTGGTTCATTTCTAAGTAACTATTTGTTTCTTTTGCTTTGGTAATTTCATCAAGAATTGATTGTAATGGGTGTAAATCTCGTTGCTGAGCTTCAGGCAATTTGCTTAAACTTTCCAGCAAAAGTTGATAAAGAATTGAAAGCTGCTTTCCCTGATCTATATAGCCAGACCAATCTAGAATGGTTTCCGGAGGTGGATGTTCTGGTCTAGTAGAAATCAGTTTTAGAAATTCTTTCATTTTTGGAGCTTCCAATTCTAGAAAATCATTCAAAAACTCCATAAAATTTTCTTTCCCCTGAAAACGAGTAAAATTTGCTAAAGTTTGCAATGTTTTAGCAACAAGAGTAAGATTCCTGGTTGCCCGAGATGACGGTAATTCATTTGTAATATTAAATAAACTCGGAGATAATATTGCTGGGCATAAAAATCTTAAAAATATTGAAGCTGAAATCAAATTGTCTGCCATATCTTCTCGATCCAATTGTTCAAGTCGTTCTCTAAATGTTGCAAAACAGTCACGCAATTGTGTTGGGAAAAGCTTATGGGATTCAAAAATACTGGTCCAAGCACTTTTAACTGCATTTCGTAGAGCTTGTTGTTGTCTTGTTAAAGATCCAGATGCCTTTAATGGATCCACCTCACAATCTCTATCTGATTGAATTATTTCATTTATTGGAATCGAAAGTGTTTCTTGTAAATATTGTTCTCCAGTCAGTTTTAGAAAAGCCTCCATACTTTTGGTAGCTAATGAATTTCCACGAAAAGTCAGACGCTGATCACCAACCCTTAGTAAATCTAATGCTACGACATCAGTTAAAAATTGACCTGCCAAACCTTGGGCATGCATTAACAACACTAATGCTTGTCCAATATCTTCTTTGGCTTTAACACCAATTACTGGTTCAAGAATTTCACAAATTTTTTTATAATTTTCTTTTAAATACTGCAAAAATTCATCATACACCGGTAGTGGCAAAATATCAATACTTTGGAATCGGCATTTTATTCTCAGTGTTGGAATAACTTCTTTTGATGAATTTCTTCCAATGCTGTCATGCTTCTCACTCAAAATGGGATACCAATCTTCACTAAACAATCGTGATGTGACATCATGAATTGGGATTTTAACTGAACCAATAAAAACGTGTTTATCACGCTTCTTTTTCTTTTCAATTTCACGATAAACATGTACGGTAATTACATTTATATCTGGGATATCAGGGAAATCAAAATATTCACCCCAAAATAATAGATCAGTTTGAAGTTTAACACTAGTTCTACCATACAATGTCTTATCCAAATTAATTTCACAAAAATATTTCTTTTTTGATGGTAGATTTTTGGCTTCATATATCCACATTTTGAGTGAATTATCTGTTCTTCTGGTATGTTCTGCATTTGGTGCAATTGATTTTCTTAAGCTATAGATCCAAAGATCACGTTCTTGTCTCGAGCCACAGCTGTAATAACGTTCACCTCTAGGTCCACCACGAACCTGAAAGCAATGTCTACGCCCCAACACCGACTGGTGGACAGGAGCTACACCAACTGCTCCAGTACTTGATAAATCTAAAATTATATTTAATGTTAGTGAAATTTAAATTAAAATTAAAGTTATAAAATTAAGTGTTAAAAATTTTGAATTAACAAACATGTACATATGATATGCTTAATTATGTATATCTGTAGTGTATTTAGATTTATACAAAAAAAAACTAAATTAAATTTTAAGCATTTTCCATGCAGATGTATGTTATTTCAACATTTCCGATAGACCTACCAATTGTTGACATTACAGCATGACTCGATAAAAGACTTTCATGTGATCGTGATCCACGTAAGCCACCTGGACCTCTTTTGGCTCGTTCTAATTTTGTAACTGATTTTGTGCGTTTCAATGGATTTGATCTGAAAGTAATAAATTGTAATTAAAATATAGATAATATAAATAAAAACTTGTATTTCACCTTTTTGAGAAGAAATTTGTAAATCTTGAGGTCGTATTGTGACTTTCGGACTGTTGTTGTTTCTGGCCCAATACTGGGGTAGCTGGTGCCGAACCACGACGACATGCCTTTTCATACGAGGTATCTGTAAGAAATTAAAAATAAAATTATAATTAAATTTTTGGATTTATTTTTCGTGAGAGTAAACATCGTACAATATTTGTATATGCACTTAGCTAATAAACCTTAACCAGAGTTATTAACAACATATAAATCTAATAAATTTCCAACTTGGAACTAAATTATGTAAAATTTTTTTTTTTTTTTAAGATATTCAATTTAGTCCAAAATTTCGAATACGAAAAGCCGCTGTAAAAGCTCTTTAAAAATTTCATTTAATTGTCATATTTTAGACCAGAGCTAAATTTCTCTTCTAAGAGTATCAGAATTATACCAAAAAGGCAAGAAATCATTGCCTGACGATTAAAGGTGCTGAACATATTAAGTAGGTTTTAAATGTTTACAAAAAAAAATTATTAAATAATAATTACATGATAAATTTAATGTGGGCAATTTAACACCACAAAATGAAAACTTTTTTTTAAAAAACATATTTTTGTTTTGCCTGCAATTTATTTTCGTGTCTTTATTGAATTAAAAAGCACTTTTTTTGTAATGCGGTTTTCTTATTTTCTATTTGAATAAAATTATAAAATATTTGATTATTAGGTGTAGGTACTTGACTATTATTAGTTTAATAAGTTTTTATATTATTTATTTAGGTACATATGTATGAAGGTAGTTATGGTTTTTATTTTAATTAACAAAAATGCAAAGATTTCTTTCAAAAATTCATTAATCGAGAAGTTTTTTATAACCAACCAAATTGCAATTTGGTTTTTTTAAATGGTTTTTATTTTATTTTTAGGTTTTGGTAAAAGCTTTCTGTTTGTCTATTTTAACTGCAATAAAATTTAGTTTCAAATAAATTAAGTTTTTAGCATAAACTGCAATAAATTTAGTTTCAAATAAATTAAGTTTTTTTTTTTATTATTTTAAGCTATTTTAAGTATTTTGACATAAAAATAAGTTTTTCAAAACTTTTGTAAATATTTTTTTTTAATTTTTTTATTCTTCGTGATTTTTTATTAAATTATTTTCCAATTCATATGAAATGAAGTTCTCTACTTCTAACGTTGTTGGTCTGTTTCTGTTTCTGTTTATTATATTAAGAAAAAAATCATGTTTAAACAGGAATTTTTTTTTTTTTTTTCAAAAAAAAATCTGTATGTTGAAATTCTGTATGCCTAAATTCTGTGTATTAAAAATTCTGTTTTTGACAATTAAATATGTGTTTTGTATTTCTGTGCAAAAAATTTTTAAAATACAGAATTTTTAAAATACAGAATTTTTAAAATACAGAAATTTTAAAATGCAGAATTTTTGAAATACAGAATTCTGGCATAAACAATTTTTAAAATGCAGAATTTTTAAAATACAGAATTTTATAATTAAGAATTTAGCATAAAAAATTTTTAAAAAACAGAATCTGCATGTTTAATTTCTGTATATTCAAAATTCTGCAAAACACACAGACTTTTTAAAATACAGAATTTTGAAAATACAAAATTTTAAAAAGCAGAATTTCGACCCAACTGATAACACTATTTTTCTTTTTTTTGTTGAAAATTTAAATTTTTTTTAGAATTTATCTTTGTTTTGAAAATCCGGCCGGACAGTTTTCTCTTTCCGGCGATAAACATTCAATTTAATTAAAAGTTTTCTTTCAAAATACTTTTATGAAAATATTACAATATTCTTTTACGAGTTTATTATAAAAAATTAGAAATGAAAATGACTAACAAAATATTTTTTTATTAAACATAAATTCTGATTTCTAATTTGGTTATTTTTTTTTTTTTGTTTTGTCAATGCAGTCAAAATTCTTGAACTTGCAACAGTGTTTTCTAACGACAAAATATATATAATGTAGACATAAGTACAATTTGTTAAATGTATTTTTTATTTTATTATTTTTATTTATGAAATTCTGTTTTGTCTGCGACAATTTTTTTTGTGTTGTTAGCTATAAAAAATTTGTTCAAATTTTTATATGTATTATTATTATTATTATTATTATTTCTTTTTCACAACGAGCGAGGTTAAAAACAGAAAATTACTTATATTGTCAATTGCACATTATTACAAAAATTGAAATTTTAATTACTGAAAATGAATCAAAAAAAAAAAAACTGCACAAAAGATAAAATTTATAAATTTGTATTAACATTTTTTATGTTGTCATAAAACAATAATTTCTTGTCTGGAACAAAATTTAACCTTACGAATGATTAAATTCTATCAAAGAATTTATAAAATTTAAGCAATAGGAAAACTACTAAGAACTAAAACTATGTAGCAACATAAGTACATTAGTTTTCTTTCTCAACAGATAAAAATAACATAACAAGGGAATGTATGTACTGATAATGCTACAATGCTACACAGTTATCGAACATGCATTTGCTGATAAATTATTTGTTGAAATATTTTGTTCATATGATCTTTGATTCAATCTATTTCTACTACTATCAGAGATGATAGTATGGGAAGTCGCATTGGATACGAAATTTTTTTCGATTTTATATGAACATCCACCAAAAATGTCAAATACTTATGACAATGTTGTTGTACGTCCATTTTTTCACACAAAATTTAAAACTATTTAGTCTGCAATGCATATAAATTTAATGCAAATATTTTTGTTAGGACAACAAACTGATTTTTGACCATTTTTCATTAATTATCACAAAAAAATAACAATGAAAAGTGTCTCCAATGACACGGAAAAATTTTATTTTCTAAGTACTTAATTCTAAGCTTAAATAGTACTGAGAAAAAATAAAGCTTTAGAAAATTGCTGAAATGTTTCAACTGAGAATTTGTTTGAAAATAATAATATTAATAAAAAAAATAGGGCAGAGGTAGATTTGGAAATTTAATATTCTTAATTTTTTTTTTTACAAAACTATTTATTTTTTATTTTTTGTAATAAATAATGAAAAGATACTTATGTATGTAAAATGTAATGGTTTTAAGTTGAACGACTTTAAATTGAAATTACAAAATCGATTGATTAGTTCAATGATTTTTTTTTTATAATAAATCTTTCTTTACCAATATGAAATATGAAAAAAAAAAATTATAATTTTTTCATTCTTGAATTACGGGAAACCGAAATTTGTGTGAATACTTAATCTGATTTTCATATACTTATTATCTACATATTTTTATACCTGCAAATAAGATAAATACTATTATGGGTACATTTAAAAGTTACAAAACTTTTTGAATTACAAAAAATGTTATGAAAATTTTCTTTATTTTCTATAAAACAAATTTATTTAATTTTAACTTGAGAACTACGTGTTTATTAATAAATACTAAGCTGCAAATAAGAGCATGATTTCGACATTACTCTATGTGCTTTTTTTTTTTAATATTTCCTAATTTTCTAAAAAGATAAAAATTTAATAATAAAGTTCTAAAGAAAATTATTATGGTTTTGTTATTAAAACAATATACTTAATTAAAAATTATCAAATTGTATGAAATATTGTTGCTGATGTGTCTGCTGGACACATTTTAAGTCAAAATCGATATATCGTAAGAAAATTCCTTCAAACACTTCTAAGTTCAAAAATACTCATCGATCTACATACACTTCATTTCATAATCTAAACAAAAATTCTTGTAAATAATGTAGGCAGGTACATGCATGTACCAGTACCTACCTATACTTATTTATAAATATAATTTTTTTTATATAAAATGTAGAATAAATTTTGTTATGAAAATCATGAATGGAACATATAACATTATTTTCAATGAATAAATATTAAATTTTTTTACGTCTGTTTATTTATTTTTATTTTTACAAGAATTCTAAATATAATTTTCCGGAAATCCGTCATACCAAAATACATGTACTACTACTGCCATAAATAAGATACCTTATTTGTGCACATTAACAAAAATTATGTAAGTCCACATTCTTAAAAAGAAATTATTACAAACTTGAAACGCATTATATTATTTATACCACATTGATTAATATTGAATTTTTCCACCGCACCGCCTAAGAAGTCTTTTTGTAAACAACTAGGTATGTATTTATTCTGTTTATTTTTTTTTTTACTTTAATTATGTTTATTTTACTTATTATTAATTTAAATTATTATTACTTGATTTTTTCGCATTCAAATATGTACATAAAATTAAATTGTTAAACAATTTTTGTTTTGTGATTTCTGCAAAATAAACTTTTTTTTTACATTTTGTTAGTGATAGAAAATTCCTTAAATTCGTAATAAAGAAACTTTAAACTTTAAAAAATTCGACATAAATTTTAAAATGCATCGTTGAAAGTGATCTTATAATTCAAGGCCCTTTGAATACAAACAAATCTTCATAATGTAAATTATGTGTAAAAAACATTACTTAACTAATTCCTAAATCTGTTAAGGTAAATAAAACAAAGCCAGTGATTTTTTGCAAAAATATTTAAAAGAATTTGTATTAAAGAAATTAAAATACATGACAGCTCTGTTTTAATATGACATACTTTCCTTACTTACAAATCGATCGTTTACCAAAATATTTGGTAAAATTACAGGTATGAGACGATTCTTATGTGTACAACACACTCGTTTATGTAGAAGAACTGAGTAAACTTCCTTCATACTGAAAAATACTAAGTATGTTATTATATTCGAATAATGGATGAATGGATGGTAATAATGTCTTCTAGATTGTTATTTCCGATTCTGATATACGGTATAATTTTTCTTCATGTGGCACACTCATTTCCTTTAAATCTAATTAACAGATTTTCTTAATATGCAAACCTAATATTTATCTTTTACATAATAATAATACAAGAAAAGAAATTACGTTTAATTTTTTTTTCGCGAAAATTATTATGTGGCGCATTTAAGTGAATTTGTTTAAAAATAAATTTCTTCAGAAAAAGTTTATTTAAATGATATAAAAAAACTAGAGCAGTTTTGTGTTCAAAATTATTTTGTATAGTTAAAGATCATTAAGAGCCCTCCATGTGAAATTCTGTTTTCTACTTCTGTTTTCTATTTTTGCAGTTTTTTTTTGTTTTATTTTACAGAAAATAAACGGCCGTGAAAAATGCGACAAAAATTGTACGAAAAACACCTCTACCAGAAAATCACAAAACTATATTTGAATTTTATTTCTGTGCAGAAACTGTAATTTATCAAAAAAATTAAAAAATTCTTAGAAAAAAATGAAATTAATTAAAAATTGTTTAGGAAATTAAAGAAATTCAAAATTTCACGTCACCAGCCCTGGAGAGTGGTATTTTAGCTTTATTTCTGCGTCTGAGATTTTTTATTATCTTTTTCCGTTACTTCAGAATCCAAGCAAATATGTTCAAGTTTTTTAAAGGCTAATTTGGGCCAAAAAACTCAAAATTTAAAAAATCCGCTTCACCTACCCTGGAGCTAGTTATATACTCTCTAACATATCAAAAAATCACTTCAGTCTAGATTGTAGTAACCCTACAATCAAAGTCAAACTAAGACCAATTTTTTGCAATTTTTCACATTGAGGGCTCTTAAGGAATTTTTTCTCATTACAATAAAATTTTTCATTTAATTAAAATTCCATGAAAAATTGAATATCATTTTAGTTAGGATTTAAGTGTTAGACGCACTGAATTTTGTTTATTAAATTATTCTCGTTCGAGTTCTATGTACAAAGTATTATAATTTCTTTAATTCGGTCTGTGAATTATATGAAATGATCAAAAAATTAATATTTTTTACGAAGAATTATGATGGTTGCGTAGAAGATATCTATTTTCCTTAAAAACTATCCAAAATGTCCGCATTATTTTATATTATTCTAATCACGTATAAATTAAAATTATATAAATATTGTTTGCATAGAATGTTATTGACCCTAATCATAAAATAAATACATACTATTATATGATTATTTTTTTTTTATTTTAGTGTCACACTATATAAATTGTATACATATGAGAATTTAATTAATTTTATTTATGCAATAGATGAAAAAAAATCAATTTTCTTTAACTAATTTGGAGAATACAGATAATTATGTATAGAATGGCCGTAAAATTAAAATTAAAAATTAAAATATTTTCTATTAAAGTATAATTTTATTAATTCAAACTTCATAGTGATATAATTTAGATTCAGCTGAAAAATTGCAACACTCATGAGTAATAATTGTAATTCTGAAATCAAATATTATTATTTTTTTTTAAGTTAAAAACTTAAATCTGTGTCATATGTTTATTGGATTTATGAATTATAGTTGAATTGAAGTTACTTAAATATATTAAGTTTCGTTTCCGCTTGTATTACAATTTAATATTATTCAATTCGACAATTAAGAGAAAAATTAATTTCGAATTAAACAAACTGCCCCGTACAGCATATTTGCATTGCATATGCATAATATAATAATTAATAGTAATAACACGAGATTTATTTCACAATTAAAGGTTTACAATTTCAACTAATTGTGCAATAAAATAAAAATTCATCAAATTTGAAACGTAAATTTGAGCTACGAATTTCTTATCTTATCAGCAGAAATAATTTTAAGGCAAAATAAATTATTTTTATGTAAATAAATTTTGCAAATTCGTATTAAATTCAATAAATTAGTTTTTATAAGTTTTATTGAATTTTAAATTGAATTTTTCAAGTTATTGTGCATTTATAACGTGCCAAAATGAATTATTAATTGTTTTTTTTTCGAACAAATTCTGTGTAATGAGTGTGTTAGCAGTTTAAGTCTAGTTCTAGTGTTTAAAGTCAGATATAAAATTTATGGTTAGCGAAAAAATAAAAACATATTTTGAATTTAAAGACAGACTTTCTTTTGATTATTGGTCATCGTCTAATAAATTATTTTTTCTTCGAACATTAATCCTCTGCTAACGTCACGATTGAATAATAAAAATTGTTTTTTGCGAATAATATAATAATTATTATTATTTTTTTAACATAAAATAAATTAAGAAAAAAAAATTTATTTTATACTTCGAATACCTGTTTACTTTAGATAAGATTAATATTCGTATTTTTAAATTAATTTTTTTTTTTGTTGTTTCTGGTTAATATTTGACATTGAAACTGAAATTCATATTTATTAGTCATCATCCTACTATAAACATTATAGATATAAAAAAAAGATATATAAATATAAATCAATGGTCTTTTATGATGAGGAAAATTATTATTAAAAATTCAATTATTAAAATTTTTTAAAGAAAAACACTAAAACAAAAGTAAATAAAAACAATGATTCAGATTTTTAATGAAATTCTATTTTAAAAATGTATATAAAATAAATTTGTTATTAGTTTTCATTGAGAGAAGAAATACATTATTGTAAAAAGTAAACGTCATTTCTCTTATTGTCATATTAAAGTTTTGTTTTCATTTCATCATCGCAGGGTCGCAACATTTTTTTTTTTTTTGCGGAAATTCCATTGCATTTTTTTAAAATTAATATTGTTTCTGGATTAGTATGTTATGTATGTAATTTATATTTTATTTTATTAAAAATAATTTATTTGACTATACTAATGTACGTAACATTTTAAAATTGCAACACAACCAGTCATAATTATGCCAAAATATATTTTTAATAAATTTTTTCTTTCTAAAATTTACAATTTATTTTGCAATCCGTGTATGGAATGATTTTGAATTTTTATAACAAGTTAACCTTCAAAGAAATTCTCGTTAATGTTTCAACTTTTTAATAATAAGTTCTTCTGTTATTATTAATATTATACAATCTTTACCAAAAATCAAAAGAAATAGTTAATTTACGACATAATGTATTATATATAACCCAAACTTTATAACTATTACGATGATGATTAATCAAAACACGTTTTCATTTCTAAAGATTATATTTTTTATTATTTTTCTATAATATTGGGTTTCCATTAAATATATAATCACAATAGAAGTCTAATAAGATTTAAGTGAGAAATCTTGTTAAAATTAAATTAGTTTTTCAATTTAAGTTAATTGTGTGTTCAAAACTTTATTTTGATAGAGTCATCCAGTGCCGGATAGCCCATACGGACACTTTGGGCAGTTGTACTTTGAATTTACTTTGAAGAGCATTTCTTTCGGTTCTTGTGTTTTTTTTTATATGGCGAAAGAGAGCTGAAAGAAAGTCGTCTTTCGAAAGAACCGATATTAATACTGCCAGTGCAGAAACGCTATAACACATTTTATGTCAATGGATTTGCGGTTAATCCATCTAGCATCAAATTTTGATTTTCAAATTCATTTCAAAAAAATTTATTCGAAATTATTGGTTTATATTTGCTTAACGGGCTTTAATTATTAATTTTATATAGCAAGTCAAAGCAACTAATGTTTTTTAATCAGTATATTTACATTTAATTTTTTAAAAAAAGGCCCTTTTAGAATCTTTTGCCCAAGGGCCCAGTGAATACTCTATCCGGCACTGGAGTCATCTATCGAAAAAAAAAAAATTATCCCATAGTGTTGACTCGAGAAAATGATTAAAATTCCGTAGTCAATTTAGATTTTCCGACTGTATAAAATTTGTAGGACATTTGTTTTTAGTGAAAATTTGACAAAAAATCAATAAATAATTGCAAACAAAAATCAAATATTACATTTTAATTGGAAAATAAAATTATTATTGTGGGAATAAAAACTTTAATTCATTTGACTACAGAAATATTTTTATAAGCTATTAACTTATATATTCTTAGTTTTAATTTAATACTGGTTTTGAATTATTTTCAATTATTTGTTACATAATGTATGTTCATTAGTTTATTGGTTGGAAAATCAATCAAAGTATTTTCCTCGTCGCGTCGTTAACTTTAGATTGTGATTAAAAATTTATATATAATGTATAATAAATTTTGTTCTGACGCTGGTGCAGTCTGCGGATTATATGTATTCAATGTTACATTAAATTTATTTTAACAATAAATATAAAAAAAAAATTAAACGCTTTTAAACTATGAAACCTGATATTAAAATTATATCTGAATTATATATATATTCTGTATATTATATTAATTTGGTGAAAAGAAAAGTGTCCCCATCAACATAATACCCTGCATATACCATTTATGTATATCTATACTATTTTTAACTATTAGGCGACATAATAAAATTGAAATTCTTTTTTATTTTTGTATAGAATCTTAAGAAAAAAAAAACATTAAATATTTTTCTTGTCTTTTATTTTCTGGAATTTTTATTTATTTTTATTATAGTTTTTTCTTTATATAATTTGACGTATGTTTCGCTACTTGGCACTACATAATTTTTATTAGGGATCCATATACAACATAATATGCCCAAGTATGTACTGTACACACAAAAAAGTGAAAAAAAAAAACAATGTTGAATTTTAATGGAACAGAGAATAGGTATCCTCCCAATAAATTCATATTAAAAGTTAATATTTATCTGATGCCATTGTCGCCACTAATACTTTTATTTTATTTTTTCTTTGCTTGACCATAAAGAAAACTAACGAAATAAAGGAAAATAAAAATACATATTAATTTAAAAAAAAAAATTTAAAAAAAAAAAAAATAAATAAAAGACCAGAAGCAATCTAAATTGATGGTGGATTGAATTTTAATCCATTTTTAACCATAAAATACCCTGTAGTTATTTTTTCATGTTTTTTAAATTTTATTTTTTAACTTTAATATTATATACATATATTTTACAACTAGTTTATATATTTATAATGTGGTATTTTAACATTTTAAATAAAATTAAATCCGATTAAAAATTTGATTATTGATATTGTATTAAACAGGAAGTTATAATATTTTTTTATTTTTATTATTAAATTAAGGTACCTATCTTTTGGACTTCAGGGGATTAAAAATTCTTCAATTAAATATTGAAATGTAAAAGAGCCGAATTGAACATCGTCTTCTCTTTTATAAGTAAAATCAGATTATACTCTAATTATGGACTAATATGGAAACGATATGAAAGTCAACTGCTTACATCTATTTTACTACTACAATAAATTCTCATCCTCAAGGACCTAATCAATATAACTAAAGACAAATATAACGTGTCTGTGAAATAACATAAAATTGCTATAAAATTGTACAAATCAATTTGCTTAAATTGTACAAATTGAGAAAATAATTTTAAAGCACTACTAAAGGCACTGCATCAAGCAAGGAGAAACTAATGAACTTAAATGGACGCATGCCATGTTAATTTAATGAATTTATGCATTTTATTATACAAGAAATTATAAAATTAAAATATATATTTTTATATATAAAAATAAAAATGTCTCGCAATTAAATTTGAAATCAAAGCATTTTTCGCATTTCAAAGACATTTCTTTTGCTAAAATAAAAATTAAATAAATAAAATTCATTCGTGTAGGTCAGTTACAAAATAAATAAAATTTAATTTTTATTTCAATTGTGTTGTAAATTCCGTCTTAATAAGTAAAAGAAAAATAATTGACGAGGACACTCGAATATTTCGATGTTATGAAATATTCGAGTTTCATATTAATTTTACTTGAAATTTACAACCTAAAATTAAGTTCCAAATGCATAATAGATAATTGTTTTTCAACAGAAACTCATTAAAATTTTGAATTCCATACTTTTCTATATGAATTTTGTAGAAAAATTCTGCTTAATTTATCAAAAGTTAAAAATCATTCTTTTCAAACTATCAAATTTTTCAAAAAAATAGGACATAATATTGATGAACATTTATATTATATTACAATGGCATTTAAATTAAAATTAATTTTTATACACAAATATAAATACAATGTAACATACGTACATTATATGTTCTTGTACACACATATCTACTTACAAACTTATATAAATTTTTATTCATAAAAGATTTTTTTATTTTTGTCTGGCAAAGTTATGTGATATTTTCCAACCAGATATTTTAATTCTTTTTTTTTTTATTTTTTTGTTCAGGGAAAATTTATAAAAGCATTGAATTAAAAACAAAAACAAAAAAAAAATTGCAAAAAGTCAACAGTTTACTGAATATCTGGTGCAAAAAATAATAATACAAAAAAAAAAAAATTAAATAAAATTCAGGCAAGTGCTTGCTGGCATATACGCGAAAAAAAAAGCGCAACTCGTGAAACCAGAATGTAAACAACCAGATTTTTTATTTGTTATTATTATTATTATTAGATTTTATGTATATGAGAAAGACAACGAAAAACTGGTTTCAATCAGTAGTGATATTTTGCATAAATAAACAAAAAAAAAAATATATTGTTTTTTTTCTGGTAGGTACTTAATATAAATTTCAACAAAACAAAAATCTAAAATCAAACTTTAATTTATTGTTGTCAATAAAAGAAATATCATTTTAAATTAAATTTATTGTAAATATTAAAAAAAAAAAAATAGATAAATTATGAACGTGAAATTATTTTTACTAAGAAAATAAAAAATATTGCGTATAATTGAAAATTGGTATAATTGAATGTAAATTCATTATAAATTTACGTTTAAGATAGTATGAAAAAGTAAATTCTAAACTTCTAAAAACTATTTTAAGCAAAACATTGTAATTTTCAGAAATTCAAATTCTTCAAAGAGATATCTATAGAATCATAAAAATATCTGAAATCATAGGGTAAAACCTTTGACGATATGAAAGATCTACCCAAATGAAAACTTTATTTATTCTTTTTAATCGGATTCAAAAATCTAAATAAGAATTATTATAAATTTAGGAATTAATGAATTAAAAATAAAAAAAAATGACAGTAATTTTATTTTAATCATACTCTCTCTAGCTACCGTTTTATTGAGATTTTTCAAATATTTATGAATTTAGAAATATTTCCATATAAATTTCTTTTCAAACTATAATGTTAATAAATTGATAAAAATCTTCCCACCCGCCGACCGGTTTCATCTATTTTTCTTGTATTAAGGCAAAAGTAATTATGTTTTTTTTTTCTCATCATAAATAAAAAAATTAAAAATTTTTAATTTTCCATTTCAAGATAAAAACTTATAACATCGTCAAAATTTCTAACACAATATTTTATTAAGATTTCTTTTTCACATATTTATAATATATGTTTTGGTTTAATATAGAAATTTTATATAGATTTTTGTAATAAATTTTATTATTAGTAATTTTTTTTTATTATTTTGAATTCCATATTAGCCGTCTTATTTTAACAAAATTTATTATATTTTTATATCAAAAAAATTTTCATTTCTTTTTTTATACTCGAAATTCCATATTAATTTTAAAAAAGAAAGTAAATTAATTTTATAATAACGTTTGAAATTTTTTAACACACCGAGCTTGGCATAACTTTGTTAATTGTTAAAGACTGTATAGAAGAGAATGACTTTACCGAAACTAATTTTTATATTTAAAAATATAGAAAATAATATACTTGGATTAATTTAAAAGAATGTTGCAAGAGTAATTGAAATTATTTTAAGAAAATTTACAGATCAAGCCAAGCGTAATTAAGAGTTCTTCTATCTCTATACTGAATTTTGTATTTAATTTTATATTGTAAATTTAAATGTTCATCAACATAGTATTTCTTTTTTTTTTCGAGTCAAACATTTTTTTTGACCCATGGGTATTTTAAAAATTTTTCTATCTTTATGTATTTACGTTGTACATTTATGTATTAAAGATGTTTTATAATAATGTCCATAGAAAATATTTGAAGTGATTTATGTGTAGTGTCACTTTTTTTTTTTATTAAAAATCTCTCAGGCTATCCTTTCTCAGATTATACAGAGGATTATATAGTTATGTAGCTACGGTGATTTATGAACTTAAATTTTTTTTTTTTTTAATTTTATTGTGGAATATTGATTACACCTGCTTTTGATGATTAAGCTACCGTAATAATAAATACTATGGGATTGAATAATATTTTTTTATGTATGACATTTAAAATAGTTTAGAGTTCAAATAAACTTTGTTTACCTCTTGCTTCAAATGATAGAAATATTTAAGTTTAGAAAATAATTAATATACAACTTAATTTGGGAGTTTTCGAAATTAAAAATTTTTGGACAAAAATTAGAATTATACAGAAAAAAATTAATACTATAATCGAGATTGTGATAATTTTTTTTTTAATTTAAGATTAACATCTTATCATGCACACATGTAGCTATTAAGTACATAAATGGGACTTAATTTGTTCGCTACTTTAATTTAAAATTGAAAAATGCAAAAAAAACACTTGTGTTAAGCTGTAATAGAACTCATCAAACTTCTTAATTCTTAAATTTTCATATTTTCGATAATTTTATTGCATTTTTTTTTTCATTACTAAATTCACTAACAGCAACTTTTTTTTTTTCTAATATCTATGGAATAATAGTAAAACCATTGTTCCCATATGATAAGGCTGTAAGATGAAAGGAAATTATAAAATACAAAAATAAAATAAAGAAAATTATCAAACTTCTGGAACAAAATGCCATTAAATATCTAAAAAAAAAAAAAAAAAAAAAAATCCTAATCATATAACATAATAGAAGGAAAGATTATGGACCGAATGTTATGTTTAATTATGTTTAACACAATGTTGAACAACTATAAAAAAAAAATTCATTCTAATCTCTAAAAAAAAGATCTTTTCTACAATTCAAATATTTCGGTAAAACTAATATATAGTTTTTAGCTGATTAATTTTTTTATTTCTTATAAAAATATACACAACTGCCTTAAGTACCATCAACATTGTAATAAAATATTAAAAAAAAAAATAAAATTAATTTTTGTCCATTTCTTTGTTATTATATTAACATGAAATATTTCTTCAAAATTAATTTGTTGCATTAACGTTATTAAATCTTAGGGTTTAAAGATATGTTTTATATATAAAATACAAAGTTTTCAAGCATTTCTGTCTTTGAACTACATATGCTAAAATTATATATTATTATTTTGGATTTGTAATTAGCAGAGCAATTTGAATAATTTAATATTTTAAAATTAAATACATATTTTAAGTATCATATTTTCTCAATCTACATAAAGAGAAAAATTATATTTTGCCCTTGAAACATTAATTATTATTAAGCTAATAGAGCATCGTCCACCAACAAACTTCTTCTATATTTATGTTTATTTATTTTGAATCCTGAATAAATATTAAGTGGAATTTAAATAAAATAAACACTATAGTGTCAATATTATGCTAAAGTATTCACTTTTTAAGTAAACATTTTGTAAAATAAAATCCATTAAACTACATAAAACGGAATAAAAAAAAAACTTGTTCTTTTTATATATTTTTTTTTCTATAAGATTAATATTTTTTTTTTAATCATGTTCTTTTAAATATGTGTGGGTTATTTTTTGGAACTGCATTCCAATAAAATTGGTTATTCATCTTGTTTAAGATTCTCTTTCATAAAAAAAAAACTAAAAATATTATTTCATCTTGAAACTTCATAAAGATTACTTTAAATAAAAAAAAACCTGCATTCCATAATTGAAGTTAGCTGTAGCTGTGCATATTTTATCTTAAGTGGATTTGAATATTTCAAATAATTTAATAAATTTAAAAACTATAATAATTTTAAATTTTATTTAGATATATTCCTTTTATATGCATAAAAAGGTTAAATTTGACGCAAGTATCTCTTGACTTTGGAGAAATTCTCGTAAATTATTTTTATAGCTATATTATTATAGGCTTGAAAAAGTTTAAAAATAAAAATAAGATTTTATTTTTGTTATTATTTTTGAACTCAAATGTAATCATCACAATTTTTAACTTCCAAACGAGCTTTAAAGCTTCACATAATCATTAACAATGTCCTGAATATTGGACGTAAGTCGCAATAATTGTTGTCAATATGAAGTCACTTAGTTCTGTACTTAAGTTCGTTACGTAAAACACATTCCTAAACGTTTAAAGTTTGGTTGTATAAAAATACTTAATGTAAAAATATTAAAAATCTTTCATTACCAAAAAAGAGTCATTCTACTATTCGAATATTCAAAGGAAGGATGAAAAATCATAAGTTTTAAACCTAACATTAAAGGTATATATTTCAATACGGAAAAGAGCCTTATTGTACTAAATTCACAATATACTATCCGTAATTTTTTTTCAATAATAAGTAAATAAATATTTATTTTTTTAACAGATAACACTTCTATTTTTTGTTATCTGGTTAACTGCCCCTTTTTTTATTTTAAAAGTATCTTAATAAAAATAAAAGATTATACAATATACAATTATACATGCACAAATAATATTATTGAAACTTGATTTGATTTTCATAGGCCATTAAAATCAATTAGGCATTAATCGAAATTCCCATATTTTGATAATATGTATGTACAAAATAAATAAGTCGTCATAAAGGCAGAAACATTAAGGTCAAGAATATACATTTTATTAATTTAAAGTTACTTTGCATGTTAAAAAATTTGAAATTTCTTTTTAACAGACAGTTCGAAAAAAAAAAATGTGAAAATCTAATAGATTCTTTTTGGTTTAAAAAAAAAATTATGTTTTAGATTTTTTTTTTTTCTCTCTTGAAAGATGAGCCCAATTTTGTTGATATTTTTTTATTATTGTAAAAGGCAATGATTTTTTAATTTCGTTAGCATAGCAATGATTAAATTTCCATCATTGAACGTATATTTCGTTTTTTTTTTATATATTATTTTACAACCAATTTTATTGTGCATATCTTGATCTTGTAAAATGTAAAATGCGGTAAATTTGAAATTACTGGTAAAAATCGTGGGTTGATATTAAAGTTGTAATATGTATTTTTGTGTTTTTTTTTTATTTTGAGAAGGTCATTAAACTTATTTTATGTAGTTATTATTGTTCTATTTAACAGAAGAAAAAAAAAGGTTTTTGAACATAATTTTTTTTTTTAAATAAATTGAATTTGATTGATAGACAATTTTTCATTTGGTCAATTTTCATTTGAAATCATTGACGTTATAATAATCTGAAGAATAGTATTGATTATGAGTGTTACATGAATAAGAAAGTCATAGAGTCGAGAAATGATTTAGTTTTAGATTATAATAATAGTTTGCAAGAACATCTAAAAACAGATACTTTTTTAATTTTACTTATAATTTTAAGTTTCTGTGAACATTAAAATAATCTATTTATCAATTTAGTAAAACATTCTATTATAGGAAAATATATATAAAGTAAAATATTAATATTAATGAATCCATTTGATTACTATTTAAATTAAAATAAATTACAAATATTTTGATAAAATTCAAATTAAATTTAATATTTTAATTATACAAGTCTCTAAGGAATATTTAATTGATTATTTGGGGAAAAAAATGTATGTATTGAACATTACAAAGAGTCTCAAAATCAAATTAAATTAAACAACAATGCATATGTATATATAGTTAAACAATAATATCAATATTATGCTATTATGTTGTTCATTCATCATGAATTTAAAATTATTTTTATTATTCACGAAAAGAAAAAAAAAAATTAAATGTTTGTACATCCCCAATCGAACAATAATGGCCAAGCATGAATTTCCAATAAAATAATATGAGTTTTCAATATACATACAGTCGTATACCCATTATTTTAATGAAAATATTTATAAAACCCAAATTTTTGTTTTTTTTTTTTTTAATTTAAGATTTTTGTTGTTGAAAAACAAAAAAGTTTGTATCTTTTTTGTGGTGTTCAGATTGAAAATTGTGTATTTATCAGAAAAGAAAATAATAATAATAATAATAAAAAACTAACACCATAATTTACCAAAAATTAACAATGGAAATATAAATTTTAAATGAAAAATGTCCTATTGAGGATTTTAATGAATTTTTGGTTTTCTGTATTTTCAATATCTATATATATAATATATTTTCCAATAATAATATATATACATAAATATTATTATATTTATATAACACATATTATTAATATAAAAACTTTATTTTAAAACCATTGTTTTGTTTACAAAATGTAGGAGTTTTTGTTTTTTTTTGTATTTGCTGTCTTCATAAAGGGAATATAAATATTGAGTAAAAATTTATTTTTCTTTATATAAAATTGTATGAATGTCTAATAAACAAACATTATTTCGTTCAGGATGGGTGACTATAAATGTTATATCCACTGGTGGTTATAGAAATAAAATATATAATGTTCCCCATATTTATCTCTAAAATCACACAAAGCTGTTATAGAAAATATTTTTATTTACATTAATAGTTTGTGCTGTGAATATAATATATTTGATTTAAACGTTTAACTATTGTATTTCTGTTCTATATAGAGATATTCAGGAGATTTTCAATCGTAATAATTTTATCATGAAAGTCTTACTTAAATTAAAAAAAAAATCTTTTTATTTACAAAAGGATGTATGTTATGTACTTTTGTATGTTAATATTAGTTTTTGCAATATTTAACATTTGACACAAACTAATTTTCCCTTTATAGTCAATAATATGAAAAACTATGAAACTCAAAATGATCAAAATCTATTCAAATCTATTCAAAAACCATGATTTTTTTATATAAAGTTATGTCATTATAGAATAACTTCCCAATGTTATATTTATAGAATGGACTTTCATCGATCTACATATCGATTATATTTTCAGATAAACTCAGAAAACAACATTACATATAAAGCTACAGTATTTACAGTTTTCTGTACATAATTATTCGTTTAAAAAATTAAAAAAAAAAAACAACTTAATTAACTTCTAAAGATATTATCAGAATAGATATGAAACTTATTTTTATAAGTACGATAATCTTAGCGAATTGGAAATATTATCTTTTCTATAAATATAAAATATTACTTTTATGTGTACATTTGAGAATTTTTTTCAATGATTATATATTGTATTATGTTTGATTTACAAATTATTTATGTGTCTATGAAAACAATATTTTTTGAAAAAAAAAAAAAAAAAAAAAATACTAATGAAATTGTTCTTTATCACGACAGTATCAAGTTCAATGTAATTAAAATAATTACAATTATAAGTAATTACTATTTTGATTTAATAATTAGCTATAAAATTGTTTATTAGAGAATCATAAAAAGAAGCTACTTAGTATTTAATTGATTAATTTTTTTTTTAAAGATGACTTTATATGATTTTGTATCATTTCTTATTAAAACTATACTTTTAAGTTGAAAAAAAAAATCATAGTTTATTAAAAAAAAATTTATTAATGTAAAAAAAATTTCGGAATTTGATAATTATTATTATAAATAAAATAATTGAGCATTTTTGTCGAAAAGTAGAATTCTCATAAAATAAAAAAAATTACTTGTTGACATTTATTAGAATTCTGTTTGAAACGTAAACTTTAAAAAAAAGTTTTTTAAGCTGTTTATTTTTATTAGATTTTTGTTTAAGAAAGAAAAGATTTTAGAAATTCAATCATGAGATCATTTAGATTAGATAAAAAGTAAGCGAAATCAATTAAAATCACAAAATATTTTAACTATATTTAATTTGTGTAATTAAGTACTGACTGCGACTGCTGTTAGACTGAAGTTAGATTGAGGTAGTCAAACTTGATTTTAAATGGAGAAATAGTTAAAAAAATAATAAATTTTTTTTTTTAATATTCTGTATTTTAAATGAGCAACAATTTTAATTTGAAAAAGACAAAAAAAATTAAATAAAATTCCTATAAATTGTTTATTATGAATACAAAATTAATGAACCATTAATGTTTTTTTAATAAGGAAATTATGTATATGTATAAACAATTTTTAAAATCTATATTTTATATACTATAATTTATCTCTTATAATAATAAATTATAATTTTCTTAAATTTATATATTTTATAAGTAAAAACAAAAAAAAAACAAAATTCATGGTCGATACTAAGTTACTATATGTGTACATTGTACAATGTACATTGAATACATACCCCGTCAAAAAAAAAATTATTAATAACAATTTTTTTTTTAAATATAATAATTTAACTGTCCTCATTTGATAGGTTGAGTAATATAAAAAGTAATTAATCCCTTTTCAAAAAATTTTGTAATTATGATAATTAAGAAATTATCTATTAAAATGTTTATCACATCACTTGGTCGGCAAAAATAGTTGTTCCGTATTTTAGTGTCATCATTAAAAAAAAAATTCGTACTAAATATTTTAAAATTTTGATTCAAACTTTTCAACTTTTGAAGTCATGGACTTAGTACATGTATGTATAAAATATTTTTACTATGGAACTAAATTTCATAATTATTATTTTTATACAATAATGGCTGTGATATTTGTATAATGATAAAAAAAAGTAAAATTTGAGAAGGAACATAAAACTTGTTTTCATTAAATCTAAAATTTGTTTTTCAAAACTTTTGTATTCAATACACTCTACTAGCGAACAGTAGAATTTTATGACATTTTCAGTGCGAACAGTTTTTTCTCTTTTTCGATAAGTTTATAAATTATCTTATTTATGGAAGCAATTTCTGCGGTTTTATTTGTGATATGGCAAGCCTAGATTTTATATCTCTCTTGAATTAATTTTGTGCATTCCATAATGAAATAATAATAATAAAAAAAAATAAATTAATATATAAAAAAAATAAATAAAAATGAAAAGGTCATTGAAAAGCTTGCATATATAAAACTGTACATATATGCTATTGAAAACGTTAACAAAATTTCATATATATACATAGACATTTATGTATATTTTATTTATTTAGGTTATCTTTGATAATTGAATAAGTTGAGCCCAAGAAAATAATTTTCGTTTTTTATTTATGCTTATGTATTCATTTATTATTTTCAATTTATGAATAAAAATAATAATTTTTAAGTACATTTTATTATAATTTTTACATACATATACTTAAACTTATGAAAAAAAGTTGTGTACGCGTTTTATTGTGAAATTGGACAAAAAAAAAAGATATTTAATTCGTTAATGAAGAATGAAAATTTTATATGAATAGTTATTATGATGATTTGAAATAAAAAATATACTTAAGTTTATCGTACATTTGGTAAAATTTCTTACTAAAATGTTAACAAGAAGATACAAGTATAGGAAACATATTACGGAGGAGTTTGAAGTAATCTCTATTGAGTATACTTATATTCTATAAACAGATCTTAAAAACCAAAAACCACACAATGAATTATTATATTCATTTTACCCTTCAATATATTTTGTTGTAACATAAATTAATAAGTAAGTGGAAACGCTATTGGGAATGACATGAAATTTTCCGTCTATGGAAAATGAAATAAATGTGCATACATTCAGTGTTCAGTCTTAAAAATAATATTCTAAAAAACAGGCTAAATAAAAATTAGTCCAATGCACTTACGTTATGAATTCGAAATTTCGTTTTATGTTAAAGCTAATAATTCTGAGGTAAAAGTATTAAAAATCCTTATAGTGAAGGCTTCTTCTTAAATAAGCATTTTTTTTTTAATTTACACATTTTATTGTATTTGTTCGTTTATATAAAGAGATAATGCAAAAGAATAATACATTTTTATATATATCCCTATGCGTACACACGTGTAAAAGTCCACCATTAAACCTCCTTCAAGCTCTATTTGTAAATATGTATGTTTGTATATATCATTTTGGTATCTTATTTTTAAACAAAATAATAAATACTACTTGAAAAATTCATAAAACATCTGCGCATTAAAAAATATAAAAAAAAAGATATCCAAAAAATTCGGGAGAAATATACACAATAATAACATGCGAAGCATAAAAATTTACACAGAAAAAAATGTATCATTAATGTGATTAAAAATATTATACATAATATATTAAGCATGCATTTTTTAATACTTATGTAATAAATTTTATAAAATTTAAAAATATATTAACAAAAAAATGTATATGTATAGAGAAATTTCGTATGCACCTGCTTCAATCGATTTGATCTTACTTTTCTCATTAAACATTAATAATAAGCAAAACATATAGAACATCTGCTCAACTTGCTTAGGCATCAAATGATCTTTTAGGATTTGAAAATTTGCAGTTTTATTGTTGATGTGAAAATATATTTTGCACCTACTTTTCTAGTATTTAGTATCTAATAAATTTCGATTTTAAGAACGTATTTCGCTGATAAAAAAATAATACTGGCAAAATATTTTTCTGTGCAACATGTGTTTTCGAAAACATATTTCATGTATTGATCATACATTTTTAATGGAAAAAAAGTGTCAGAATATTTTAAAATTAAAATAAATTTTGTTTGGTGTAAGTATTAGTTGAGTTCACGAAACAAAAATATAAAACCTTATTTGAACATGATTTTAATTTTAGAAAATTAAGTTAATCAACTCAAAATAGCTAGGGAATATTGTTTAATTTTATTAAAATATAGAAACAAAGGGATTTAAAGAGATAGATTACAATGTATTTTACTTAATTAAAATTGGTGTTTAATCTAATAAGCAAATAAAAATAGATCGATCCTTAACTTTTATAATATTCTTAATAAGTACTGTACTGTATACTGTTCAGATATCATAGAGATTCCTTACTCGTTCCGAATAAAAACTTCGAATACAAATTTATTTCACCATAAAATTATATTAAAAACGAACGTGATTGTGGTTTGTGTTTAATTAGTAGTTTATTTGAATTTTTTACGTCTTTATTTATATAAATATTTATTTATTTTAACACTAAAAACTTCATATACGAAGTATACTAATAATATTTGATTCAAAAGATGTTCTTATTCTGACCATTTTAAAAACTAACAAATATATCATTTATTTTTTTAGTAAAACAAATTCATATTGCAATACTTTTGAAGATCCTTATCGTATAGTTCTAATCAAACAAAAATTCCTTATTACTTGGAAAAGAAAATTGCTACAAAATATAAACAGAATACTAAATATTATAAAGAAACTACTTTTCTAGGTTTATATTTTATAATATTGAATAAATGTTAGGTATATTTACAAAACATGTTAAAAAATTTGTGATATATAGTTTTTATCTTCTTGGATTACATTCGGAAGACGTTGAAGCACACGAAAATGTTGATACTCTAAAAAAAAAAGCCTTACAAACATTGAAATGGGAGTTCATCCAATTAATATTCGAAGCATTATTATATAGAGATTGTTATAAAAAGAATGAGTGCAACATTTAAGTATACATAGTACAATGTTCTGCTATAAGAATCAAATATCAGCTGTGTCTAAGCAAGAATACAGATACAATTATTAAGTAATACTTTTTTTATAAAATTAACTAAATTCTTTATCAATTATTTTCTTTTTTTTTTTGTTGTGGTTTATTTTGTGTATTTTATGATAAAATATCGTTAGGATTAAGTTAAAAAATATATATATTTAAAATAAAATTATTACATTTTACTGATAATGAGAAACATAATAATATAATTATGTGCATTTATATATTTTTTAACTCGATAAATTTACAAAAAATGAAAATAGACCGGATTTCGTATATGGAAATGAAAAAAACAAAAAACTTCTTTTTCAGTCTGGTTTCAATGTTGTGTTTCAAGTAAACCGACACAGTAAAACAAAAATATCTAAGTAAGTATACTAAAGGCGGCATACCATTTCATCGTGATAAGGTTCTTATGCGGTTTTTTGACCCATTGTTAATAATTTTTTTACTTACTAACATAAATTTGAAAAAAGCAGCATGATTTTTTCTTGTGATTTATTGCCAGTTAAATTAGTTTTCTATATATGTATGTAGGCTTAGATATAATTACTTTGTATAAAATTCCTAAAAATTAACACTATTATTGCATTATTAATTGTTTTATTACTTTTTTTGATTTTAATAAATTATCTGATCATAAAATTAAAAAAAAATTAAAATTTAATTATAATTTTATTTTTTTGATTAATAGTTCCGTCATAATTATCGTATAGGGAAAAAATATATATATTTCTAATACGTATTATTTCTGTTGAATTTTATTTTTTTTATATCACGAAGAATTATAAATTATAAGCTTAATAATGATAAGATTTAAAAAAAAATAATTTTATAAAGGAAATAAATAAAATCGGTGAATTGCTTATTTTTATCAAAATTTAATGAAAATTTATGGTGTAACACAAAAAAAAAAAAAAGTAAAAAAACAACTTTTTGCAATTACTTTTTCTCAATAAATGTGTCGGTCATAAAAAAAGATGCTTAAATTTGCTAATTGGTAATGGATAATTGACAAATAGTCATCAGTATAATGTTAATTGCTAATTATAAATCTGACTAATTTTCAATTATCCATCATCATTAAAGAAGATGTTAATGAGACTTGTTTTTGACCGACATATTTATTCTTATATTTTAGTCAACATGTTTCAAAGTTTGTTTATTATTCATTACTTTCAATCATATAGTCAAATCATTTCAAATATATGCTTTATATGATTTTCTTTGTAACCAAGTCTTAACTCTTGCACATTGGACTTCTGTATTATTCAAGTAACCCACGCTTTTAGTGTTCGAAAATTAAGAAACATAATGCAGAAAATATTTAATCAAAATGCATGCAAAATTTTATCAATCCATTTTTTTTTTTTTTTATGATAATTATATCTTAAAAATAGTTAAAAACCAAAAAAAAAAAAACAAACAATGAAAATTATAAAATGATTTTGCATTAAATAAATATAAAATATATAATAATAGTAGTAATATTAAATATTTTATCTTTTACGTCATAAGCAATTTTAAACACCATAGCTTTTCTATATCTAAACAAGCCAAGCCCTTATTATTTACATAACAGATTATTTTATTATTTTTTATTCATTAAAAGAAAAATAAAATAACAAGTTAAAAAAAATAATAATATAGAAATTATTGTCTGTGACAACAAAGTGCACACAACTTAAATTTTAACTTATGATCGTTTTTATTGTTATGCAAAAACAAAAATGCATCTTCTGGTTGTTAGCTTACAAAATGTTTCAATATTATATGCAAATGATTGAAAGTGGTTAGTTATAATATTTTCCGAAGTAATATTTAGCCTAATGTTTATTTTTCATTCATTCACAAGTATGAATGAAAGTCTCAGCTCCATTATCTTTTTTAAGTTTTCGTCGTTTCTGTATTAAAAGAGCAAATAAAAATAGAAGTTGTAATAGAATAAGTAGATTGGAAAAAGATCCATTTTCGAATGTCGTGTTGATAGTTGGAGAATATAGAAATCGACTGATTAGCTAGCCACCCACTAACACTTTTTTCATGAAAAAAACTCACGGTTTTTCTTCCAAAAAAGCTGTCAGTTTAAGTGGCATTTCAACAAAAGCTCTTTGCACACACACACTACACAGTTAAAACGCTGAAAAAAGTGGAAGGTTGAACGCCAGTTAAGAAGCTTCTATAAGCCTAACAAATTGTTCTTTTTTGGAATGTCGTGTGGAGTGTCTAAAATTTTTTAATTCCAAACGACAATCCAAATGACGTTTTCCGTTCAGTTTGAATTTTGTTAGTGTGTGGACTAACGTGAAAAAGTGTCAATTTGAGTGGCAGGTTGAGTGTTAGAAAAAATGGCGCGTCATGTTCATCATACACCAACAGAAAAATGCAGTAAAAAGCGTGGCGTGTCATCTGGCGTTTAAAAAAAAGTGTTAGTGGGTGGCTAGCTAATATCGTGAGAAATGCGGGATTTATAAGTACGAGTTACTTTATGCAAAAAATCATGTTAATTTGAAATAAAAAGACATACATTAATAACCTACTTAACTTTCTAATTAAAATTTCTATATACATTTAAAACAAATTATTTTATTGAGTTGGTATATTATATGAAATTTATATTTATCCAAAAAAAAAACACACACATATACACAGATGTTTTGAATGCTTGAAAGCGCATAAAGAATTTTAATTGAAAATTTTGTTGTCATAAAATCTAGAAAATCATATAATTTATGTAAAAAAAAAAATTCAATTTTATTTTGCATTTTATATTTTTGCAATTGCTGCTATATAAATAAAATTGAGTGAAATCGTTCGTGATAGAAAAATAATCATTTTTTGTTCGTATAATTTTGCCAAAGTAACAAATAATTATATATCGTATAATATTTTTTTAATTGATGAGAATGTAATTTTATATAATTGAATATAAATTTTTACATATAAATAATAATCATTTTAATATGCGCATAATTTTAATTTTGTTTAATTGTCAATTTTAAATTAAAAATTGATTTCAGATATAAGAACATAAAAATTCGTATCTACATAAGTACTTTAAAAGCACTTTAAATTTTACATGTAATCATATGAATTGAAATGAAATTATATTTAACAATATAAAATCGTCATAATTTTATTATTAAAATATTAAATAAATTCTGATGACGTGTAAAATTGTATGTAATACTATCTACGTACATAAAACGAACATTATGCTTAAACCTGTTGCTATAATCAAAGATCATTTTATCAGGCAGCCAGTTAAATCACTTTTTACACTGCCGCCAAATATTAAACCAAATTATATGTAATCAAAATCAATTACAAATTGAAATCAAAATTATAATCTTTATGTAGAATAATTTAGGGAAATTTTTGTAGAAAATATATTATTATGTTCAATTATTCTATTTTCTTTGTTTTTTAAGTTTATTTTTTGTACAAAAAAAATTTATTGAACTACTGATGAAACATAATAAAATCACGATTCTAATTCTTAAGCATATGATTATAGAATGTTTTGTTAAATAATAATAAATTTATTCTATATTATTATAGGTTTTAAGATAATACTGTACAAAAATACATACTTAATATGTATTTATTATTATTAAGACTTTTATCAGTAAATATTTTTTTTTTTATATTTTGAGTTTTAAAAACGTCATTATTTGGCTCTCAGTTCACAATACATAAATTTATTAAATTTGCTCTATATAATATTTTTTTTTCGCTCGAAATTAAACAAAAAATATTCAAACCTTGATGTGTTCATAACTCTGGTTAATATTCCAAAAAAAAAAATAACATAAATTTACCTGAAAAGATATAAAAAAAAGTGTAAATTAGTAGGTATACCTTTTTATTAAACATGTGACTATAGAAATTATTTTAATTAAATTATTCGCATTATTAAAAATATGTTGCGGTTAGTATTCCTAGAAATATAATATTATTCGATGAAACCTAATAGGATTTGCAAGAATTTGTCTCATCTATTTTAGCGAAGGAAAATTGTAAGTGAACTTAAAACATGTATGAATTATAAATAAATAAATTCAGTGATAGCATGGCGTTATTATATCACTTAATCAAGGTAATTGCATGACCACTTATTTCAATCGCAATGGATATCATTTTTTAGACATACGATATGCTTATTTCACATATCCTTGAAAAAATAAAAATTTCAAAAATTTTTATGGCATGCAGAATAATAAATTTTCTTTTTAATTTTCCATTTCATTTCATTTATTCATTTCATTTATTCATTTCATTTATTCAAAACGTTAGTTAAAAATGTCAAAATTACAAAAATTTAAATTATTATTTCAAATTAACATCATTATGTAATAATTTATTTCAAAAATATAATAATAATATGTATTATAGGTATTCACAATGGTTTATAAAACTAAGAATACGGTTACTACTTAATTTGCCACCTTCATTAGTTTTACACCTTCAGGATTATGTTTTGTAAAACGTTTAAAGGTGTGAAATTGTTTAAAAATTCAAATTGAAAAATTTATTCATAATATAGTATCTGGTCTAATGTATATATTTTTTTAAACCCTTTGGATGATAACTATAATAATTTGTACAGATATAATATTTGTTATAGAGAGAAGCAAACATAAATGAACCTTTGTATCTAATTTAAGTTATAATTTATTTTCAATGAGTGCAATTTCAAAATATATTCGCTCGTTTTACAATTTTTTTTTTACAGATATAAAATTTTTAAATAAAAAAAAGATAATTTCAAAATCATATACACCTAACCTTATATAAATTGTGACAAAATCGTGACTTTCAAATTTACTTTGCTGTATGGAAACAACAAAATGTAATTTAATCTTCATACATATCTTGCCTAAAAGGTGTTAAAATTAACATTTTTGATATATATATAAAAGCAGTTTACCAGAGGAATTTTGTTATTATTATTATCATTTTTTTTAAGAAATCTCTTTTAAATGAAATCGATTCAGTTAAAGGCATTTATATTTTTTCTTTCAAATAAAATATTATGCGTGATCCATTTACCATAAAATCTATTAAAATGCAATGTAAATAACTAAGAGTATTTCATTGTGAAATATTATACTAAACGCTAAAATAAGGAAATGTAATGTAATTGTGCGTTTTCGAAATTTATGTATGCATTAATTGAAACAAAAATTTAACTTGTTTTCATTCAACTTATAAGTAAGGAGTAGGTTGTCGGTCTTTAAAATTAACTAATATATTTTACTTGTTTATTTGCGCGAATTGTTCCAATAATATTAATACTATATAATCGCAATATACTATTTTCAAAAACAGTCAAATTAAGTATTAAAAAGCAATATGAAGTGTGTTCTTTCTTTCATATAGTTTTTATTTCTTTATTAAATACAAATTTAAACCTTTTACTCAAACTGATCATATATGATTAACATTATGTACCAAAACGTAATAAATTATTTAATCATTCACTTTTTTTATAAGTATTTAAGATCACCTTCTTGTACATCTGGCAAAAATGCAAATTATAGGTAAATTTATGCCATATAAATGTAACAATAGTAATAAAAATAAATTTATGAAACTTTTTTAGCGTTTTAAAAACCAATTTGTTTTCTTTTTGATAAAGAAATAAATCAAAAATTTATTAGAGAAATTGAAAACAAAATAAAAAATTTATTTTGCTTTTGAAACCCAATTTTGGAATTTATTTTTAGTCTCGGAAATAAAAAGGGAAACCAAAAATAATTTATTTGTCAATAATTTTTTGAATTATTAAAAAAAAAAACTACTTTCTAAATTTGGCATACATTAAAGGTGACTTACAGGTCATTAATTAATCATGATAAAAAAAAATATACAAAATTTACATAATCCTCTATAAACTTAGAGACAACCTCATATAAAGTTAACAAGTTGCAAAAATACGTATTTAATTAACTATGGTTGTTAAAAAGAAGTTGTGGTCACTTTGTTTAAAATAATTTTTAATAAGCAAAAGAGCAGCAAAGATTAAAATAAAAATTGCAAAATTATAAGATGTTTTAGCAAACTTCTTAGCTGTAAGTTTCAGACCTTTATGAAAAAGAACCAAAGCAAAACAAAAATACCAATATTTATATAATAATATAGTTTCAGAATCTGAAGTCCAGTCAAAAGTCTTTAAAAAAAATAATAATTTTTAATTTTATCAAAAGATCTTAAATGAAATATGGTGAAATAATTTTTTTTCAACTATTAATCTTAGATACCTATAAATATAATTTGATTTTTTAATAATGTATAAAAAAGAAAAATTTAGTTTTAGTAAGATTAAAATTCCATATAATTTTTTTTAATATCATAATAAAAATATCTACAAAAAAAGTTGAACTAAACTTTTCGATTTCCATTTGTTATAAGCAAAAACCTTACTTTTGTTAGCTGTATTAAATTCATAATAAATTTAATATTAAAAAAAAAAGCAGGCACGACTAATTTCTTTTTAATTTGCAAAATAAACACTAATTTTATAAATTTTTATATACATATATATTTTAGTTTTAGCATCAATTTTTTTTCTTTTGTTTTTAAACCAAAATATCCAAGATCTAAAAAAAATAACTTGAAAATACAGATATCCAATATCTAAAACAAAATTCAATTCTTTGATATTCGTGCACCAATAAATATACTCACAATAACTAACGATAAAATAAATACTGAGGATGCTACTACACTATCACCTCTATATACTTAATTATCATTTTTAAAGGTTAAATGTCAAAAAATAATAATAATTCCAATGATAAATAAATATATAATGTTGAAAACATGAACTTATTTAAATTTTTTGATTTTGTTTTTTTTTTTTATTATTTATCCCAGAAGCAAAACATTGCATGCATCCTTCTTTAAGCAATCTTATATATATTTTCCCTTTTTAAAGTAAAATTTCAACGATTTTTTTTTTATTATTATATTTTGCGCTATAAAAACAAGTAATAATAATAAAAAAAAAAAACAGAGAACAGAGCAAAAAAGATTGTTAAATTAACATCACACGCATATGCACAAGTATTAAAAAAAATATATATTATGTATTTTTCTTATTTAATTTTTTTATTCATATTTCAAACTGTTTTGTGATACCTATATACACTTTGTTCTCAAAAGTCAAAATAACATATTTAGCTAATTTTTTCGCACATTCGACTGTCCTTCCTCTTTTTATTCATAGTAGGTATTCAATGGAAATCGAGTTTTCTCAAGATTTTCTGTATACAATTTTAAGAGAACCAAATTAGAGAAAGTCAAGCTATTATATATGTTGTTTATTATAAAAGAATTTCGGTTGATTTAGTGGCTTGAAAACTATTCAATGATATCACTTTAGTATAGGATATTATTTCTTTAAAACATGCGAATTGCGGAATACTATTATTATATATGATTTTGAAGTTGTTGTTATTATTACATATATTTTCCATTATTTAATAAAATAATAATAATAAAAAAAATAAGGCCTAAAGTGTAAAGGGAAAATTAAAATGTATTTAACCTTTTGTTTGCCTTCAAGGACATTTTATTTTTGTCGCAACATATTTTTAGGGCATTATTATATATGAAACAGGCTCTTTAAAGTTTTTCGTTGTTAAAATATATATAATTTTTTTATAAGATAAAGTGCTAAGTTTAATTAGAAAAAATACTTTATAAAACATATGCTCTAAACGTGAGATTTATATTTTAAAAAGGGAACTGCAGCGTACCAGTTATTCGCCTTAGGAATTATGAAAAAAAAAAAAAAAAATATTTTTCCCATTACCGTGTACTGTTTATACTTATATGTATTTCTATTGCGAAAATTAAAGCGAGTTAAAAATTATATTAATAATTGTTTTTTATACCCTTTTTATTTTTTCATTAGCTTCAATGAACATTAACTTAATAATATTATTCAAAAATATTACAAAAGTAATGAACCAGGAAATATTTTGTTCCGAAATCTTAAGATTCAATTTTTTAGAATCCTGATCTTATTCAGTGTATTGTATTTTTCTATGGACACATCATCGTTAGAATTAAGTATTTTTTTTAAGATATAATTATGTCAATTCCAGAAAAAATATGCGCAAAAAATAAATAAAGTATGAATAATATAATATTGATTACGAAGAAAAACCAGATGTCTTTCTTTTTTTTTGTGAATCTGTGGAGTTTTTTTTTCTTTTATCAAAATTCAACCCATTTTCATGTGAAATAAAAATGCTATTGGGGAAAAAAAATAATAATTCCCAGAAACATCTGGTCATTATTAATTCAAAAACTTTGATATATGAAATTTATTTTATTAGTTCATTTCACTACCGATATATTCAGTGATGAAAAACAAAAAAAAAAATGTCAAAATAAATTTGAATATAAAATTCAATGTGGTTATAGGTCTCTCTTATCAGTTTTATTTTTTATATTTATAATTATCCCATATAACATATAAAATTAATTCATTAAGAGGGTCTGATTAAAAGAGTTTGATTTAAATATGGCAATTTAAAAAATTTTTTGAATTGGAAACAATTAAAATATCATTAATAAAATATGTCAATTTGAAAAAAAAAAAATTATTCAAAAGAAATAACACGATATAAGATATCCTGCGGATTCAAAAATAGTTTTTTTTTTTACATATGAATAAATTCTTAATATAGCGAAAAGTACACAAAATTTTAATTCGAAATTAGAAAAAGGACAGGGTATATATCTGTTGCCACATGACATAATCGCCTAAGTCGATTTTACTACTTTTGAGGGGAGCAGTTTAAAGTTTAAAATCCTTTCCTGAAATCGAATAATTAAGATAAATGGAACCTAATTTGAGAAGATTATAGAATTTTAAAACCATTTTAAGTTTTTAAAAGCCAAATATGAGGCGTAGAATCATATGACCAAAACTTGAAAATAATAAAATCATAACCGCCTAACTCGACTTAAGCGGTTATGTCATGTGGCCACAGATATATTTGGTAAAATTTGATTCTTCATAAATCCAAATAACTCGATTTGCTAAAATATCAAAATAATATACAGGATTTTCATTAAGTACTGAATATATATATCAATGTATTCCCAAATTAAGGAAATTAAGGAAATCTTAGAACCATTTTTCAAATAAAATTAATGTATGATAATGAAAAGTTGAGATCCTTATTCAAAAGTTACGTAAGTTTGACACTAGAAGAAATGTTGCAGGAAGAGGACTTAGTTAAATATTATTAATAAGGTCATAAAAATAGGTAGAATTAAGTTATAAACACATATGTTTATATTTATAATATTATAATAATTTATGAATTTGTGTTTCAATAAAGGTGAAATAACATTTTTAAGGATTGTCATTGTGTGCCAATTTATAATAAATTATACATTTATTTTCTAAATTTGTAAGTTAATTCTAAAAGAAGATTTAGACATATTTACATTAATTAAAACCTAGTATATTTATAGGGAAAATTTGTGAAATTTAAAATTAGTTCCAATAAAATTTGAATTTTAAAAATATCTATATTTTTATTTAAGCACCTTGTAAAAATTTATATCGAGAAAAAAAAAAACATATAAAAAGACCACACACCGAGAATATCATTTTCTTTCATTATATAAAGTTAATGATTATTATGATTGACGCCATATTTTTTTTTTTTTTTGGTTTTGGCCTTAGAAGCATTATTCTAAAAATTTTAGGCTCAGGCAAAAATATATTTCAATTCAATAATAATATATTCTTTTTTTTTTTTTCGTAAAACAAAATACAAATTTATAATCATGCAGGTATAAAATTTAGTTTTCAGAATTAAAAGTAAGCAAGAAAAAAAAAATGCCAATGAACACTGAAACGTGACGTTCATGACAGGTGGTTTAACTAATTTAGAATTTTATTAATAATTTTATTAAGTATTTTATAAAGTAAATATTGAATTGTTATATTTTATTTGCCATTTCAGATTAGTAGTAAATTTTTTTTTGTATTAATTTACAATAAAATTCTGAGAAAAATTAAGTAAATATTTATGTGTATACCTAACCCGTATTAAAACAAAACAAAAAAGAAATTTTTCATGACATTTTATGACCCTAATTTAATTCCAGTCTTTAAGTATCAATCCATATCAATTTTATTAAATCACATCAAATATAATTATCAAAATAGAAAACAATACTTAATGATAAAAATAAAAATAATAATTATACCCTATATCGTTTGATGTTTATTAAATCCAGAAATAAATCCGGGAATAAATCCAGGAATAAATCCTTCTTTTTTTTTGCTTTTAATAATAAAATATTATAATTTATATGTCTTACCCACACTAAAATTCCTTAATTTTAAGATTTTCTTATGTAAGTAAGTTTATGACAAAAAGAAGCTATTAAAGAAAATTAAAGCTAAAGCTTTAAAAGTTCTAGCAAAATAAATAAAACTTAATATTGGACAAAGGAAGATTATCTCTATATTTCATTTTTTATTGCTAGTATGTCAAACTAGCGCTTCGTTGTCACCTCCCTCTTATTAAGTATAAAAATATAAAATAGTTATTTGATAAAAATTCAAAACAGATTTCAAATATTTAAATGTCAAAAAAAAAGAAAAGAATTTTCTATATTGTTTTTAATGTTTTATTATCGAGGTTGTTACATTATATCCACAAGTTATGAATTTATCAATGAAAGCGTATACAGAATATTGATTTTCTAGTTTTTTTAATTTGTTTTTTTTTTTTTAATATATCTTTTTAATGACAAGAAATTTAATATATTTCATTGTCTTTCGGTTTTTGAATTTGTTTTTATTTATTTTTATTTTTAAAGAAGACGCCTATTAAATATTTTGTCAAAGATAATTTCAAATAGTGTTTTGTCTTTTTATTTATCTTTTTCTCAATACAAATAATATTTATGTATGTCAATACTTTTTTGCGATAAAATTTTATCAATAAACAAAACATTTATAAAAAAAAAGTTTAATGATTTTTAATGATTTTCAGGAATTTATATTTTATACGATATGCATAATAGAATAAATATGTATAAAATATTTAAACCAGAGGATATACATTTGTTTTTCATATAATCAATTTATGTTTCTAATAAACAAACATTGAGATCAGATTTATCCTTTAATCGAGTGTGGATAAAAAAAGGTACAAAAAGGTCAGTGGAGCTTGACTGCTGCTAACTAATTCGTCAAGCCATAGAATAATGAAACTATCCTTATCTGACCTTGTAATTTTATTGTAACTCGACCATAAGCAAGCTTGTGAACAACTTTGTATATGATTTGCCTTAAAGAAATTATACTTAATTCAAGAATTTCAACTTTATCATATTAAAGAACAAAACTAGAATTTGTGTTTATCTAAAAAAAAAAAAAACACCATGGACAATAATTAATTAAATTATTTCATAAGAAAAAAAGTATTTATATAAATAATGCAATATAACTGAACTTCCTGTTTAGCTTTGTGAATGTAGAGAGAGAAAAAATTAGCCACTTTTTTTCTAAATTTAATTTAAGGCATAATTTTTTTTTGAACATTATTTTTAATGAATTAAACACCAAGTGCAACAATATGCTGTTTCCCTCAAACTTTTTATTTCAATAAAAAATAAAAAATTTGTTTATGAAAACTTCAAAATGTTTTGATTTAAAAAACAAAAAAAAAAAACAAAATATGTACAAAAAATAAAAAACAACAAAAAAAAAAGAGGCGATAAAAGTGAACATTTCCGCTGTATAATTTTTTGACTGCATTTAATTTTATTAAATTTTATTTTAACACTTCCCAAAAAAAAAATAAATAAAAACACGTTTAATGAATTTGCTAAAGTTTTTTAATTTGAATAATGAAATCGATCTCATATTTCCTTCTTCATTATTAATTTCTCAAACATAGGTTAACCTGAATAAAAATTATCAATCAGATATTATACAGAGCCTTAGAAACAACTACAATTAAAAAGGTTAGACTTCAATTTTAGTTCAATAGGTTAATAAGAATTCTTATATCATTTCTGTTAATTGAACTTAGCCTTCAATAATTTTAACAATAAACTAAAATTATTTCTATTTATAATTACAGAATAATTGCACTTCCGTAAAATATTGGTTTTCAACAATATGGAAACTCCATAAAAATTACATTTTATTGAATGCAAATATCTATTCTATCTCAAACCACATAAATTAAAATTTCCCAGTAATCACAAGAGAAACCATAAAGTTTATATTACGACGACTGAAACAATGAAATCATCTAATCAATTAAAATTTTTATTCGATATATACTAAATAAAATTCATAATTTTAAAATCACACGTTATTTAATGTAATGACGATTAACTTATTGAATATACATTCTCAATATTTTATTGAAAATTTTCTTATCATCTTTGAATTATGTTAATAAAAGCTATTATAAAGATATGCATATTTAATAAAAAAAAAATAAAATAAAAAACGAATTTAAAATTGTTGTTCAAATTAATTTAAATTCATTTCCTTTCTAAACCGTTATGGTACGATGATCTGTTATCTTTCGAAAATCAGAGGTATCAATTTCTACAAAAAAAAAATTGTATTTTACATACAATTATACATCATGTAAAATAAAAAAAACTTATTTATTCATGTAAAAAATTTAAAAAACCAAAATTCCATAATAATAATAATACTAAATATAATTTTAATATGGATTCTGATTATTAAAAAATAGTTTCCAAAGCAAAATATGTGATCAAATAAGTTTTTCAAAATAAAATTAACATCGTTTCATATTTGAGACAATTTTTCTTCTAAGTATTCACATTCAGTACTTAGTATGGTTATCGATTCAGTACTTAGTATCGATTCAGTATTTAGTCATTTACTTCATTCTCATTCCTGGGAAGGAAGTAACATCACACATGTAGGAAGTCACATCACACATGAAGTCACATATGTAGGAATTATTCAAGAGGAAATTGTAGTCTTTTTGTGTAAAAAACAAAATTTAATCAACTTCAAGTTCAGGTACTTGTAATTTTTGTTTAATTTTTTTTTTGATATAATATATCGGTATGAATTTTCAGAAAAATTAATAAAAAATTAACTTCCATCCATTCTATAAGTACATATTTTATAAGAATACGGGTTCAATAGAATGTCTGTTGTCATGTAGTCTTTAATAGACCAATTAAAATGAATAGCTAAAGTGTAATAATAAAAGTTAAACATAATATCGAAAAGTGACCTACTTTTATTCTAAAATCTTAACCTGGAGTTTTGCTATAAAATATTTAACTTAATCATTAAATAACAATTTTACAGCTCACTGCTTATCACCAATCAAAAAAGATGTTTTCTATAAAAAATATACCTTTAACGAAGACAATTTTACAATTCAGTGGAAAAATATTTAAAAATAAATAAATGTCACAAATAAGAAGATAAATATTAGGTATATTTAGTTAAAAGCCAAGAACAAATATATCTATATAAATTTAATAAAAAAATGTTGAACACTATGTGGTTAGATTTTTAGAAAAATATTTTTTCCTGTTTTTCTGTAACATATTTTACAAAAATATAAACATTGAATGGTGATTAAAAAAAAAAAAAAAAATTCAATTATTATAGCGGTGGCAATCATATTATGAAATAAATTTATTTTATATTAAAAAAAAAAAAAAAAGAGAAACCAACTGGTTTATGGTTAAATTCTATCATGATTTCTTACAAGAAAAATATTTTTAAATAACATGCTACTCGTTAGTGTTATATTAACGGTATAATTTGACTTATGTACATACAGACTGGTAGTTAATTCAATAATGGTTAGAAAGTATCTTAACTAAAATCTAATTTTTTTTATTTTATTTTTTAGCTTGTTGTTAGTTTAATTTGATATGAAAGGTTTTTAGATTGATTATTATTATAATTTTTTTTTACCTTGGATTCAATAAAATCATATGAATTTCTAATGGAATCAATTTAAAAAAAAAATTAATAAAAAATAAAATATATTAATTTCGAAGTTTAAATTAAAATATGAATTTGAATTAAATTTTTCAGAGGTTTTATCAATGCCAATAAACGGAGAAAGACTTAAAAATTTAACAAAACTTTAAATATGTAAACATAATAAACAAATTATATTATTCGAAAATACTTCAAAAAAATAGGTATACGATTAAGTAAGTATTGCAGATAAATTAAATTCAATTAGAATTGCACAATAATTTTAGCTTTTTTCAACTTTGAGTATTAAACAATATATACACTTTATCAATTAAAATGTAAATAAAAAATTTAAAATAAAAATGAGTTCAATAAAATTATCGTACAAAAAATTATAATCGATCCAGTCAGATAAAGAGTAGACATTAAAAACCTCCTTACACCTGTAAATGAGAATAAAATATAAATATAAACAATGTAATAAAATGAAAAAATAAAATTGTTGAAGCTTTACTCCAAAGAGTAACATTTTAATTTTGAAATTCATTAAATGAATTGTTATTTTTGAAAGTGGTATAAGTCCATTTTTTCATGTATCATTTTTTCATGTAAATATGGAGAGAAGGTGGCTATATCTTACTAAAATTACCATTAACTCATTTTTTTTAAAAAGTGGACTTATACCACTTTCAAAAAAAACAGCTGAAATGTATTTAAAGTGCGAAAAAATAAGGCGTAAAACTTTCTTCGAATATATTATTAATAGGTCTTTAAAAATTTAATGTTGCAACCCAGTATTATATTATATAGGTTTCAGTTTTCATATAATTTTAATGGAATGCACTATATGCCGTTTTTTAGTCATAAAATGACAAAACATCAAATATTTTTTCTTATCCAAATTATTGGATGAATCATAGTAATTTTATATTACGAAAAAGTCTTTATTATACAAAAAAAATTCCACAAAAAAAAGGTATAAAAATTGATTATATAGAAAAATGAGTAAAAAAAAAGGATATGTGTTTCTTTTATCTTTAGTGTTTATGATTTTGAAGTTTTGGATTGAATACAAATGTATAAAAAAAAAAAAAACTTCTAGGGTAGTTATAGTATCGTCATATAACACAGATTGTTTTCATAATCATCTCATCTCAATAAAAATAATATAAGTGTACTGGGTATTACACTTTATATTCTTATACTTTAATTTTTTTTTAAATATATCATCTGAATATAAAATGTAGATCGTTATGTATACCCAAACTCAAAACAAAATTCATAAATATAAGTATACTACGTAAAGCTAATTATATTTTAATCGAAATTTTGAGGAGACCATTTCAGAAGGCAGAACAAATTTTTGAAGAGTAATCTTATTTTTCCAATGTTTCTCTAATCTAACTCTTTATTGTACTGATGTTCACCCTGTACTATTATCTAAAATCAAAAAACATTTTATTCAATTCGATCAAATAAAAAGAATATTTTGTTTTCAAATTTTTGTCCCTGAATAATAAAAATTTTGGTTTCCTTTGAATATACTTTTATAACAAGATATTTATTTATAATTTTTATATTGTTGTAGATCTATCTATTGTTCTTATAAAAATTTGATTGATTGATGATTATATTTTATGAATAGACTAACAACACTTCAGATATGTATGGAATTTTTATTCAAATTTAAATAATCTTTAAGAATAAGAAAATTTTATTATTTGTTGATTTATTAATGAAGAATATCGATGATTAGAATATGAAAAGATAAAAAAATTAAATTTCGAAAACTGAATTAGAATACCTTTAACGACATTAGATTTATTTAAAGATAAAAAATAAAAAATTATGAAAACATCCTAAAAATTTTTGTTTTGTTGATTAATGATTTTTTATAGGTTTTTTTTTTAAATATCGTATTTAATTAAATCTGTTTGTTTAGGTTTTATGAGAATCAAATAAATTGTACTTACAGGTTTTTTTTTTTTTTCAGTTTAATTTTTTATTTTAAGGAAGTTCTTCCTTCCATCCGGATTTAAATTAAATAAAATAATTTTTCATGTTACGGAAGTAGAATTTATTATGTGTTCCAATGAAGAAAAAAAATAAATTAAGTCTTAAATTTTTTTTTTATATCAAGCTTAAAATTTTTTGCTTGTTTGACAGGGGATATTAAATAAAGGAAAAAAATACTTTATACTTCGTGTGGAAGTAAGATTTTTTTTTACAGGAAAATAGTTGTTGAGCGCAAATATAATACGGTTTATTGAAGAACACTTAAAGCTTGATATATTTTTTTTTTGAAAATTAAGGATTTACATCAGGATTTACATATTATGAAATTTAAATGAGTAAAATTTAAACAGGTGTTGGAAATTCAAGGCTGGCATAATCCCAAAAGGACACACATTATTTTATTTTATACATGCTACCTAGTTCTTAATAATATCCTTAAAATCTAAATTATGACTCAAATCCAAAAATATTCTCATTTTGGAATAATAAATTATTACAAAACTATCAACGCAAAAAAACAGGAAAGAATATAATATTATGCAGGCACTTGGCTTAATATAGTTTATAACTCATACTATGTTGGTATATATATTTTACAATACTAGTAGTTATATTTTCGGAAAAAAAAATTATTACCTTTTATATTATAAATTTCTACCTACTAAAAAAATAAATAAATTTTTTTTCCGATTACACGCAACAAACGCAAATAGCCCAATATCCGTTACACTTCAAACAAAAATATTTAACCATAAGAATTAACTACTTACGAATGGGAATGAAATAAAATTTTTCATGCTCATTCGCTGTATAATCTAAAATTTTAAGTTTTTATGCTGATGACTGTTTTTATGCATCGTCATCAAAAAATTTTACCTCAAACTATTTTTTGAAAACAAAAAAATTTAATATTATAAATATATAAATTCAGAAATTTGTATATACATATATATTTCATCAGTGAAGCGTAAATATTTTTCATATAACAACTAGTGCAGCACATAAATGACACAATGTTTTTTTAAAATTATAAAATTTCACTTAAAGAGGGTAGAAGTTTTTAAGAAGGTCATTTATTTGAAAATTATTTTAAAAAAGATTAACAAGGAAGTTGAATTTCGTGAATATTGTCAAATAAATATTGAATAAAATTTCAAAAGAATATAGTACCACGACTTATTATATATATAGTAAACTTTTGATGCCCTCTTCGGATCTCTAGATATCTCTGAAGCAGATTCTTAGCATTAAACCGATGCAGATTCTTCGCTCGAAAACCTTATTTAAGATGAATTAAGTACCCTAATGTTTACTTTATTCACTTTATATTACTTTCAAGTTAAACTTATCTCATTTCTTTTAAATTAATGTAACGTATAAATGCTTCTTTTTTCGTAACAAATACAAATGTATGTACAAACCTGAATGAATAGCATTTTCTTCATCAAGAATTCCTTGTTCAGCTTCTTTATCTTTATCATTAATCAAATTCACATGATCATCATCAAATTTTACCATAAAATATTCTCGAATCATTTCAACGCATCTATCAGATTTATAAAATTTTTCCAATCTTTCAAATGGTAGAGGACGTACTTCATATCCTAAGTATAAATTTGTATTAGCTGATGAATTTTGTAATTTCATTGAACCTGTAGAAGATGATGTCAGTGATTTTAGCAAAGAATTACTTCGTGAAAGCTTTGTGGAATGAGCTCGTCTTATAAAACTTAAAGATTTCTTTGGAGGTGTTCGTTGAGACGGCGAATGCTGTATTGAGGAATCTGATGCTGAATAGTTTTTAGTTGATGTTGATGCAGATACCAGTTTTGGTGTTGATTTCAGTAAAAAAAGATTTTTTGGTGGAAATGTACTTGATACGATGTTATTACTTGTACTATTAACATTTGCGATAGAACCAATATTTGTTGTACCAGCCGCCATTGCTACCGAAGGTGATAAATTTTGTGGCAATGTTTTGGATTTTTCTTTTAATAAGCTCGGAGATTGTATTGTTGTAGGAATGGGAGGTACTGCTGCTGTTGATGTAGTGGTAACAGTTGTTATTATTAAACTCCCTTCAGTTACAGGAACCGAAAGTATATTTGTTCTAGATCTAGATTTCATCATTTTGATTGGAGTCGAAGTATTTGTTTGCATTCGACTTATCTCAGAATCATCATCATAGTCCATACTATTCATAAGAGTTGATTCTGTATTATCACAAGAGACTTCATTATCTAAACTTATTCCATTCAATACGATACCGTATCGCTTCACTTTAGAATGCTGAATTTTATTAACAGCTGGTGATTTTGTTGGAGTCACCACGGTTAATGTTTTTAAGGTGGCTGTAGCTTTAGTTGGTGTTGTAATTATAGCTTTTCGTTCTGTTACTGATGATGATTTTCCAATTTGAGTTATAGATTTTGTTGGTGTTTTAATTGGTGATATAACCGATTTATCACTAGAATTACTGAATCTAGTATGTTTATTTGAATTTTTACTTATTATGTAATCATTGTCATTTAAATCATTCTTTGACTTCTTACTTGAACCTGTTTTGATCCAATCAAATCCACATGGTGTTGGTGTCATTATTTCGACAGTATTTGGATAATTTTTCGAATTTTCTAAGGAACTTTGTAAATCACATAAATTTTTTAAATTTTCTAAATTCTTTTGAATTGTGTCTTCAGATTGATTAGAATCATCTGATTCAGATGGAACAAGTGGAACATAAAAAGTTGAACGACGTCTAGGAGTTGTTGCAGAAGTTGTTTCCGGTGTTGTAGGTTCAGAGGATTGTAACATTGTAAAAAAAAATTAGTATGGCAAAATGTCGTATGGCTTTTTTTATTCACAGTTTTTAGAAACGAATTAATATTTTTTACATTTTTTTTTTCTTCTTTACTGTGTATTTTTAATATTTTTGAACATTTTGATAATTTTTTTTCAAACGGATTTTTGTTTTTATTCACAATTTTCAATTATTTCTTTTTCTCAATATGTTTTTCTCAACAGTGTTCTATTTCTTTAGAACAATCTTTTTTTAAATATAATTTTACAAAAAATTTCTTCAATTTAATCACTTTATTAACTTTAAGTATTTTGTTAATTTCATTTTATTTTATTTTTTTTAATTATTGTAGTTTTTATTAATTTACTCAGTTTTAATTTTTATTTTGTTTATGATTCAATTTTTCTATATAGCCTTTTCAAAATAAATAAATAAAAAAGATTTTTAACATCTGTTTATGTTGAAATGACAAACATAATAATATTAGTATCAGATACTTTTTCTGAGATTCATAGATACTGGATATAGTGTACTATCTACACTATACGGAAAATAAAACTTCTAAATTAATATTTTAATTAAAAAGAAATTTTATTATCCGGAAGGCTTGCTTATACGATAAAAATTTAATTAACTTAAAAAAAAAAAACAAATTAAAACTAAATTAAAAACAATATAATATTATTTATTTATTTTCTTGTTAATTTTAATAAAATATATTTTTATTCAAAAAATATTTAATTTGTTAACATAAAACAATCTTTTATAATATTCATATTTATATGTTTTATACTTTGCGATTAATGCTTGGGGACCTAGATTCTATCCCATAAAACAACTTCATAATAAAACAAATATCAATTTCATAAAAGAAATATTAAACTCTTTGACTGAAAACTTTTTCAACAAATGTCAATTTTCCGAAAATATCTTAATTAGGGACCTAGTGTTAAGTTACAGTTAGTAGTACTTTTAGTTAGTAAGTAAGTTTTATCTTAAAGAAAAAAAAAAAAAAAAAATTTCAAATAAGGTTTTTTTTTCGTATTTTCCTCTATTAACTAAATGTCAATGAAATAAATTACAATTCACATTTTAGATTCTAAGACGTTGCTGTAAGGAAAAATAAACAAAAAATCTTTTCCATATCTCGACATAATATATAAGGAACAAATTGTAATAAATTGTATATGATGGATTTAATAAACAAAATAAATAAATAAATATATGTTTTATGCTAAATATAAATAAATAATTTCTTTTTCGTATATTTTTTTTTTTAATTTTTAAGAAAAAAAAAAACAAATACATTAAACCGGATTTCTTGTAAAATATTTCTTATTTTACAAAAAAAGCAGAAAAAAAAATAAACGACGAGAGACGTAGTAATTTTTATGTTATTTTTTTTCTCAACATATTTATCGTATATATATCTGTTTTTTATGCTTTTATGTATTTTTTATTGTCAAAAAACATAATTTTTTTTTGTCTAAATATATATAATTGAACTGAGTATTATGATTATGTTTGTGTGTTTAAAAATATGAAAATTTATTGAATATACAAATAAAATCTATTCAGCATAAATTTTGTGTATGTACATTTTTTTTTTTAATATTATGTGTATGTACAGCATAAATAAGATTCAAGATTTCCTGTTCAAAAGATATGATTCTTTTTAATGAAAAATAATAATTTAATTTTTTTTTTTAATTTTTTTTTTAATTGTAAAGAAACTGAAAAAGATTTATTTCTTTAATTCAGGTAAGAATTTCTTTATTTAAAGAAGAAAAAAAAAAGATACAAAATCGAATATAAGCTTCAAGTAGAAAGTTTTCATTTTAATAGAACTTTGGTCAATAAAGAATTTTTTTAAATGTTGGTACAAACTTATAAAGGTTTTACTAAAGCCTCGGATAAGATTTTACTTATATGTTTTCAATCAGAATATTTTCAAAACAGAAATCTCAATTTGAAAGAATAAACATTCACGATAAACTTTTCAATGACGGAATGACTATCAAAAAATTCTTATTAAAAATTTAATATTAGAAACTCTTAATAACATATGAGAATTATTTTCTTTTTTTAATTTCGCATCATCAAATTAAAATACAATTCAGATAAAGTAAAAATAATGAAAAAAAAAAATAAATAAATAAATTTTTTAATATTTCATTCATTAAAAATATCCCCTGAGAAATTTATTATTAATTCAAAATAAGAATCCACTCTACAATGACTCAGTTTTTAATTATATAATATAATATATATTTTTATTAATTAATTGAACGGTTTTTTTTTATTTGATGAAAATAAAAAACCATTGCCATTAAAAAAAAAGAAGTGAAGTCATTGTTGTTAGTTAATTTACTATTTTTTTTTGCTTTCAGAAAAAGAAGATTAATAATTTCATTTAGATTCAAAGAAATGATTGACTTTAAATGATTAAGAATTTTAAAAAAAAATAAAAAAACAAAGAAAAGTTCTATCTTTATATTTATAATCAAGGTCTATGAACAGAAGGTACAACCAAAAGATAATTAAATAGAAAATTTTAAATCTTCATCCGTCTTAAATGAAATATTTTTGATGGAAGGATTTTTATCTTCTGTCAAAGGTACATAATATTGTTTCTTTTTTTTTTATGTTAATTGAAATCTTGACAATTTCAAGTTGTAGTCAAGAAGAAGGATTCTGTGAAAGTTATTTAAATTTAACCACAAAAAAATGATTGACCAAAAGTTTTAACCAAAAGTTTCAAAATTCAATTTATTGAAAAAATTCTTTAAAAAAATTAAAATTTTCCGAAAAACAATACAATCAAATAGTAAGTAAATATTTCTTTAATTTTTTTTCTGTATTATTTTGACGTTTATTTAATTAACATTCCAAGTAAACCATAAATTGAAAATCTCTTATAATTCAATTCAGATTTTAAGTCAACTCCATTTAATAACTATTTATTAATTTTTTTTATTTATTTTTTTTTCTCATTTCAAAACCTTAATCTTAAGTATTTCAATAAAATAAATAATTATTACTTTTACATTCTCAATTTTACAATTTTAAAGTGCAGTAAAAGAACTATTTGAATTAATAAATTCAATAATTATTTTTATTTTTTTTTTAAAGAAAAATAAAACCAGTGTTTATATAAAAAAAAAATTAGTAATAATAATAATACTAGTAATAATAATAACAATAATAAAAAAATTATTATAAAAAATAAATAAATTAACGAATTTCGGATAAAATATAAATTTTACGATCTGATCATTACCACGATTTTCACTCAACTGAACTTAAAAAAAAAAAAAATTGTGGAAATAAATTTTGCCGTATGACATTAAGAGTGGTTTCTCATGCCAACGTAGTATATGTTTGAATGTTAAATAAAAAAAATTATATTTGTATATACTTTTACGATATGAATATGATATGAAAAAAAAAATACAAAAAAATTACTCAAAATATTTACTTTTTTTTTATTATATCGATTTAGGTTCCATATTTAGAATGAAAAAAAATATAAAAAATTATATTAAATAAAAAAAATAACACAAGCGTAATTTTTTAATAGTAAACAATATAATATACATATTCTACAAAAAAATTAAATAAATATAAATATATTATGGAAATTTTATAAAAACATGGTGATTTCATATTAATCATTTTATAATAAAATTTTATAAATATTTTTATGTAGATATAATGTTGCATATATATAAATAACATACCCTGTATAATAATAGCAAATTTATATAATATTAAAATATGATGAGAATAAATTTAATTTAAACTCAGTGAGTTGGAATCCAATAGAACTTTAATTGATCACACTAAACTGCTTTCAGTGTTCACTCAAGAGCAAATTGAAAATTAAAAATATGAACATATGTATGTAGTAAACAAATAAAAAATTTATATTAATAATGTTGTTGTTTTTTTTTTTGTATTTATGCATTTTATTATAAAATTATAAATATAAATTTTATAAATAAATAAAAATTAATAAAATGTTTGTATGTTTCTCTATAATATATAAAATTTCCCCAATGCAATCTATGTATATGCAATTGTACATATAAGTTTTTATGTGCATACGATATATTCTTTTGTAGATATTTTATAGAAGTCGCATATCATAAATATCTAAAGAAATTTGTTTGAATTTTTTTTTTATTAACAATTATAATCGTTATCAATTTCATATAATATAGAAGTTGTATCTATGATTATCAAAATTTAGAATAAAGAACGCAACTTTAACAAATTTTTATTTTTTTGATAAATCAATTTCTACAGATAAACGAGCATTTCAATTTCGATTAATATTTTTGAATAAATTGTGCGCAATTTTATTTTAAATAAAAGAAATTATTCTCAAAATATGTAAATAATTAATATTATATATATTCTGCACATTTATAACATATACTTAGAGGTTAGAAATTTGCAAGTAAGATTAGATATATGTATATGTAAGTTTTTAGTTAAGATACCATGTGATGTTAGTGTTATAATTTTTTTTGAATTATTGAGTAGCTAACAGAAAAATCCAATTATAAGCTACGTGAAAATACAGAATTTTTTACTTGAATTATATTACATTAAGCTAATTACTATAACTATAGTATTTGATGTTATGCAATTTTAGTAGCGTTTTCCTTGTTTGTCTATCTATAAACTATCTAAGACTTTTAAATGAATATCAATTTAAGATCTAATAATATTAAATCTCCTGTTCCTAACAAGCCAAATTGTTCAAATACTTACTATAACACTAAAAAAAAGTTTTTTTTTTCAGTAAACATATTTTCAAACAGGTTAATAAAAATATTAATGAGTAATCAGGTTTAGAATCCTTTTTCGTAATATAAAATTTTTTGTTTGAAAAAGCTATCTATAATGTCTAGTGTCTAGTCTAATTAAATGTTGTCTACGTTAATTAGCTAAAATTGGAAAAAGGTATACAAGGGAATTAAACAAAACTGTTTATATTCTTAAAATTTCGCAAGGTGCTAATAAAGAATAAAAACGAAAAACAAGATAACAAGAAATTGAAAGTACATTTTACTAATATAACTAAGTTCAGAAAGAATAAATATTTAAATATTTTAATATTTTAACTTTATTCTAGGAAATGCATTTGAGCTTATTATTCATAAACTTTGAAGCAACTTTGGAAATTAATAGCTCCAAAGAAATTGACCTCCAATAGATATGTAAAAAGTTTATATAAACATTTTTGATGAGTCATTTATATTTGCAATTAGTTGAATGAAACCTAATATAACTAGTACCGAATGTCGTATAACTTCAAAGAAAAGAAAAAGGATTTTAACTTCGAACCAACAATGCAATTTATTTCAAAAACACATTTCCAGTTCAACAAGTTCATGACCAAAAAAATAAATAAAATTATTTATAGTATTTCGTCGTTTTGAATCAAGTAAAATTAGTTGTTGACTTCATTTTTACACATAATAAATTTTTTTTTTATTCAAAGTTAACTAAACTACTTCTCCGGCTTGTCAAAATAAACATCAGTATATTATTAAGTTGAACTAAATATAGGCAGGAATGCAGGATACTCTTATTAGTTATTATATAGATTATTTCAATCAGAAATAATTTCTATTTGTACACACATTTCTGTTTTTTTTTTAATTTTTTATTTTTTTATCCCTTTTGATAAAAAACAGATTATATATGTTACAGCTTAAACCAGTTTATTTACGCGTATTTTGTAATGGGATTAGTTGGAAAAATCGTTTGGTAGCTATTTAACAGAAGGATGTTGCAATTTTTTACCATTGTTATTAATAAAAAAAAAAACTATTTTATCTGAATTTATAATATAAACTATGAACAAAAAAAAACTGATGCCTTAAAAAAAACATTTAAATAATAAAATTTTTAAATAATAAAAGGAAACAATTGAAGAACGCAATAAATCCCTATTTTAAGGAATATCTCATATTACAATCGCGAAAAGGTTTTTTTCTTATTAAATGCATCCCAAGGTGCTGTGCTCTGTTTTTTTTGTTTTTAAAATGTCTACTCTAGGACATGCAAAATATAAGATGATGGAGTTATTAAGTCTTATCGTAAATGAGAAAAAAATTATAAAAATAATATGTTGAAGAATTCTAATTTCATTTTCTTTAATAGTTTCTCTCTTATGCCTAACGATAACTTATTCGAAAATTCCAATAATCCATTTAATTTGATTTTTCTAATTAAACTCTAGTTCTGTAGTACATTATGAAACATATAATAGTACACAGTAAGTAAATCGGAAGCTAATTATGTTAATAATACGTTGCAAACGTTCAAATGTTATAAAAATGTTTTAAAAAATTGTCTTACTTACGATTTTATCTGCATTATGCATAAACTCACTGTATTGTAAACATTTTAATACAAATTCTTCGATAGATTTTTTTTTTATTGACCCTGAAAAAATATTTCATGCTCCAAAAAAAAAATTCTACTAAATTTATTTTCTCATCAGTCATAACACAACTAGTTTTTTAATCTTTAAGTCAATATATTATTTTCAAAATTATTAGTGATAAGAAAGGTATAATTTTATTTACATTAACAATAAGCAATAGCAAAGTCCATAACACATATGGTACATATAATATTTAAGAAAGTTATGGCAGCTTATTTGCTTTCTTGCTTATCTTACTGAAGACAGTTTTAAATGTGATACAAAATCACGAAAAATAACTTAGGTACGTACTGGTAAAAATTAGACGCCGCCGACATAGTATAACGAGAATAACATGTATTACACTTCACCATGACGATCGAAAATAAAAGAAACAACTAAGTATTTTGCTCAAAGAAAATTATATGTAAGCAATTGTTTCATTAATTAGTATAGAATACTATGCAAAAAAAAATAGGCACAATTATACTGAAAAAGTGTCCAAGGTTTATTATAAAAATTAGAATCTTTTTTTTTTATTAAGCTATTCAGATTTTATTTCCCTTTTATTGATGCACCACCTCGATGTCCTCATTAAATTTGGTCTGTTAAACTCATTTTTCTATTTTTAACTTTTTTTTTTCTATTTAACATAAAAAAAAAAAAGATTCTTGTACTTTTGCAGTGATATCATTTTTCTAGATTTTCCAGTTTGTTTGCTTTCATTTTTATAATTAAAATTTTCTATTTTTTTATTTTTTTTTATTTTTCTCCTACAATCAACTTTGAGATAAAAAGAAAATAAATTGATGTCCCAGCATTTAATAATATTATTGCTCGAATGATTATGCACCAAATGTCTGTATTATTTTAGTCCATTATTGCTGATGTCATCAACCAAATTTTTTTGTAAAATAATTCGAAATGATTTCAGAAATTAAATGATTAGTAAGAATTGAATTAGAACATTATATTTTAATATAGCTTAAATTATTACGGTCTTCTTATTACTTTGAAGAGACTTTAAAAAAGGGGGACTTTGTTTTTCAGTTAAATATAAATGTTTTATGTTGGTTTTCTCATAAAAATATTTCTCACTCTGAAAAGAGAATAGATTCTCCTGGACATGACTAAAACATGAGTAAAACCTTTTATTAACATATAATATATTTTAAACAAAACTATAATACACAGTGGTATACGATATTATTCAATTTATAAAGAATAACAAACAATATGGAATGTAAGTGCACATTATGTATTATAAAATCTCATGAAATCATTCAAATATAAAAACTTCATAGTATTGAATTTCTTTTGATGCAAATTTTACCTTGGCTACCCACCTATTACTAACATGAATGAAAACTAAATAAATAAAAATGCATTGTTCTAATTTTTTTTTTTTAACCCCTAAACACAAATAATAAAATATAGATAGCAGTATGTATATTATATTGGTGAATTATCATCATAATGAATATTTAAATTCATAAAGTTTTTAATTAAAACAAGTATAAATAAAGGTTATTCCCTTTTGTTGATCAAAGAACAACTTTAAATATCGAATTTTGGAATATTGGAATTTAAAATTGTGTTCTAAATTATACAAGCGCTATTTTTTTGTTTTATGTATTTATGTATTCATGTAAAATTTGTTTCAATTTTGAAAAACATTTCATTTTGATAACAAAAATATAAGTTATTTTCCACCTCTAATACATCTCCTAATCTTAGGTGAGGATACTATGAAGAAGTGTAATGTGGCAATTTAAGGTTAAGTATGTGATTGCACGACGAAGTAGCGAAATATAAAGATAGTTGTTTAAATTAGTTCTGCGAAAATTTATGCGAGGCACAACGTAGTATGTAGAATCATATGATGAACTATCTGGTGTCATAAAATCATGGTGCGACTTTTAACCATGGATGTACCGTCAACACAGAGTCATATTTTTATTGACATTAATTTGGCACAAAACTACATAATTTACAGATTTTAAATTATGTACAAAGTTTAATTTATATTTACCCATATATCTTTTCTATACAAAATATTAAACTGTTATAAGTTTTCAAGTTAAGGTTTGCCAAATATTTTTTTATTGTTAAATTGAACAAATAAAGTGTATAATAGAAGCATTAATGTATAGAACGAATATTATCAGCCTAAAAACTTTTTTTTTAAAGGATCAATAAATTACTGTTCAATTTTTTTGGCTCATGAAGTTTTTTTGGAATTATTTAATATGCTTCCATTCAAAAATTTTCAACCCGAGAGCTATTAATTTTATATCAAATGAAAATTATATCCTTGATTACAATAAATTAAATTACCAACTGGGAATTTTTTTTTTTTTTTGTTGAATATGATATGAGAAGCGGATATCAAATTTTGTTTATTTTAAAAAAGCAAAATTACATTTTTAGGTCATTTATTCCCAAATGAAAAATTAAACAAAAATATATATCATTTTCCTTATGTTAATTGGAAATGTTATGGTTTTTTTTTTGGGGATAAAAGAATAATGTAGAGATACTTTTAATTTGATAAAACAATTTTTTGTTTTCATATTATCCACATAATGTTTTTTTAATTCATAATATAATAAACTAAGTAGGTACCTATATGCATTTTAAATAATTTTACGATCTAGTATTTAGTTTAGAAAAATGTAACAGAGAAAAAATAAACGAGATATACTATGTACTATTATAGGTATCTAATCCTTTGTGTGTCATTAAAAGTTTTATTCTTTAATAATGCAAAATCTTCCATTTGTGAAATTTTATATTATATATTCTCTCTAAGGTACCTATAGTTGTGCTTTTTTTTAATTTAAAAGAATAAATAGTCTTTCCCCTGCAATAAACAATAAAACATAAAATTAAACAATAAAATTAATACATAAGTATATAAAATATAAATTTACTGAGACCTACATTTGATCTTAAATACTTTATTAAAACAAAACTATGTAATTTCAAAGCAAAAAAGATTCTAAACGGAATAATACATTTTATAAGCAATTTAATTAAGTCTGATTAACTTGAAACGTACATTGATTACATTTGGGATAAAATATTTGCAGAATTATGCCTTCGGATTTATTATAAGTTAATAATTAAATTAGACCGTATTGATGAGATAAATCTAAAATTGTACTGAAATTTGGGATTAAAAATTTATCAGATATTTTTATTATAAATATGCAAATAATTTGTACCTAATTGTCCCACAATCAATTATGTTTATAATATCTTTTAAAATAAGAAGCGATATTTGCGCCATCTTTTGTAAGCTTTTACAGACAAAATTTTGTAAAGTAAATATTTTTTGCATATTTTCAGGCCACAGAAAAAGTGTTGATCAATTTTTTCAACAATTGAATGTAGCTTTGAGATATACAGGAATATGTTGCTAAAGATTTTCCATATTCTTTTTTCAATCACATTTTACTCCTCAAAGTAGCCAACACAGAAATATTGGAGTACATGAAGTTATTAAAAATTGCTTTAAACAATTTTGATTAAACATATAACATTAACAAAAATATAATATAGTATAGTAAATAAATATACATAGTTACACATAATAGAAATTCAAATAAAAATTTTATAATTTTCATATTTACATTCATAATAATAAATAATGAGAAGATTTGTTTGTGTGCACAAGTCTACGGGTACTTAGTCATTTTTATTACTACAATATTTTCATTATTTCAATTCTTATTAGAATTTCAATAAATTTAATTAAGTATTTAATTTGGTGTGCGGTCATAAAATCCCCGGTCATAAGATCCCAATACAAAAATCTTTGGAATTTTATGACCGAAATCGTGGGGATCTTATGACCGTTTAAATCGGTCATAAGATCCCCGGGATTTTATGGCCGCAACTCTCCGGAAATTATGACCGTTTAAATCGGTCATAAGATCCCAGGGTTTTTATGACCACAACTTCCTGGAAATTATGACCGTTTAAATCGGTCATAAGATCCCCGGGATTTTATGACCGAAATAGTGGGGATCTTATGACCGTTTAAATCGGTCATAAGATCCCCGGTTTTTTATGACCGAAATAGTGGGGATCTTATGACCGTTTAAATCGGTCATAAGATCCCCGGGATTTTATGACCGAAATAGTGGGGATCTTATGACCGTTTAAATAGGTCATAAGATCATAACCGAAATAGTGGGTCATAAGATCATAACCGAAATAGTGGGGATCTTATGACCGTTTAAATCGGTCATAAGATCCCAGAGATTTTATGGCCGAAATAGTGTCATAAGATCCCCGGGTTTTTATGACCGAAATAGTGGGGATCTTATGACCGATTTAAACGGTCATAAGATCCCCGGGATTTTATGACCGAAATAGTGGGGATCTTATGACCGTTTAAATCGGTCATAAGATCCCGGGTTTTTATGACCGAAATCGTGGAGATCTTATGACCGGGGATGTTATGTCCGGTGGCCTTTAATTTACAAGTTATCCTAAAATACATTTCTATACAGGCAATAAAGTTTTCAGTAAGAATAAATTGTGGTCTGAATCAATTAGTAGGTAAATTTTACCAAATGTAACCCAAATATTAAGCCGTAAAAAATGAAGATAAATTCACTAAAATTCGACTTATTACAGAAATGATAATAATTTTTGAACGTTAAAGCCGTAGCAAACATTTTCTGTTTACTTATAATAAAATTAATTAGCAATAAATGACACACACATTCAATATAATATTTAAATTACTTAGTGACATTTTTTATGTAAATTGATTGACTAAATTGGACATAGTATCAATCTGGTTAGCTAAAATAATAGTTCTAACCAGTTTTCTTGTGGGCTGCTAGAGCTTCTCAGGTTTTTAAATAAATAATAATAATAATAATAATAATAATAATAATAAGGAAAACAAAAGAGAAACTACAGCTTAAATCACGTCCTACATTATTTAACTAAATAATTTAACGTTTTCTTTAATATTATTATGTATTATTTACAAAAAATATATGCTAACTTTTACATAAAAATTTAAATTGATCAATTTTAATTATAAAAATAGATTTATAATTGAAAAGAAATTAGAAGAAAAATACTATAATAATCCATTGAAAATACTATTATGTTGCTTAACAAAGATTTATGCAAATTTTATGAAAATAAGAAAAAAAAAATTAAGAAAATCAATTATCAGTTAGTTGTTTTATTTCATTTTCTTTTCGTGGAAAACTTATTTATAATAATATATATATATTTATAAATTCACAAAAAAAAACAATTTTTAAGTTTATTATGTAATACAATTTATTTTAAAAGATTAAAAGTAAGTTTACCGCGACTAAGATATGCATTAATGATCGTCTATTTTTATATGAAATATGTATGTATTTAAATTTTAAATAGAAATTAATTCAATAATATTTAAGTCAATCAAGTTGCTGTAATGGTTAATTAATAGGTAAAGTACCTATTTTTGAGGTACAAATTAATGACAGAAAATAAAACTTTGATATTCGTTAAAAGTAAATTCTATTTGTGTCATAAAACTGTGGGCGAACATTAGGGGTTCGTTCGCAAGTTATATAAAAGCTAAAATTGGTTAGTTTTGTTCCTGATGATTAGGAGAATTTCAGAAAAAGAGCTAAAATGTCTTTCAAATCGTAGGAAAATTATATTAAATTATTATAAAAAAGAAAATATTTCGTTTTCATTCAGATTTACGAAGTAGACAGTCCTTGAACACATTCTCCATTCATTTTTAAATTGTTTTAAATTTTATGTTCAATCATAGCAAACACAGCATGTATTTACGCATAATGTTTATATATTATGTACCTATTATTTCCGAAAAATTAATTATTTTATTAAATTAAAACTCACGTTTTAAGTATAATATAACTAGAATTTTGCCTAGTGACCAATCACAAAAAAAAATCCCAAAAATAATAGAAGGAATTGTACATTAGTTAGATACAAAAAGTTTTATAATCATAAACCACAAAGTCAAAATAATTTTATATGGAAAGATTAAATGAGGGTGATTTTTTACAATTTCGACACGCACTATAATAATAAATAAAGGAAAACCTCAAAAGAGATTATTCTATGAAAAATACATATTTGTGTATAAAATAAAAGCTCTAACAAAAACCTTTAAATAAAATTAATTTTTTAACTCTATTTATTATAGTTCTATATTTTATTTAATTTTTTCACAAGTAACAATATTTCTTGTGTATTAAGCTTAGAAACTATAAAATTGTTATAAATTTCATATTTAAACAAGACAACAACTACTGTCTTTAATTTGACACCTGTACTACTGCTTTTTATTCAGAAATAATAACAATTATTTAGCGGTAATTTCTTTTGACATATAACAAACACATTATATTTTTTTATTGCCTAAGTGTCATTTACATAATAGTTATTATTTTATATTATTATATAACTGTAATTCGTTACACTACTAGTTCTTTTAATGAACATATTTAAATTCAATTAATTACATAAAGAATTAAGGTTATTTAATTTCTCATATAATTTAAAACATTGTTTTGCGATATTTCTAGATAAAAAAAATTATGCAATTATTGTCAGGTTCTGTTTTATGAAATTATTCAAAAATTTTTTTTTAGTGAAAGAAAAAATAAAACCATATGACATATGTACACGTATCCAAACCTCCATAATAAGACAAGTTTATCAATGACATTATGGGAATACAAATAAGATTAAAAAATATTGTTTAATTGGAATATGATTTCATTAACAGACATTAACGTAAATTTTGAAATAATTTATATTAATATAAAATACATGTTTACTTTTAATTTAACTCAATTACCATAAATTGACGCCTATATATTCAATTATACATTTAATAATAAGAGCTCAGAAAAAAAAACGTCTTTAAAATTAATCAAAATTATTGTATTTAAGAAGAATTATTTGTTTGCGCCGAGCCGAAATTTGCATATTGATTAAATAATGATTTTTTTGTATAATTTCACTGTAATTTTGAAAAGCTTGTTGAGTGTACTTCAGGCATTAGTATATTTATAGAACAATAATTTATTGACAGTTCCGATTGCTTTCAATTTTCTTGAATATTTCAAATAAAGTCATTTCGAATATTGCAAAAATAAAATACTATTTTTTAATTTATAATTCTTAGTATGAATATTAACTATACTGAAACTCTCTAGCTACCATGAAATAAAATTTCTTTCATTCAATTTTTCATGGATTGATCAATAAACATTTTTTTTTTATTTTATATTAATCAAAACATGATTAAGCCACAGTTGAGTAAATTTAAATAACTATATCTATATATAAGAAATTAAATATTATTATCTTACGTTATATTCAATTACAATTAATTTTGTTTATTTTTATTTTTTCAAATGTACTTAAATTGCAAACATCAATTTTAAATAAAATTATTGAATTAATTATCAAGCACTAAGGTCATTTTCTGTACTTAGTTGTTTACACTTTAATAATGCCCAATGTTGTCGTTGATTTTTTAGTATTAAAACTGGGAAATGAGCAAATTAATTCTGATAATAGATAAACAAATTTTTATTCAAGTTTGTTTAGGCAACCTAAATTAAGTGTTTTTCAGTAGTTGTAATCGTTATTACCCATGATACCAACGTTCATTGGTACAACGATTTTTAAGACGACACGACATTGGTATTATTTTCTACTCATATTCTCAATAAATTTGATAAGAAGTTTTGGATGAAATTTCTAGAATTTCTAGAAAAAAAAAATCTTTTATATAATATTAATACATTGAAAAAAAATTATGAAAATTTTTGTCCATTCTAGTACAGTAGATAAAAAAAAATCCAAGCAACTTGTATTTATTTATCTCTAAAAGTTAAACATTGACCGCAACATTTTTTTTACTTGAATATGAAGGCAAAACATTAAAAAAAACTATAAACATTATTTTTTTTTAATTAAGGATTAATACCCATTTAATGTATTTCTAACCATAATATTGTTAGCAGTCCTCGATCTCTTTTATTTTCATTCCACCGTATATAAGTATTAAAAAAAATGTTAAATTGAATTTAATATATCATTATATAAATAACAAAGACTACATAACATGAAAAAAAAATAAAATAATCATAATAAAGCGTTATTGGGCCATTGAATATTATTTTTTTTTTTAGATATTTTTCGGCAATATATTCATAGTTTAGTCTTTAAAAATTACCAAAATATAAAATTACATAATATTTTTTATTAAAAAAATTTTTTTTTTAACCATTATTTATTAAATATTTTTCTTTTACCATTATTAAATATTTATGGTTTATTTTGAAAGATTTCATTGAAAAGAAAAAGATTCCAATGATTGTTCAAATTATGTTTTTATTTTTTTTTTTTATATTTTTTTCATTCCTTTTGAATAGAATTTATAATTGGATAAAATATCATTGTGATGTGAGAGATAAAATAATATCAAAAATCGTCGAAAAAAAAAAATTATATGAAATTTGAAAAAATTATGGAAGGTCATGTCTAAACTAATTAGATCAATATATTTACAAAAAAAAATATTAAAAAAAATATTGCAGGCATAATTTCGTGAATTTCAATTTTATGAATATTCGTGTGAATAAATTTGAACATAAGTACAAAGTGAAAGCTTATAGTAGTGACATCAATATATCTTTATTTTAGGACTTGCTTAATATTTAAAACCCTAAGTTGAGTTAACAGAAATGATATAGTATATAGATATAGTATTCAATGTATTTTACATATTAAATCAGCTTTAAAGTTCTCAAACAGCAGCCATACATCCTAAATAACTAAAGCAACCGACTTAAGGTGGATTTTAAAATTTTGTATTGCTTAATAACTTTATCTAATACTAAAACCGCACTTTAATGTGGTTTCGCAATCTTAAAAAAATAAAAAAATGTTTAAATTCTTTACTTTCCAATTCATTCAAAAATATATTAAATATATTTGTTCAGTTTGTTTTCCATACGGTTTTTATGCATAAGAAAAAAAAATTTATTAACTACGTGTTTTGAATGAAAAATAATAACATATATCTAATAAATGCTTCCAAATATTAATCATAATTGTTTCAAATTGGAATTCACATTAAAAGTGATAAAGTAGGTTAAACAAAATAACCACATCAGTTTACGAGTATATTTTTATTATTAAATTGAAAATGAGAAATTATTGCAATATGTATAAGTAATTAAAAACTACAATCAATTTGCAGTTAAGATATGCAAGATATGAATTTTGATTTTTTTTTTTCAGATTTCAACATTTTTAAAATATAAAACGAATTGCGAGCTTTATTATATAAAATTTAGGTACTTTTCCGTTAGCCGGGCACAAATGTACGGCGCAAAAAATTGTGAATCAAGTCGCAAAGCGAAGCAGAAATGTTACCAAAAACTTATGGTCATTTAAAATGAATAGTTTTTTCGTGTATCGAGGGAAGGCTGCCGCCTGCCCCGAACGCGCGCATTTGCGCCCGACAAACGGAAAAGTACCAAAATTTATCTTTGATGTAAAACAGGTGTTAGTTTAGTTCTTTAAATGCTTCCGTTAAGGTGTAGGTGCCTCAGATTTGGCAATCATGTGTATATATGTTCGTAAATCAATTTTAAATGCATACATACATGTTTTCAAAAAATTTCTGGAATGAGCGATTTTATTTCGAATTTTATATAAAAAAAAGGAATATTTTTCATTTATTTATAATCTGAACAATATTTGACAAAAGGAATTACTTGCCACAAGTTTTATTCCAACTAAACTTAATTCGTCCAATCCAAAAAGCATATAATTTATTTGACATTGTTCAAAGAGCAGAAATGTTAATTCAGTCAAATGTATATTTTAACTCTTTCAAAAGAATAATAATATTATTCTTTCTAAGTAAAGTTAACATACATTATATATTTATGTAAAACCTTATTTAACTTATTTTCCAATGAAAAATTGTAATTTAGATATTTTTATTTATAATTGTAAAATGTAATATTTCATACCTGAATTTTCTTTAGAATCAATTATTGACGTATCGAAATGTATTCGAGGCAATGTTTTTGATTTAGACTCACCTGAAAGTAAAAAAAATATATGGTTAGAAATATTGTGACATATTAAAAAATTAAATATTAATTTTTGCGCGGTAAGTTTCTCACTTTTATAATTGAAAAGTTTAATAAAAATAATTTGTTGCACTATAGAAAATAATATATATAAATCTGAAATAAATAAAGATACTAAAAGAACCAACTATTATTTTATATTTATTTATATTATATTATATTTATATTTATATTATATTTATTGATTTATATAAAAGCGAAAAAGCAAACCACCTTCATTAAAAATATAAGACTCGCAAATCATACTTAAAAGCATACCCTAATGAGTAATGACGAATCAAAAAACTATTCTTCTTTTTCCAAGTATTTTCAGATTATGCTCTAGTTTGAGTAGATCCGCCACTTTAACCAACCATGCCTATTATATTTATTGTCACTACACATATGTAAATAAAAATTCATTTGAGCGTAAAAATTAATTTTAAGAACTTTAATGATTAATTTTTAAACCTAATTTAGCTCGTATAAATTGGAATAATTACAGGATATGACCATCTTAATCACATAAAATTGTTTAATTTTCTACTTAAAAAATTATTCTCGTTTTTTTGTAATTTTAATTTAGAAAATGTTAAATTTACCAAAAAATATATTAAGTGCTTACCAAGAAAAAATTTATGTGCAAAAAATATGAATAAAATCAACGACCTTTGAGGACAAAGACATTTTTTTTTTGTGACAAATTACTTAAACTCTAAACTCTAGTACTAAAATGAAAAAACTTTGAAGATTGAACAAAAATCCTTCTAAATTATTAAAAGAATTTTTAGATATCGACATCATAATATCTTCTAAATACCGTGTGTATTTCTAAAGCGTTTAATATTATTTTATATCTACATAAATTTTTTAAAATTATTCAATTGTATATACGACATGCCAGAGCAATCATCAAGAAATTTTAATTATACATCCTAGGTATATAATTATAAATATTGACTGAAAATAGAACATAGTACAGTATTCACAGTACACAGTGTAGTGCTAAAAATTCTTTAGTAACGTTTATTTATTATCATTCAAATATCACGATACTTCTATAATTAAAAAATGTTATTATCATAAACTTTTTTTTTATATTATATGTGTCATTTTTAAGTGCAATATGCTTGTATTTAAGTATTTCGTTGTTGCCATATTTTAATTCCACACGAAAATTTTATTATCTCGTGGTATTAATTGCAAATAAAGAATTTTATTATTATTTTTATTTATTTTTTTTAAATATAGCATTTTACTTCGTTATCACTTTATCAGCTGGGAGAAAAAATTAGAATACAATATTAGAGACATTTCTAATCTTAAGTTATTATAGTTATTATGTTAATGTTAGACAACTAAATAAGCGTCCGTATTTTTCAGCTGAATTTTATTTTTAAATAATTGATGAATCCAGTAGCTTTTCTTTTTTTTCTCTAATTCATTTAAAATTTTAAAAATTAGTCAAAATTTGATTGCACAATTTTAAAACAAAAATTAAATGCACAATATATTATAATTCTAACTAACTATATACAACGATTACCTTTCGTACAAACATTTATTTTTTAATACAATTGTTTTTCCAGATTTAAAAAAAATGTTATTAAAAAATTTTGCAGTATTAAATCAAATAAACAAAACGCCAAATCTCCTACATTTACAATGGACAGATATAGGACTACTTACGTCATAATTATAAACTCACGCTAAATTTCGTGCAACTATAGTAGTTTTTTACTATATACAGTAACGATCAAATAAGTTTCTATTATTATTTGCCCTAGTTTATTTGTTGTGCATTTTATTTCAAAATAAACAAAAGAGGAGTTTTTAATATGTTTGTAAATATTAAATTACATTTAATTTATAAATTAAAAACGTTTTCAAATCTGTAAAATTATATTATACACTTAAAAGTTATATTTTTATTTTCAAAATAATGGATGTACAGTTGTTATACTACGAGGGGTCAACCACTACTTAAAAAAAAATGCAAGTATTCCCAATTTTGGCAATAAACTGTATTTATTGCTATATTGCCAATATATTGCCAGTATTCCCAATATTCCCAAATATTGCCAATATTCCAAAATATTGCCAATATTCCCAAATATTGCCAATATTCCAAAATATTGCCAATATTCCCAAATATTGCCAATATTCCCAAATATTGCTAATATTGCCAATATTCCCAAATATTGCCAATATTCCCAAATAATTTTATTTACAGAAGGCAAAGAGGAAACTCAGAGAAATATAAAACAAACATTCTACGTCAAAAAGTATCGAAAATTAATCTTAATATTCTTAACTGAAAAAGAAAATTGTAAATAATAGAATTGCTTCAAATTTTCTTTGGGTCACATAGGTATGAACTTACACGCATTGCAACAAATAATTTTTAAAAAAAATATTAAATAAGAACTTAGTTACTATTAAAGTATTAAAGTTATTGCTCATTTAAAAAATTTAAAAAAGTATTGTCATTCTATATTTTGTTGCTAAAAACTAGAAATTATAAAAAATACTCAAAAACAAAATAAATTTACATTAACAAAATAATCAAACTTTATTTAAGAAATATATTGTAACTAAAATAACAGTTCATCTTAACTTTTGAATAAAAAATTTAGGTATTAAAAAAAAATAAAAAAAAATTAAAAAATTAAATTTATTGAACTAGATATGCAATTATTTCAAGTTTATTAAAGTCCTAAAAATATTTAAATAGAAACTTAAAAAAAAATTGTCGTTTCAATTTTTGAGACAAACTTATTCTATAGTTTAATTATTTCAAAATGAGCATTTTGATCGAAAAAAAATTGATGCATAAATTTATTTGTGTGTACAAATTTATGTATTTTTGAATTCTTTGAATTTCTTTTTGATCTTAGCTCTGTCATCTAGCGTAATTGTGAAAGGATTTGAACCTTGTAAATTAATCGGGCCGAATATTATAAATTTTTTATTTACATCTTGGATATCATCTTTTTTGGGCCATATAAATTCATTTAAATTTGGATGTAAAAATTTCATTTTACATTTTTCGTTTTCTACATGAATTATTCTTCCGATGTACCAATTGGAATCGTAATAAACACTATAATACTTTTCGACCTCTATTTCAATATGAATTGTATTTTTCAATGTATTATTCATTCCACGAACTCGATACATTCTATCACTGGATAATTTGTATTTGTTTTGGTATAACCAACAAATGGAACTTTTTTTCAAAACGTACGTTTTATCATTAACGTTCACTTTTAAAAACAATCCATTTTTATCTAAGTTTTGTAGTCCATAATCTTTTAGATTAACATCTTTTTGATTCTTAAAAATGGAAATAACATATTCTAAGTCATCACAATCGTTATCACTAACATCTGAAAAGTTTTGATCTTCAAAACTAATATCAACTTCTACTTTAATTTTATGTTCTATTTGTTGCATATTAATATTTTCTAAACTTTTGTCGAATTCACTCAAATTAATGTTCAATTTTTTGGTTGCTTCAATAGCATCTGATTTGGCATTTTCTAGTATTTTTTTTATTGCATTTTCAGAAGGGATTTGGAGGAAATCAGCTTGGATGTTTGATTTCTTACCGAGACGGCTATTTTCTTCACGAGGAAAGTGGAAAGTGCCACCTAAAAAAACAAAAATAAAAAAAATAAAATATGTTTAATTTTATTAATTTGTTAACATTCTTACGTAAATCTGTGGTTATTTCGTTTATTATTTGTAATCTATTTAAACGTCTTAATATATCTAACAAATTAAAATTAACCATTGTAGAAAAAGTAGAAGTCATTGAACGAACTTGCCGAAAAACTTTTTCACATGGTTGACTACTGAATAGCCAAGGTGTGAAATAATGTTCATTTTTACGAGATTTCTCAATTAGCAGCAACAATCCATGAGCATTTATTTCAATACAGGTGTACGCATTAGATGTTATAAAATTCTTATCAATACTGTAATTATTTTCTTGTAGCCATCTTCTCCATATTCTTAAAAAGAATGTAGCAAACCAAATGAAATATATTCGTTCTTCAATTTTTAGTTCTTTATTTAAAAAAGAATCTAATATGTATTTGATCAATGTAAGAAATTGTGCAGTCCCCTCACTATCAGGTACGTTATCTAATAAGTCTATTACTCGGGAATCACATAATTTTTCCACCGCTTCAAAATTCATTTTATCCGTTGCTAAAACAATAATTAAAATTATATTCAGTGATTATTTTTTAACAATACTTGAATGGAGAAAATGGCAAGATAAAAAAAATACATGGGCCAAATTCTATAACTTTGCTCCATATACCTTTTTTTTGTTCTTAGCGAAGCTTAGAGAAAAAGACATTTATTTTGAAAACATTGTTTATAGAAAGTATATTTTTTTAACAAGACAAAAATGTTGTCTTGAAAAACATGTATTACGTATATAAGAAATTTGAAGTACAATTAAATAGGATCAATCAAAATCAATTAAATACCTAAAATATTGGCCCTCTATATTTCTATGGGTACAAACATATTTCTTTGTTACAATTACGTCAAATTCTCTGAAAAGTGATTTTAAAACGCTGTCAGACTTATTGGATTTTCAAACCATAAAAAGAAACTTTAAAACTTTAATTTAAATGCAACTAACTATACTTGTTTTTGTACACCGCTGTTCTCATAAATGGGGTGCGTTAGAAGCTCCAAAATAGTTAATAACTCTAATAACTCAAAATAAACACACAGTTAATATGTTTTATAGTTGGCAACAAAACAGTCAAATTGTTGTGTCAAAAATTAAAGAAAACTCAACTTTTCAAAACTTTTGCGTATATTTTCTATTCATGTGAAACCATCGGATAAAATAAAATTCTTAAAATAATTAAAAAAATTTTAATGTTCAAAGATAGAGTTGTCCTCGAAGTTGTCTTTAAACATTTTTTATTTAAGTAAGCTAGATTAGACATTATAAAACAAACTATTTATTTTAAAATAAATTTTCGAGGAAAAATAAAATAATTGAATTAAATAGAAACTTTAAGTAAATGTGGAAAATGTGAAATTTCCTTCGAGTTTAATTTGTTCAATATTAAATTTAAACATTTATGAAATTTCGGTTTCATATTTAAGTTAAAATCGAGATCAAAATATTGTGTTGAGAAAATGAATCTGTACCGTTTCTACCCTAATTTTTTACCAAAATGATTAATCTTTAAATTTTAAAATTAGCAAGCTTTAAACTCGGTTTAGCTAGTTCCAATTGTAATAAATTGTTTTTTTAAATTTGAATTGAGAAAGGGCTTATTATCCACGTAATGCTAGTTTCTAAAAAGTTCAGTTTCTTAGTTTTAATATAGTTAATTTAATGATTTCTTATACAAGACACATACCTTCAAGATCACTTTCGCACAGCAAATGTTTATCTTTGGAAAAATTTGACATTAAAATCCTAATATGATCAGGTGAAGCTATTTTTGATCCAATAGGTAATAATGTATTTGACTTTAAAAAACGAGTCCTCAATTTTGTACCAATATGTACGGTATCTTGAATACATACTGATTCATTTAGATTAAATTTCATCTAAAATAAAGAAATTATTTGATTATTACAATATCTTGATAATGTAAATGTATCTAGAAATATACTTACTTGATAATATGGGGAATATGGATTTTCAGATGTGTAGGGTATCATAGTACGTTTTTTCATTGCTTTCAAACATCGAGTGTCACCATCGCTTGCAAACCCAATTACTTCAATTCCCAATTTAAGAAGTTCGCGCTCTAAGAATTCCCATCTAGCTAGAACGCTATTATAATCGAATTTGTTATCACTTGCAAATACAGTAAGGCAAAAAGCTGGTGAGTTATCTATCAGAGGTTGAGCCATATATACATATGCATTGCACCCAATAGCATGACTTGAAAAAGCGCTTTCAAAGTCTTTTACAGAGTTGACATAAAAGTTGTTTTTAGGAAATCCATTGGCTTCATCTTGGGATACGAAACCAATTAATTTGTTTGTTTTGGAGTCGTATGTTATTTTTTTTATTATTGCCGTTTGGTCTTCTGACACGAAGATTGTTAGAGGATAATTACGTTTAATTAAGAATGATTTTAGTTCCTCTAGTCTAACTGCTCCATCTGTTATATTAGACTCTTTATCCAGCAATCGATTTATAGTTGTTATGGAGGGTAATATATTTTGCAAATTAGATTGCAATACTTCGTACAACATTCGACCTCCTATAATAAATATATACAAACTATAAAGTTTTAAAGGCTCATCAAACCTGTTTCCATGTTTTTTGCGATTTATGTTGTCATTAGCAGTTTTTTTTAGGCAGTTCAAGAATATGTTAATGTTTCGATCTTTATTATGGACTTCCGAGTTATTTTGACGATTGCTAAAGCATAATAGGGTATTTTGAATTTCAGGCAAATTTTCAATACATTTTTCCATTGTTTTAATTAAGAAGTCAGTGATTTTTGGTTGGTCTCTTTCAAAAATATCGAATTTCTTTGAATTTCGAACTGATGAGTTATCAGACATTTTTGAACGATTCACAAAATTATTCGTCTGATTAATAATTTTGCTAACTTCAAAATCCAACTCATTAGGTGTATTAGTACTTCTATTTTCAATTTCATAAACTGGTGAAACTGAGACATTTTTTTCTAGATCTATGACGTCATTTTCTGATGTACATGTGCTCATAACTCTCTCAGCAAACTCTTCAAAAGGAATACTTATACTTTCTTCTGACTCACAAGCGTTAACAGTATCTAATGTATTATTTTTATTCTTTCTTGCAACTAAAGATGTGTTTGAAGCAGGACCTTGTTTTTGGTTTTGTACTTTAAAAAAAGAATATATATTTTTGTCTTGTGATAGTTTTGGTGGTTTACTGGATTTTGTAAAATGGGTTAAAATATGTTTGTTGAAATTTGATAACGTCCATTTCCTTCCATCGGAAGAGATCATAGATTTATAACCAGTTGAAATGAAAGGACAATAACAACATGTTATTTTGGCACAAAAATTTTTTAAATCCATTGAAATTTTTAAATTTTTAACATCTTTCTTAAAGTCTTGATCATTTTCTGGCGCGAAATCTGCTATACATTTCTTAACATATTTTTGTGCTAACAATTCCACATGTGTTTTTGCATCATCAACTTCTTCAAGGTGTTCTTCATCACAGTTGTCAGTTTTTCCTTCGTGCGCTTTTTTTTTGCGGCATCTTGTCACATTTTCAGCCGACTTAAAATCCCGATTTTTTATTAATTTGGCACATGCATCTTTTAAAAAAAAAATTAACTTCTTATGACCATCAGGAATTCGAAATAGTAATGGATTTTTTTGAAAAATTTTTCCATAAATTTCCCTTACCTCACAATCATCTAGAGCTGAAAAGACGTCTTTTTTAAAAAAATTTTCCATTTTCTCAATTTCATTATTGTCAATTTGAGAAAGTGAAATAATATTATCGTAGCCGGTGTAAAATAAAATTAATTTTATAGAATTCGGTAATTCTATTCCCACTTTATCTAAAATTTTGTTTATGTTTTCCATTTTTAATTTTGAAATTTTAAGTTTTATAAATTTCAAATGTAAAATTTTTAAAATTAAGTTAAATTTTTCAGTTTTTCAGATTTTTATTTTGTAAATTTTTTTTTTGTCAATTTTATTAATTTTTTAATTTTGTAATTTTTGAAATCAAAATAAAAATTTTTCAGTTTTCAGAGTTTCAGACTTTTTTTTATTTAGGCACATTTTTTTTCACAATTTTAATAATTTTTAATTTGTGATTTTTAAGGTAGGTACCTAAAATTTACAAAATTAAATTAAATCTGTTTTCTTTGCAAAATTTTTTTTTGACAATTTTGATAATTGTTAATTTTGGTAATTTTTAAAAAAGATGTACATTTTTTAATTTTGCAGATTCATTGTTTTCAATTTTCTTTTTATTTACTTTTATTAGCACAAATGTTCACTTTTTTATCACCGAGTTTATCCAACTTTTAACCGCTTGTTGAAAGGAACAATTTCAATAAAAAAAAGCAAACAAATAATCTTAATTTCTAAAAAAAAAAACATTACAGTTTATAAGAACAAAACCTACTTAGGTTTTTTTTTAGAATATTAACGGTAGTTTCTTTTCTATTTGTTTGTAGTATATAGAAGATTTTCTGTAAAAAGTATACATTTGCAATATTTACATAGAAAGCAATAATTTTTTTGTTAGAAAATGTTAATGTATTGTGTATAATCATGACATAATACATGAAGTATTGCCAAATTATTACTAATATTCCCAAATTATTGCTCTTATTGCCAATTTATTGCCTAAAATTCCCTGTATTGCCAAAAATTCCACTGTATTGCTTTATTGCCGCAATTAATTGAATTATTCCCCGTATTGCCAACTTATTGCTGTTATTGCCGAAGCAAAATGCAAGTATTCCTTTGGTGGTTGACCCCTCGTTATACTATTTCTGAATATTACTTATAACTTAGTATTTGCAATAATATTTATATCTTGTCCTGATTTAAAAAGAAATTAGTATTGGGACGAATAAATAAATTTTTATTGCAAACATTTTGAATAAGTACCTATACTATTATTTACTACTTATGCTTAATCCGGAAAAATAAAATAAAAAGTATTTAAACCTTTATGTGAATATTTGTTTTCATATGCTACAGTGTCAAAACCAATTTTAGAAACATATTCAAAAGAATTCAATTTAAAATTGGATATGAAGATTTGGGAAATATTAAAGCCTTCTAGTCGTTATTTTCTTTGATTCTTATTCAAACTATTAAACCTCCATTTAAGCTTAATTGGTTATTAATATCAAATTTAACCTGAAAGAATATTTCGAAATTACGTTCATTTTATGTAAACATTACTTAATGAAGTACTTATTTTTTGATGATAAAACTTAATGTATTATATTCATAAATTTCTATTCAATTAAAAATAAAACATCATTATATTCTTAAAAATAGTATTTATCTTTCAGAACATTGCAGAAAAAAATGAAATATAAATTAAATTAAAATTGAATTGTCTTTTATTACTTATTTTTATTAAAATTTTAGTTTTTATCTAAATTGCTATATATAATTTTTCTTATTAAAATTAATTTTAATTTATTTTATAGCTAAAAAAAGAAAGTCATAAATAAAAAACTGAATGTTTTGAAAACATTAACATTTTTATTTGACGTTCATCTTATGGTTTTAAAAGTAATATAAATTCAATGTAATAGTTTAAATTTTATAGTTTGCACCATAAGTAATCCTGTTTGGATTCCAATATAATGCTATTTATTCCATCAAATTTCATTTTTTTATAATTAGGGCTGAAGTAGACCCATTTTGACGCTCTCAGAGTATAAATAAAAGAATCCGGCCATCTATCAAACTAAAAACAAAACCGTTTTTTCAAAATTGTTGTATGATGAAAAATTTTCCTTCTATTTGATGCCTTATTCAACCACTTCTGTTGTATTTAAAAAAAAAAATTCAAACATAAAATATGTGTATATAAGTATATGAATTAGTAAAATTAATTATTTATTATTGAATACAAAAATTAATCTAAAAACAAATTTCTTTAGTGAAAAAAAAATTAAAATTATAATTTGTTTAAATTAAAACATATTAAATAAAACCTTAAATTTATTTAACAAACAAAAATATTAAGCAAATTTATGAGGTGTTGATTTTTTAATGATATGGAAACATTTGTTTTTTAACTAAAAACTTTTTTAATACTAAAAATAAAAATATTATTGTTAATATTAAATATATATGAATACTTAGGTGGATTCTATATGTATATTTGTAACATGAAAGTATTTTTCAGAGCATTGCACTCACAAAATTGATCATTACGAGAAAAAATTAAAAAAAAAAAATCAAAATCAAAGACCATAAATAGAAATTTAGTTTATTATGAAAAATTTAATTTTAAAAATTATGTAATAAATTTTTTACTTCAGGGTATTTATGTAGAGAAAAAAAAATTGATTTTAGAAATGTTTTTGTATTAGAATTATGTGTATACGTAAATGTTCGGCCATACTTTTCCCTGCAAATGTCAATAATTGTAAACTTAAAAAGTGAAAAATGAAATATAACTCACGAATTTAACTTTTAACTAACAATTACTAATTAGTACAAAAATGTTTATGTGTCTTATTTAAAATATGTTAAACACCCAATTCTATTTTTTTGTGAAAAATTATAAAGTTAAATATTAAAAAGAAAATAAAAAAGTAAAATCTTTATACCTAGATTTGAAAACTTCATGAAAATATACTATTTACTATTTACCATCATGAAAGCGATTTTTGCTAAAGTATGATGTACGGTAGCTGTAGATAAACACTTCCGTTTTTTATGACTACACTATATAACACACACTTGCTGTATAAATCTGAATCATGTGAAAAATGTCGTCCAATTCGTTTTCAAAGAACAATGACATTTTCCACTGTTCTAAACAGCTTATAATATTATATTTTCTTTTTGGATCATAGAAAATAACTTTGAAGGTCGGAAGCAATAAATATTAAATATACATGTATTTTGTGAGAAAAAATTTACAAAATATAGACCGTGAACTTATGAACATTTTTATTTTTTTTTTTTCGCACATTGTTCAAGTTGTAAATAATTTTTATATATATTTGAAAAAAATAAATAAATATTTTCATTTTATTTAATTTAAATGTAGGTGGAAAATAAAATTCCTGTTTAAATAGTTCCAAGGTGAAAAAAAATAAAATTAAATTCTTAATTAATACCCGGTATAATTGATTCAGATAAATAGAGCTTCTAGTAAGCTAAGAATTTATTTATTTATTTATTATAAGAAAAATAGAAATAAATTAGTAAGACTATTATAATAAGATAAAAACTGCTAAGTTAATTTTTATAATATATTTTTGATGGGAAAAATAGTAAATGTATATTAATGAACATAATACTATTTTAATGAACATAATACTGTTTTTATTTCCTAAATTAAAAATAACAAAAAAAATCATGATGTAACTATCATTAAGCTTCACAACATGTTCATAATCAATTATTGCTGACGGAAAAATGCATTCACTATATTTTTTTTTTCATTCTGTTAATCACTTCTTATGCTTTGCGAGCAAATTTTAGGTAACTAAATATATGTTAATGAATTATATATACTTTTATAGATTTATAAAAACAAAATTTTTGATAGCATTGAGTTCCCTTTGAGATGATTTATTTTATGAATTTAAGCATGAATTAACACTTTATTTTTTATTATAATTTCATCATACTTGCCCATAAAAATTAAATTACATACATATGTATGTAATTTTGGTTCAATAGAATATAAATTATACATGCAATATAAGTTTTTCATCTGATATAAATCTCGATTTCCATATAATTTTATTTTTTGTTACTTCATTATAATAATAATAATAATGACTTTTGTACAGTATATTTTCACTTTCGGTTCAAAATTACATTGCTTTTTATTTCTTAAACATTTGAACAAAAAAAAAAAAAGTTCTTGTCCTCAATTGATTTTAATGAATGAATATTGAAGAAAGTTCAAGTAAACCTTGACATAAAATTATTTTTATGCACATATTATTTAAAAAAAAAGTTTTATTTTGTTATAGATTTTTATATTATATGTATCCGTAGATTATTATTATTGGTACCTTCAGTGAAATCCGATATATGTACAATCAGAGAAAACCTTTGGTTAATAAAGTGTTTCAATATTGCATTATTAATTAATTATTGTTTCATATATTAAAAAAAATCAATTTTATTAATATTAGAAAGAAAAATAAATGTTTAAAGTATACCAACTAGAGATTAATTGTTAGATTGTTCTAATTACGTGGTCTGATGACATTATTTTAAACCAAATTTAGAATGTAAACTAGAAGTTTATTAGTATTGTTTATGAGAAGAAAATAGAAAATTCATCTTATTTGATCTTCGCATATAACTTTTGAATTTAAGTATTGGTATACGTTTTTACACAAGAAGAAGATTTATAATCTATGCAACATCATAGCATAATATATTTTATAAATATTTATATAAAACTTATAGTGAAAACGAATTATTGTAATACCCTATTTACGTTATCTTGTAATTTCTCTAAACAAAATAAATAAATTATATATTTTTATTATTAAATTATTATTAAAAATGCAATCATGATGCTTCCCCGTTAAATAATGGAATTTATCTTCTTTTTTTTTTTTCAAATTTTCACAATATGCATAACTAAATTTAAGTCATAAGAAAAATTATACACGTTAATATGGATATAATCTTCTAATCTATACAAAATAAATAATTAAATAATTGAAACTTTTATTTTATTAGTAAACTACTTATTGTATACACAATGTAAAACATATTCTTTTTATTTTTTGGGCCACAGTAGTTAATGTGTTTTTTTTTTTATTCTAAAAATATATACATAATAATGATAAACAACAATAAAATTGATTTAATAATAATAATAAGAATAAACTTTATAATGACATGAAAATTGTGTCTTATAAATATATAACATTATTATAGTGCTCAGTTTGACAAAAAAAAAATTAAAAATTAGGACACAATTTCATGTAGCGATATAATATTATGTTTGCAGATAGTTGAAGAAAAAATAAGAAATTTAAATGTCTATTCAGAAGAATATTTCAACGAGCTGTTTTTCTTCTGTTTATATTTCTCTATAGTGAAATATCAAATAAATAAAAAAAATTACATTTCAAATATTTTAACCCAGTCTCTTGTACAATTATCTTATTAAGTCTATTTTAAATTAATAAAATTAAAAAACTGTTCCATAATTAACTCACGACGTAGTTGGATTTTATTAGTCTTCATAGTATCATATCAAGCTTATGTTTTGACATTCCACTACTAATCACTATTGCTTTACATCATCAACTTTTATGCCTCATTTGGTCCGAATTTTTTAGTTTCCAAATTTATCAACATATAAGAAAAATATAAAATTTTAACAGAATCAAGAAACTTCTGAAGTTTTATTCTACACACAATTTACTATACTCAACTCAACCTCTATAGTTTTATTTAGGTTAAGTTAAATACTTAAAAATTTATTATTGTTGTGTAATTTACATAACAATTATGATTACTCTTTGTAAATTTCAAATAAGTACAGTATTTGCAGAAGAAATAATTTATTCATTTCATAAAGAGAAATTGAAATATTTAGATTAAAAGACCATTATAAAATTTATTCATAGTGCCAAATAACAGAATGTTTCTGATGGTTTCTGATTATAATATTTTCACGATGAGAAAGAATCGTTTCGCAATAAAAAAAACCAGATCTATGTTAATTTAAAATGTTTAGGCTAATCATTCTACGTAATCAATTTAATTTCAGAGCGGTATAACAAAACTGAATAAATCATTTGAAATTAAAATAACATAAATAGTTTAATATTGCCCTTTACGAACGTAACCGGCGCAATGCGGCATCAATAAACAAACAAACAAAAAATTTCAACATAAATTTATCCAAAATTACTTTCTCAAAGTATTGAATAAACTTGCATACAATTCATCTAAATTTCATATTAATTAATTTCAATAAAAAAAAAAGACCACCCAAAAACTAAATTACTATTTTTTCTTACAGACTAATTTCTTTTCTTTTATTTTGTTTATGAGCATTATAGCCTAAATTTTAATTAATCATAGCTCTTTATTATTTATTTTATTATTCGTTTATCAAAAAATATATACATATAATTTTGTGATCATGTACGATTTAAAATTGTTTTATTATTGAATGAAAATAACTACTGAAAAATTCCTTGTCATTATTGTCGGGAGTCTTTATAAATATTTCACGTATATAGAAAAAAATATTTTAATGTTTTATTTGTCGGTATTATTCATAAATATATTCCAAGTGTTGTTATGCGAGATTCAATTTCAACTTATTAACTATTAAAATAATCAAAAAAATAATTTTATAACCAAAAATATTTATATATTGATGTCCGTTTTCAAAGTAATGCATTAAAACCAGCATTTTCCATACGTCAGATATTGTAACATAAAAATGTAATATAAAAATTTTAATTGTTTTTTAACATTGCAAGCTTACTCTACAAAAAATATAAATCTTTGCAATGTTAAAACTAGAAAAATATTAAAGTAAAAAATAAATCGAATAAAGCTAAATTTATAATATGTAATATCTAAACCAAAATTTTCAACATGTTTTTTTCTCGTATATGTATAGAATTAAATTTTCTTCTTTATATTTTAAGCGCAAATTAATAATAAATAACAGTATAATATTATTTATATTTAATATAACTATTAATTATTAATTCTTATTATATATTACTGATTGCATCAGCATTATGGTTTTAATTGTCTTAATCTTATTAATTTCATATCATATTATGTTTAACAGATTAATTTTCATATGTTACGTAAATTAACATTTTATATTTAGATAATCGTATTATATTTTTATAATAAAATGTAAAAACGATTTAATTAATTCTTTGATATAGAATATTTTTCTTTATTTTTTGCTATTTTGGAAATTTGTAAAAGTGAGACTTGATTTTTAAGATAACATCAACAAACAAGATTGATAATTATATTTTCAATGATAAACTTGTGAATAAAACTATACTTACACCCCTAGGTTTTTTTGTTCTAGTTTGAACAGAGGCAGTTCTAACGGGCGTCGCACATGGCGCTCGCCAGGGGCCCCGCGATAGAAGGGCCCCCGTGACGCAGTATACGCGTTCGGCGTTCATCAAAATTTAAAGCGAAAATCGTTTAGTCTCAAATCATGTTACCGATTTTGATGTAATATACCAATTGATAAATGTAGAGGTCAATCCTACGACAATGCTGCAAATATCGCGTAAATATTAGGGTCTGAAGCCAATATAAAGCAACATAGTCCAACGTGCTTTACTAACCATGTATGAGCCATTTTTTAAATTTTGTAATTTATTTATTTTTTGATAATTTAGTTTATAGAAATAATATTTAAATGAAATTGATTTTGTTTGAGGTTTTTCATTAAATTTTAATTAATATTGTTTTATTTTATTTTAATTTAGAGAGTAGGGGCCCAATTTTTTTTCAGCGCCAGGGGCCCCGACACCGTTAAAACCGCCTCTGAGTTTGAACAATAATAATTGGTTTTAAATGCGGGAGTTTTCCCAGAGTTATTGACCCAAACTGCTCCAATCAATAAAATCGATAAAAGTTCAAATCTAAAATCTAAATCTAATTTATAAAAAAATATTATTTAACTAGATATAAAAATTTATTACTCAAAGTCCTGTTCCACAATAAAAACAATATTTTTTTTGGAATCATTCAAAATAAGTAATTTAGTATTAACGTTATTCCATCATTTATTTCATTGCAATGATCTAATTCTCACATCTTGAAAACATTTTTTTAAAGTTAAATTATTTGGAATTAATATTAATCTAATTGGAAAAAATTAATACTTTTTTCTACATGAAGAACCACATAAATAAAGTAACGCATTACTGAAGTTTTTATATATGTGCTTTTTTTTTCTACGTAATTTATAGCTTTAAGAAATAAATGAAAATATGTTCTGCATATTTCTTAATAACAATGTTTTTCAGTATTGATTGAGCATATTTAATCGTACATATAAATCATTCAATGTAGATAATTATTATTGAGCTTTTTTTTTCGAAATGTATGCTTTATTATTTTTATGATGTGTGAGGCTTTGTTTTTAATGCGCGTGGACAATTAGATTTCTAAAAAAGTTTTGTACAATTATTCTATATAACACCTACGATATTCACTGTAAATTTTATTTTAGATTAATTGCAATTTGCAAGCATATCGCAAACTTGAAATAATTTTACCTATAAATAAGTTACTCTTAACTATTTTAAATTCTTGATTGCCGACAGACGAATAGACTAAAACAAATGCAACAAATCAAGATTTGTAGAACAACGTAATTTCTATATCATTCAGAAAAACTCTACTGATGAAATCTTGTTCTCATTTTCTATTTCACATTTTAATATTCTGGAAAAATTATTTAAATATACTAAAAATATAATATTTATTAATAGATTGCGTGTTCAACAGTTAGTTTATCAAAAAATTCAGGTCGGTATCAAATTGGTTCTTAAATTAATATTAATAACCAAATTTGTAAAAATCGTATTAATCTAAGAACTTTAATCGTGCTAGTTTTTTGTTAATTATATTAATAAGTCAAACAAAAACCCTGATAAAAACATTATTTGTTATACTTTGTTTATACATCGTTATATAAACAGTTCAGGAAGTTTACTTTTCCCTTATAAAAACTATAAATTTCTTCATGCACAATTTGATTTCATGAAATTTGCATGCATTAAAATTTGTTTGTTTTCTAATTAGAAATAATATGCTATGTAACGTGATAAAACAACAAGCATTGATGACTTATTTTACCTGAAATAAAAATAAGCTTCAAGGTTTTATTTTTAAAAATCTATTGAATCGTTTTTATGTAATTTTTTACATTAATGAAATTTGTTATCAGTTTCATGGTGCGTATTATAAATTTTCTACACTTGAATTTATTTGATAAAATTAAATAATAATCATTGATATTTATTTTTTTTTACATTTCATTTTAGATAGCCAAAATATATACTGAATTAAAGGAATATTGACATTGTAAAAAATATCACTTACTAACTATTTTTATTATCTAGAATAAATTATAGTTTTTATCCTAATAAAATTACTATAATATTTATTGTTTCATTTTAAATCCGCAAAACTTACTGTTCACTTTGTATTGAATACAACCGCGAGGAAAAATTGTTTTTAATTAATTCCGTATACATGTTCGTCAAAGTAACATAACGTTAAATTAAATTACCGTAAAGTAGAATTAAGTTAATCTTCTTTTTGGGAAACCTAAGTTATAATTCAGGAAATAACAAAAAACTTCCCAAATCATAACAATAATCACTTACATAATATGCATAATAATGATCCTAATTTACATTATTAAGTTCCATTCATTTAAAACCCTCAAGCCAAATTTCAGTGTGTTAAATAATAACATTATAATATCTCCTAAATATTCAAATATTTTGTGCAATAAAACTATGTATTGAGTTTTATAAATAGAAAAGAAAAAAATTGGAAATAAAATTAGCAATAAATAAAAATAAATTTCATCTCACGAGGAGATCTAATTTATGTCAGTATTCTTTATAGAGAGCAATAAGATTAAATTGTAATTTCTATGAAATGATTATCATTTCTGATTATGATATATTTGATAGTTTCACACATCTGAAAATTATACACTCAAGTAAAAGCGAAAATGATGATGCCATAATTTATTTTTATTTTCATTTTATTGAAATTAATAATTTTAGAGTATATAACTATAATATTCATATTTGAGACAATATGTTCATAATTTATTAAGTAATCAAATCTATCATTGAAAATTCATGCTTGAAAGTATATTCCCCAAAGTTCTTTGTATGAGTTTAAATGTTACTAAAATCAACGAACTGAAATATTTATTTGAGAAATTGCAAACAATTTCAATTTGAAAAATAGGTTTAGAGAATTTAGAAATTATTTTCTTAAAAATATGTTCCCCATTAAAAATTTATAACAAGGACTTTAAAACATTTATGCGACATTGAATCTAACTTGTCTTTCGTAGAATTTTTATTTAATTTCATTATTTTTACCAAGAGTTGAATTTTCGCAACAAGCACAATACCGCTAGCAAATAAATTTATAAGCTTTGCAAAAATATTCTCTGCGGGTATTAAATTTTATTTGCTGTTATCTTACAAAAAATTATACATCTAGCAAATTTTATGAAAATTTATTTTATAATATGAATGATTTTTATGGTTAAGATATAAAAAAAAAAAAAATATAAGTATATATATAAAATTGAAAAATATGAGGATTAGAAAAATAAAAAAAAAAATAAATTAATAAATTAAAAAAAATGTGTCACAGCGCAGCAGCGATATTGAAAATTTCACTTAAAATATACTATCAATGTAGATAGTGCAACATCAAAAGAGAAAGTTTTCCGAAAACAATTTCCTAAATGACAGTGATTTGTTTTGCAACAACTATTTAATAATTATATTTAGATATCGAAAAATTTTGAACTTGTTTTTTTTTTCTAAAATTGCGAAGAATAATGAATTTACTTAACATTAGGGTGCAATACTCAGTGGAATAGCAAAAACAGTATTAAAAGATACATAAATATACTTAGTACTTGAGCGAAACAATTTATTAATTTATCAAAAAATTATAATTAAATCTGTTAAAAATAGAATCCCCAATCTTATCAAAATGTTGATGTTGATTTTACTGCGTGTATAGTAAGTAAGTCTAAAAACCCTTAACGCACTTTTAAGAAGAATATTTCATTTACAAAATAACTAAGTTTGGGTTTTTGGGAAGCCACGATGCAAATGAAATTGAATGAATGAATGAATGAATTGCTTTTACTTATTCAGAAAGTTGTTGTAATGGACGTGAAGTGCCTAATCCAAACTAAAAAAAATTAAATTCCAAATGAAAATGCGTCTGTTTTCTAAAATGTTTGTAGCAGAATCATTAGCTAAACTACTTAAAAACAATTATTTTTGTCATATACCTACGCTAAAAATATTTTAAATAAAATTTCAGTGCTTCTAAAAAAAAACCAGTAAGCAAAATCATTAGCTATACAATGCTACTAATTTGCAGAAAGAAAATTAATTCCGTCACAATAACAATATTTTTTAAATTAACAATTTTTATGTGTGTAAAGTTATAAAAAAAAGTATATTATGAGAAAGTTAATGACAGCTTGAGTAAAATTTCCATAAATTGAAAAAAATAAAATAAAATATGAAAATCATTTGTTTTAAAATAATAATTCTAAATTGAAATTTTATTGTACTTTTTTTTTTTTGTATTTTTAGCAAAACCATGCATTTTTTTTAATTAGTTTTACATCGTGGAAGAAAATTTCAAATTAGGTCATTCATATAATATCCATCATAAACAATAAATTTGTCGCCATTAAATTGTTTTATTTTTTATTTCTCGTGCCATTCTTTACTTTTGTCAGAAAAATAAAGCTGCAAAATATTTAAATTGGAAATGAATTTTTATTACACATTTCTGAATTTATTATTTTTTCTACTGTCTGGCTCAAGTCTCGGCAATTAGATCGAAAACTTTATGTCCACACTGTGCAAGCAAGTATTGTTCATAAAATTCAATGCATGCAAATCATAATTTTATACATAATGCATTAGAACTAAACTGAAAGAATGTACCACAATAAAAAAAAATTTCTTTGAAATTCGGAAAAATTTTCATAAAAATTGAATTCTTGGTATTGATTAAACACTGGTGGAATTATGTATCTTTTATTGAGCGGTCGAAAATTCGCTTCATGTAATTTTAAAAGCAAAAATTACATTTTGATATTATTTTGAGATATAAATCAAAAAATGTAAACGCACCTTTTGTGTCAATTGCCGGTCGACAATAATGCTACTTCAGGTCTAGCAATATGGTCCATATATCATATTCTATTCGGTATACAACTAGACTCGAAGTTTGTGCAAAATTTTATTTTCTTATATTAATTTTATTCAATGGACCAAAAAGGTTTAAGCATAAAAATATTTCAACTATAATAAAATGTGTGACCATTTCTTTTGTGGATTCATCATAAATTTGTACGTATAGTACATATAATTATTTGTATATGGTTCCTACTTCCGTGATAAATAAAATTTAATTTATGAAAACAATCAATTTATGGCATTTACTTAAGAAGGTATAGGGAAGAGAAACTTTCATATTAAAATCAATTTTTTGTGTTGTATATTAACGAACGCGCACAAATTTATACAATAGATTAATTAGTGTACTTTTATACAATGAAATTAAAACACAAAATACATTTTTTTTTTAATATATATATTTTTGTCCATTTTTTAGCTCGTTTTCCATCAAAAATAAAAGAAAAATATAGAAAATATATTTTCAATTTCTGTCTATCCCTCTGTTCGGCGTCGGTACTAAAATTCATAGAATATAAATTTTCAATTAATTTGTTGCCTTAGTTTTTCACCTTTATTTAACTTGAAGAATGAGATTCTATGCTTGCGAGTTCCAGAGTCAGAAGTCTTCAGATTATATTCCTAGATAAAAGTTTGTATATTTTTAATTATAAGAGGTCTTACGCAATTCTCGGACATCAATCGGGCATCAATCGGACGTGTGTTAAGTGCGAAAGTATTTAAATCGTCATATTAAAAGCGTATAATTGAGATGTAAGTGTCCCTAAATTTTTTATTTTATTTTTTTTTCTTTGTCGTAATCTTAACTTACTATATCTTATTTTAGATGATTTATGTACGATATAAGTATGTATATATATAAATACAATTTCACTGTAATAAAATTTATAATTTAATAGAAATAATTAAAATTTACATACTTCCTGTTTCAAATTCATATGTGAATTCATCGCGTTCACCTCTTAAACATGAAGCTAATCGTCGTGACGTTCTACGATCACTTCGTTCTATTTTATCCAGTGAACGACAGTACAACTGGGTACTACGATCTTTTTCTTTTGGCGTCGAAGTAACTGGTGAACTTATAATAGGTTTTTTTCTCAATTCAGCTTCATCGCCACTAGTTTGACTTAGTGATGCACAATTCATTTTTATAAAATTTATTTTTAATAATTAAAAATTATTATAATATTTTTTTAAGATTTTCTACATGTAGCTTTGACGTCATTGCTTACATAAAATATATTTATAATAATAATAAACAAAAAAAAAATTATTTGGCAATGAGTTTTATAATAATTATATTTTTATGTGTGTTTATTTTTTATTAGAAATCTAATTTGTTTACATTATTATTTATATTTTTATGTAAATTAGAATACGAATAAAATTTTTTGTTATTTCGTTTAATTTACGGCAGCTTTAAATATATATTTTTTTAAAAAGTTAGTTCATAGTATTTCGTTTTTAAATAATAAATTTTTTAATTTATTTATTAGTTGTTTTTTATTTATTATATAATTATATTTTTAACTCCCCGATTGTCAATTTTATATCATTTCATTTTTATTTGGCCCTGATGACGCTATTGATTTTTTTTTTAAGGTTGTTAATTTCAATTAAGAATTTTTTATTTATTTAAAAAAAATAATTTTTTATTTTCTTTAAACTTTCGCCGTATCAAAACATTATGTATTAATTTACACAAAATTTTATTTTATTTTTAATTTTATTTTTTTTTAGAAAGAACTGTAAAAAAAAAGAAAATTTATATATATGATGATAGAAGAATGGATAAGAAAAATAAATTGTCGACCGTGAGAAAACAAAAAATGATCATTCATAATAAATTATTCAAATTAATTCATTGTTGTGTTCGTTAATTATTCATGATTCGCAACCTTTATATTAGAAAAAAAAAAACAAAAAAATTATGATTAAGGCAATCTAGGACAGACTAATTTGTTTTTGTTCATATTTGTTATTTAATTAAAGATAAAATAAATTTTGGGTATTAATTTGTTTTTAATTTATTATAAAATAATTAATTGATAATAGATCCCTAGCTAAATATTTGGGCTGATTTTTAAATAAAGATTTTCTCATAAAAGAAAATTTTCTGTCAATTCAGCTTTTTGAATGATTTTTTGACATGATATTTTTAAACAAAAAAAGATAATGGAACAAAAAATTACTTAAATACAAAAAGATAGAATTTCATAAATTTTAAACATTCTAAATTATTTGATGGAATTTAACAAACCATTTCTTAGTGAGTATGTAATTAAAAATGTTGTGGTTTATATTTAGAAATGCTAACAGAGAGCTTAAATGTTTATTTTTAAAAATAAATAAAATATTCAATAGATTTTTTATCAAGAAAAAACCCTAACCCCCAATTATTACTTCACATTTATTATGAACAATAATTGTAAATATTATAAAAATCATTAAAATATATTTTTTTTTATTTATTTCAACAAGGAGCAATAAAATTTCTAAACAAAAGCTAAATACACATTAATTACAACACATGTGTAATAAATTCATTAAATGAATGGGAACACTTGGACGCATATTTTTTATATAATTAGAATAAGAAATAGTATAAGTATTTTCTAAAGAAAATTAATTTTAACCCAAATAAAGAAACAAATTGAAATGCAGAAGCTCTTTGAAAATTTTGTATTCAAACTTCCGGGATATGAAACTTATTTTTATGGACAATATTTGTCCTAAATACAACAGAGTATGTAAAAGAACAATATAATTTTATATAAAACTTTTATTAGTTATTATGTTTTTGTTTAGCTGTTGTTCTGTAATTGGAAATTGGCATTTTTTTTATAATCTAAGTTATGTCATTGTGTTTCGGTTCAAAACACTTAAATTAGATCAGTTAAATTGTTTGTTTAAATTTGAAAATATATATATGTTAATTTGAAGTTTATTTTCCAAACATGAAAAGCTGCTCAGGAAACCTTTACATACAAATATAGTTTCGAGAGATAAATTAATGATTTGATTTCTGGAAATTTGGAGAAACTAAAAATTTAAAAAAGAATTATAATTTCCAAATATTTATGAAAATTTTCTTCAATATATAAATACTGATTATTCTGATTACTGATTACCATGAAATATGAATTTTTATGTGGCTATTTGCATAATATATTTTAAAACTTTATTTTGTTTAATTTACACTTCAAAATCGTTAAAATTTGTTTATATTTTATACATATAATTTATTTTAAATATAAATCTGTCAAAAAAAAAATTTTATCTATAAGTAATTTCCATTAAGTATAAAGTTTAAAAAAAAAATCAAATACCAAGTCAAATACTTAATAATATTCAAAAAAATCAAAATATAATTCATATTTTCAGGGTCTGTCTATTGGTTACAAATTTTCTTTGTGCATAATTTTGAAAGCTTTTTAAATTTATATTTTTTTTTTCAGTAATATTGTACAAATATTTTTTTGATGTTATTTACAACGCAATTTTTATTTATTTATAAAATCTTTTATATTTCCTAGAACTTTTCAATTCCTATTTTCGATGAATAAAAGTTGAAAGACAATATAACCTTTTTTTTTGTCCAATTCATCCCAAGTAGCATAAACATAAATTTTGAAATAAAGTTTATGAAAAATAATTCAGTTTCTATCTTGGATTCATTCGGTCTACATTTTTTAGAATATCTGAATCGATTTCAATTTAATAAATAATTTTAATATTTCAAATGTTTATAATTTTAGTTTTCAGTAATAAAAAAATTTTCAAAAACGGAAGTAATTTTCTAGCATTTTGAACCAATACTAGTAATTTGCATATCAAAGTAAAAAAAAAATTTTGCTTAGCGTAACAAAATAATTTCAATTAAAAAAAGTAATAATAATGAAAAATATGAAATATGTCACCTGCTTTTTATTTATATACAAGTATTATTATTATTATCTTCTTCAAAATGAGATTATGCAATTTCTTATATAAACATAATGTTGTTTTTTTCCATTTATATATACATATATATTTAAATTGAAAAATCATTGATGTCTGTCATAAGTCAAGAAAGACATTTATATTATTATTCTAATATGTGCTTAATGTATACGAAATACATCATGTTTATAGTTTTGAGAATTTTTTACTTTAATGTCTAATATCTTTTCTGGCAAAGCTTTTGTAAATTTTCAAACAAAACATTGACTTAATTCATGGTTTAACTTTGTTTGCAACATTATCTATACATTCAATCTTAAAGTTACATATTTAGTTAATTTATAATATGTATAAAATTATCTTATATAATGTAGGTACATCATACATGTAGTGCACTCACTACATAAGAAATATTACACAATTCTTTCTTTCAAAAAAAAATAAAAATAAAAGTTTTGTCCCATGAAATGCTGCAACATTGAACAAATAATATGTTTCACATTAAAATGATAATAAAAGAGTTAAAAAGATGTTTTGCCATTAGGTATTTTCCTGTAGACAGGAAGTGGCTTACATGGAAGTTAAAATTGTAAAATTAAAAGAATATTAATAATAAAATAACATACAGGCATTTTTTTTGCGGATGGAAAAAAATAACAATAAAAAACCAAATTTAGTCATGCGTTTATAAACATAAAAGAATTCATTCCTGTGAATTGTATTGTTGCACCTGATGCATATTATTTGAACAAATAAAATAAAAAAAAAAGTTCTGCTAAAATAACAATTAACCAATAGCTTTTTAGTGTAAAATAAAAATTTTGTTTTCATTTTACTTGGTTCACGGACACATAAAAAAAAAATAAATATTTATTTAACTTTCACAAAATTCTTGCCGGTTGCATGTTTGATTGATTGCGTATTCATCGCAGTTACTTCTCTTATCTGTCGAAAATTAAATTCATATTTAAATTATGAGCTTAATTTTATATGACTTAAAGTTGATGCTGAAGTTGTTTAAAAACAGCGGTTTTGAAATTGCCATAGTTTGTTGTTGTAAGCTTCCAACTTAACTAATTAACAAAAATAATTTTTCCAAAAAGTACGACATATATAGATATTTTTCTAAAATATAATACAAAAATTCAGCATAAATCGAAACCGTATGCACATCGAGGAAGTATATATATATAGCTCATTAGGAATATTAAAATGTTTTTTCTTTAATCTTCGGATGAAATTTTATATTGTACGAACACACAAGTTGTTTTAAAAAAGAAATTTGCCAATTTGCTTTCACAAAAAAATATAATTTTCCTTGATTTTTCATGAGGTGTTCAAACGTGACCCCAAACACAGATTATTACAATATTACTCATAAGGAAAACCTCTAACAGAAAAAAATGAAAAAAAAAAAATGATTGTCAATTTATGTACTCGCAGTTTATATTCTATGTAAATATGAACTTGTGTTTTTTGTATCTTTTTACACTTTGATTGTCACAAAAGTCACAAAGAAAATAAAGTGTAATTTCCTTCTAAATGTTTTATGTCATATGTTTTTTATTAATGCAATTTTTATTTATAGAAAAAATTTTTAATGGTTCGAAAATTATTTTAAGAAATACAAAAAATAATTCATAGAATTTTTTGTTTTAACTTTATAATTTTCTCAGACAAAGAAATGATAAAAAATTAAATTAAGGGGAAGAGGAGCTCTCAATTTTTTTCAATCCAAATTTTTAAACATTGTTATGTGGCCTGTATTGGATCTTTCTTAAACTTAACATTATTTCAAACTAACACTCTGTTTGCCACTATCAAATTGAAAGTATAACTTAAATTTATTTTAATGAAGACTCGCAGATAAAATTTGGTAGTTGTTTTAAAGTTGAAAACTTGTGCAAATCATTTGCAAGAGTGTGCGGAAATTATTATTATTTGGTTTTGCAAAATAAAACCCAGAGAATATATTTTGACAGTATTATAAAGAGGAAGATATATTAATGTATATGTCTTTGCTTGCGTAATTAAAATTAATAAATTAAAATAATCACCCTATTTGGTTTTTTGCGAAAACTAAAAATAAAAAAATCCAGAATACCATAAAAATATAATTCCAAAAACAAGCTTGTAAAATTTATAACGAGATTTATTTTTTTTTTCATTATTCGAAGTCATTTTAATTTCATCAAATGATTTATGTTGCACTTTGAATAATTTCAATCGAAATTTGAAAAAAACCGCTCTTTTGATGATAGTAATCAAAAGTACGTGATTAAAAAAAATTTAAAACAAACAGACGCCAAATGAGCAGTAATTTCAGTACCTACCTATGGAAACAGTTTAACAAACATTTTATTATTGCTTGCTCGGGAAAAAGTACGTGATAGAAAATTTAAAATACTGGATAATGAGCGATAGTCACTTAAGTAGAAAGAAATAAACACAAAAGTGATTAATACCATCAATACACATTGATAAATAAATACTTTATGATTTTGTATAAGATAGCAATCTAAAATTCAACTCAAGTGTTTCTATTCGCTTACAAAGATTATCAGTAATTATGGTACTCAAAGCTTTCGGAATTGAATATTTCCTTTTATTTATAAAAATATGTTCACGATTAAAATTGTTGACAATCTAGAAGTCCATCGGTATTTAAGAATTTTTGTTAACATAGCATTAGATCTTTTTGTATAATTATATTTACAAATTAAATCTAATTCTAATCATTATGAAAAATTGTATTTTTCCCAATTTAATTTCCATCATTATAATATTTAAAAATAATAAGATACTATTAAAAAATATCTTTAATTAAAATTAATAATATCCAGTAAAATTAACTATCTAATTATAATACATAAGTATATATATCTTAACATACGAACAAAAAATATACTTTCATTGTATAATTTTCTTTTTATGGAAATTTATCACGCATTTTAATTTTTTTTTTATTAGATTATATTGATTAACCTAAATGTATGAATAATTGGACATCTAGGTAAACTAGAATCTGGGAAAAGTTTCAAATATTCGAAGAATAAAAATATCTGTTCTAATTTTTGATAATATATTCTAAGTATATATGAAGTCATGGGAAAATACAATATGAATATCAAAAAGTTAAGGACGCGTTAAAAACAAATATAAATATTTAATAGCTTAACGCACGCGAGTATCTCTACCTACGATATTTGTATGTTTTTAGTGGGTGCTAACAAATTTAAGAAAATAATATTTTCAAATAGATCATTTTTATTCGAATATTATACTTATACTTGAGTACTTAGATACTTTTTAATAAATCAGTATTAGTTTTGATTTTATCTATAAAGTACACTCAAGACGAAATTCTTAAGATTGAGATGTTCTCATTCATGAATTATGAAAATAAGAAATACTATTTAAATTTTAGACAAATAATGCGGTGTTAATATACTAAAAACTAGGGGATCTTTCCATACAATTTATTATTATTACGTCGAACTCTGACTTCAGCTTCACGGAATGCAGGCGCTCATTAATATTAAATATTATTTTAATTACTAGGAATGAGGATTCTTGATTAACAGTAACATTTCGAGAATCTTCAAGTGTGTATTTAATTTTTTCTACATTTTTTTTAACTATATCTATTGACAAAAAAAAAACTATAATTTCCTTCTTCATTTTGTGGAGGAAAGCAGAAGTAATTATTATGAATGAATGAATAGAATAAACATAAAGCAAGATATAGAGCTTATATTTTAAAAAATCATAAAAAAACATAATAAACTGACCTAACCCAAAAAATTAATGATTTTATTTTGATAAGATAAGAAAAGAGGGTTAATGTTAATAATAATCTCAATTTTAAATAAACCAACCTAATAAAACACAACACACAAACTGAACATATGTTTTACTGTTGACGACGAAAATAGGTTACAAAAATTAATATTTATATTTTTTTTTTATTTTATAAGGAGAGACAAATATTTATTAAAGTATAAAATGCATAGCACAGAATACATGTGACATTGTCATAATAATAATAACCATAATATAAAAATTGAAAATTTTGTATAACAAAATTGAATTATACAGCTCCGCTTTGCTTATTTTCATGAATTTCATGCCATTCGAAAAAAAGTTTTTAAAATAAAGGTCTGCGTGCGGCATTATATGAAAAGATGAAAAAAATTAATATTCAATTAAAATATATGGAGTTTTAATTGCACCATATTCAATAAAAATAACTACTTTGAAAAACTCAAATAACCAAAGTAGCTATACATCTTTAATGGAATAAAAGGTGTGAGTACTGCATATATATTTCTTATTCACCTGCCTTACAAATAAAATTAAAATTTTATTGCACCCTATAACTATAGAATTTCTATCTACACGAAAATTATATTTTATTTTTGAAAAGGGAGGCAACAAACACTTATTGAAAAAACTACCCCCATTGTTCGCAGTGATAGTATAGCAATTTATAAATTTTTGGATGAAATGCAAAGTAAATTTGATGGGCTTACTTTTTTTTCTATTTTCCCCTAATTTTAATTTATACTTCACGTATATACCAAATGATTAAAGAATTTAAAATTTTAATACGTTTTCAGAATAAATTTATGTTACTAGTGTACTATCTGGATTCAAATGAAAAGAATATTTATGCAGTACATTTGACAAATATTTTTTTTATAAAAAGATAAGTTTATTTTTGTTTTCTTTGTATTCAAAGTACAACTTGATACTTTTATTAGTTATTCAAATAAGAAAGAAAAAAAGGAAAATTTATATTGTTTATTTCTTTGTTAGTATTAGGATTTTATCGGAAGTTATGATAATAGTAATATTTCAACCTTGCTAATTTAAAGAAAAATGTTGCTTTTCGAAAAATGAATACTTATTAAAGCAATTTTCTAATTTCAAATGTTATATGGCCATTAATAGGTATATATATAACCGAGTATATAACATTAAACCAAAAGATAATTCATTACTGAACTACTAATATTATGTGAAGTGCATGGTACTACATATCGTCCGCTGAGATCAGAACTATTCTAAGTCCAAAATATAAAATTTTACAGGAGAGCCATTTTAAGATTAAAAACTGTTTATTTGTTTAAGAAAGTGATTTATGCCAAAAAGTTTATTCTACAATTATATCCTTTTTCAATCATTTTGAGAGGGGCAATGGATGAAATTCCCTGCTTTCAGAACTAATTAAATTCCAAATAAGTGGATATACAATGGTTTTGCCGGTAAAAAAAAAATATGTTGGACATATAGGATTATTTTGTACTTACCTGTTTTGAACACGAAAAACAATTTAAACAAACACGTGTTTTGGCACACACATCAGAAACCGTACTGACTAGCTAATAAGAAAATAAAACTGTTTTTTAAAAAAATGGACTTAGAATAGTTCTGATCTCAGGGGACGATATGTTTTGAGCAGTTTTTGTTGTGTCAGTTGTGTTTTTCCCGACTAAGGCAAAATTTTAAAAATAAAGAAAACAGTATTTAGAGTTGTTCAAATAATACTTTTTTAAGTGTTAACTTGAATATATAAGATATAACATATATACAATAAAGACATAACATTATCTAATTTATTTCTCCAATTTAAAATAAAATATTTTAATGTAACTTCCGAAGAAGTTTTAAATTTATTAGAACACATATGAAAATATCCTTTTATTTTTACACAAACATTTCTTTATTTGCCCAAAAGGAATTTTAATATATATATAATAAACAGCGATAGACACCGCAATATTGCATTCATCATAACAAACAATTTTATAAAAAGGGAGAAAAGGTTGTTGAACTACATTTTATAATAAAAAAAAATAAAAAATCCAAAATGAAAATTCTTTTATATTAAAGTTTTTATATGAAAGTTCATTAAGTTTGCCTTAAAAGGAGCAAGCTTTAAAAGCATTGAAAAACCAATTTTTTTTTTCAAATATGTTAACCATAAGTAGCATAAAAAAATCTTTTATCATTTTTCCTCATCTTTATTATTTTTTTTTTTTTGTTTTTTTATGCCTCGTATAAGAAAAGAAATTTTTAAGTTTTTGCAATAAAAAGAAAATGTTTTTTAATAAAAGAACAAAATTGGGCTAAGAGATTTAAAGATAACAAAAAAAAAAACTTGCTTACTACACTCTTTTGATTTACTATCTTTTATTTATATAGATATTTTGCGTGCGAAAATTTACAAGAATTAAGTTATATTATGTATTACTTATGTTATAAAAGTAATAAAATTTTCTGATTCTTCTTTTGTTTTTACTTTCTTTTCATTATACTAGATAAAATGATGCCATATTGACTTATATGCATTATGAAAGTATAAAGCAGTAAGCAAAATTGGGGCTTCAAGCTACAGTCGACTGTCAAAACTAGTAAACGCAAATTTAGATGAGAAAAAAGTTAGAGCTACCGGAAACTGCAACAGTTTTCAAATTTCGAAATTATAAAAAATAAAAATTTATAATTAAAAGATAAATACGATAAAAAAATGGTTTTTATTGAACAATAAATAAATTTAGTAAGGCATTACTCAAATCGTCTCGCTGTTGTTATGTTAGCGATGTATTCATTCGACAATTCTCTTGACTTCACTTTATGGGCTGGTGCCCCTAAAACCCATCTTGAGTATCTGGACAAAGTTCGAGAAGGGCTTTTAGATTGATTGATAATCACCAAACCACCAGCTCATTAACATCACTCAATCACCGTCGTAATGTAGGTTCAATTTCCATTTTCTATAAATACCTTGTTGGAACGGATACGTGTTCCCTGGAAGTAAAGGCCCTACTTCCTCAAGTATTTCCTCGCCAAACACGTTCCGCTTCAACGTCACACCCATATTTCGTCAAAATTCCCAGATGTGATAGAACGAGCTTCGGAGATTCGTTTTCAATTCGCACCTCGAGAATATGGAATGCTCCCAAACAGCTGGCGGACGTTTGATTTACGATTTGCGCCGCTTTAAGAAGAGTGTAAATGATTACCTACTAACTGTCCCACTTTTTAGTCCCGTCTAAACTTCCTGTCCTCATTACCAAATCCATACTTCTTATAGTATAAAAGGTATCCCACCTAGTGATTTGGTAACTTTAATAAAAAAAAAAACCATTACCATAATAACTTACGTAACTTAAGTTAAATTAAAACATAAAAGCAATACTTTTATACCTAGTTACGAGAAACAATTAAAAAAATTCTAAATAACTATTAAATTAAAAAATTATTTTTTTCTTTTTTTTTTTTTTAATTTATATTTTCATTTTATTCTAGGTTCTAGTTTCAAAAAATATCGGCTGTCATATCTGGCGACAGCTAACTCATCAAAGCTCATATCACAATGATATTATTATGTGTATAGTGATAACTTCAAAATTCTACGAAGTTTTTGAATCAACAGAATAGTTAGAAAAAAAAAGTAACTATCTGATACATAAAAAAAAAACTTGGAACAAATTATTAACAATTTTATATTGTTAAAAACTTTTATTTTTATTTTTATTTTCACGAACAATAGAAAATAATTGTTTTTTTATTTAAAAAAAAAAAAGCTTAAATATATTTTTTTTGTGTATTTACCTAAAAAACATAACAACAATAAAATAAATAAAGAAAAAATTCGTGAAATTATTCGAAACAAAAGTATTTATTTTCAGTCAGTCAACGATTGCAGAATTTCATGTGAAAATTTATATTGCATTTTTTTTACTATCATTTTATTGTAATTGTGCGACGACAACAAAAACTACAAAAAAAAGATTAACACGACACGACTGCTCTAAATTATAATAAATTTGTTGTGCAATTACATGTATATATATTTGAATATCAATATAAATTTATATATTAATGTATATATGTTTTGTCAGAAAAAGTTTCCATTTACTTAGGCAAAATTTAACTAATATTATTATTTATGTAAATTATATATTGTATTTATTTAGAAATTTTAGAATATAGTAGTTCTACTATGGATTTGTTGACAAAAAAACTTAATATTCTTATGCCTTGTTTATAGTTACCACAGTAAAGTAATTTTTGGAAGAATGTTCCGGGAAGCTAATTTTATCTGAAAGTAAAAAATCAACTGCAAAAAATATAAAACTATTAATCATCTGAAAATTTTGACAGGAAAAGGTATCTGAAAAAAAAATTCAGATAGGAAGGAAACGTAATGAAAAAGAAACAAAAAAATAATTTTGTGAAGTAATGAAATTTTTCAGATAGCAAAAAAAAAAATAAATTCAATTTTCTTAATTATTTGAAAATATTTAAAAAAAATTATTTTTACGAAATTAATATACTATATCACAAAGAAATATGGTATACACAGAGGGATAATTTCATACAACTTTTTTAGCTCCATTTTATAGTATTTCTAAATTAAAACAAAATTCATTCATGAAATGGAACTAATCCCTACCAGTTATTTCGTACTTAAAAAGTATACTACATTTCTCCGAGAATATAATAAATGATGTAATTATTTCAAATGTTCTGGCCCCGTACATTTGAAATTAAAATTATACTGCTCCCATACATCACATCAATTTGACAATATAAGTTCTAATTTCCATGTAAAGGTCGGTATTCAACTGGAGATAAAATCAACTTTTTAATATAAAATTTTATCTGAGATAAATTTTAGTTGAGTAAATTTAATTTAGCGGTACCCAACTGAAGATAAATGGAAATTTATCTAAGTAAAAATTTTATGAAAATATTTTCACTCAAATAAATTTTATTTCAAAAATTTATCTTGCAAAGAATGTTTTGAACATTCTTTTCAAGATAAATTTTGACATTAGGTCGTGTAAAAAGAATTTGACATTTGTTGTTTGAAGAAAACAAACAAAAATCAGAAATCTAAAATAATTTCTAAACTGAAATTGGTAAAAAAATATTAAAATTAAAATAATAGTTTAATTTAATAAAATAAAATAATATTGGTAAAATTAATTAAATAAAATGGATGAAAGTTGGGAGGTAAGTAAATTAAAAATAAAATTGTTTAGGTAGTTTTTATCAAAATATATTTAGTGTCAATTTTTATCTCACTCAATAATGTTCCTTTTCAAGATAAAATTTATCTTGTTCTTTATCTTCAGTTGAATACCGACCTTTAGCGATAAATTGTCATCATTCTTTTAAGTGAAGTATAAGTAATACTTACTATCTGATTATGTATCTGATTATCTATCTGATACTGAACTTATATTATTATAGGATTTTGATAAGTATTAAATTCTAATGCAAATTTATTTCTTTCTATTTTTTCTTATAATATTATTTAATTTTACTTATTTAGCTGTTTTGTTATTCGTATTTCGGTGTAAAATATCACAAAAAAAATATTCAGTTTCTTTCTTTTTTTTTAAGTAATATATTAATCTATGAGTAGGGTTTTTCAATGAATTGTTAATCAAAAAACTTTAAGAATGGTATTTGTAAATGATAAAGAATCTTAAAATAAATAATATGAATTTTTTGTGTACAAATACTTTCTTTGATTTAAAAAGCTTTTTCTTGTCTATATTTTATCTTTTGTTTTCCACATACTTAACATGGTATTTAATATGTATTATATTTTCATCGTTTTATTTCATTGCTTCACTTACAAATGCGTAGCATGATGTTTTTTTTTCTACTTTCATAATATGTATGTAATTTTATGAATAATTTTTATGATTAATTAAATTTTTTTAATTTGTTTTATATTTTTAAATATAATTTATAAATATTTGATGTAGGCGCGATTTCATGTAAATTTTAAATTAAATAATGAAATTGCTTTTTTTTTTCGTAAAAAAAAGATATGTATATTTGGAAAATTCTAAAATTATAATAAGAATATAAGCTCTTTGTTATGACAGTCTGTTAGCTCACTACTTAACTGAAATGGAATTAAATGTTTTATTAGATGGCTTTGAGTTTATTTGGTGAATGAACAGTAGGAACATTATATATAATAATACACTATTTTATCTGATTAACATCGGTATTATCTTCGTCGACCATGAAATTCAAGATATATAATAAGAATTATCAAAGGTTTTAATTTATAGATTTAAGAATCACTAAGCAAAGTTAGTAGTACTTGGAGGATCAAGTTCATAGAAAATCAGAAGACGATTTGAAGACGATTTATATCGATAAGAACTATGGTTGTCAAAAAAAGCATACGAATACTAAAGCCGATGATTAAAACAATGCTTGTCAAAAACACATACTAAAATGCTAAAACCAACCTGCCGATAAGATATTTTCAAATTTGCTAAAAATTTATTTAATTTTTGTTATTTCCGTACACGGAACATAAATTTAATCTTTTGTTAATTTTTTTTTTTTTGGAAATTTGTCTAAAAATTACTTATATGTACCTAAAAATGCATAATATATAGTTAGATAAATACAATATATTATATTATAATAATGTATAATGTACAGAAAAAGACCGGGAAAATTTGTTCACACTCATATTTATTATTTTATAATTTGTTTGCTTTATTATCAATTCCTATACTTAATATTAACTTATTAAAATAATGTGTTTTTTTTTTTGCAAAACTATATACCAAATATACAATATGTATATATATATTTATTATAGTATGAGTAATTTATTAATAAAGTTAAAAGCCATAAAATTATAATATTATATTTTTAAGGAAAAAATATTATTTTGATACACTGACACGCAACAAACTTTTGTTAAAAAAACATATATAAGTTTTCAAGGTTATGTCTGAGTTCATTGAGAAAGAAAATTAGTTAGAAAAATAAAAACAACAATAACAACTTAATTTAAATTTTACTATACTTGGTTGATTTTTGAAAATTAAAATATAATAAAATATATACCTACTATACTTAATAGATTTTAATGATGTTTTAACGAAACAAAAAAAACTTTATTTTTTAGACATCAACAAAATATTTTGAATTTGGTAAGAAGACTTAAAAAATTGTTTAATCTAGTAGTGAAACAAGAAATAAGAACAATTTTATTTTGGATTCCTTAATCTTTAAATATGTTTCCGACATATTTTAAGGTTTCCGATCACCGATTAATGATCATAGAGTATGTGTTCCCGATTTTGGATTATTATTTGTCCCAATTTTTTAGTAGTAGAGAACTTTTTTTATTTAACTATCTTCAATAATGATAATATTTTAAAAAATTTCTGCCAAATTTTTAATTTATTTTAATTATTCATATTTATTTTTTCAATATATTTTTTTTATGTTATCTAGAAATAGATTAAAATTATATTATTAAAAAATTTATTAAGGTTATTTTTCTATTTTCAATGCATAAATTATTTTTAAACGCACATACGTAAAGACTAATTGAATGTTCTATGTTACACCAGAGGCTATGATTGAATGTTCTATTTTAAAACAAATAAATATAAACGCAAATTATATAAAGTTAGCTTGATAATACAAAAAAAAAAGAATTTGAAAAATTTCATTTGCATAAAAATGTTTAGAAAAAAAAATTTTAAGATTAAAATCTAAAGGTAAAATTTTGAAATAAGAATTTAAAAGTTTTTTAAATTACTTACATATATATTTAAGAAAAAAAATCAATGTTCAATAAAAAAATAAATAAATATAAACTAAAATGAAAAGTGAAAACACACAACATCTCAACTTGAATTTTATTTATAATTAAAAATACTTAATTACCAAAAATAAAATTATAAAATAAAAAAGAACAAAATTAAAGACAAAATTTCGAGGTTTATGCGTACAAGAAGAAAAACTAATCAATAGTAGGCAAATTATCATTTATTCATGCTGCGTACAATATTTCCAAATTAATCATGAAGTTTTTGTTCATTTTGAAAATATTTATTAAAATAATGAATTTACCAAAATTAAAGTATTAACTTATTACAAATAAGTTCATAATCATAAGCTTCCTAAATCTGTCGCAACCTCTTTTGGTTAATCAAATTCCTAAAAGGCCCCATTACTTCCTTAAGTATATCACTAAGATAATAATTGTTATTTCCATTTGTTTTTTTAATAAGTGTAAGTAGATATTGAAAATTTTTACATGAATCATCATAATATCATATTCTTAAAATTATGTTTGAAAATTGGTTAAAAATATTATTCAACTACATTGTATATTTATACCTACAGTAATCGATTACAAATTTTGGTAAAACATACAACATACAACATCTATACACATTTCTACACTTAAGTATGTAGGTACTATTATTTTATTTCCAAAAATTTAATAAAATAGATATCTCAAAAAAACATTAAAGATTAACGGCACCAGTATTTGTTGTAAAAGTTATTGTAAACGTGATATCTGCAGTCATCCAAAAAATATTTCCTAATTTTATCACGAAAAGTAAAATCTTTTTCAACCCCACTTTAAGTGTATTTGAGTTTGGTTCATTAAAAATTCCTTATTTTACATTATATATTTGGAAAATTACATTTAACTTTCTTTTATAACACGTCTGCTACTGCAAGGATAATAATAAATGTGTATATAAACAACAACAACAAATAAAAATAAAATACGATAAAGGAGGACATGACTCATTCATCAAAAATTTATTTATTTTAACAGATTTTCGTCTAGAAAACATAAAAATCTTTTTTATGTTCCTTGTATATCAAGCCAGACAAAATGAAGTTCAAGAAAATAATTATTATATATATTCTTATATGTATGTATATTTTTTTTTTGGTTTCTTTAACAATGTTATTAAAATACAGAAAAATAAGAAAAATTTCCATGACTTTTTGAAAGCGAAAAAAAAAAAACAATTTTTCTTTCCAAGTACATAATATAAATTTTGAACTTTAGATTCTAAATGTTTTTTTTTTCACCATTCTGGGAAATTCTGATTATTATAAGTATATTTAGAATTCAAATACCTACTACAGTTTTTTAACATCATGTTTGGATTTTGTTTTTTTTTCTTCAAGAAATCTTTATTTAAATAAAGGAAATCCGCTCAATATCATTAAGCTTTTTTTTTTGAATCAATTAAAAATGATTAAAGTTTGTGTTGTGAATGAGTTATGAAAGTTAACTTTGCTTTAACTTGAAGTTGTTAAAAAAGTTTCATTGAATTTTTCAATTTTCATTTAATCCTCTTTATTATACAAAGACATTTTTTCAATATCTTGCGGGCCTAACCTAAGGCTTTTGCAAAATATCATTTGATTTACTAAGTATATGAAGTTATATAAATAGCCTAACTAGAAGTATCGGTGCTAAGATTCTACTGTTTCAGTTTAAATTTTTTTAATTGCTTATGTCAATCAAAAATTCAAGAAAATGAGAGTTTTTAACTAAAGTTAATTTTATAACTTTCACAATTTAACGAATTAAAATTATTATGAAAAAATTCAATTAAATCTGCTGTCCTTCTATTTTTTAAATCGTATACATATTAATTTTGAGTCGAACATTATTGTCACAAATAAGACATAAGTAAATAATTTATTTTCTTGAAACAAAGCAAAATTAAAATAGTCATAAATTTGTGCAAATTTGACAAATTTTGGCATTATAAAGTTTGATGCTAATTCAAAAATTATGTGGGAATACATTTTATGGATCGAGATAATAACATTTTTTATTGTTATTTTTTTTTTAAATAATCAAAATATAAACTTTCTGGGAAAAAATTAAAACAATAAACACTTTAATAGTAAATTTCACTATATAAATACCGAAAAGATATATACGAAAAAATAATTTTAAAATTTAAAAAATTAAAAAAAAAAACCATTTTAAAGTATTTTAATGTAACGAAAATCCATGACGAAAAAATTTCCTTGTTTTTGTCTCCAGCAATGATTGTTTCTACCGGTTCCTACCAAAGAATCTTTATCATGTTCTTTAAGATTCTTAGCATTTAAATAAGATGTGTACTTATATTGATTTCAAAGTAAGTTAGAAAATTCATTTCTTTTTAGTATTTATTTTCGCTCAATAAGTGTTTTAATTCAATTTTAAAGTTCATATCTTTTAATAAGTTTTAGGTACATACTATATGCTTTCGAGTTTTTAGCAAAAACGTTTGAATATGAACTACTATAAAAATTTTAAAGTTAATATCTTTTATAAGTTTTAGATATATATATATAAAATACTGTAGATAGGCTTCTTGAGTTTTTAGCTAAAAAAGTGTATTACAAAAACAAAATATTCTTTATAGATTACCTTGATTTAAATAAAATTTATATATACAATATACCCAATGTGTCTACTTATGTTTACTTGCTATATCATTCAATTGTTTCAAACAAGATATTAAGTAACACCTTAATTTTTTTCCCAAAATCTTAAAAGGCAGAATCAAAAGTAGGCGGAATTAATTTTTCTAACTTTTTTTATTTTTAATATTTTTTTAATGAATGAAAATCGTATATAGTAAAATCGTTAAAATTACTAATAAAAATCAAAAGTTAACTATAAAATGACTGACACCATTACGTAAACATACAAATAAACTAAAAATATATTTATTAAATATTTGAAATAGAAATTATTAGATTTTTTGCCAAAAAAAATATCACGAATAAATAACAAAAAAAAAATTTTTTAATTATTACTTACGAAGAGAAAATAATGTACCCACGAATACAGAAATTAAGAAAATATTTATACAATATATGTTTTACACATATTAGTTGGTAGTAGGTTTATGTAGAGATCAAGGCACATTATGGTTATGGTATACATTTACAAGTTGTTGTTTTTTTTCTAAGATTGATTTATTGTCGTAAGATCATAAGAATACATTTGTATGAATTCTTTTTCAGCCAAATAAAGATTTTTGCAAACTGGTTATTTTTTCTACGAGTTAAGAAAGAATAATGACAATAGTTAATTGAAATAAAAAAACTTAAAAGTAAATTAAATTACTTACTTATAATTATGTGCAAAAAACCATAACAAACCATTTAGAATTTAGAAGTTTTTAATAATATACTTATGGAATAATAACAAGTAAGTATAAGTATTTACATTTTTGATAATTAAAACATTTTTACTACCTAATTTTATTTAAATAAGTACGAACGAAAATTTCAATAACTTCAATATCTTATGAACATAATCGTCAAGATAATCGCATTTTTAACACAATCAAAATTTACTTAAGATTATCAGATTATATATCTTGTATAGTCATTACGTGTATTATCTCTATTATTCAGCCTATTATATTTATCTTGTTTTAAAACTTAAATTATACTCATTGTGAACGTTGTTGCATACAGAATAATTCATTTGGAAATAATTTTATTTTTCGTTATAAATAAGGAAAATTATTTCATAAGTTAATATTTTGATTGAATTAATGTTGATAAAGATAAATATTCTATTTAATGTTATTCATTAATATTTATTAATTAAGTAATACATAATATTTGTAAATAAATACTGAATATTCAGTTGGGAAAGTTTAAGCTCTCATATTGATATAAAAATATGCACATTTAACTAACTAGTATAGAAAACATTGAACTGTTTTTTTTTTTTAATTTCCTGATATTAATACAATAATAATAATAAAACTCGAGATAAAGTAATGATATATTATTATGTTTATTAGAGTTGCACATGCAATCAAAAATATATTTAAATAGAAATTCTTTTCTACTCAAACAAGTATTTGAAGATTTTTAATGATGAAATAAAACTATACAGTTAGAAAATAAGTTCTGATTAAAAACTTAAATTGCCTAATGCCATCATCCGAAAGATTATACTTAATACTAACAGTTATACTTTGTCCTTAATATGTTTGCGAAATAAAGATATTGTACGACATAATTCTCGGCCAGATATTTAATTTGAGTATCAATTTACGATATATTTCTAAATATTTTCAAATATGAAATACCTATATTCTTTTCTTCTCGATTACTTTGAAATGATATCATAACTTTTATGCACATTATTTATTTTTAAATTATACTATTTTCGTTTTTTTTTTTAAATTTATAAAGAAAATTATTATCATTTATGTTGTTGTTAAATACAATATTATTTTGTTTTCTTTTTATTGTATCATGTTTTTTTTTTCTAAATTGATATTAATTGATTAAATTAGAGCAATATATATTTTCCCTATTTTTATTAAAGCTCAATTAAATAAAAATTGATTATTTAAGTAAAAAATTTAACTCAATTAAATTCATGAAACAACAATTCTGATTAATAATAAGCATGGAAGATTTTTAGCTAATAAAGTATATAAGGTCATTAAAAATAGGAGAAGTAAGGACGTTGTTTTGAGCATACTAAAGTTAGTTTATTAAAAATAGATCGATACTTTTTCCAATCAGAAAGATATTGAGTAAGTATCTTAAAGTTAATAACAGAAATCTAAAAATAAATTTTATGGTTGAAAATTTTCTAAACTTATCATTAACGTTTTGATTAAGTAAAAAAACATATAAAATATTATTAAAATATCTTTTGAACTGTTGAACTTTAAGATTTGTATTAATTTTGAAAAACAATTTACATAAATTACATAATGAAACAAAAAGACTATCAGATCTACAAGAAAGTTATTTTAATTTAAATAAATTGTATAATATGTATCTATAAGTATGTATAAATACCATTCTTATTTAAAAAATGTATATTAAAAATGTATCTAAATATGATAAATGAATCTTATTTACGATAAATTCTTCAATTATTTATTTTCTTATTTATAATTTATAATTAAATTTTTAAAAACATTTATATAAAAAAAATAAAAATAAAAAGAAAGATAAAAAAACCAAATTTGGCCCCCTTTTAACTTGACTTTTCCAATAAATACAGTTTTGAATTGATGCGGAAAAAATTTTTTTATAAATTTTTATGAATGCATTTTATGATTTCTTATGCAGTTTTCTTGCTTATATATGATATAGTTATATAAAACAAAACCCGATATGAAAAATGCGGGAAAAATTAATGAACTGTAAAAACAAATTATTAAGTAATTTCCACTAATAATAAATTTAAATAAAAAAAACCTCGATAAAAACGATTTTTTGTTTACACAGACGATGAGTTAAGAAATATAAATAAGTAAGTATAAGTATCTGAAGAACAATAAATCGATTGTTATATCGAAAAGTATATTATAAATTTTTTAGATTAATTAAATATTCAAGAGTTGAATAACATTTTATGTTGACTGAATTTCTTAATTAACTATGCTAAAATATTAATTTTTTTTTCTATGATAGTATATGAAAGGATTGAAAATAATTTTTTTTTCTAAATTATGTTATATGTTTTTATAATTTTTAGAAATGTCAAAGACCTAAGAAGAAAAGATGGATAAAAAAAAATTTTTAGCACGAGATTGAAACTATAATTAGAAATATTAAAATAACCGTCGAATATACACACATATAAGTATGTACAATTGTACATTATTATTTCAACCATTGGATTTAATATAGAATTATAAGAAAATTTTAATATACTGTGAAATTTGGTATATTTTTACGATAATTTTTTTCATGCTTTTTAATTTTTTATGGTGCTGATAAGTTTAAGTTGAAGGGGCAATTTTACGTTATACAATTAAAGTTTAATGTTAACATCATAAGAAACAGAAATTCTCTTGCAAAAACTTTTAGCGTTAACATACAAAACGCTTTGGTTTCAGTCAAAAAGTAAACATCTTATCTTTGAAGGTTAAAGTGGACTTCTAGAATTTTTTTTTTAACACTTCTTGTATGTAATTTAAATGATGCTTAAAAAATGTTTTTTCTTTGTGCTATTAGGTACATATAATTTTTTCACAAATAAATGATATGCAAATACTTAAAAATTAAAATAAAATAATTTAAATGAAGCATAGATACAAGGATAATACAAGGGACAATTTATATTGTCAAGAAATAAAAATGGCGCGGCTTTAGAGGTGGCACAGAAGAATATGAAATTCTTATGAATCCCGACTGAATTTTATACTTCCTGGATTATATTCAACATAAAAAAAATCTCAATTGTGTAAAAAATATCTTAACCAAAAACATTCGTCATTTATAATAGTGGTACTTTTTGTTCATAGTGAGTTTTAAATATTATTTTCGGATGTAGGATTTCGAAATGGCGCACTCAAACTTTTTATTTATATTTTTACACAAGTACGTCAACAGCTTATCGTAGTTGAATTTGCATACATAGGTGCATATATGTATAAATCAAATTAAATAGAAATTACTTGGTAATGCTTTTAAAACTAATAGTTACTTATAGAACCATTATAAGAAAATATTTAAGTATTTGATTAAGTTTTTAGTTAAATAAAAGCAAGTACTCAAGCTCAAAATGACTACTAGCTCAAACTATGTGTTTATATATGTTATAAAGGTACAGAAAATTCAATTTTAGTATATACAGCAGAACAAAAATCTTTCTTCTAAGAAGCTCACATAACATAATTTGTATTCTCAACATACATTTACAATGTGTTTTCTTTTCTATTATAAAAAATAAAAATTCATAAAAATAAATTAATAAATTTAGATTAGAAAAATAACTCCTAATAAATTAATATAAATTTATTAACGACTCAATTTCAATTTTCCATGTATCTACATACACTACAACCTATCATAATTGAAAATCTTTTCCTTAATATCATTTTTATCTAAAAAACGTTCAGATTTATAAAACATATAAAATATCAATATTACCGGAATTCAAAAAAAAATACTAGGATATTCTGTTAGTTAAATATAAAACTACTCTAAAAATAAAATCCCACGTAAAAAAAAAGGTTTTCGATACAGAACATAACTTTTAAAATTTTATTAGTTTTGGCCCTAAATTTTGAATGATCATTTTTTATTTTTAAAGTCAATCGATAAAATATATTATGAGCTCAATGGTGTTTTTCAATATTAAAGATTGAATTGAACTGAATTTTTTCTATTGTGTTCTTTCGAGTTGAAAATAGAAAATTATTTGTGGTCCAAAAACTTTGTGTTTTACTTGCAACTAAAAAAAAATATCTAAGTATTTAGTTTCAAAAAATTGTTTGAACAAGCTATCTACATTCCAGTTTGCAAAATTAAATATTTCAAGTAATATTTCATCGCTTGTCTTATAATTTACAGGGAGTTGACTTGATCATAAGAAAATTTATAGAACTAAATTCTTTCTTATGCGTTGTTTATAGCTACCACATTAAAGTAATTTTTGGAGGAATGTTCCGGAAACCTAATTTTATCTGAAAGTAAAAAATCAACTGCAAAAAATATAAAAAAAAAACAAAAAACTTTTTTTGACAGGAAAGGTATCGTAAAAAAATATTATGATAGGTAGGAAACGTAATGAAAAAGAAACAAAAAAATAGTTTTGTGAAGTAATGAAATTTTTCAGATATCAAAAAAAAAAATAAATTCAATTTTCTTAGTTATTTGAAAATATTTTTAAAAAATTCTTTTTACGAAAAATAAATAAAATTAATATCTTCATTTTCAGTAAATTTGCTTAAATATAAATAGAAAAATAACATAGAAAAACGGTTTTTACGGTACCATTTTTTCACATAGGTCAATTAGGTATAAACAACGCATTAGGTATTCATTTAAGCAGTTTTTTTTTTGAATTATAAGTATGTGTACCTATTCCCCTATTTATGTCAAATAACACCATTAAGCTCACATCATATAAATAAAAATATAAAAATAGAATATTTACTTTTTGAGTTTTCTAAAAATATCCGATTTTTAATCCAAATTGGAAGGTGAATTTTTAATCCCAATATAAATTTTGTCTGTTTTTCTTGTTTTTTTTTTACTTTCACATGAATTTTAGTTGAAATTTTTTGTTTTCGGAATTTTTTATTTTTTTTTCTTTTAATTTTAAAACACTTAAAATTTCAAGTATTTTTCTTATTAGATTTTTGTTTTTATTATATAGGTAGGTAACCTATCGTTTTTATGTTTGAGAACTTTAGTATTAGATATTAGATAGTATTATTTTCAATTAAGTTTCTATGAATTAAATTTTTAGTTCTTAATAAAATGTTTAATTTTATTTTATTTTTTTAAAATGAAATAAATTTGTAAATAATGCACTTTTTTCAAATTGACGTTTTAAAGAAGAAAAAAAATCGATCCTATTAAATTTGTGATTATTTTAATTTTTAAAATGTGATTGATGTTGAAAACGACGTCTGACAGTGTTATAAGTTCATAAGTTCAAATTGTAAAATTTAATTTTCTATTGAAAAAAAAAAAAATTTAATATCCAAAGGGTCAGTTCTTCGTTATAACAATTTTCAAATCAATTAAATGTTCTTCTTTAAATTATTCGAACTTCAGATTTAATGTTATCAATTATCATACTCAAGAGAAAAATTTAAAGTATTTTTTTTTATGAATTTAAGTTGCGAAATATGTTATTTTACTATCTATACAGAAGGCGCAATCATATACATATTTTTTACCATCAGATCATCTTGTCAATTATTCTACTTTAAATAAATTCATCAATTTTATGCCCTCTAGATATCGAAATACCTATATGAATAATCTCTAAAGACAATAAATATTGAGCAATGTACTGTATTTAGGTTAGGTATCAAAAAATATACAATTATTATACACAAGTATAATAATTTAAAGAAATTGTTGTCAAAACAGTTCTTATTTATTTAGCCAGCATCACAATTATAATAATAAGTATATTTTATTCAAATTGCTTGTATTAAAATTGTTCTACAATCTATGCAATTGTATATACTTAGATATTTACCCAATTTCTAAGAAAACTATGAACAATTTGGTATACCTATACCTGGTGCTGGTATCTTCTACATACACATATTATGTTGTTTGAATTTATGAAAAAAAAACAACAACAAAAAAAAAACCGCAGCAGGTGAAAATAAAAAGTGATGAGATATTGAAGAGGTAGACTGTAGTGAACAAAAACAATCGATTTAGATAAAAATTTATTCTCATTCTTTTAATAATTTTTCTTTATTTTTGATCATAACTTAAGATTTGAAAAATTTATACAAAACAAGCAGATGAAACTTCAAAAAAATAAATTGTATTATGTAAATTCAATATAGATCGATGGTAAAGGTAACTCCGTCAACAGACAGAAATATTATCACCAGTATCTAATCCGGTTATCCGGACATTCACTTTTGTTATTGTTTTTAATTTCAAAAATATAAATTAGCGCAATACATACTAAACAAAAATGTTCAAAACAAAAATTAAATTAAAAATTAAATATTTAATGACAAAAAAAAAAATTAAAAAAATAATATTAAAAAATAGTCCCTAAATAAAGCTTAATGAACGATGCTGTGTTCTCTTCAAGTACTTTAAGAACTTTAGGGTATTTTTAGTCACTGCCAGCTATTGAAAAGATAATTAACTGTATTAGCTAATGCGGAAACCAATTCAAGAAGCTAATACATACAAGTAAATTTTTTTACGAAAATTCTACACAATCGAAGAACCTATATCTATGAACAACTCATTAACCGGAAACAATCCCATAGTCTGTCCATAGTATAAGGTAAGTATCTATTGTAGGTAAGAGATACTATAATATTTTATATATAGAAAATTAACTAAAATTAAAGCAAAAATTTATAACTTTTTAATTGCTTATTATTGTATTCAATAACGTAGGCTCAAAATTTATTATTTTCACTCTATTATTACAATAATGAAAATCGCATAATCACGAATTTATTTATTTAATTTAATTTTTTTTAGTACGTCGTATTTTCAATTTTCTTGTCCTCAAATAAAAAAAAAAACCTAACATATGTTTTTATAATCCAATTAAAATAAGTTTCTTTCCTTGTGTCACAAGGAAAAAGTTAATCCTAGATTTTGTTAGACATGCATAAAAAAAAAACAGAACTAATTTTAATTCCATTAAAACGAACCGATAATAAATAAAAAAAAATTAAATAATAAGAGCACTGAATAACTATTAGCGAAAATTTTTTTTATTTTTGCAAATAAATTTGCACCCACGAAAAATTTTATATACTTTTTATTTTCATTTAAAATTTTATACAATGATTCAAAAGTTTTTTCCTATACATTCTTCACATTCGCGTTCAATCTTAAAACTTGCTTTTTAACACCACGGCATTCTCAAAATAACTAAAAAATAAAATTCAAACAAAAATATTTTGAACATAATTTTTTTTTTTCCGAAGCCTAAATAAAGAAACACAGAGAAAAAAATTGCGTGTATAGAATGAAGGAAAAAGAAAGAAAAAAACAAGTGCTGATGAGATGCAGATGAGAACTATTTTTTTTCTCTTTGTTTTGGTTAATTTGTTTTGACTATTCATTCGCCATCGCATATACCGGGGGAAATTTATTCTGTTAAATGGGAAATTAATAACTTAATCTTGCAGTGGCTTATAAAGCTTTTTACAGAATGAGAATGTTGTTAAGCCTATAGAGCTTTTAGCAACATTTTTTTTGTTGATATTGATAAAATATTGTAAATTCCATACATATTATTAAATATACGTTTCTTTTAAATTAGACAAAGTAAATTTTCATTTTTTAACAATGAGATGTCTAATTAAAACTTTAATTTAAATATTTATTGTCTTTATAAAAAAGGTAATACTACATTAATATTGTAAAATGCACTCACCTATTTCATTAACAAATGTCGTGTTTGATGTTATATCCATTGGACAGCCGTCTGAATCCTCAGGTTCTTCACGAACCGTTGGTGGACCATCCCAAAATGTCTTTACAGGTCTCCGAACACGATCCAATCTTATGCGAGGACATTCAGTGAACAAAATATCAGTCAACTAAAACATAAAACAATGTTTTAACAAAAAAAATCGTAGTAAACTAATTTTTAAATTATCTGCGACTATTATTATTTAAAAAAAAGTAAATTTTTTGAAATATCTAAATATTCTAAATGATATATAAATTTTACCTACCTCTCTTTCTTTACTTGGTGTAGCAGGAAATATCTGATTAATCCACATTAATGAAAGCATTGTTAGTATTTTTTTTTTGATAAAGTTATATAAAATAGTTTTGTTAATTAAATAAAAAATAAATCTCTATTCTAAAAATTTGCAAATTTATTATTATTCTAATTACATTGTAGGTGCTATATTTTTCTATTTTAACACTGGACAATATTGTTTTAAGTTCAAATTATTTAAATATAGGTAGGTACCCATATGTAAATGATATCAACATTTATACCAATAAGTGCTTAATCTAATCTAAAGTTTGGTTGCTTTTTTACTACGAATTGGAACTTAAATAAACTATAATAATGTCTTCAAAATATTATGTACTCACAGAAAATTCCTCGCTACAATAAGCTGTAAATGTTGAATCATCTTGTTGAAGCACACAATAAAACATTGACCATGGTAATTCTTTATTTTTTGCAGCCCACAATAGATTTTTAAGTTTTGTAGAAGTTTCTCCTTCAATTTCTGTAAAGATAAAAAAAACAAATTTGAGTAGTGCGCAATGTAAAAATTAAAAAATAAAATGCTGCTGCTGCAATAAGCAGTAACCGCTGTACAATTTTTTTTCTTTTCAAACGACATCTATGAATGAATATCTTAACTAATTCATTATTTTTAACTTCACCACTAGTGTATATCTATTGATTTGAAAATATACCTATTCTTTAACGTTTTCAAAGAAATTTATTAGGTACCTTATAAAAATGTATTTTCTTTAATAATGGAAATAATCATATTGTTATACTATTTTAAAATTAAAAAAATAAACCAAAAAACCTCGAAAGTGCATCACAAAGAATGTAAAAACAATTTGCTTATTATAACTCTTATAATGTAGATGGATAGATTATAGATGGATATTATTATAAATTATTAGCATTGTATAATTATATAGAAAATATAGAACTTATAGGCTTAATTTAGTACCTACATTATTTTTGTAATTTATTTGACATTAGGATTGCCAATTTGAATTGTTTTATAAATTAATTTAATCGATTTATTTAACGACCACAATCAATGAAGCTTCATCGAGTCCGAACATTGTTTTATTTAAATATTTTATTACCATTATGTAAGTAAGGTATTCAAATAGTAAGGCACATCATTTCACATTACATTAAATTAAGAACTTTCAGACTCATATACACAGTACGTTCGTATGAAACTGTGTGGAACATTATATGAAAAATAAATCACTTCCTCAAATATTATTAAAAACTAATAAATCAAGAAAACTTTAATAAATTATTTTTTTACATGTATAATAGATATAACTATATCTAATTATCCATTTAAACTAGTTTGATGAGAAAACATTTTATATACGGAAAATCTTTTTTTTTTTTTAACATAATAGCAAGTTTTGTAATTTGGATATAAATTTTTAATAATATTAAAAAATCATTGGAATTAAAAAAAAAATAGTTATTATACATTTTAACCAAATTTGTTTTATTACATCATTATCATTATAAATATAAATTTCATATGCATACCTTATTCATTACAATAAATATGTAGGTTAAAAAATAATTAAATTACATATCCATTTTGATATAAAAATCTTTAGTTTTAATTTTTAAAATTAAAAGAAAATATCATAGGAAATTTTTCTAGAGATTAATGTGCATAGTTGATTATTCACGTATGACAAAAATACACTATAACTTAAAGCGTTTTTAAAAGTCAAATAAGAATTAGAATAATGAGTGAAATTTTTCGTTTGGGATAGTTTTTCAACTGGTAATTTATTTTTCCAATATTTATTATTCTACCAGAACTGATACAGGCATAATTATATTTTATTGTAGAACCTATAAAGTTTGATTTAGTGATGAAACTTTAGAATACTCAAAAGTCAACTTGTTTCAATAACACACTTATGTAAGTCTATTCTATTTTGATTCATATATATATGTATAGTTGATTACAAATAGAGATAAATGCAATTTAATTGATTTGTGCATCAAAAGCGATGCGCCATAGAAAAGAATATACATATTTTTGTATAATTATACATTTGGGAAAACCACCCACTTTATATAAATATTTTTCAAATCATTTGCATTATATAACAGAAGAATCGTTTTATCGAAACTCTTGTAAACGCCATTAATGTTATTATTAATGAAAATGAAATTTATCCAATTTTTTATTATTTAACTAGTTTGTGTGAAGATATTTTTATTCAGTAAAAAATTTGATCAGAACTAAAAGTTTTCCTAAATCAGAGTTACTTCTGCGTTCTAAACAATTTTATTTTAATCGATTGCCTACACTATACACATATTGATACGAGCATAAAGGTTGAGAGTGAAATGTATAAAAACGAGTTATCTTGCTTTGATTTTCTAAAGTATTAAAATATTTTGTAGCGATTTGTTCACATCATAATATTATTTGAAACTAATTCAAACTAAAAATCTTTTTTCTTTTACTCTGATTTCAAAACTTCACACTCTATATAATTAACTTTTTTTTTTGGGTTAATAGAAGAATTTTTGGAATTATTAATGTTATATTAATTGTTTTAAATAGTCAATGCTTAGATGAACTATGTATGGTATATTTCATTATGTTTATATTTTGAAGTTACATTTCTCTGGTTATTAGGTAAGTTGAAAATTATTTAAAAAAATGAAATGAAAACAAGAAAATTTCCATTAAGTTTCCAAGAATTAAACACTCTGCTTGAGATTCATAATGGGTCTTTAAAACGAAGAAAAAAAATTCATTTGCAGTTGTTTTTTAATTGTTGAATTGAAACAAAAAAATAACGAAAATGATTTAGTAAAAAAAAATATTCATATAAAATAAATATCTATTTAATATAAATTAAAGAATTAAATTATTAGAAAATTCTGTATTCTCGAACGTGATGCCACTACCACAAAATGATTAAGAAATGCCATTTTTCTATATATTATTTTGATACTATTTTGACACTATTTTAATATGGAATACGTTCCTTATTGATAATCGAAAAGAAATTAATAGAGAAGTTTTTTTTAAAATTCTCAAGTTATTCCAGAAAATCAGGATATAACTGCTAGATATTATGTACCATTATTATATTCTTTCAATAATTTCAACTTTAATATTGTTGATTTTGTTTTCGTGACGAATTTTTTTCACATTTTTTAAGTTCATCTAAAAATCAATTAGAATTAGAAATTAAAATTATGTAAATTATTTTGAACCGAAATCAAGTTTTAAAACCATAATTTGATCTATTTATAGTTTTTATCCAATATATGTATATATTATATGTAATTTGTCATTTATACCTAATCAATAAAAGTATCTACTTAATAAAATTAATGGGGGTCAATTTTCCTGTAATAATATATCGAAGAATTAATATATAGGTATATACAATAGATTACAAATTAAAAAGCATTTGAATAGCAATAAACTGACAGTAAATTGACAATAAATGCATACTTTTATAAACTATATATATTTAAGTGAATAATAATTAAATTTCAATTCAAAAGGAATAATTATTTTTTCAAGGTAAGCCATAATGATGATTAGAAGTGTTTAAAGAGTATACAAACACAAATTATTCTAATTCCAATAAAATGCTTTCAGTTCAAAATGCATACTTTCAGTTATCTGGTAAAATTTGTTACAAAAATAATAGGAAGAAAGTTTAAATTTTTATGTCACCTATTTGTACTTTTTTGTAAGAAACTTAACCCTTATCAAAAACTGTTTTATTAGGGATTATATTCCCCTAATATAAGATGCACATGATTACATACATAAGAAGAATGTGCTATACGATTGTTATGACATAAAACTCTGATATCGAGACTCAATAAAGCATTCACAGACGGGACAATTCTATAAGTTTATTTTTCAATTTCGAAATATGTATAAATAATAGCCAGTTTTCAGATATGATTGTCTACATATGTACAATGTGTGATATATAAAATTAAAAGTCATTTTTAAATTATGAATTTACGGATATTGTGTAGATATATGGAAAAAATCAAGTAATTTACAAACTTTAGCTGTAGGTAACCAGTGTATTATTTTAAAAATTATAAATTATACTCGATTTGAATTTTCAAACCGATAAGAAGTTGTTTTCTGTGAAATTGAAAATGAACATTTAATATTTCTTTATGCCCATTTATTGCATGGATAATTTTAAGTTTTCGAGGACAAAGTTGTAATAAAATAAACACAAAAAAAAACATACATAATTAATTTATGAAACTTATTATTATGTTTATTGAAATTCAAATTTTTTTATTATTTGCATATATTTCCTCGGAATATTATTACTATTAAATTTTTTTGTTTTCATAAAATTCCAAATTTTGGAATATTAGAGTTAGAAAACAATTATGAGAAATTGAGATTTGGGAAATACCAATAAAGAAATTTACTTTAATTTAAACAAAATTTCAAAGTTTTAAACTTCCTTCATTATAAATACATAATTCGATATTGTGATTAGGTTTTTAACTTCAGATCATACCTTTAGTTTGATTTTTTTTTTCATGTCTTGCAAATAGTACATGTACAAATCCGAAATCAGTTCCCAACAAATAATTGTTCCCAACATTATTATTATTTTCAAATAAACATAAATCATTTCCGTAAGCTCAGTAGCTCTTTCTTATTTTAAAGTTAAGAAGAAGAATGACAGTTTTTTTCATATAAAATCAGCTTAAGAATAAATAATTTACGTTCAGACCAATATTACCTTTAACATCGTATCAAAATAATATTATCATATTCATTCAACGCTTTTTGAGTTAAATAAAAAACAAATTAGCGCCTCAGTTCATGAGCACTGTTTAAAAAAAAACTTTGATTTATTTTAACTTATTCTTTTATAATTTGCGTGCTATTTTTGGTACATAATTGTTAAAAAAAAAAAAACATAATTTTATTAGCGGTTAATATCTTAATACGGTAAATTAATAATTCTTCATAATATATATAAAAATATATAAAAATATTCTTATTGGCTTACGTACATATAGAAAAAAGTTATAAAAGGCGATTGTTTCCGCTTTTTGACCGACAAATAAAAAAATAAAATAAAAGCAAAACGCAATCCATTAATTCAGTCGGAACAAAAAAATAATGTAGATTATGTTTAATAAGCAAGCGAACATGTATCATAATATATTTTATAAGTACATAAATTTATGTAAAATTAACTCATTCAAATTTAATGTTGTAATTTATTTATAAAAGATTTAACAAGTCTTATCAAAAATAATTTTTAATACCAGTACTAAATTTTTAGATCTAAGAGTTATTTTCAGGTATAATGAGAAACATTTTAAAGGAATTTTGTAGTGCTTTTTAAGCTGAAAAATTTATCAAGGGAAGTTTTTTTCAATGTAATTAAAATTATGGGTGATTCCAATTTTCGATATATTTTGAATGTATAGGTACCCATTTTGATATCTTTATGTCTTAAGCCCAATAAAAATTTCTTCAACTGTTTTGTACTTGAAAGTGAAACCTTCTTGATGCGCAACTTAGAATTTAGTCATTTTTGATTATAATTTATTATTACATATTTTAATTTATTAAATCAAGCAATAGAGAATAATTTGTTTTTCATGTTCTTGCCCAAAAATTAAATACACCGAATCAAAAAAGAATGTTGTAGATAATATATTTTAATAATATTTTAATGAGTTTCTCCATAAATAGCTCAATGGCCTCCGAATACCTAATTTGATCTATTTTTAACTATGTTTATTTTCCTAAGTCATTTATCATTTTGAATAAATAGTTAACAATAAAAATACTTTTGTAATGAACAATTTGCCAAAAACAAAAAGTAACATCACTTTAATGAGATCATGAGAAATAAACAATTCATTAAAATATTTTGTAAATAAACAATGTCTATCGCAGTTAAATAATTTCAAAGAATTCTTAAAATAAAAACTGACCTCGAAACATTAAAAGAGGATAAAAATGCAAATTAATTTTGGAAGGGTTATTTTTCTCAACAAACATATAACAGAAGAATTTTGAATAGTTTGTAAGTAAGAACTAAAGAAGTAATATTATAATTAATAATTAACATATAATTACAAATGTAGTTTTCACAATCAATAAAACTAAAAAACATTATACGTACTTAATTAAGTATAAAAGCTTATTTAGGTAGTAGTTGACTCTTCATTTTTTTAATAAAACACAAATAAATTATATTCAGACATGGTATTTTAATAGTGTAAAAATAATATACATACCTCTGGCAAGGTAAACAACAAAATTAAACCAAATTTATATTAAAAAATTACAAAAAAAAGTTAGAAATTAATAAATTAATATTTTTTTTTTTTTAACTTCAAATTTAACTCCATTAATATTTTTTTATTTACAAATTTTGTTTTAACCTCTATTTACAAAAAACTAAAATATCTGCAACCTCTAGAAAGAATATAGATGAACATAATACTCGATATGTATATACACATAGTGTTCGATAGAAGTAATTCTTATTTGCTCAGTTACTGTCAATTTTAATATCAAATTTTCTTGTAAAATACAATCATACAATCATAAAGTATCTGCATACATTCAATTTTGCTTTTTTAATTTTAATGTGCGAAATTTTACACACCTAACATTCCAATGACATTTGGTTATTATTCATCTTTTTTAAAGAAAACTTACAAATAATAAAATAAATTTCGTTATGCAGGAGTGATGTGCAATTTAATTTTTGCTTTCTTTTTTCTTCGGTGACGCGATATTACATACGATGATAGTTCTTATGTGAATAATAGGGTTTGCAAACAATCCAACAAAAATGATAGGACTTTACTGTTGCCATTTAAAACGAAATCTTTATTTACAAAATTTTTTTTTATCTCACGGGAACAATTAGGGAAGCGAATAAATTTGAAAAAGTCTTATTGGCAAACGTGTAATTATTTTACTCATTATGAAAATAATTTTTTCATTCAACCGATATATTTTTACCATTATTTCTTCACGAAATTGATTATGAAAATATATTTAGATTTTGATAACTTAATTCACATAAAATTTAATAAATATATTTCTCACATTAACGAAAATATTTGAATAATATTTCTATATTACGAAAAGTTTAAATGAAAAAAAACACAACCCATAAAAACAAGTTTTTGATATAAATCCTTTATATGCTAGGCAATTGATATTTATTTAAATTTTGTTTTCTTTGTATCGATGCCAAAGTCCATTGTCATCGACTACAAAGCGATGTACAAAATTTCAGCTCAATTGGATACCGGGAAGTGGGTGAATTTTGACTTTCTAAGTTTGTGGAAACGAAGTGAAGTTAATATAAAGGATTTAAAAAATAATATAAATTAATTATGAATATACTTTAAATTTCACATAATGATCTGTTTAGTTTAGATTGTACATTAATAAGGGCCATTAAGAATTCTAGTATAATGTAACTGTTAACATACACATATTATAATTAATTATGATTTCGTAAAGAATTTCTTTCTTTCTTTATCAATAATTCCATTAGACTCGTAAAGCTTTATTAATAAGAACTTTCAAGAATTTAAGTAGATACACATGTAAATATTTTACTGCGCTATGTCTTGGTTAAGCCCTTTAACTAAGTCTTGGTTAAGCCCTTTAACTTACTAAGTATTGTATATAATATTTTGCAGTGGATAGTTATAAAATTATTTATGTTAATTCAAAGTCTTCAATTTTTATAACATCTATATCTCTTAAGTAAAATTTAATGCCAAAAATTTTTATTGATAAAGGTGAAACAAAGAAGTTTTAAGAAGAGATATACAATTTTTAAATATCCTTATGTATATATTATCCAGTACAAGCTTAAAATTTAAACATTATCATATCTAAAAATGTAATACTTTTGTACTAAACAATGTAACTAGTAAAATAATTAAAAACTTGTTATAATATCAAGTAATTTATTTTTATAAATATTTATATACATTATACGTACATTGAAAGTTTATAAAACAATATAATATTATGTAACTTTATAAAACAATAAATAACGTGAGAAGATATATATAGAATTTTAAACTTAAATAAAATCATTAATGTTTCAAAAGATATATATAGTTGTATATATATTTTAGATTAATATTTAAACAATCTGAATTATTAATAAATTAATGTTACCAAAAAATGATGTATCACCAATTTCTTTAATTTAGTTCTAATCTTTTATCAGACATTAACTTATCAATCAAATTTTGATGTGAAAATAATTAACTTTTTGGTTTTACTCCCCCAAATATAATATTTGTGATGACTTCATAAAAACTTATTACACATACATAATACATAATATATTATGGATATGTGAACATTTATTATGCGAAATATATTAACTTCCCAATAGTATTACCATATACATGAAGAAAATTCTAATTGAAAAATATTGTGCAAGCATTATACTTAAATTCATTAAAATGTATACAGTTGTATATATTTATGTATAAACTTATGTTTCTATTCATTATTTATATAGTCAATTAATTACATTTTAGTGGAATTTATCCTTCTTTACTTAAATACTTATCAAATTCAGCTTTTTGTGCTTGAAAAACAACTTTCTTTGAATAACTTCAATTGTTACTGTAACAAATTCACTTCTATACCTATATACTCCTACTAAAATTTCTATTAAAATAATAAAATTTAAGGTAATGATAAAAAAATGTAAGTACCTTATGAAAATAAAACATATTTTACAAAAGGACATGTTGGTCACAAAATAGCTTTCATGTTCATTTAAATAAAATTATACTGTTTAAAAAACCTTTAACTGTCGGATAAATAAAAAAAACATTAACATAGGTAGGTAATTTGAATTTTTAAACGTATTTTTACATATGTATATAATGTTAATCTTACATAAAAAGATAATTTTCTATTGAATGAAAATGACATGCAAAAGAATTCAACTTTCGAAATCAATAATATTATACTCATGTAAGTATTTTATAAATTATTAAAGAATTAATCATAAACTAATTCGTGACAATTTGACCTAATTCACTTTTATGAGTTCATATTTCAAAGAAATAAAAATATGAAAATGATAGAATTTTATTTTTTTTAATTTTTCTATAAATGTGAGATATGAGACACAGCCGCATTAATTTTATTTTATTTATTTTTTATTTTTTGTGAATGTAGAACTCATAAACATAATTTTTTTAGATTGTAGATTTTATAAGCCTACTAAATGATCATATTCAACATTTCCCTAAAATATATATATTTTCTCGTATTTCGAGAATTATCCAAATTTAGTCCATACATATAAATTTATTTCTTAGACTAGATTTTTATATATAGACTCTAACATGTGAAGTGTTTAAAATATTAAAATTATAGCTATTCATAATATGTTTTTCCATAAGTTAATTTATAGACAGCAAATTTTAAAGTGACATTATATCTACTTATAATATAATTATAGACTCAGATATGAAACAAGCAAAATTATTACAATAAACAGATTTCAGATACGGCATGAAAAATGGTGAAACTTTCGATTACATCAATAATTATAATAAATGCTAGCAAAACCTTATGAATTATTTTTTTTTATTAAATTATGTAATTTGCAACAAGAAAGAATTGATTTTTATACACGAAAGATTACTTCAAAATTTTTTTGATTGATTTGATTTATTAACAAATTGAATATGATTTACAAATATTATAATTTCGTTAAAGTTTGATTGATCGCTTTTATTTTAACCTATAATTCCCTATGCGAAATATATTGAAAGTAATCAACTCAGTTTTATTATTAGATTAAGCATAATATATAGTCAAATAATTAGCATTGATAAGCCATCAAAGCAAAATTAGCGTAAAAAAAACTTTAAGGAACGATTTTCATATATTAACTCAAAATTTTTCTATCTAGATAGAATACTCTGTAGCTCTGTAGTCTATATTATTGTTATCATCTCTACATGTTCTGTATATTCATAAATAATTGACAGTCATTTGCTATTTGAATCTAAATATGTACATATCAAAAACCTGCCTTATTAAAAGATTGAAAATTGTTTTAATATATGTATGACTATGTTATTTAATAAATAACATATATACACTTTGAAAACTACAAAAAAATATATAAAAAATTCGAAAAATTTATCAAAAGTTATATTAATTTGGATATTCTTAGTTTTTTTTTTTAAAGATACACAAAAACAATTAATTTTTTTATTTAATTATAGACAGACACATTTAGGTTATTATGTTTGAAACGCTAAAAAATCTCATAAACCAAATATTTATTTTCGAATTTCATTTCTCACCAATCTTTCTTTTTTTTTTTTTTCTTAATTGTCATAAAAATAAAATTTATTCAATAATGTTTAAAAAAAATTCCAACTAGTAAACAATTTTTAGTTTATTATCTTAAAATCAAATAAAAGTAGAGCTATAGAGTTTTTTAAGAAAAAATAATGAAAATCTAGTGAATCAAGATATTAGGTAATAAATAAGGAATTATAGATAATTTGATATAAAAATATGTGTATCTACATAAATAATTTGAAAAAATATGCACTATTTTTATCAAAACTAAATATATGAAAGTGTGTAAATAGACTCTCCAGATCATATAAGATCATTATGTACTTGTATTTAAAAAAACTATTGAACAATTTTACGACTTTGAGCCGTAAAAGTTAAAAAGTGTTCATAAAAATTTTTAATTCAGTTTAATTGAGGTTTAATTGAAAAAAATTAAAAACTTAAGAAAACTTCAAACTAAAACTAAGATCAGAAAAATTGAAATTAAAGTTCTTTAATCGAGATTCAAGAAATTTATGTTAAATATGTTTCTATTTTTTGTCGATATCTCCAGTTTTCAAATTCACAAATTCAGAACTACAAAGATGTTTCCTTCCTTTAAATTTATGTATTATTGTATTAGTCTCGAATATAACTAAAATTAACCTATCCTGTAACAGATTAAAAACTTTTGAATAATAAATCACGAGAAATAAGTAATATATAGTGTTTTTTATGTCTTGTGACAAAAAAAAAACCTGTTCAATTAGTGGTATCATCACGCATACAGGTAGTTCAGTTTCTGTTATGACCCAGATAATTTTTATTTGAAAATATAAGTTAATTTTTCACATTTATTATAAAATTATTATTAAGTCAATAAAATTTGCATTTTCTTCATGAAATATTAAAATGTTTACATTAAAGAGGAAAATTATTTAGAAAAATTGTTTGTTTTCTTATATATTCTTTGGTTTTGTTTATTCAACTTTTTTTCTCCAATTTCTTGCTAAATATTCAAAATTTATTTTAGTGAAATCTTATTTGTATATACGAAACTTCAAAAACATGTTCTGTTCAACAAAAACATTTTAAGGAATAATTGTTCAAAATTTTGACTTATTGATGTCAGTTGTAAAAACCCCAGCAAAGAAAATTATTGCATCGTAAAAGTTCGTCAGCGTACACTGTTAATTGATAAACCATATTCTATTAGTTTTAAAACTACTGAATGAAAGGCTTCCATTATAAGTTTTATGTATAAGTTTATTATCAACATCATATTCGTGCATCTACGTGCATGCATACATACATTATATGATGGTTCTTTTTGTCCTCTGTTATAAATTTTCTTTCAATTTAAAGATATAATTTGCATAATCTTTGGCCTATCCCGACTAATAAATATTACAAATGTAGTAAAACTTAACTTTTGTTGAAATATTTTTAAAATACTTTTTTATGTTTATTTTATGCAAACTTATTTGTAATGATAAGTTATTATGTATATAAATTGATTGAAAGTTGAGAAACTTTTTTTTAATAATTTTTAGAAAAACAATAAATTTTACTTTGAAAAAGACAAAACATTCCGGAAGTCTTTCTGTTTATGATTTTCTACCTAATATACAAATATTTTAATATTATTTAAACTTTTTGACTGTCTATCATCATGTAACATTATTTATGTCATATCATATTATTAATTTCACTTTTGAATTGTTTTTGCTCTTTTCTTTGTAGTAAATCAAAAATGTTTCCATGTATAAGAAGAAAATAAAGTTCTATAAATATCAACGATGAATTTTGAATTGAGTTCTGCTGTTTCGATAGACACTATTTTTTGAAGTTTTCATTATACACAAAATTCCTTCATAAAATTTGTTCTGAATAAAAAAGTTATTTATTCGCTACACAACATTATATTCGCAAATGATGGCTTAATGACATTTATAATTACAGTGCACATTAAGATAAGAATAATTTATTCATGAAAGATTATTATAACGCCACTTTAATGAGCTTAATTCAATATAATATAATTAATATCAAAAAAAATTTTTTTTGAAAACTAATATTAACTTTTTTCACTTTAAAATTACAAACTTTTTAGAGAATAACTGAAACTGAGAGAATAACCTAAATATTTGCACTGCAATTTATATTCAAAAGATAATTATTTAAACTCTTTGAGTTCAATAAATTAATATGCAATTTTGTACAAAAAAAAATAAAAATTACTTTATTTTTTAATGTTATAATACTGATAATGGAATAAATATAATAAATTTATCAATCTGGAGTAATTGCTTCAATAATTATTATTCATTTAAAAGTTTGTTTACTAATAAAAATTTAATCGATTAAAAATATTGTGAAAAGAATTTCAATATCTTTATAGTTAATTGAATATAATTTACTCATTAAGATAGACATTTTGGCGCATTAATATGACTTAATTGATTTTAATAGAACTGCATCGTTTAATTAAAAAATTAGTAAAATAATATATACCTATAATCTACATATCATAAATACACACTTGTTTTTCAACTTTTTCCCTACAAATTCTTTCAGTTACAATATCTAAACTTTAGGTACCATTTTGTGGCTTTACGTATTCCGTTTTTAACAACAATTTACAAGATTATAGCATAAAAATTTTTCTAATGAAAATTTGTGTGTCCTCGAGTAACATAATATACAACTTCACTGTTAATGTATATATTTATTATGCGTACAAGAATAATTTACACTAATGATTATCTATAATTTGCTTTGATATTAATTTTAACTTTCAATTTTATTTTTTTTAAAGCTTATTAAGTAAATTTAAATATTTTAATTAAATCATTAAAATTTTCTATTTTAGATTAATCAACAAAAACATAATGCCAACAATTATACTATATAGAATTTAAAACAAATTATTTTATTTTTAAATTAATTTAAATTGACCAAAAGTCTTAAAAAAAAATCCAAAACAAATTAGATTTTCTCGGTTAATTAAAAAAATACTTGAATGGAAATTTCGTGAATAAAAATAGAATAAAAATTCCATATTATTTGTTATAATTCTATGTAATTGAAAAATCTTATTAAAAAAAAATAAAATGCCTTAGGGAAATTAATTTCGTGCGATAAAATTCAAATTTAAAAAATTCTTATATTATGTAAAAATATTGGATTTTTTTAATTTTTAATTTGATTAAGGTCAACTTTTTAGTGAAAAAAAAAATAATTTAATTTGTAATCAATAAAATATATTATATAAGATAAGACAGAATAATATGTAATTTACAAAGTTTTTGAATTCGTCTCTTTAGTATCATGAGATAAAATATATTTATTATATGATTAAAATCCATGATAAGAAATTTTTGACGTAATAAATATTCACCGACCGGTGCTAGTTTTTAAAACTTAAGCATTTTCTGATAAATATGATATAATTTTTTTTAATATTTATTGTTAATAATCGTAAAAACGTAGTAATAAATAATTTACAAATCATTTGCCATTTAAACGCACTTAATAAATCACTAAAGTATGCGTATATAAATAAAATTATAATAATGATTGTAGTAATTTTTATGGAAACTCACCTGATAATAAAAATTGGTTTTAATTCAATTTAATTAGATACCTTAGGAACGTATATCTACGTATGTTTCAAAATGAGATAAATATTTAAGAATAATTATTTTCTATCAATTTTATACATTTTATGTATGTAGGTACAATCTAATATTATCGATAAAGTATATGTGGATGCTGATAGTAGTATTAGACTTTTTTCAATAAATCAAGACTCGATTCATATTTCATTGTGTAAAAAAGCCTTATTATGTGTTAGCGACAAAAAATTATAATTCAATTCGAATAGCAACGCCTAAATGTCAAGTCAGAATAGAACACTCATCATCCGACACATAAATTATTAATTATACTTACCTAATAATTTTATTACTGGCGGTCTTTAAACATAAATTTCATAAAATTTAACGGAAACCATAAAAATATCAAAAATTGATTGCCGAAAAACATAAAAATAACTAGTTCGCTTTCTTGAAGAAATATTAAAAAAAAAAATAGGTACCTATATAAATCAAAAAAGCAAAAAAAAAAACATCTACAAAATTAAAATTTCAATTAAATATGTGACTGGAATATTTTATATTCATTATAAAAAAAAATTATTTTTTTTTGTCACATGAATATCTTAATTGCTAAACTCATTTAATTTTGTTTCTATGTTGATATTAAAATTGTTTTATTCTTTCATTATAGTTCATCCTATATTATTTTAATTATATATAAAATTTATGAACATTTATTTATATGTAAAATAATTTCTCTTCAAATGTCATATTAACCGGAAATTTTATATCTAAACTCCACATCGAACATTAGCCAACGACTTAAAATGACTGGAAAAATATAAATTCTAATGTAACACATTAATTACATTAATTTAATTATTAATGTTGCATGAAAAAAAATTTATAATTTTTTCGCAGTGTCAAAATTGTAAGTATCTCTCTTTAGTCACATGAATTATTTAAAGCCAATGTTATAATATTTAACTACATGAAAAAAAAAATTTGAAAACATTTTGTATTATAATATTATTACATTATTATTTCAGTTTTGCAACCATAAAAGGGTTGTTTGATATAACAAATTAACAGAACATGTTAAGTTACAGTTCTAAAAAGTTTATGTAAGAAATACCCAAAATTAAGATTAAATTCCTGAATTTCAATTATTTTACATTAAAACAAATTGAACTTTATACAAGACAACAAACATCCAGAATATTGTTTTGTAGGTTAATATCTTCTAACAACGCATTTTGTGGTTATGTAAAATTAATTATTCTTAAAATCCGAATAATAAATTTTCTCTGAGAAAAAAAAAATATTCATTTCAGAATAACAAAGAATTATAATTAATTTATTATTTATTCTTATTGTTGCAGTAATGAACACCTTTTGAAAAATAATGATTATAAGATTATAATAAATATTATAAATATGCGTTGTATATGTGCATATTTTAAGATATTGTAAAAGCAGCTTTACATCTAACAATAGAGTATAAAAATTAAGTATATCTTCATATAAATTACACATATGATATCATTTATGTTTTTGTTTATTTGATATTTAAGTTTTAGCTTAAAAAGCTTATAATCTATGTATTAATATTCGAAATAAGAAAAATCTGAAACTTCCAACAATGGATCGAATTAAAACCATTAGTAGAATGTTAAATTCTTACAGCTAGAGTTATGTATTATTTTTATAAAAACCAATAAATCAAAAGAAATATGGAGAGTTTGAAATCTTTCGGGGGAAATTAAACTCTTTTTATGTTATCACATATTTAACGCCAAAAGACAAAAACTTATCAACTTATGAATTAAAAAAACCCTTCAGCAAATTTTTTCCAGTATGTAATTTCATCATTGCTTTTCTCATTATCATTCTTCATTATTGTTATAATGTACTTAATGTTCACAAAATATAATTTACCCTTCCAAAAAAAAAACTCAAGTTAATCCTCTTAATCCTCTTTCCAAACCAAATTTTCAATAAATTAATGACTCATTTACAAAAATTAAAGAAAACTAATAAAAACATAAAGACACTAAAAATACTCATTTAAGCTTCAAAATATCGTACCCCATTTCCTTTAAATACACAAAAAAAAATATATTTTCAAACTAAAAGAAAAAAACCCAAGACACATAAGCCAAGTTAATTAATATTACTTATAGGAAAAACAAAAAGCAATTTGAACAAAAATCTTCTAGAAAGAAAAATGATTCGATGGAAAATTAAGAAATAAAACGGAAAGCCTCAAATTAGATTATACTGCTGTCTGTTTTGCTTTTTGATTATTTTAGTGCAGTGAACTACAACATAACTTTGTCTCTTCAACTTTTATGATTAACCACCCTAAACTTAACAAAAAAAGGGGAAAAACCAGCCCTAATAATTGAAACGAAAAAAAATAAGAAAAAATATATGAAAGATTAATAATTAATAAAGATAAAATACAAATAGTTTAAAGAAAATTAATTAAAAACTGTAATTTTAATAATTATTTTATTTACAATTCATTCTGACAGATTTATGTTAAAAGAAAAGAACTTTATTATGATTTCATCAATTGAAATTATTACATATAGGAAATAGAACATAAATATTTCCATTCTTTTTAGGTATATTTTTTGAAATCTATAATCCGAATAGAAAAATATAATTATGAAAAAAAAATTTGTATAAATGATGTTAAATGTCAAGTACATATTTTTCACATTTCAGTATTTTCTAAGAAAACTCATTATAATCCGGAAGAAGTGATATATCCATTTATTTACTTTTTTTAAACACATATTCTTAATTAATATTGAGTCAAGATTTCAGTGATTTTGACAAATTACTTTGATTATTATTATATATAATGTAAAGTCAGCATTTAATAAGATTTTTCAAAATGCTCGCAATATTTTAATCGATTTTTTTCTTTTAAACATTAAATATTCAAAAAATAAGATAGCTTAAACTTTTTATCGAAATTGAATATTAAATATTATATTTTCAGGATTGTAAAGAATCTTCATAAGATACCTTCAACATATAAAAGAAATACTTCACTTACAAAACAACATTATACTTTCATTGTTCGTACTTTGAGATTTATTATTTTTAATGTAGACAAAAATTAAAAAAAATAAATAAATAATAGTAATCAAAACCTCAATCTAATTGCTATACAATTATTATATATTATTATCTATCATGAAAAGTAAAATAAAAATAAACTCCTACACATTCCTGTATCCAATTTTCTTTTATGACCTTGAATTTTTTTGTTATTAATTTATTGAACAAATAACTTAATTGTTAAAATAAAAAAATCGATAAAGGTATATCATAAATTTTTAATATGAAAATAATTAAATTTTTTTTTTCTTTTCAAATTGTTTCTTTGACCTATAAAAAACAATGGGGATATGATACACATAAAAAAAAATTAAATAACCCACCAACATAAAAATTATTATGTAAAACAAAGTTTTCTTTTACAATGATTGCATGTTTTGTTTTTTCCTTTTTCGCAATCATTTTAATTTAGAAATATGAAAATGAATTTTTTTTTTTTTTTACTTATAAAAAGTCCACACCTTGTTTAATGAGCAAACATTTCCTGTCACTCACTTAATTAAATGAGATTTGCAAAATTATTTCTATAGTTTTTTTTAAACAAAAAAAAAATTGATCTTGTTAAGCAATTTATTTTATTATGTGAAAGTACATTTGAACTATGTAACCACTTTGAATGAATATTATAAGAAGTTTTTTAAATGATCATACAAAAACATAGCCATTAAAAAACTATTAATTTAAATTTAAGAAAGAAAAGTAATTGTGCTCTTTCAAGCTCTCAAGGCGGTCAATGTATTCAACACTCTACTATACAAAGCTCAACAAGTTAGATTCAAGAAATAAAAGTTTTGTCATTAATTTTAATCTTTTGTCATTAATAATTATTTATAATTACTATTATTAACTTCAATTGTTTAAGATTAAGTTATTGGAAATTATTTTGATTGTTAATAATTTTCTATAAATAAAAAAAAAAACTTTATTTCCATTGTCATTATTTTAATGAAAAAGAAAGCAAGCATATTACAACAATCATCAAATGGTATTCTTTTAGCAGATTAAAAGTCAGATTTTCTATGTACATTATTTATGATACATATCTTTTTTTTTTTTTATATTTATTAAAAGGATGGCAGGAATTGAATTGAATGTAAATAAAATGTCCTTGAAAAATACATTTTTTTTTGTATTTTATTTTCCCTCTGTGATTTATATTTAGTATATATACAAATATAATAATAACATGACATTTGATTAATTTTATTTTTAGGCATAAAGTAGGATGTGTATTCTATTAAAATAATTGCCAACAAAAAAGAAAAGCCTTAAACAATAATTTAGGGTTTTTGGGGTAGTACATATCTCTTATCGTTATGATGCGAATATTTTAAAATGAAATTTAATAAAATTGATGTAAGAATAGCCAAAACTTTATTAAAAAGTGACAACACTCCAACAAACACAGCATTTTAAAGTGATACAGTAATTTTTAAAAATTAGAACAATATGAATTCAAAAATTTACTTTTAATTAGATTATTGTCATTATAAAACGAATTCTAAATAAATGTTAATTTTTTTTTAATTATAAATGTGAAATTACCAAAGCATATTACATATTTATTTACTATGCTAAAATTTATGTTTTTTGGTGGGTGGTCGAACTTCAGGATTATCTTTTCGGAAAATATAATTGAAATTGCTTCATATTTTAAATATAAGACAGACACATTAAATTCGTCAACTAATTTAAAATGATATGTTTTTCCTCAATATTATTTTCTGAAAATTTGTCTCCGCGACACTGATCGTCATATAATTATAATACAGATACAATACTCTTCTATGTATTATATAACATATATACCAAATAATAAAATTAAAAATAACAAAAATTTCTTTGGCACCGTTTCAGTTCAATTAATAAAAACTCAAACAACCACACGAATGCATTTTGTTAAAAAAAAAAAGAATAAAAAATTAATTTTTGTTCTGTTTAACTTTTTAACTCATAAAAATAAATTTTAATGAACTTGTAACGTTTAATAGATATACTTTTTCATTATATTCAATTTTATTTTAATAGGTTTCCTTTATTTTCTTTTTATTTGTATTCCACTTATTAATTAATTAAAATTTTGTGTATTATAAAATGGACAAAATAATATTCAACACTTTGTCATTTAACAAAATTGATTAATATCTAAGAATTGAGATAATTTTAGGACACAAAGAGCAAGTACCAGCAGAACGAACATATTTTCTTATTTTAAATGAATTATTATTGAAATTACAAAATTGTATGTGCCACATTTTAAAAATAATGTTTTAAGATCCAAATTTTTGATTATAGTTTAATAGGATAATAGTTTTAAACTGAGTTTTTTAAATGAAAATTTGTCTGAATATAACGCTTGATTAAAAACAAAAAGAAGTAACTATTATCATAGATTAAGAATACAGAAAGATTTATATGTGTATTCTTAATCTATGCTATTATTTATAGTTATTTCATGTTTTCAAGGTTTTCCATGTTAAGACGTTTTTAGATGTGCGACAAAATTGGAACTTAGAACCTTCATTAAACAATGAAACTGTCAAAATTATTATAATGTTTTTATAGTAAATAATTTTAACTTTTATTTTACTTTCAATTATATTAAATGATTTGTATAAACCAAAATTGCTGTTTAGCATTAATTAACCTTTGTTATATTAGAATAAGGGAAAAAAATAAATTCTAAATAAATATTAATTAGAAAATAAGAAGAAAAAAAAACATAAAATCTTAATTACTTACAGTGAGCAATAATTTTTTCAAGCATTCATATTTTATATTCTGTTTTACTGTGTTCATAAACCAGACAATTTTTCAAGCTCAGTCCAACCCAATAACTTATTCCAATTTTGTCTATATAACAAAAAATAAAATAAATAAATATTGCCATTTGTAATTTCCTGATATTAAAAACAGTTTTTTACTGAATCTCAACAAAAAAAAACACACGTATGCAACGCATGTGCTTATGCAGTTTTTAAGATGCGTTTATAAAATTGTCACCCATGAAAAGAAATTCCACATATTATTATTAATAGTTTTATAAATAAAATTTAATGTGCAGTTTTTCCATTTAATTGAATAATTTCTATACACAATATTGTTTATTACTATTATTATTATCATTCACCCCACACTCCATAAAATAATAATACAGTATAATTTTTCTAAATTAATGATTAATCTACGTTTTTGGTGTGTGGCAGTTATTATATATGTAAATATAATGTATTGTATTTAAAGAAACGAAAATATCCAAGACTATAATAGCTTAATTTAGTTATGGTTTAGACTAGACACTAGACTAGAGCTATATTCAATTTGTGCTTTTAAAAGGATCTTCGGTGATTATTGAATATGGTCGGACTCTATTTTAGAACATAATTACCTAAATTACAAAACAGGAAAGAGTGACTACAAAATATAAAATATTTCAAAAAAGAACTCAAGTGATTGACAAATTTTTAAATGCTTATTCTATATTATAATATAATATGGAAATGGGACATTAAATAGTAAAACTAATGTTTTATGCTTTTAAAAAGAATTAATATTGTTATTATAGTAAGTGTAGGGACATCAAAAAATTATTTTCTTGAATGCAAATCATATTATTATTAATTATGTCTGACGCTGGAAAATAAAACGAAGAAGTTAACCATAACATTTTGTGCATACAATTATATAGTTATTATTAATTATTTTTAAAATTATTAATCATTTAAATTTATTCCACCAATTAAAAAAAAACATTTAATATTAAAAAACTCAAAAAGTTCGAATTTTACTTAAAAAATATTCACAAAGCGCATAGTGTTCTGTGTTTAAAAAAACATCTTCTAACGAAAAAAAATGCATAACGTCGCTTAGGTCTAGACAACATAATATTAAAAAAAATATTTAAAGTTCCAAATGATGTCATAAATTTTAATTTTAATGCAATCATATAATTTTACACAAGTTAAACTATTTTTGAACATCTGATTTCTTTTCGGTAGATGAATTCTGAGGAAGTAATCAAACCTACACAAAATTTAAAAGAATAGAAATTAATTTTTATTTTTATTAAACAAAATTATTAAATGAATAAATAAAAAGTGTTGGAGGTTAATTTGATTACAGCGACATTTTTATAATTATAACAAATTTTATGAATATATCAAAATTATTAATATATGGAAACAGATTGTAGATGCGGGATCGAGAACATAATGTATATTATATGTATATATAAAATTGGTTTCAACTATAAGAGCTGTGAAACAGAAAACAAGAAATTAAGTGATAGAAGAGCTTCAGTTTATTGACAATTTAATTAAAATTATAAATAAGTTTTCATTTTCATCAGATCTCCAATAATGAAATTAATACTTTCTATTTTATTATATATTTGTATTTCGTTTCGTTACATTTAATAAGCGTTCGTCTATAAAAATAACACATTAAAGTGCTAAATAATTTAAGAAAATAAAATAAACAAAATAAATTCGAAAATTACAATAAAGTCAATTCATTAAAAATATTGTCCTGGCAAATATTATTACATTTTGTACTTAAATTAGATATTTAAGTTATATTCTTATTTTTATTTATATTTTTGCAGGCATATATGTAACGTCATGTATATATATTTATTTAAAAAATATATAAATTTATGTTTATGTTATTATATATTTATGTTTATTTATTTCAAACTTTGTCAAAAGACGATAAAATAAAATAATATTCTATTTTTGAAAAACAATTCCAAAATCCAATATAAAATTGTCTTTCAAATTTTCATTAAAATTTATTCACATAACACCTACGTTCGTTCTTTCTCAACATTATCTTTGAACTTTTGACATAAAATATTTTACACAATGGTATTTGAAACTGTTTTAAACACCAGTGATATTTATTTTATAACGTTTTACTGCTCTTAAAATATATAAAATAAAATTATTTATAGTTTTGTATTAATAGATATACTTGTAAAGTTTCTAGACAGCATTGATAGTAACAAATCAGACGAAAGTATTTAAGTATTAGTTTCAGATTCAATTTCTAAATATTCCCCAATATTCTGACATAGGGTAATATAATATGGAATAAGATATTAAATAAGTTTTTAAACAATTTTTACAAATAAATCAATAAAAAATTATGTTAATAATATTTCTTTTTGATTTGATAATTTTAATTTGTTTTCGCTATTATATTCGTTAAGTTAAATTATATTGAAGCATTGATTGAATAAAGCTGAACTTGATTTGGTAATATTGTAAGCCAAAATCTATGAAAATATTTTAAATTTTTTGTTACAACATAATAACAATGAAATAACTTGATAAGTTAAAAAGAAAATAAAATGAATGAAAAAATAGAAGTAAAGTTTATCTTTAAGTAATTGATTTTTTTTTTTGTGCCGCAAAAAAACATAAATTTGTTTATTCTTCGTTATATACAAAAATACTAAAATTTTATAAGATTTATTTATAATAAAATATCAGAAAAAAAATTCTAACAACAATATATGTAATAATAATATATTACATACAATGTGAGATGTAAAAACTCTACCTACTCCTTAAATAAAAAGGGAAAATTACCGAGTCTAAAGGAAATCTAAATGTCCTCTATAAACTGAATTGATTATTTATTTCTAAAAAGTTTCAAAGTTTACAATTTATAGCATAAATGTTATTCTAATAATTCTCTATTTAATGCAAAACTTGACATTTAGCCCCGAAATTATTTCTTTCACTCGATTTCGAAGTCAATTTTAATAATAAATTACCCTAATCATAATAAAAGTTATATCTTCAGTAAGATAATTCATGGTTATGTTGAACTGTAAACAAGATATTTACAAATCTATTTATTATTTGGAAAACTTAAAATAAACTTCATGCTTTCATTTTCTGTTTTTTTTTTTTTTAATTATAATTATATTGTCTGCATTCTTTATTTGTATATATATTTTTGCAAAAATGTCAATTAAGAAAAATGTTGCAAGGACTAAATGCAAAACGAAAAAAAAATTCAATACATTTTACAGAGTGAAAATCAAGTGGTTGATGTTGCTATGGTTACCATGAGATATATATGGACTAAATGTCTGTAACTATACATTATTTATATATTTCGAGATATATATTCACATCATTTTTCCTCCCACGAACATAATTTGTATATACTTAGATTATGTTTTTATAATTCAGTTTAATTTTGTTGCAAGGGTGAAACGCCCATCATGAACAATTCGTATTGCCTATCATTTTTATATCACATTGTTCTAATAGAGATAAGAGATTCAAAAATGTGCATGTTTGGGCGGCCGTACGATTAACGTCTATTTATTATTGGAAAAAATACATAAAAAATTTTTAGCATAGTTTTTTTTATACTTCTAATTTAGGTAAAAATGAATAAAATCAAATAAATATTTAATTATTAATTATCTTTAACATAATTTACTTCAATCGTTCATATAAAATATTATTCCAAAGCTGAACATTTTCACATTATGATGTTGCAGTTTTTGTTTTATTTCAACATAATTAAGTGAATTCAAGAATACAGAAAAATTTACATAACTCTGCATTAAATTTTATTAATTTTTTGAAGTATCAAATTAAAATCTTAAATATATATGTATAATTATTTAGGTGGCTATTAAAAAATATTTATTATGAAATTCATAGCGCTATTATATTTCAAATATTTGAACTTTTAATTATAAATAATTGAAATTTAAAATAATGAAAATTATATTTAAAATTTATTACAAACATGCATTGAATTATATTCAATTCCGTTAGTATAGGTTTAACTGAAAGAGTTGAATAGGACACGTATACGTAAATGCCTTTTTCTGAAGAACTTTTTACTGTTCATGACTGAACAAATTTCACAAAAGAACAATTATTATTTACATAATAATTTAATTATGTGCTTTAATTAGAGGTATTATGCTTTCTTTGCACCTGGATAATATACTTTTATTTCGATATCCAAAAGGAAATAATCTAACTATATAGTTAGAGTTTTGAAGTTCATTAATTTATATGTAGAAATCCTATAAACACTTAATCTTAAAATGGATAAATTGTTTTGGAAAGTTAGCACTATCCTTTTCTCATATTGCTATCTAGAAATAAATTAAAAATTTTTTGCATTTCTATAGTAGAATAGTTCTACAGAATCTTTGTTCGCAAATTCGTGTAAGTTTTTTATGGATTCAGTTTTCATTGATTTCCAATTCGTTAAGTAATTAAAATAAAATGGGTAAGTATTTGATGAAAGTAAATAAAGTTCTATGAATCTTTTTGATGAGGAAATTTATTTTCCATGAATAAGTATAAAATTTGAAATTCAAATAATTTAAAAACATCCATCTTTATATAGTAATATATGTAAATTCACTTCTATATTATGAAATATATCTACGTTCTATCGATTTTTTTCGAAATTAAAAATGTCGTATACCTACCAAATTGAACTAAATGAAAATGAAAAAACAGAAGTCATACACAGTAAGAACCTAATACATTGTGCTTAATCTCAAAAGTCAAATCAACATAATAAGTGTATACATACATTAGAGATTACCCTGTTCTATTTCAAGCCACAGAACTATATTTACTGTAAAGTGAAGAGAAATAATTTCGTCCAAAAAAATAAAAAATTATTATTTTTAAAGAATTTTCTCAATGATTTCATAATTTTTCATGCAATTTAATTCAGAAGGGTAGAAAACTTTTACACCTACTAAAGAATATACACAATATGAATGATTCATAAAATCAGAATGAAAATAAAAAATCAATAATTTGGTTGAATATAAAAAATTCCAGCCTCTATAAAAAGAAAATGTATATTATTCAACTGTATGAATAAAATTGAAAAAGGTTGTTATATTATGTATATAATATTCTCGCAGTATATTATTTCATTTGGAAAAATCGATATTTACACTTTTACATTATAAACGGGATGCTTCTAATTAGAGATGAAATGACAATTATGATATATACATATCATATCTGAAGGTTTATATCTATATTAAAAATGTTTCACACATTTACTTTTTTCTGTGAAATGTTTTCGTAAAATAAACTTTCTAGCAATATATTCGCAACGTCAAAAAGCAAAATTTTCATTATAAAAGTATGTTAAGGAAAAGCAAAATCATCTTAATGTTTTGAAAAAATGTCTGCAAAATTATTTTATTTTATTCTTCATACAAACAGAAATGTTTATTTTATATTTATACGAGTATACCTATGATTATACATTATTATACTTATACAGTTCATACTCTGCCTTTAAATTCTGCTCTCTTGAAATAAAGATCAAAGAAAAATTATTATTTTTTTTATCTTTGCACTTAAATACAAACATATCTATTTAAGTATGCTTAAATAATCAAAAGTAGCTATATTTTTATCAAAATGATAAAAAAAAATTAATTAACTATGAAGTACGTATACATACATATCTACCTACGAACATAATTGCCAGTATTTTTGGTAATTCGATTCGAAAATTATACATATATATTATACAAGTTTGTATACGAGAGCTTTTCATATTATGTATTATATGTCATTTCTATTTTTATACTATCGGTTTTATTTAAGCTACTCCATTTTTCAGACAAATATTTTTTTAAAGTACTTTTCTTTCTGCAGAATAATTATTATTCATTTTTCAGAGAATATCATTATTCGTCATTTTAAATAAAATGCCTACCTATATATCAACGGTAAGTCAATTTTCCTGCGGAGTTTCTGTCAATAATGAACAGAAGCCTGTTTTATATACACAAATGTTTTTATTCTTACGGTTCTAGAATTATTTTCTAATTTCATCAATTTTATGAAATTTTCCAGATCATTTTAAGTTGAATTAATATAATTGGGTGAAGCGAAAATGAAAGTTAATTCATCATTATTCTTCCAATTTTTTCCAATAAATGTTTATTTTTAATTTTTAATTTAAATGTATAAATACCTATTAAATTCATGTTGTAAAAATTCGTCTCGAATTAGCAATTAGATGGTAATAACTAAAATGTGTACACAGTACATCTATATATAATAATTAATATTGCTTAAAAAATATTCTTTGACGCTTTAATTATAACAACATACCTCCTTATATTGTGTTTAATTTTATACTTTCATATGGACAGAATTCAAAGTAACAAATATGTATAAAACATAATTATTTTTATTACCAGCATGGTTAAAATAAGTCAATTAACTTTGAATTCAATTTTAATTAAGAATTTAGTGTCTACTATTTTTATATATATACACGTATAATATATACATTTATAATAAATCTATACACATGTATATGTGTATAGATTTATTTTATAATAGAAACCATCAAACATCATCATTTTAATTATTCAATTTCTAGAATAGGAAAATTATTTCTTCTTTCCCAGAGTACAATTTTATGACAAATACCGCTTAACCCTGCATAATGACATCAAAAATGTATGTAATAAAATTAGAAAAATTAAATACATATTAACATTCTTTCTTTTATTGAAAAAAAAAGCATATAAAAAATATTTTTTGCAGATATTATGTTCGCACAATTATTAAACAAAGAAAAAAAGAATGACGATAGATTAAGCTAAAACTAATATAACCTTAAATAATAATAGTCTTCGCATAATAATGTTTTTTTTTTCTATTATAAGCTTATGTGCATAATTTGAGCATATTTTCAAAGATAATGGGTATTATTTAACTTGCCTCAGCACTTCTTCTTAGTTTTCATCAATGAAAAATGAAAATGAATTATGTTCTTGTTCCATGTTCAGGAAGTAATTTAAGAAAAAAAAAATTTTTCATTTTACACACATATAATAATTTCATGCTTTAGGATTTATCTTCTCAAAGGAAATTATTTGTATGAGAAATAAAAATATGCAAAATTTCACAATTTACAGTCATAAAATAATATACTGGCAGAATGGGTACGAAATTATCGAAAAAAAAAAGGTAATCATATTTTTTTTTTTTTACTTTAGCAAAAATAACGGAGTATAAAAATGTGTAGATACTTACATCATAATGTGTGGTTAAAGTTCTATACTCATTTCGAGTGAGGAAACAATTTTATCAAATTACATACATGTAAAATACAGTTGATTTTGATGTTATAATATGAAATTTTATAATTTTATTCTAACGACTTTATGTTATATTATACAAGTTGTAAAATTATGTTTTTTTGTTACAAATAATAATAAAATATAACCACCGCACAGATGTTTTTTAAAATATTATACACAGCAACAGCTGCTTCATTTAACTATTCATTTTACCAAGTGTGTCAATTTTCAACTTAAATTTCTTTAAAAAAAAAATAATCTTTTCTAAAAAGTGTCACGAATGAATGAATTAATTAATAAAGTAATAATTGATATCTTATTATAAAGTCAATGAATTTGAAAATCTGAGAAAATTAAATAATCTCTTCGTTTTTTTTGCAACTTTTTTCTTCAAAGGAACTTATACATATATACAAACACAGAAATGTTCGAGAAAATTTTAATTTCTCCTGGGACATTAGTTATAGAATTTGGTCCCAGAATACTTAGTTCATGTTGATCTTGATATAGTTGAATTGAGAAGAATGATATAGTAAATACACTAGAGCCTCGAGTTGCGTTGTTCCAACTTGCGTCCTTTCGAGTTGCGCCACAAAAATTTTTTATTTAAATATGTAGCAATATAACTAATTTTTTTTTTAAAAACATGGATTTCAGATTTTATTGGAACCTATTATATAAAAACAGGTACAAATCTATACAAATTTATTGTAACGCATTAACGACGCAACTCGAGGCTCTGCTGTACTAAAATTCTCACTGGTTGTTAAGAATAGGTACTATACTTATTGTTATTTCTAAATTTAAACTGTGAATTTATACCAAAAAAAAATCTATATCCGTAAACATATATAAAATAGTATATAATTCATTTTATATCGTACTATGTATTATATAAATTCATAAGTTAAAAACAAAATCTTATAAAGTTTTATTAAAAAAGAACTCTTGTAATATTTTTATTTTTTTTTTTGTAAAAGTTTTAAGACAACAATTTTCAAAGTAAAAAACATTCTCATGAGAATGGAATGAAATAGAAATAATTTTTTATTTATTTTTTTTTTTACAATACTGGATGAAGAATTATCTGTTTTCTTTGTGCCATTTGCTTATTATTATTTAAATATCTTTTTATATTTATTTATTCTCAGAATGTCAACAAACCAAAAAAAAAATTATTTTTTTTTTTCTTAAGTTTTTAATTGTTTCAATATGATTTCATAAAATTCTGCAACACAGAAAAAAAAAAAAATCCTATTTTTAATTTAAGTATGTACATAAGATAACGTTATTATAACATAGTTACGAATACTCCTGTCTTAGTATCTAAAGATACTATTTTACAATAATCATATAGAATAATAATTATTTAATAGTATCTTATAATATTTTCTAAAATTTTGCAGTACATTCTGTTCCCACGTTTTTAATCTGAATTCACTGAATTAATATTATACATTCACCTCTAATCCAACTGTTTTTAGTATATATTTCTTTAAACCAACTCAAAAAAAAAAAAAAAAAACATACAAAATTAAAGTTTCTATCCCAATATTCCCAATTTTTCATTTTATTATATATTTTTTTTTTTTTTTGTAAATGTTCCACTACTGATTTTTCTACAAAAATAAAAAAGAAATAAATTTTGCTAGAAAATTAAAATTTAATTGCATGGTTGAAATATTAGGTCAACAATAAAGTTATAAGAAGTATTAACTTTTAAGAAAAATATAAAAAGAATAAGTCAGAAAATTTTTAAAATTATTATAAGTTGAAAATTGTTTATTTTACATAAATAAAAAAATTATGATATTTTTAATATTTTTATATTTGTCTTTCATCAACAACAAAGCAAGGAAATTTGTTGAGTTGTTTCTTTTCTTTTGCAATATTTAATTAAAAATAATAAATTTCACTTTTTTCATAAATATTATTATACAGATAGATTCAAATTTTGAAACAGGAAATAAGAAAAATAAATTCATAAAGAATTCATGACTGAAATGAAAAATTATAATATTATATATGAGAAATTTTCAAATTAATATGTCATTAAAAGTTGACAAAATAATTTTTCTCCCTTGCAGCAAACTTTGTAAAATAAACATTTTTGTGTGCTAAGACGCAGTAATTTTGAAATCACGGCTTTTAATTTTTTTTTTACATAATTTTATTTCTATATTAATGTTTTTATTTTGCTATTAGAGTTTTCAGTTTTTAATACAAAAATGATTAAATTTTTTTTGAATTAAGATCGCAACTAAATTGTATAAGGTACTAGCTGTACCCGCACACACGTTGTCGTGGAACACACGTTTTAAGTGTAATTTTCGTTGTCAGATTTATGAACAATTATAGGACCTAGTTATTTTATAAATTTGGGATAATATCTAATATTTATCTAATATCTATCTTAATATTTATCATTTCTACTTATTCAACACTTAAATTGTATGTAATCGAATGATATCCTTCGCTTAAACAGGTTTCCAAACCAAAACAAATTTGTGTTTTTATCCATTTCCTCTTTTTATGAATCAAATTTGAATACAATCGGAAGAACTTTTGCAGTCCTCCTCGAGAGGGATTTCTGGGTAGGGTGCCATTCAAATTTTAAAATAGCCTATAACGACCCCCGACCTGACACAAAGACATGGTGTAAGTTTGAAAACGATCGGTTGAGCGGTTTAGGAGCCTATTCGGAACATACAAACAGAAAAACTGACAAACAGACAAACAGACAACTTCGGTTTTATATATATAGATAAAGTGGTTTCAAATAAAAAAAAGAATTAAACTGTCACATTTTAATTATTCTATTTGTTTTGTTATTATTGCGAAATTATAAAAATATTAATTATATATGCAAATAATATTTATATTCGAAAGAAAATTCCTATCAAAAGTTATTTTGAATTAAGCATAGTTAATAATACATTTGGTTATAATTATATAAAGGAAGAGTCGGATCATCGATGAATTTTATATGAAAAAGTTTTAAAGTTGGGTGCATAAAATGGAGCTTGCACTTATCCTACATGTATTTTTCGATCGATCATCAAATACTATATGTATTTTAATTATTTTCAATTTGCATTAAGTGACTCATAGACGTGATAAGCGTGTACACATCACGTGTATATATTTTTTTTAATTCATTTATTTTCAACGGGAAGGAATCAAGGATACACCTTTTTTACGAACCGCTTTTCTTAAAATAAGGTTAAACCAAAGAAACAAGAAATATGTTTTTTAAGAAAATATTTTATTGGTATCAACATTTTTTGCGAATGAAAAAAGTTCATTACAAAATAAAAAATAATAAAAAACAAAAATATAAGAAAGAAAAAATTGTTCTAGTTAAAAACTATTGAGAAATTTTAAAAGAAAAAAAATTATGCAAAATTCAAAATTATAATTTTGTGCGGTAGGTAGGTTGAGAGCGTCTTACTTCGAACACGAAATAACAGAATCCCAAATTTTAATCGAGGTGAAAATGAACGAGATTCCGCATATTTTGGCGTTAACAGAATAAAAGTCGATTGGCTGGTTCATTAATTAAAAGCATTTTTCTGACGGACGGACGAACGGATATTCAACATACAGACATATCGTCGTCTGAGAATTTAAATGTCGTATGTAGAGTTCATTAGTTTTGAGAAAATCGAATTTAAAGTTTGACAGCTTGTAACTTTTTTCGTAACGGTTGGATCTTCTTCACACCTTAAATGAAAATATTCTAAATTAATTGAAGATTTTTTATTCTGAAAATGAAAGTTTTCCGTGAATTAGTAATGGAGAAATTTTCAATTTTCCTCGAAATTAGTTTGTCGTATGTAGAAGTTTTACACTTTTTTAATCAGTAAATGCTGACATACGACAAATCAATTTTGAAATTCTTACATACGACATAAAAATTCAAAATAATTTAGACAATTTTGTTGTATGTACCTACATTTTGTTCTAGATAATTAGTATTTTTGTACAAAGATTACAATTTCAAATGCAACGAAAATTGTTTTCTGATAAAAAATTTTTATTTTATCAAAATAAATAAGATTCAATCAGACATTTCTTAAAAATTTTAATTTTCAATCAATACTTCAAAAAATAACAATAACAATTTATTTAACAATCAATAACTTTAAAATAATAATATACTTTCAATGCTAATAAAAATTATAAAAAATTCGTCGTATACTCAATATACGGTTGACCCTTTGATCTCAATCTTTTCCTTTTATTCGATTCCCAAAAATTGTGGTTGTCGTTTTCGCTTTTTACTTAGTTTAGATGTATTAGATCTCCTGCATAGATGTATCTACAACATAAAATAATTAGGAAAATAACTATTAAAAAGTGAGTAATAACTACATGAAATCAATTGTGGTTCAGAACCAGTAGCACAGAACAGGAAGCACGGAAGTCTGTATACAAAATCTGGTCATCGCTATCGAAATCTACAGAATTTTTCAAATGTTGAAAGATCTATTAATTATTTAATGTGCTTCAAATTTATAATAAAAAAGTATATTCTGAATGTGACTTACCAGTTTTAGACGTACCAGAAGCATTTTCAAAACGAACTAGGACAAAATTACAAAATTAATTAACACTTTAAATTTCAGTTATTTGATTTTGATTATAATTTATAAATTATCACATACTGTTTAAAAAAAGATAATTTTGATTAAGTTGATAGTTCCACGTCTTTAACAAGAATGTTAAAATTTTAGAGCAATTGATATATTTTTTTGATAAAAATTATATAAACTTTTGTGTTATTAATTTGCAAAAATAATTTTTTTCTTAATACAATACACCGCGAAGACCACTTCAACGCTTTAAAATTTTGTATGCATACATACGACAATAAAAAAAATTAAAAAATTATACAAATTTTTGTATGAATATTTGTCGTATGTAGCAAAAATTCAACACATACGACAATTATTCCTTCAAAATGTTTCTTTTATGATACATACAACAAAAAAGAAGCTAAATATCTCAAAAACTAATAGAGCAATAAGAAAACTGATTGCGCCAAATGAAAATTCAGCCTCGAAAACTTAAGAAAATATCATAATCCTAAAATTGACGAAATCTACATACGACAATTAAATTCTCAGCCGACGATATCTATAGTCCGTTTTTTCATTTTAAAATATGTTCTTGTTGCTAGTGTGCTAACAGTTTTGTGTGCTTTATGTGCTAAAGTTATAAATCAATTGAAATTGAATTGCTTATGTGTTTTCACATTTTATCTTTTTATTGAAAATTAATTTAGTTTTTACTAAATTTATTGTTTTTTGTTAAAGTATGTAAGAAATAAGAAAAAACTTATTAAATAGTTTTCTTATTGTAACTTATTGTAGGTATATTGTTAAATTTTTTGGTTTTTGGCTTTTAACTTCCTCTAAAATAAACAGTTAATACGATGTTATAGCAATTTTCTTTTTTAATTTTATGATATTTACAAATTTAGAAAACCTAGAAATTTTTTTTAACTTCTTACTTTTTAAATTTACAGTATAAGAATTTAGGGTTTTTGTTACGTTGTGGCTGTTTGAGTAAGGTCATAAGACGATCAAAAAAAATGTATGGCCCACTCAGGTTGTTTCAGATTAATATTTTCGACTTTCTTAATTTAAGTTACAGTTAAAAAAAATTTAATTTTAATTCTTATAATTTTCCAATTCAAAGGTTGAATGAAATCAATATTATACAACTTGAGATACAATTCTTAATTCAATAAAAATTTAGTGATCCTATTTACAATAATTGATACAAAGTAATTAAGGAAAAAAAATAAAAAATATATGCAAAGGCAAAATGCTTTCGAACTATATATTTTTTTGAAATATTTGAATATAAATGTCAATTTTTCGAAATTTGTTTTAATTGTTTGAAAAAAAAATAGCGTTTTTGTCAGTATAGCAACAGCATGCAAATTTGTTTGTACGATTGATACATTTGAATAAACAGAATTGTGGTGCGTAGTTTGTTAATATAATAAAACGATTTTAATAAAAAAAATTCTGTATATAAAAGCCAGTTATTTTTAAGCCAGTTATAGTTTTGTCATATTAATTACGCGGCAATGAAGTTTAATAGTTGGAAAATTTTGGGTTTTTTTGCCCTTGCATCCATTTGCAATGTAATTGAATTTTTATAGTAACGTATTTTTAATATTTTATAATTTTGTAAAAAACTGCTTTTTACTATACTGTAAGGTCCAAGTTGTATCATATAAAAAGTGAAGGAGTTAGATTTGTTTTATTAATCTTCACACTTACCCAACTGTTTTCATAAACAAGTTTTTAGGATTTGAAAATAATTAACACCCTTAAAATAAAAACGGTTTTAAAATTAATTAAAACAATTTTAAAAATACAATTACATTAAAAAGAAAAAATTTTAAAAATCCATCCTTTATTACGAAGCAACACTTAATGTAAATTGAAACCCATAAAAAATAGTGCATCCACATTATCTACGTCGATTTTGTTCGAATAAGATTTTTTAATAAATTTCTGATTTTAATTTATAATCAAAATTATTATTTTAAAGGTTTTAATTAGTTCTGAGGCTGCCGGAGAACCACTTTATGTAGAAGTAGTAATGGTCATTGACCACGGTATTTATAATGATATGAATAGAAATATTGCTGAAATAAATAAATATTCCAAAAATCTAATCAGCAATGTTAACGCTGTAAGTATAATTAAAAACTTCAATCTTTTTTTCTTTAAAAAAATTTAACGTATTTTTCAGATTTACGCGTCCTTAAATGTTCATGTAGTATTAACTGATGTCGTGATATGGAAGAATAGTAATGAAATCCCGAGAAATAGAAACAGCCTTAAATTTTTAATCCAATTCTTAGAATATCGGTCAAAAAAAATAACACCTAAATATCCGAATGATTATGCAATGTTGCTAACAAATCAAGAATTTGATGATTCAGCTATAGGTAAGAAATGTTATTCTTTAATTCTTTAATTGAAATACCGAACCGAAAAATTTGCCTAACATCTGACAAAAAGTTTAATTTTTTATTTTTAAAATAAAATGTTCAAAGTTCTTCAAATTTCTTACGTATAAAAAAAAAGAATAACAATTAATTTTACATATTGTTTTGAATAGGAGAAACCATTGTGAAAACTATTTGCTCTTTGAAAAAGTCTGGTGGAATCATAAAAAAGCACAGTGATGATATTCTTCAAGTTGCTGTGACTGTTGCACACGAAATGGGTCATGCGTTTGGAATGATACACGACGAATCATCGGAAGACCCATTTGTTATGTCTGCTGCATTGTTGAGAAAAGTACCAAATTTGCATTGGAGTAGTTCCAGTGAAAAGGCACTTAATGCTTCTGTTGAAGTTGGCTTAACAAACTGCTTAAAAAATGAACCAGATCGCATATTCGATTCACCAACCTGCGGAAATGGTGTTGTTGAGGATGGTAATGTATTCACATAAATTTAATAGCTAAAAAATATTTTATCTTTTTTAAAAACTTCCCTTGAGACGCTTTTAATTGATTTTTGTTCAAAAATGAACATGAATAGTTTCAGCTGAATGTCAAGACAAAGTGGGAGTTTTTCAGTACTTAAAAGTCACTTTTTACAAAAACATACAAAAATTTTTTATGCTTCTTTTTTGTTGATATGTTTACTAAACTAAGAAAATTATAGGTGAAGATTGTGATTGTGGAATTCCTTTGTTTTGTAAGAATAAATGTTGTGACGCTAATACATGCAAGCTAGCCCCAGATGCAACTTGTGGAAGTGGAAAGTGTTGTGACTTGAATACTTGTCAAACGAAACCACGCGGGATTGTTTGCAGATCATCGAAAGGTGAATGTGACTATCAAGAAAGTTGCGATGGTAGAAGCCGAGATTGCCCAGCTGACGATTTTATTCCAAATGCAACCCCATGTAATGATGGAGAAGCTTATTGTTACAATGGTTCCTGCGGAAGCCGTTCTAAACAATGTCAAAAATTGTTTGGATTAGATGCCGTTATTGAGAACAAATGCTTTGATTTAAACACCGAAGGGAGTTATGCTGCTCATTGTGGCTTCGATGCCAGCATAAGTAATTATACAAAATGCGATGATAATAGTAAGAGATGTGGTTTATTGATGTGCACTCACAAAACTCCTGGAGAGGAATTGAAGTTCAAATTTGATATTCACAATTTTATTTATCCATATACTGCTTGGATTATAGTCAACAGAAAGAACCAAGTATGTCAATCAGCTTATTACGAACTTTCTGGTCCTAATCCCGGTATGGTTCCAAATGGTGCAAATTGTGGACAAAACCAAATGTGTGTCGATATGAAATGTGTTGATATTTGAGAAAATAGTGCATTTCAATAGAACAATAAATTAAAAAATTTATTGAAAATATACATATTCTATACTATACTTATGTTTTTTACTATTTATTTTATTCCAAAGGCTAAGGGTGTCCAAAGAAGCACCGAAGGACCGCGATGTACGGTTTTATGGTTTGCATCAGTTAGGATTCATAATAAGACAGTTATTAATAATTAAGATAGTTTATTAAACAGACACCTAAATAAAGTATAAAATATGTTCATTTCATTTCATATGTAGTTTTTTTTAAATGTTGTGCTTTCTTATCGCTTTTGTTATTAACATCAAGAACTAATTATTTGGAAAATACTGTAGAAGTACAAAATTATCCGAAATCTTTAAAAATTCTCATGATTTAATTTTTTTTTAATTTCCGAAAGGTAGGTTTTGTCAATAAGACGTTTATTTGAGTATTATTATTTGGAATAGTCAGCTATGTATATATGTATCTCCTAAAACCTTTTACACTTTAAGTGCTAGAAAACTTTTATAATTGAACAAAGATTTTATATATTTTCAATACTCGTAAAAATTAGTATCGTATTATATTTTAAGAATTTAATAATTAATAAAACAGACAAAAATACATACTGTGAAAACAATAATGTGTTATGTTATCGTTATTATTAGATAATTGAAAAATTTGTTGCTGAGAATTAGTTTAGGGCCTTGAAAATAAAAAAAAAACAAAAATCAAATTATGAAAAAAACAATACATTAACTGCGGCTGTACTAAGATTGAAATTTACTTGTTTAGTACTTCATAATACATCTGAATAATCAATAACAATTAACTTATTAGTGTTATTAGCTAAATCAATTTTTTCTATAAAAACTGAATTCTAAAAATTTTTAGTCAGTTTAAATCATTTTAATTCGCAACAATGAAGTCAAGTTTTTAGAAAAGTTTAGCTTTTTTCGCCCTGGTATCTATTGAAAATGTAATAATTTTATTATTTTTATACTTTTGAACAATATCTTCATTTTAGTCTTTTAATTTTATATAAAACATAAAATTAAATATATCAAAATATATGAACTGAAAGGGAATTGTAATCCATTGTGATAGTGATTTCATGTGTTTTAATATTTTTTGTTTCTTTTTTTTAATTTGCATTTTTGTGTGGAATGAATTTCTCTTATTTATACTTACTTTATGGTAATGTTGCATTACAATATGAATTAAATTAAAATATATAACCTGTATAAGTACGGTGACCATTTTTCAATTATAAAAATAAGGGACAGAAATAAAACAGATTCCAAATTTTAAACAAAAATGGTATATTAGTTCTTATTCAAACTAAAATATAATGATATTGAATTTAAATTCATATTCAAACTTAAATAAAGAACAATATGACTTGAGAAAAAAAAATTGCATCTTCATTTTTTTGTAGATAGGATCTAAGATCTAGAAAAGAAATAATTTTTGATTTAGAATATATAAAAAAAAATTTAATTAAAATATAGTTCATTAATATTTTTGAGTAGAGTGAATTTTTTTGAGAATTTCTTTTTCATCTTTCAAGAAATTATAAAAGTCCAAGCATTTCATTTCAAAATTGCACTTGCACTTAATAATGATCTAACGGTATCTACTTTCATTTGAGATTTTTCAGATATCCATAAATTGTTCATAATTGAGAACACTCGCTCTGTAGGTGCATTTGAGCCTGGTAAGCAGAAACAAAATTCCATAATTTTAAAGACAATTTTATAATTAATTTTTTTTTACCTTTTCTTCAGTTGCAAAATTTGAGATACAAAACACTTCATCAAGTAACTCATTATCGTCAATTTTTGGAATTTTTTCACATATATAAATTAAGCTATTTTCAACGTTCAACACACGGTACACTTCTCAATAAAATCCATTCAACAACAAGTATATTTTCGAATTCTTTTCTCAATTGTCGTTGTTGTCCAAATGAATTATTTACACGCTCTACTAAAAATTTGTTATTTCAGAGCTATTAAAAATTTAAACGTGTATGGCAGAAATATGGGACTTTAAGGGAACTAATGCGGAAATAAGGGACATATCGCGTCGCTTTTAAAATATATCAATTCAAGGGATGAGACATCCAAACAAGGAACTGTCCCTTGAAAAAAGGGACGAATGGTCAGCGTATGTATAAGCCAACTTTAAAACAAACGGATTGTGATTTAATTACCATTAATAACTTTGACTCGAATATTTCTTATTTTTAAAGAATAATGACAAATTTAAAACGCTTGAAAAAATGCTAAAAATCAAAATCAATTTGGTTGATAAACAAACATAGATAATTGAGTTACTATTTTCTCAACTTCACAAAAGATTTATAAAACTTTTCTACAGAAACCAAAAGACTCTTCGAATTAGGAAACCGTTCGCATCAACCAAGCTGAAAATGTGCGCAAAATGTTAATCTTAAAATATAAAGTATACTTTCTTTAAAATTCAATTTAGTTTAAAATTTTGGTAATGTCGAAAGCACGGATATCTCTAATCTCGATATCACAAAACTATTGAAATTATCGGGAATATTTATTTTCAGTACCAATATTACAATCATTAGTGGAAAATAATGCCATGCCTGTTAAAATAAAATTAAAACAAAAAAATATAATATTAATTTTCTAAGCAAACAAGTGCTTTTTTCAGCACCTGATTGCTGTTTATTTGAATTTCTTTTTATTAAATATTTAATTGAGAGACATAAATTTCAAGCCCTCCACAAAAAATAAAAATAAATTCAAAGGATATCGTACGCATAAAAATCATAATCATATGAAAATATATGAAAAATATAGAAGGCGGCTTGAAGTTTATGTCGGTGGTGATTGAGGACACAATTGAATTTAAATAATTTTTTATATATATCGTGACAATAATAACAATTTTAATCGTTAATTATTTGTTTAAAGGCCTTTCTTAGTTCACAATTACCTATAGAGATCCGTTTTATGTGGAACTATTATTGGTGGTTGACAACAGTATGTATACTCAGTTTCATAAAAATGATGCTGAGATAAAAAAATATTGTAAGGATTTGATTAATACTGTAAATGCTGTAAGTAAATTCAAAACTTCAAAACTTGCTATGCTGAAATTAAAAGTGTTTTTTTTTTAGATTTATGCGCCTTTGAATGTTCAAGTGGCCTTAACTGATGTTTTAATATGGAAAGATGGCAATGAAATCCCGATAACAGTCAACAGCCAACAAGTTTTAGAACAATTTTTAAAACATCGTTTAGTGAAGATACTACCTAAATATCCGAATGATATTGCAATTTTGTTAACAAATCAAAAGTTTGATGGAGTTATAGGTTGGTTTTTTTTATTTACATTTGATATTCATATAATCAATTTAATATTTTCCAATTCTTTTTTAATTTTTATTCTTTCTTCTTTTGGTTCTTTTGGTTTTATTCAAATCAATATTTTCCATAATACAATTTTATTATCTACATTTATATAGTACAGCTCTCAAAAAAATAAATAACTTTGTTAAAAAATCTTCAAGCTAAGTACCAATATAATAATTTTTTTGATTAGTTTTAAAAGTTTTTTATTTCAATCATTGCATTATAATATTAACACAAATTCAAATTCTAATTCACAGAGAATAAATGATTATTATAAATAATTTTTGTATTTGTTTAATGTCCCAGTGTCGATTTATTAGAATTAATTTTTAAAAAGTAACGTTTTTAAATTTTTTAAATAGGAAAATCTCTCGTGAAAACTATTTGCACTACGAAACTATCAGGAGGAATTATTTACAATCATACTAGCGATATTCTACAAGTTGCTGTGACTGTTGCACACGAAATGGGACACGCTTTTGGGATGATACACGATGAAAGTGATGAATCCTATTCGTCAGAAGATCAAACATGTGTTATGTCTGCGACAGTGAAAAAAATTCCAAATTGGAACTGCTGGAGTAAATGTAGCGAAAAAGCATTTTTGGCTGCTGTTTCTGACAATATAACAGATTGTTTAAGAAATGAACCAGACCATTTATACGATCCTCCAACATGTGGAAACGGCATAGTCGAGGAAGGTATTGTATTAAAATCATTTAAATATTATAAAATGAAATATTAAGGAAGAACATTTTAGGTGAGGAATGTGATTGTAGAACACCTATGTTTTGTAAAAGCAAGTGTTGTGATGCTAACACATGTAAGTTAGCACCTGATGCAGCTTGTGCAAACGGAAAATGCTGTAACATAAGTACATGTCAAATGAAGTCTAGTGGTGTTCTTTGTAGACCATCTAAAGGTGAATGTGACCATGAAGAAAGTTGCAATGGTAGAACCCGAGATTGCCCCGCTGACGATTTTATTCCAAATGCAACCCCATGTAATGATGGAGAAGCTTATTGTTACAATGGTTTCTGTGGCAGCCGTTCTGAACCGTGTTGTTAATGAATGTTACGATTTGAATAAAGAAGGAAAACATTATGCGCATTGTGGATATAATGCAGCCAATGAAAATTATACAAAATGCGATGATGAGAACATGAGTTGCGGTTTATTATTGTGCAGTCATAAAAATCCTCAGATATTTCTAGAATTTCAACATTCCCTTCATAATTTCATTGACACATATTCCGCTTGGGCTTATGATGACAATAAAGAACTACGAAAATGTCAATCGGCTTATTACGATCATGGCGATATTAATCCTGGTTTGGCTCGAAATGGTGCCAAATGTGGTGAGAACAAGATGTGTGTCAATAAGAAGTGTGTCGTAATTTAAAATTTAGAACTCGTGTTATCATTTTTACAAGTTAAGAATAAAATAAATAAAATTTAGATTTGGTACAGGTCAACCATTTGCGTTTAATTTATATTACAGTTTTTGAAAAAATTGGCGCCATGAATTAAGGCGCCGAGGGTATCCTATCCTCCTAAGTTTTTCATTACAAAATAATAAAGATATAAGTGCTTCTCCGTGAAAGTTTTTTTTTCTTGAATAAAAATATTCTAGTACAAAAATATTTCGTGTCAAAAAAGTACAAATTTTACGGAGATTTAATTTTATTATTAAAAAAAAACAAAACAACTTTTTGATTTAACACTAATTATTTTTTTTCTACAGAATATTTTAATACATGCCTAGAGCCAGGGTTGCCAAGTCTTGACCGAGGAAAAACTGGAGAGTTGAAAAAACAAAAAATGTAGATAGAAAAATAGAAAAAATAATAAATTTATAAATTACATTTGTGCTTCACCCTTAAAAAAATTTAAGAATTTCAAATTCTGAATTTCAAATTCCTAATGTATTTTGTTAGTGTGATTTAATGTCAAAAAAAAAGTTTCGCACGAAAACTTTTTTTTGACATTAAATCACACTAACAAAATACATTACTTTTTTTCACTTTTTTTCATAAATTTCAAGTACACCAATACCTCACTTTGCGTCGTGGTTGCGTTCTGTCTGATGAGTCCGAAGTGTCTGTGTCGTAATTCAGCATCCTTTTTTACAAAAAATTGGTCCAATGTTTGCTACCGAAAACAACGCAACTACGAAAATCAAACGACGCAAAGTAAGAATTAGTACTAATTCAGCAACGACGCAACTTCGAAAAAACGCAAAACGAAATGAACGCAACTCGAGGTATTGGTGTATTAATGACAAAGCTGCCAGAGTAGGATTTTCTTTAGAGGATTTTATTACATCGGGGCAAAAATTATGAACAAAAAATTATTGTACAAGGAAAATCAATTAGAATGACAGAACTTGAATTTCAAAAATGTTTTTTGTTGTGTGAAACACACTCCTCAGCCAGAGCGTGTATTTGAGATTCACAACAACAAAAAAAAATTTGAATTTTACACAACAAAATACATTAGGAATTTGAAATTCAAAATTTGAAATTCTTAAATTTTTTAAGGGTGAAGCACAATTATTATTAACATAAACAAACGAAACATAAAATAAACCGCATATACAAAAATAATTCAAATTAGAATAAAACTTTATAAAAAGTAATATAAAATAAATACAATTATTGAAATTAGAAAAAAATTAGTTAATTAATGAGATCAATTATTTCTTAAAGGTATTAATAACTTTGTTTTGGAACAAATGATACTATAGCCAAATGAATAACAAAGTAAAATGACATCTACTGGTGAATGGCTTATGTGAATTTCTTTTTTACTTTAAAATTATTAATTTTGAAAAAAACTGGTAAAATTTTAAAAAACCTGGACTGGAGTTTTAGATGAAAAACTGGAAACTCCAGGGTAAAACACCCCAGTTGGCATCCCTGCCTAGAGCGTGTATTAAAAAATTCAACTGAAAATATTTTTGACATTTAATTACACTAACAAAATACATTTGGAATATTTATATTCCAAAGAAATTATAAGTCAAGAATGGCCTTATGAAAAAAAAAATGACCCCAGTTTTTGTTTGCAATGATGTTCCCAGTTTAATCTCCGATGGCATAAAAAATGTAAACCAACTAAAGAAAATGTGAAGCAATAAAAAAGAAATGTTATTATTACTTTTTAATTATACCGTATAATAAAGAAAAAAATAGTTTTTATTTTTTTTTTAATTTAATATATTTAAACTCATCAAAACAATATTTTGAAATGAATTAATAATTCTATAAAGCTTGGTAGGAATCTTTTAATGAATTAATTTAAAATAAATTTTCGAAAAAGCTAAACATTCATAAAATAATAAATTGAGTAGCAAAAACTTAATAAATATTATCATGAGAAATATTGGTAATACTATTTTCGATAACTTCGATCATGATTTAGAACAGGCCTGTCCAACACAAATCTACTTAGGAGCCAATCTGAAAATTATTCTCATTTGTAGGAGCCACTATGAAAAAAAATTGAACCAAAAACTAGTGATTTAATTTATATTTTGTTATATATATGCTAAATGCATTATTAAATTCCAGTTTATTTTAAAATTTTTGGACTTAATTTTGGGTTGAATTGCTGAATATATAATAGTATATTACTTAAGTAGAGCCGTAATGAGGTAATTACAGTCGAAGTGAATAAAATGTCCGAGGGCGGTAGCCCGAGGAAATTTTATCCACTGAGACATTAATTACCTCATTAGACTCGAGTTAAGTATGTTACTTTATATTATTTCCGCCTATAAGAGACCATTGAAGCAAATAAAAAGCTATTTTAAATAATGAATTTCAAATAATAACGGTTACACAAGAAATATTAGCCGATTCGAATATGACTGCTACATATGAAAGTCGACGGTAATAACACGCGCCACACGTTGGACAGGCTTGATTTAGAAGATTGCGATATTTTAAATAATCACCGATATTATTTGATAAAATTATTAATTGAACAATATTTAACCATAAAATTATTTGATTTCGGGAATAAAATAACAGAAAACATTAAACATTCATCTAAAGTAAGCCGACAACAACATAACAAGTTAATCAAATTTACAGGACAATAAGTACTTTTGGCTCTTGAACTTTGAAAATTTGACTTTGTAATAACGGTAGAACTAACATTTTTTGTTCTATTTTCAGATTGAAATTTGAGAACATAAAAATTATTTTTCAATAACATATGTTATTTTATAATGTTATTTTTTCCTTATTTTTGTTTATATAGTTTATTTTCATTAATAAATTAAGTAAAAACATACTCTCCTCTATGATTAATGAAAATAAAACTGCAATTATTAATATTTATTATTAACATCAATAAAAGAAATTATTATTTTCTCAAATGTTAAACTATTGTATTCATTTTTACTCGAAAATTTGATGTTTATTTTTTTTGGGAACATCATTGCAAACAAAAACTTGACCCCCTAGCTTTTTCTCTTTCTTTAAATAAATATATATGAAAAAAGAAAGGGACGAAAAATTCAAAGGCCATTCTTGACTTATAATTTCTTTGTTATATTCAGATATTTTTATATCAAAAAGTTTTATGGAGAAGCACTATAGTGAAGTATGATATTTATTTATTAAATTTATGTATATTTAATTAATTGTTATGTTTATTTTATCAAATGAAAATATTATCAAAGTATTATATAAGTCAAATATAGTCTTGGATAAATTATTATTGGATGTCAAATATAGATAATCTATATTTCACATATTTCCCATCTAAATTTCCCATATACGAGTTTAACTATACATTAACATATTAGAAATGATGATCGTTTTCATCAGATACACTACACCCATCGATTTAACATCATCGTATTTTGTGTCAAAAAGTTTCTTTTATCCACCACTTTTTCTCAAACATAGCTTACATATAAATTAAAAATAAAAAAAACTTTCTCAATGATTAATGTCATTCTCGAAATTGAAAACATATGTTGTACTGGCTATGCATAATAATTACTTCTTAAAAAATAATGTACGAACCAGCGGCAGCTCGTACATAGGTGCTGCGACACTGCAGCACCCTCAAGAAATTTCCAAAAATTGAACTCATAAATAAAATTTTTAGTTAGCTCTGAATTTTTCTTACTTTAAAATTATTTTTAAATGAAATATAGCAATTGCTGTAACATTTTATAAACAAGAGTAGCCTACTTTCAGACTTACAGAAAATGAAATATAGAAAATACAGAAAGTACTGTTCAAAAATAGCTGCAGAAATTTTTTAACAGATTTTTTGGAACTGCGAATTTCACAGTGCAGGGAATTTTTTTTTCGTGAACAATTTATTACACTTTTATTGCTGTTAAGTTTTTTTTCATGACTTGAATGTAAGGAAAAATGCACTGCCACAGAAGCAGTGCGGCTGTATACCTTCTTAAAAATTTAAAAACAAATACTATAAAAACAAATACTATTTTGTTTGTTTTGGGTTATTTTGAATATAAAGAAAAATGCACTGCTTCAGAAGCAGCACAATTTTTATATGGGATATAGGTATTTTGTTTGCTTTTGAATTTTCAAAACTAATATATGAATTATGAGTACTATACATATATCATAAAACATTTATAATTAAAAAAAAAAAAAGAGGTTGTTATTTTTTGCAGCACCCTCTTTCAAAACGTCCACGGGCTGCCACTGGTACGAACATTATATGAATTGATTTCGTGACTTACGAAAAACTTAAACGCATAAGAATACACATATGGTAGAAGAAAAAAAGTTAAAAAAAAATTATTATTTACCACAACCTGAGAATACACATACTTATGGGTTTCTTCATTCTATTTTTTAATTTCTTTTCAGAACGTGCAATTAATTTTTTTGCAAACCAATATTAAGAAAATATGTTATACACTTGTATAGTATAGAATTTCCGCCCTAATTGCAAAATTTTTTAATGTCGAAAAAAAAAAAAAAATTCAGTTACTATGGAACACTATCATAGAGCTAACGTGTATTAATGAATATATATATAATACATATTAAATAGATATCGAATTCAGATATTAACTGTATTTACATGTATATTAAATGATATTAATATATTGGAAACTAATATAATATGAAATGAATTTTTTTTTTAATTATTAATCGTAGAATAGAAAGTTGTTTCCCAAAAACACCTATGCTATCCCACTAATACATCTTTTACACACTGTACACTACGGGTGTTACCCGAATCGCCGAAAGACATTTCGCTAAAAGACATTTTGCCTAATTCCATTTGGCAAAAAAGACACTTCGCAAAAGAACCATTTCGCAAAACGGATAGTTAACAAACGTTCGCTTTAGCCTATTGAGACAGTTAACAACTTTCCAGTTAGCATAAGGACATTTCACAACTACTACTTTTGGCAAAATATACATTTCGCAACTACCCTTTTTGGCGCGCGCGAAATGTGAATTACGCCAAAAAGGGTAGTTGCGAAATGTATATTTAGCCCGCACTAAAATATGTTGCATTATCATAAATGCATATTATTAAATTAAACAATTCCAATTATATGCATTTTAATTTTAAGAAATTTTATTGAATTTTTAATATGTTTTTTTAATATAGTTAATACAAATCCAGTTTGTAAATATAAGAAATAATATTAAAAAATTAATACTTAATATATATTTTTTTTAATATTCAATACGTACATAACCAGTATGTACATATTAGAAAATTAATATTTTTATTTAAAAAAATTATTTCAATTTTAAATTCTCGGCAATCAAAAATAATAGTTTGACTTCCTTATAATCGTCTTTTTTTTTTCAAAATATTTTAAATTTTTTTATCTTTTAAGTAATATTTTGTTTTTTTTTTACTGCTGGTGGCCCACCCATTTCAAATTTTTTTATTTCAGCACACAATATTTCTTTTCGGATTTCATCCATGAGCCTATAAAATCCTACATCCTTTTTTTTTTTTACAGTTAAAAAAAACCTTTAATATTCTATTCATCATATTTGTGCAATATAAAAAAATTTGTTAAACTTGTTAAACTATACTTTGGCGAAGTGTCTCAATTAATATAATGTTGTGAATTGGTATTTTGAGAAATAATTTTTTGCGAAGTGTCGCATTAGGCCAAATGGAATTTTGTTAAAGAGTTTTTTTTGCGAAATGGAGATTTGTGAAACATACAAATTTGATAAGTGGCTTTCGGCCAAATAAACTTTTGCAATATGGAATTTGCAAAGAGGCCCGCTCCCGTACACTACAGATGATGTGATCGAATGAATTTTCATATAATTGAAAGTAAGCTTTAATTTGTTTAGTCTTTTAATCTTACTATCGCCAAATCAAAATTTAAATACAAATAAAAAACCTCCTTTTAGTAGAAATTATTTTAAGTATTTCTCCATTATATATATTTATTATTTTTATTTTAAAAAGTAAAATAAATTTAATCATTTGTGTCCACAAGAATGTTGTGTAAATATTATGGTTGCAGACATTTTATACACATGATACTGTTAAGCGTATTAATTTTTAAAAAATTGTTGTCAATAAAATCACCTGAGACATAAAAATAAAAATAAAAAGAAAGACTCCTAACTTAAAATAAATTGTATATTGCATTTTACTGTCTCTTGAGGTGCAGAATGAATTATAAAATTTGATCTGACAATAATAATATTTATTTGTGCACTCAAATTACCTTTTGCAACGATACATATATTATTATTTATGTAAGTATAATATACCAGAAATTTTTATGCACAATCTTGGTATATTTGGTTATGAGCGGTTCGATTATTATTTAATTTATAAAGATTATATCGCGTTTATCTTGTAGAACTGATGAGCTTATATTTTTCGTATTATATCTAAACAATTTATATAGCTTCCCGAGAATAGATAATAGATTAAATTTTTTTGCTATATATTTAAAAATATCAAGTCGTTTTATGCAGGTAACTGCTGTCGTCCACCAAGTATATTTAAATATTTTATTTTTACACAAGTATAAAATGGTTATAGTCTTTCCACACTTGGAATTTAATTCATAAATTAAATCTGGTTATCCCTCAATTCAAAATTGCTGTTCACACCATGATTTTTTTTAACCCGGGTTAATTTTGATGTTTTTTTATTTTCATTTTTTTTTGTTAAATTTCTAAATAAAAATTAGTGAAGAAAATTTAATCAAAAACAATTTAAAAATTATATAAAAAAATTCTATAAGTGAATTAATTAATTTAAAATTAATATTCGAAAAAAAAATTTATTTTATTTTTATGCTTTTTTTAGCCATTTTGTTTTTTCTTTTTTTAATTATTCAAACGTACGTGCCCAACCGATAATTTTTTGACGTGATCATAACATATCAGAACATATTCATTTAATTTATCAGGTGGACCTGATTTAACTCACATTTAACTCAACTTTAAAACAACTAAATTTTTTGTATGATAAACCTGCTTTAACTCAACAATTATTTATAAACATTTGCGAAACCTTATATTTAAACCCGAAGTTTAAATATTACATAGAATTTTGAGCGATTACATAGAATTACATAGAATTTTGAACGAATGATATTCGTATTTCACAGAAGAGATAAAAAAAAAATTAACTTTTTTGATTCTAAAATTCTCTTTCAATTTATGAATAATGGTCTGGATAATTTGCAAATTTTTTTTTTTTAACATTTCCATATAAAATAATAATCGATTCTCATTAAATTAACTATTCAATCTTCATATGATAACGTTATTTGAAATCACCCTAGAGTATTGTTTGATAAACATAAGAATTTATATATTTACTAAATTGAATATTATGTTGTCAATATGAGATATGACTATGAATAACATATAATTCTGCAGTAGTAACCGGATAAAAAATGTAAGCATCGATGTTGCACTCATTTTCTGACCATAAAAAGAATATTTGTGCGCGAGAAAAATTCAATTTAATGTCCATATTAATTTTTTTTTTCTTCTATACATTTTATAAATATATAATGGAAAATGAGGCAAGTAGAGTAGGTTTAATTTTGAAATTTTGAAAAATTGTATATTTTTTATTTTTTAAACTGAAAATGAAAAATATGATTGTTTATATAAATATGGAATAAAAATGTTTTATTAAAAAAAAATAATAATAATAATATGAGCACCAGACAGCTGTAAGTATTTATGTTGACATCATTTTTTTAATTTATCTTTTTTATTTCTTTCGAAAATTTAAAAGCGAACATTAAATTTTTGTATATTCAATTTTTTTTTTTTCATTTTATTAAATTTTTTTTTTTTTTTCATTTTATTTGAATTATAAATAATATATCAATATATCAGATCTTTGATTAATCTACTAAAGATAGGCCGAATATATTTTCTGAGAAATATTTCCATGAAATCTAATATTTAATCTAAACAGAGAAATTAAATTAAATTATATAGAATTTAAGTCTATTAAAAATATATTTTTATTAACTTTAACAGGTGACTGGTTCAATACTTCAAGCCAAACAGTGAACTCAACACCCTGAAAACTACATAAACTTCGTATATTCAATATGGGTATCGTATTTTTGACCATAGAGAATCACCAAGCCACGATTACTATTTTCGTTTTACATTTAATTGCATTTTTATTATTAAGTAATATAAATAATGAGATGTTTATTTAAAATTATTATCTTATGGCAGATAATAATTAATTATTTATGAATACATAAAGTTGTGTTTATATTCAAAGCTTTTTAGCTTATCTTTTGTATATTTAAATAAAAACTGCAATATAGCGCTTATTAAGCTAAAACCGGCGAAAATATCTATAGGAATATTACTAAACTAATAGAAATACTGCTGCATTCAAGGCAAAGTTAATAAAAAATATTTTTTATGAATTTTCATCAAATTGTATATATACAAAAAAAAAGCATAGCGAGGTGAACAACATACAAATAAAAAACGTTGCAAATCGATTTGCTTACATCAGCACAATTTTATTAATATTATTACAATATATGTATATAAATTAAAGAACGTTGTTATAAATTAAATGACAATTAAAAATATATACTGATTTATATTCATAATAATATTGCTTATTATTTAAGATTTTCAGTATTATTTTTCTCGCCTTATAAAATGTCTAAGAAATTTTTTAATTTTGAACATTATGAGTCATAAAATTTTATCAAATCTTGCAATTTATAATTTTTTTTTTATTACTTCATTATCATAAAATAATGATAATTTTTGCTTTATTTGAGTTATTGTTACTATTATTTTTCTATATTCGTAATGAAATAAAAAGAGTATGATAGTAAATATAGATAGAAACTGTCTTTCATAATTTAATATTTACCGTCTATTTAAATTTATTAATTAATTCTAATACCACGGTCCAGCGAGGAAAAGATAATTTTTAAGACAATCTTCAGAACCAGTTTGTCGAGAGGGGGGGGAGAGGGAGTATAATTCCCTGGACCAGAGCTAAGGGGCCCGCTTGTTTAATTTTTTTTGCGACAAAAACAATATACATTATACATATGTGATATTAAGTTTTATGCTTATCACATTCATTATTGGAAAAAATTTACATAAAAAGTCCTTGATGATGGCGTCAAGTAGAATTTTGTTATGCAAATGTGTTATGGAAAAAAAGTGTATGAAAATTTTATCATTAGGAAGTATAATTTTAAAGTGTTGATTTTTCAGCTTTTTGTCGGAAAATTAATTTTCTATTTCAACTATTACTAGACATCCAAACTGTTTGCTTTGTTGGACTGTTTGGACCGCGGTCCGAATTTAAATAATCTAGGAGGGGTTGTCGTTACTAATTATTTGTGAAAGTGGAATCTACAAGTTTTTATATAAAGCGAAAAAACTTTACATTCTGATTCTCATATGATCTTATTTCCTACCCTGTACACCATAATTCTGATTTCACAAGTAGATTTGTACAAATGTAGAAAATGTGACTATTAATGATAAAATTATGTGGTTAGGAGGCTAAATTAGTATTATTTTTATAATGTTAAAACCTATTAAAAAACCTATAAAAATTTTTTTATTTGTAAGAATCTTTTCCCGGGCCCGGTTATGGCTATCGACGCCCCTGTTCAGAACTATGGCAAAGAATTTTATCTTTGCCATAGTAATGCATATTAGAATAATCTTGTAGTTTACGTTTCAGATATCAAGTATATCTATTTGATATTTTCGTTTTGAACTCAAATGTGATTTTGAAATAAACAAGAAATATTCTATTTTATCATTGACTTCTCTATATAAAGACTACACATAGAAATGTTTATCTGTCAAATGGTTCGACCAAAATAAATACACTGTAGGAAAAAAACTTATTACATTTAAAAAAAAAATTTAAATAATTAGAAATTTTATAATATGAAGAATATAAATATTTTTAAATCAGCGAAGATTGGCGGCTTTGTTATCTCCATAGTGAAAGTTCGACATACCTGAGTATCAAAATAATAATAAAAAAGTTAAAAGCCTTCAAAATAAGCAATTATGAATAAACAACATATAAACAATGAAAATAAAATATTTATTCAAATTCACAAATTAATCAAAATTATTACTAACTTAACTAATATCTTAACTAATATCAGAAATATATTAAAAATAGAAAAATAGCTAAAACAATAAAAATAAAATGTTAAGCGTAAATGTGAAAAATTCATATTTTCACTTAGAATGACTTATTATTATACCGAGCATTAATTTCAACAGGGTTTTGTTTGTACTGTTCTGAATTAGAATGAATCTCTTCTTCATTTTTTTTTTCATTCAATTTTTTTTTTTCGACTGCACTTTTTTTTTGCAGTCACTGTAAAAAAAAAAAATTGAACAGGGGTCCCCCCTATCAAATGGGTTTTAAACACTCTTTTGTATTACCAAAAATATTACGAATTTTTAGCATATTCCGTAATATTTTTGGCAATTAATTTTTATTGAAAAATTATAAAATTTATTAATAAAAATTTATACTTACATGTCAAATTGAAATTCCTTTTTTTTCTTATAATAAAAAATGATTTTTAAAAATAAAAATAAATTTTTCATACAAAAATTTGATTTTTGTATGAAAAGCTTATTCGACCTTAATACATAGACAAATTTGATGTTTCGTCTTTTATATAGAGAAGTCAGTGATTTTATTTATATTTTTTTTATTTAATTTTTATCATAAATTTTTAGAATAAATTAATTTTTAAAGCTTTCTTCATCAATCAATATAATATTCTATCCGTTCCACTTCCAATATTTATATTTATTATGAATATAAAAAATGAGATATGACAAAAAAATTAAAACATTTTACGACAAAAATAAAAAAAAATTGCTTTGATTTTATGTCTCTACGGGAAATAAGAATCAATATTATTATTTCTGGCATTGCAATCACTTTGTAGAATTAATATAGAGATACAGAACCATTAAAACTAAACTTATACATATGTACAAAAAAACATTCTACAATCTAAATATAATGATAAAGATAAAGATAAACCATAAAAATAATAAAAACTAGAAAATAATAAATATTTAACGCATTTATATTTTTTTTTAGAATCTCAGAGTGAGTCTCTAAACTTGGTTTTAATCAAGGTTTTATTTTTTAGACTTCTATTTTCACTATCACTTATGATACTTATTAAGATACTTATTGACACAAAGTTTGTAATCGATGGATTTCACTATTACAGTATTACAAAGATACCAAAGAATATTTTATGTAAACAACCAACGAAAAGTAGGTACATTCAAAAATAAATAAAAATCTATATCCTACCTATATTGTATGGTATATTTTGCATTCTACATATGCACGGTATTCTTAATGTACGTTGCACCTTTAAATTACTATATAAATGTTTATTATTTTATCAATGAACGAACATATTATGTTCATTGCAAAACGATATAAATTTTAAGCTCGTCTGTTTCCATTTCTTTTCAATTTTCTTTTCATTCTGAATTTTAGTTTTTTTTTTTTATGAAAGCAATGTTGTTCTTGTCTGCTTTTGATTGTTGTTGGTTGACTGACAGCAGGATTATTGTGTAGGTCAAGAATAACATTTTATTTAATCTATATTAGTTTTTTCTTTCTTTTAAATATAACTTGATATTGTTATTAAGGAAATAGCATATCAGTTACAATCACGATTCACTTATTTACGTGTAAATAAAACAAAATTTGAATAAGTGAAGAATTATGAACAATTGCAGTTAAGCATAAGGTTTGTATTAAAAAAAAAATGGAAACTATTGCCGTGTATATATATTTTTATTAAATTATTTTATTAAAATAAATATTTTCCCAAATGGCAAGAACAAAAATGTTTTATACAGTTTACAATTTATAATATGATTACCATGGACTCTTGTTAATTTGTGAAAACCCAGCCAATAAAGTAATTTATATATAAGTTTGGGTATTTATAAAGTTATGTTAATAATACTTAAGAACATATCATCAAGAACATTATAATCTAGGTGTAGTGCATTTAAAGTGTCATTTGAACTATAAAAAAAAATCTGCATAAAGAAGTGGAACTTACCAACGAAAGATATTCCCATATTTATTACAAACATGTTAAAATTCAGGTAACGTTCATATACATGTGGTTTTTAATGTTAAAACTAAAAATTTCATATAAATTGTCAACCTATTCAATGGACTCAATTGAATAAACGAGTTGAGAAGGTACATGATCATAGAAGATGTGCAATAATATGCAATGCAGATATGAATAATGTATGTAAATAAAAAGAAGAATTAAATTTCTCTTCAACAATCGCATAATCTGCAATGAAATTAATATACGTGGGTAGTGGAAAAAAAAAGAAATTTTTGTTGCAAAATAATATTTTTTTTTTTTTGTAGAAAGACAACGAAGGAAAGCGAGACTTGAACGTAAAGGAAAAGTTTAAATCTTTGATTAATAACATAGAAATATTTGAAAATATAAACATTAAACATTCTATTATATAGTAAATATGGTTTTTACGATTTACCGTAAGATAAGATTTAGTCTACAATAAAGCTAGGTTCAATGTAAATAAATAGAAAGTGTTTTACACACATCTATAATCACAAAATACAAAATAGTTTTCGTATCACATTATACCTATTACACATTATTTATTAATTATATTTATAACATAACTAAAAACATTCGAAATTTCTTAGATTGTTTAATGCCCATTTCAAAATTTCTGAATTTATTGACCTTGCATAATATTAGAGAACTCATTGCGTTCTATCTTCCTTGACTGACAACTTTTTTTTTTAAATTGATAATTTTTATTTTTTTTATATCAATATGCAGTGATCTATTTAATCTTTAGATTCTAAACCATGAACCAAGTTTCATCCACAACAACAAAAACGAAAAAAATTAAAAATAATTAGAGTTTTACTTTTAAAATCGGTCAAGTCAAGATATAAATATCTATAATTTATTATTTTCATTTTTCATTTACATCTAATCATAAAAAGACAATATTGAGTGACAGAGTATTAAATTATGTTTTTTTAATATTAGGTACTTAATTTAAATTTAATTTAATTTATGATTTTTTTTTTTCAAAATTATGCTTGTCTTTATTCTGTGAAGCATTAATTTCATATATTTATTATTTGTTTTTCTAGTTTTTTTTTACGTAAATGAATAAAAATGAAATCTTATAACTAAGTCCAACAAAATTTTATATATTTGATGGATTCGAATTTTAAAAATATTTTGAATACATCTAACTCACATAAATTAATGTCATTTTGTTTAAGCATGCAATAATTAAAGACTCATATCTGTTAAAATTAAGTTAACGCTTAGTTATTAATAATAATAAATGTTATTTATAATTTTTTTTTCTTTTAACTATACCTAGTTTGTACAAAATGTAGTTCAGTCATATACAAGAAAAGTAAAAAACAAACATAAAATACCATAATACATAAGACATGCATGTTGTGTCCTAAAAAAAAAAAAAAACTTTAAATCTTGATATTAATTTTCAATCTACATTTTTATATTTTTCGTCATTCGACCTAGCCTCATTTTTTTTTAATTAAAAAATTTGGTTTGCAAATTTTATTCTTTATCTAAGTATATTATGTGCATATATACCTACTTAATGTTTCTTTTTTTGGTTAAAACTAATTTAAAAAGTTGTTATTCCTCTTGTCACTTATAAACAACTACTTAATTGATATCTTTTAAAAGATGTTTATAATATATTTTGCTTTATTTTTTTTATAGGTATAGTAAAAATTAATACATATTACCTGTTTTGTGAATAAAAAAAAAAAACATAAATTGAAATTTTTTAACACTTGTTTTATTCGACGAAAATAGGTCATTATATATTTTGTGTACCTTTAAAATAAAAAAAATAAAAAAAAAAACAAGAAAATAAAATAGAACAAACTTTTTCACATTAAACGATAAATAAATTTGTTTTAATTTTGATAGTCTTGTCGAATAACATCATAAATATAATCATTATTTATGTGCTCATCGTAGACAATATGACAATGAATGAATCCTTAGAGTGACAGAGGATGAAAAAATATTGTTTTGACTTTATCTAGCCCTGTTTTTTTCAATTTATATACGAAATTTTTTAGAGTGAAACAAAACCTCATTTTAAATGTTTACGATAAAAATTATTGATTGAATTGAAACTATAAATTAATGCTCAATCAGTTTCGCTTTCAGTGCGGCACATTATTATCATTTTTGTCTGACATTTTAACAGTTTTCCTAGATTTGAAAATTTATTTTATTTTTTTATTTTCCAAAAGTCTATTTTCAACTTTCTATTGCCACTATAGATATGAAATAGAATGTAGACATTTTAACCACTTTGAAATTTGTCGCTGCAATAATAAAAATCGCCCCTTTATGTGTGTATGTTGTCTCTATAAATATATTATTACAATTTCTTTTGCCCAGAAAATTATTTTAATGTTCCGCTTGTTTAATTAAGATCGAATATGAAATTATTATTCACTTTTATTATACTCGTTTAATGTAGGTCTGACTGAAACTATTTTAAGGTATACCTAGTTTTCTACCTGATGCTTTTACAAGAGAAAAAAAAAACAAATAGGAAAAAAATTTACCTGAATAAAAAAAAAACATATATCTTAACAATTTTAATTTACTATTAAATTCACTGTATAAGTATATACAAATACGAAAGAATCAAGTTCCTTTTCCGTTTGTTGTTCTGCTTTCTATCATCATCTTCATATTAGGGATAATTTCTTTTGTTTAATTTCCTGCTTAATAAATAAAACGGATATAAAGGCGCACATAAGAAGAAAATATACAATTACAGAGATCTATTTGACTTTACCTTTTAAATCAAATTTTAGACTTTTTAAAGATTTTTTTATAATAAAATTGAGATAAAAAATTAAATTTTTACTCTTCTTACGAATCCTAATTTATATTTATTTAATTTTTTAAAAGAAAAATAAAAAATGTTGAACAAAATTCATGAACTTATAATTGCCCTTTAATTTTTCAATTTTATTTGTCAATGCTGCTAAATGTTTAGGTTTAAATATCAGTACGAAATCCTTCATTCGACCTAAATTAAAACATAATTCTCTTACCTAAATCTCATCTCAAATACCTGAATAACGTTCAGAGAAGGGCTATTTGATCGATCAATTATTTTCAGGTAACCAACTTTCTTTTTTATAACCTTCTATTTGATACTAATCCAAACTTCCTAATCCTAACACCAAATTCATACTTGTTTTAAGTATAAAAAGTATAAAAGGTGTTTTTTTTTATAACTAATCTGAAAAAATGGCTAAACACGTTCTACCTATCAGCAGTTTAAATGATAAATTTTCTCGTATAAGAATAATTATAAATTAATAAAAAAAATTTCCATCCGAATTGACGTGAAAACGTTATTATTATCTTGTTAGATTAACTCAATATTCAATCAATATTTTTTATGTCCGTCAGCTATACACTAAAAATCTATGTAATTTATTTATAAGATATTACGATCTAAACATTTCATACCTTTTAATTATAACTGGTGTTGTAAGTATAAATAACATATTTTAGTTAAAGAAACAACAAAAAAAAAAGTATTAAATTTCTAACAGGTAAAAAGTTTTCAATACACTTACCACATATATCTAACCATCCTTCTATTCTGCTTGGATACGTTATAGCGCAGAATCGATTAAATGGTCTTCGACCCATTTTCCGATTATTATTTTGTTAATTTTTAATTCATGTACGATTTTTTTTTTTATATAAACTATATATAGATATATGTATCCTTTATCGTTAAAACAGCATAAATATTATACTTTAATAATGTATACTATTTTATCCTTGAGATTTATTTGCTTTTTTTCTTTTTAATTATTTTTAAATACTGCAATTTTGAAACACAATTTTTTTTTTGTGCTATACTTAAACTTAAAATTTTTATTTATATAACTTGTTTATAAAAATAATAATAATATTTTTAAAAAAATGCATTATTTAAAAACATTATTACGCATGAAAAATTATAATTTGAAGGAAAAATGAAAAAATCATATTTATGTCGGTTAATTAAGTTAGTTATAATATAAATTTTTTAAGCTTAACTAACTATTTTTCACAATTTACATATACATATATATTAATTTGAATTATGCAGTAGCAATTTGCATATAAAATCATTCCATTATTATTATTATTATTTAGTATTCACGATGTTCACATTTAATATTAAAGTATATGTATTACGGTATTATATATTATTTAACTTTACATACAATTATATATTTTCTTATTTTCATTCATTAACAAAATATGAAAATTATTGAAAATTCACTTTAAAACAATAATTTTTCCCGCTCTGTTCTCTGCGGTATATTCTCACTATATATAGTTTTTTTTCTTGAATTTTTATTTAATTTCTTGAATTTTAAATAATATATTATTTTAGTTTAATACAAAAAAAAATAAATTAATAATTTTTATTTTTTAATTATTTATTTTTCATTATACTACATAATTTTTTTTTTTGTATTTACATTTTATAATATGTTTACTGATTTTTTCATAATATTTTATGATTTGTTTTCTTTATGTTAAATTATGTTTTTAGAAAGAAAAAGAAAACTAAGCTTTTTGTACTCAATTTTCATATTTATTAGTTATTAATTTTTATAAAAGTATTTTAAACAAAAATAAATTATCTCTGTGATGATCTGTAAAAAAAAAAATAATATTTTAAAAATACCGAATTATGAAAAATTTTGATATCGTTACAGATGGTGCTACTTTATTAAACAGTATATGGAAATAAGTTTCTTTAAATAATGTTGGAAATGTTCTTAAGTATAGTTCTTAACTTCGAAGTTATTAGTATTATTGGTTTTAAATCAATGTTAGTAGATCTATATAAATATTTAAAAAAAAAATCATTTGGAAAATGTTAAATCAAAATAAAAATGTACTTAATTTAATTTGAGCAACATAAAGATTACTTAACAATTTTTTCCATGTCAGCATAAAATATTATTTTATTTGAAAAATTTTGTAAATATGTAAAATGACAAAATATCAAAGATCTTCGTGTGACAACATCATTTATTTAAATATATTCTGGTTTTTTTTTTAATAATTTAATAATAATATAAGAATTTTCCCAGCAATTTTTTAATTTTTTTTATGCTTAAGATATAATAATGTTATATTGTTATGTATTTTAGAATTAACTAATTTTCACATTATTTTATGTTGAAGTACGTACGTTGACTTTTTCTATAGCATAGATATCTTTTATTCTAAAATCGCAAAATTATAAAAATTCATTTGAAATAGTGTAGAAATTTTCCCGCCATAAAAATGATAATAGCAAAATTTTTAAAATAAAATAAATTTGAATTTAATACTACGGTATTAAAAAATATATAATTATTCAAAAATTTTATAACTTTATGTTGTTTTTTTTTTATTATTATTAAAAACAACGTTATTATTCAATTTAGTATTTTTTATTCATGATTTATAAATTAGTTATTAATTTTGCATTTATTTATTTTTTATTTCTTTTCTATACAAAATTTATATTCATTGACCTTTATTTTAAAATTAAGTATAAATTATTAAATGCAGATTTGTTTTTATTTTTTGCTAATTTTGTTTATATATTATTAATAGCATTAATTTTGTTAATTACATTTGAAAATAATTTGCTCTAAAAAATTATTAGGTTAAGTTTAGGAAATTTATAACTTACTAACGAAACTAATAAAAGATAGCTAATATCTTGCAAAAATTAAGAAAAGCTTAATTCTGTCTCGAATTTTAGAAAATCCTTTTAATTGTGTATAATGACAACTTAAAAGAAATTCTAAATGAATATTCCTGACCAAATTGACAACAATCAGACTGGGGACACTGAACGATCAAATCAGGTGACGATCTATATGAGAATGAAGAAATTTATGTATGATAAAATTGATTTGTTAAGTTTGTGTAGATAAAAAATTTACGATGTTTAAAAACTGCAATGAAAGAAAATAATAACTATATGATGGTTGGAAACTATAACTGCGATGAGGAAATGATTGCAAAAACGGTGAACATCAAACTTGAATAATAAAATTTATTCATTTATTCTTTCCGATAATATTTCGCGATTTCTAAACATTAAGTCTAAATATTAAATTTTTTTATGTTTTTAATATGAAATTTTTCTCCTTCCTCTATTTTTCCGCATGTATCCAATTACAATAAAATAATAATAAATAATAGGCCTTCACCCGAAAAGAATTTGAAATATTGAATTTCAAATTACTAATGTAGTTTGTTATTGTGAATTTCAAATACACGTTCCAGAGGGTGTATTTGATCATTTTACTGTCCAATTTAAACTAATTTGAAATTCAAAGTTTCGAATTCTTTTCGGGTGAAGGCCTAATATCCTCATTTGCAAAAAAAAAAAACTTTTTTTTTCGTATTATTATAATTGGGGCGCTATCTGTCATGTCATTTTTATTTTTTTAAATAGAACAACAATGACCTACATGAATATTTAAAAAAATATTTATATTAATTTTATTATAATTATATTTTAATTTTTCACCACACAATTTATGCACTTCAAAATAAATGAAATTTTCATTCATTTTTTTCTTGAATTATATACATATATATTTATTTCTATGTATTTAATATTTCATAATTATTTAAATTTTGATAGTTTTTTAAATATGTATTTAAAGTCAACATTTTTCTGTAGCTAATTTATGTTCAGTAAATATATTTCAGTTAAATAAATAAAATAAAATTTAGTTTTTTCCTCTCAATTAAAAAAAAGTAAATAAATGAGCTTTGAAAATTGTAAAATAACGATAAGAAAAAAATTAAAAAAAAAAAATTGCGACTTTCGGAACCAAAAAAGCATGAAATTATATTTGTTAAAAAATTCAAATTTTATTTTTTTTTTTACTTTGAAAACAAAATTATAATTTCCCAATAGTATATTTATTTCAGTGAAACTTTTGTTTTTTAAACCGTAGAATTACATTATACACGCCGTAACTTCAAAATTGATGTCATTGATTTTTTTATTACATTCGTTTTTTTTGGCAATAATCTCAGTACGGAACTCGCTGGTGAATTACAGCGCAAAATGTTATTAATAATAATTAATTGATTCGTGAAAAAGTAAGTGAAACTTGTGGGTATTGTGTCATTCGTTCCCACTTCCAGTGTTTTCTTAAACTCAGATTTGAATAATGCTTTCGCAAGTATATGTTCTTTTATAATTAATATTTTTTATATATACTATGTCATTTTCTACTTGTACTCGGTAATTAATGTTAATAAAATCTCGAACTGTAAATTTTTATCATTTTTATATATTATATATTACAAAATTGTCAAGTTTATGATACACTTGAAACTGAGCTTGAAAATTTTTATAATTAATATCACTTGCTTGTATAAAATGGGTCAAACGATTTTAATCTAATCAATAAAATTTATTTGGAGATCAATGAAATTTTATCAGCTGGTGGAAGGAATAATAATAAACTTAACAATTTGTTATTTTTTTTCAGGAATAAATTATCTAAAGATTTTTCTGTGATAAGCTTTTTCTCCAGTTAAGTTGATGATTCTACAACATACGAGCTGTTTGAGTGATGTCAGAGGAACATAGAAATTTGAATTTGAAAGGAAAATACGAAAATTCGTAGATCAGCTTATTCAAATTTCAAAATTATATCAGCCCGCATACACCGGACATTGAGTCAAAAAAAACTCATTTATAAAATAATTTTTAGCTTTTTTTATTTTCACTATTACGAAAATCTTTGTTAAAAATCAAATCAATGATATTAATTTTTTTTTTTTTATTCAGTTTTACAGAATTGATGAGAATATTATTACGGCATCGTCGACATCATAGAATTTAGAAAAAAAAAAAAAAAATCTTACAGCAATTAGTACATTTTGTCTTTTTTTTTTCGTATATGCAAATCAATATGAAAAATAAAAAAGTAAACAATAAAGTTCGTTAATCTCAAATTGTTAAAAATAATTTGCACAATTCGCGCAATAATTTTATATATTATACATATTCGATTCTTTCGCGGCAAAATATTGAATCATCATTTTATTGTATTGTCATTAAATTTAATTAATGATTTATTTATTTTTAGATAAAAAAATAACAATAAAACAACAATGTATATATGCATTAAACTGGCAGCATAAAAAAATGTTACCGTTTACACGAACCTTGTACCACGACACCTTACGCAAAACTAATTTTTACAGACAAGAAAAACTTCATTTTCTGTTAATGTTTTTAATGAAGAAGAGAACACGACGAATACATATTTTTTTTTATTCGTTTTGCATGGTGGTGGTATATACAAATTCTCTGTTCTCTGAGTTTTATATTATGATTTTTTATGTTTTTTGCCTTTTTCTCGGCGTCAAAAATAATTTCCTTTTAATATGTGTATACATATAAGAAAAAAGTGTTATCGCGGAAAATATTTTCGTATCTAGAAAAGCAAATTGTCTACAAGCTAATAATTAACCATAATATTCCTATTACTAAAATTAACCATAAAATTAGTTATATCGAAGTTACATTATGTTCTTTAGAAAGCAGATATACGATGGTAGGACCAGGCTTCAGACTCGAGATACGGCAGAAGACATACAATTTTATATATAACCTATAACGGCTCTATTAATTAAGTACGAACTTAAAGTGAACACTTGCCTGAGAAGATGAATCTATTAAAAAATAATATGTATCTTAAATTCTAATTAAACGCAATATAATAGAGTACATACTAATAAACTAGCACGGGATCAATAAATTTAACCATCATTTTCGATTTTTATAAATTAGCTTGTTCAAAAAAAAAAATTAAAATTGTTTCTTCAATTTAGAAATAATAAATTATCAAATGAAAGTAAAAGGAAGTTTTCACACAAAGAGATTTTTATCTAAAAAAAAACAAGACTTTCAAATACGTTAATGTTGGCAAATCAGAATAAAATATTGACTTTACAATATAATATTGAATTTTGAAGTTTTGTTGTATTACCTGTGTTTTGTGCATCTTTTCTCATTATTGTACTTTCTTAGTTTGCAAGCAAAAGCAAAAGTATTTAGTCACATTTTTTTTTTGATTCGAATGAGTCTCCTAATATCGCTTCAGGTATTTACATAATTTAATAATATAATCCTGAGCTTAACATAAAAAACAAATTTTTTAGCACTTTAATAGAATAAAAAGGTAAATTTGGTAGTGAAGCATATAAAAATTATTTAAAATTTAAAAGCCTAGTATTTCCCTTAAGAACTAAGATAATCATCATAAAAATTTTATTACCAAGTTTGACAAATTTTTGACTACAATTTGTTTTTTATTGTTTCATTCATTCAAATTTATTAACAAAACAAATGTCCATGACTCTAAAAGTGTTATTTTTTTCACTTAAAGTAACCGCTTATGCACTTGTTTTTTTTTCAATAATAATATTTTATTTAAGTAAATTTTATTTGAAAAATAATCAACATAGATAATAGTATGTATATTAATACAAACATATAATTATATATTTTTATAAGTGAAATGAAGTGTAGTGAAAGTAAAACAAATAAAGTTAAGTAGAGAAATACCTATAAATTTTTGTATATATATAATATTTATGAGAAGTAAATAACTTATTTAAAATAAGTACAGAGAATTATTATCAAATTGTCTCATTAAGTTGAAAATAATAAAAACATTTAAATTTATTTGGGTTCATTTAAATTAAATAAAAAAAAAATTTAGCACAAAAAAATTAAACAAATATTGGAAACAATTCAGAGACATAAAATTTATATCAATTTTATTTACTAAAAATGTGTAAAAGATTATAAAAAAAACCCGACGATGACTGAAAAAAAATTATATCTGCTACAGCTAAAATTTCTTCATATCTTTTCTCTTGCTATGTACAGGGCAAATTGAACTAATGGATGATGGAAGATTAGCTACTTCATATTTGTCATAACTTGAAAAATACCTCGTACTTTTACTTTTTTTATATATTGTTTCATATGATTTTTCGATATTCGATATAAAAATTTCAAAAACTCCATTTGAATAAAAAAATATGTTTTGTAATTTTTTTATGGCTTGAAAAAATAATAAAAACTAATAGTACTAACTTATAACTCAATATAAAGCACAGTGTCAAATTTTCCCTATTTTTGGAAAGGAGTTTTAAACTCAATATCAATTTAGTCAAGCAGCTAATGAGAAAAGAAAATCTTATGTATAAGATGTCAATTTGACAGATATTCCATATGAAAAATGCTCGTTTAGCGATAACACTTCTAAACAAAATGTAAATTTTTAACAACCATTGAAAATAAAGAGAATTTTTTTTTTTTTCGTAAAAGAACATTTAATTCTCTCATATATTTATAGCTTGAAATTAGATTTTTCAATATTTATGCTCTGCTGTTATGCTTTTTATTTTTAACAGTAATTTAAAAAAAAGGTTTTGATGTTGTCTGTTAAAATTAGTTTGAAGTAAATTATTGTAAAAATGAGTTTTATGTGAACGGATAAATCTAGTTTCACATAAACTATATTTTCCTATTTTTTTTTTCACCAAAACTTATGTATACTTGTTATTTTTATAATTAAATACATTAAAAATATAATTATTAAGATGATCATTATATAGTTTTGTGACTGTTGTTATTTTTGTATTTTGAAAAATATATAAATAAATGTATTATGTAATATGAATAAATTATTATACTTAGGTATAAAATATACAATTTTATGTCTACTTAATTAATACATATTCCAACATAGATTATAAATATAGAGTTTGTGTTTTCTTTTTGTTATATTAATATTTTATTTAAGCCTAGTTAAATGTAATTAATGTAAGAAATGTTATCATAAAACAATTAGTAAAATGAAAAAAAAAAATTTTTTAATTATTTAAAAACTGATGGTAAAATGCTTAAAATAATTACAAGTTAAGTTTTTTTTTTAATTTTATAATATTAATATTTATAGCATATTGTTTTCAAGCTTTTTCACACAATAAATATTGTAAAGTTATGTACATATATGTAAGCGAAAATTTTATTTGATTGAATAATAATCAATCAATAAGAAACATTTAAAAAAAAACTTCGATCAATATAACAGCAAATCTTTTATCAATATTTATCACTATGGGGTAATTAATGTTTATTGTTTATATGTTATAAAATTGTTTGAATGTTTAATTAATATTGTTAGTTTCAATTATTCAGACACTATTCAGACGATATTCAGACACTACGAGCTAATTATTATTGAAATTATTTATAAACTCGAAAAGGATTTAAATAATTTGCTCCGACTGTTTTCCCACCCACTTACATTACAAAAATATATAATTTTATATAAATCTGAGAAAAAATTTGATTAAGTCTTAATTCAATTCAACAAAGTTTGACAAAACATTTTTATAAATTGGAAGTATTTATAAATTGCAAGCATTTGAAAATCAGATAATTTTTATTCTTGACTTATAACCTTTCTGCAAGAAATAATGACAAAATAAATGAAAGACACAATAAAATGGAAGTTCAAAAAAATATATATATATCATTAATTTTTATTTACAAATATATGAAGATGAATGTTTTCTCATATTAACATGTACACAATATGTATATTAGCACATTTATATATAACATAAACTAAAAGGAAAATTAAAAATAATGTATTTTGTTAAAATTCATTCCTACATTATTATTACAGCAAGTACATATTTTCAAAAATAAATATATATATTAAGACAAAATAAGATTTTTAAGATCATTGCGTGACAAGATTGTATGAAGCAAATACAAAACCATAAAAACATTTATGTAATAAAATAAAATTATATTATATATAGTAGCATGAGTGGCTATAGTGTATGAAGTTTTCCGTGGATCAAAAGAGTATACCACACATATTTTTATGTTCCAATTAGATAACATATACAATTATACATTTGTGTACATCTGACTGGACTACTAGTTCAAGAAAATTGCAAATAAATCTTACATGATGTGTCTTTCAGAAAACGGTTTTGGGAATAATATTAATAAATAATCGCATCATAAGTATAGGTACCTATATTTAATTTTCTAATTTTCTAGAAAATTTTCTTGTAAATTGATAGAAATTATAATTACCAGTTTTTAATGAATCAAAATTTAACATTAAGTGCTCTTAATTATTTGAAAATTCATTATAAATGTTAAAAACGAACTAATATTAGATTTTTTAAGATTTTAATTTTTTTTACTATTAAAACATTTGTTGGAATTGCGAAAAATCAAAGCGAAATGATCTCAGGAAATTTATCTGTAAATCTAACAATATATATATATATAAAGTGCTGTGTACATTTCTAACATGTTATGAAAACGAAGAACTAGTTGGAATATTTGCTTCACTATTGCATTATTTTTATTTTTATGTATAAAATTTCTAATTATGTTTATCAGAAAGAAAATAATATCAAACCATATCAAACTAAAATACAGAAATATAAAAGATGTATAAAATTATTTATACATGAAATGCATTTTGAAATACAATATTCTTGACCTATAACATAAATAAATCCTACTGTCAACCACCCACAATAAAATGCAATAAAAGTATTACATCTCATTTATATATGTATATAGAGAAAATTAGAAAGCAATGCAAAAATTTATCATTGCTTCATAAAATAATTTTCTTTTTAAATATTAGTCTGAGAACATTGTACACACATATCTATAAGATAATTCATTTCATTATTATCAAAATTACAATGCATCATTTTTATAAACTACATTATTAACATTATGTAATTGCATTATTTACATTATGTACTGAGAACATAAAACATATATTATCTATTATCATCAAGTTTTAATCAAAATTTATATTTATACCGTTGTCAGCAAACAAATTTATATTATTGGGAGGTTAGAAGATCAAAAAACTAATTATATGTAATTATTATTCATATTTGTAGCATCAAATACATTTTAAATGTAATGTGCAATTCTAAAATTGAAGAGAAAATATACAGATGACAAATGTTATAAAGAAAAGAACTTCATTAGCATTTTTATCAGCATTTTTAACAAATAGCGTCAGGACATAAACCACCTTGTGGACTGAATCACAAATCGAAATGAATTTTTATCAATTATCCTCCAATTGATTTGTAATATTTTAAATAGAAACGCATTTGTTTATTCTCTCAGTGTCCAAGAAAATTTAATTTTCAAACAAGGGAAAATTTTTTGTTCAAAGATTATAAATATTTTTTTAACTAGTCTACATTTTCTATGAATAAAAATAATTTTTCTTTAAAAAAATTTTTTAATTATAATAATTTCAAAATAATATTTTTTTTTTTTAAGATAAAACTAAATTATAGGAGAGTATATTTAGAAATATATTTTATTATTATTTTTTTAACCCATATTTCCATTTTCACTTGTTATGACTTATTTTAAAAAGTAAAACAACTCAAGTGTAGAGCATGTATTACATATATATATATAGTTATATACATATTTATATTACCTATAGACTTGTTTTGTTAACTAAAATTAGTTCGTAAAAAATTGGGATGAAATTATTGACGACTAGTCGACTAACATGTCACAACACAAAACATATATATTTTATGCAAATTTCTAATCCTATTTTGACCCATGTTATTAACATAACTAACTATTTCTTTTAGTTCTTATGTATGAAGAAGACTTCTTTAAAGGCGAAAGCCGAAAACATGAACAAGCGCAAGAAAAATGGAAATGATCCTTGAAAAACCTACAATAATATCTTAAAGACAAACTATTTGTTATTTATTATTTATAATGATAAAGAATAATTTTTGAGCTCATAATTTAATAATGACATAAATCTATATGTTATAATGAAATTCAAGATGATTGGGCTTATTGACCCAATCTAAAATCTTTCAAAATTATTTCAACTAAATGATGAGCTTAAAATTTAGTATCACCACTTTGAGTAGACTTTGATTTGCATTTTGAACCAGTTTGAATTTAACATATTATTATTCTGAAAGTAAATATTGACAAGCAATATTATAACACAAGGTCATGTACAAATATGAATACAAAAACTATTTTTTGAAGGACATTTTCTTTATTGTCATATTTTTTTCCCCATTTTCACGAAATACAAAACTAATATATAGGTACATTACATGTATGTATATAGAAAATATTATAATTTGGATTACAATGTATACACATAATTAATTTGGGAAATCCGAATAAAATGTAATCTGATAAATGCATTCTACTGTGAAAAACAATTGAATATAAAGAACTTATAAAAATCCTATTTTTATTTCATATTTTTTTTATTTCACTGGAATGAAAAAGCGAATAGGATTTTTGTAAGCTGCGAAAGTAAGTCATTCGAACTAAATCCAACCGACTCTACTATTAAATTAAAATTAAACATTCAAGTGGAAAATTAAATATTAAAATTCATAAAGTTTATAAAAAAATTTAAAAATTAAAATAAATGACTAATTTTAGGAAGAAAATTCTTGGCCATGAAATTATGTATAATTTAGTTAGTGGAACGATGCGACAATAGTTTTCGCCATATTTTATTATGTACCTAATTTCAAAGTCCTCACCTTTTGGTCCTTGAAACCCCTCAAAAAATATGATTTTTTTTATCAAAAATATTCCGAAACATTTTAGACAGATTATTCTTTATATCTGCATAAATGTTTTGAGAAATTTAAATTAGAATTTTTTTGTAATACGTTCAATTTTGTTTTTTGATGGCATAAAGTCATATATAATCATCGTTTTTTCCTGTATCTAGTAGATGTGTGTCTTTATTAAGAATTTTGCAAAACATAAATTCAAAAACATGCAATCAATTCATATGAAAATATAAATTGTTGATTTCTTTTTTTGTAATTTTCCGTACAATATATAGTTTTTTTTTTATTCATTTCATACACGTTTATTTAAAAATAAAACTGTTTATTTAAAAATAAAACTGAAAATAAAACTGAAAATTTGATTTGTTTTTACATTGTAAAGGCTATTTTATGATTAATCGATTTCCATTGTGAAGGGTCACGTTTATATTTTCATGTATTGAAGGTCAAAAATGATAATTTAATAAAAATTTGATTTTTCATAAATAAATCATTTTCAATATTAATATACAAAGATGAACTTGATAACATTACCATTTTCAAAAAAACATAACATTTTTATTGAGATCGAGTGACCAGAATTTAATATTTGGAAAACTCTTTTTTTATAAGGATTTTTTTAGAAAGGTTTTTGATTTTCATAAAATAAACATTTTTGTAATTAAATATTTGATTTGAACATATTTAAGTTAAGTACCTACATTTTTTAATTTTTTTGTAAATTCTTCCAGCCTAAGTACTTAAAAAAGCCTTAATAAATTAGAAATTAATGAAAAGCTCTTGTATGCCACTCACACTAGCTTTCGCATATACTTACAGTAATAATAATTGAAAATTTTTGTAATATTTAACAATAATTTTAAACTTATTAGTTATTATCATATTGGTCTTGACTTGATGGTTATTTTACAAAGAAAATTATATTTTTTTATTTTTCAGGAGAATTTTTTGTTTTACATCAAAAATTTAATAAACTATACCTTTGTAAATAATTTTAAAATTTTAATTTTATATTTGAAAACATTTACTGGAAGGAATAATTAAAATTTGACATTGATGGATCACGTTTCTAATTTAATAATAATCAAAAAGTTTTAATTTCATTTCAGGAATTTTTTTTTAAAATAAAAATATTAATTGTTTATGACTTGTTATTTTCTTTCATTCATAAATTTTTGAATAATAATTATTTGAATTTAGTTTCTTTGGAAATTCTACAAAGTTAGATTTATGTAAATATTTTTTAATTCTTATGATTTTTTTTTTAATTTTAAAATTGGCGTTAATAAACTATCACGCGATTTGGAATTGACACTTCTTTTAAAGGTTTTAGCAAGTATTCTTATCGATAAATCTGTTCACATTTTTGCCTCAAAAATGCAAATTACTTTGGAATTCCTACCAACACTAGGTCAATGCTTAATCAAACCAAATATCAATAATTGACCCTATGGAAGCATGTAATGCGTTCAGAATTATATAATATAAGTTAAAAAAAAAACTGTTGAAATTAATATTTTGCGTTTAGATAAAACAAATCAAACAAACTTTATGTAGTAATCATCACATACATATCTGAGACCGGCATTCATTTATATCATAATTTTTTTAATTCAATTATGTTGTTTATGTACATATATAAAAATTTGAATTTATACACTTTTTTATATCGTTTTTGTTTCTCTGTAAATTATTATTTTAAAAAGGTGTGAGACTTAATGTTATATAATAAATAATAAAATAGGAAAAATTCTCAAGGAAATTTATTAATTTTTTTTGTTTTCTATTTTGCATGAATAAATAATAAATAAAAACCATAGAGAGCAACATAAATTGATCTAATAAAAAAATTCAACTGGTTTTATCTTTTTATTTGAATTAAAAACAATAGGTATACATATTTATGAATCCTTAATTTTCTAATTATGGCTTAAAATAATTAGGAATCAAAGATGATATTATCTTGTTAAAATTCAAAAGCCTTTTTTGTTTATTGCTAATTGTACGGTAGCTTATAAATAAAGGGTTTTAATATTAGTTTAGTATTTTCAAACTATAAGCTTAAGGAAATTTAGCGTAGGGAATAAATTTGTTCATCACTCGCTTAATGTTATTTATATAATTAAATAAGCTGGTACAGTACGCTAATGACCATAAAACAATACATCAGGGGACAAAACTTGTGATATATGAATAAAATTTTATGTTTTACATACAATAAACAGTAAAGCTCGTTTATAAAATAAGAAAAAAATGTTTTATTACTGTGCATAAAATGGTAAAAAATATATACATAAATGAATACTTAGGAATACTTAGGTAACATGTATATAAATATAATGTATATACCCTTACGACAATAAAAAAATATAATGTATGGATAAAAAAATTGTTAAATTATATGATGTTAAAAACTAAATTGTTTATTTTTGTACATTTTTTTTTTCTAATGAATTTTAAATATTCCAGTCACATAACTCACGAAAATTTAATTTATAAAATTATATAAAAAAAAAAAAAATTGTTCTTAATATTTTTTGTTTTGATTTATTTACAATTTCTTTGGAATTTTTCGATACGCGGAATTAATAATTTTCACGAATCAACAACATTAGTTAAATTTAATAGAGGTGGTGGAATTTGTCACTCTTCATGCAAAGAAAAAAAAAAAACAAATAATAACCAATAGTAGGTATGTACACAGAAAAAAATTTGCTCGTACTCATTACGTCTAAAAAGTTCGTTAATGACATTCTCGTTAAGATAACGAAAAATAATGAATAATTACGTTTTTGTAACGTAAATTTCGTTTATTTTCTTATTACGAACATTTTTTTCATTTTTAGTACTCGTTAAAAAAGTTCGTTATCGTTAAATACGGAAAACAAAAATTTCAATCCATACACAACTTATATTTTCCATTTTACACATTGCCGTAAATTTAGTTCACAGCTCAGTGGCAGAGTTGATGGATTGCAATGTTTAGGACAGTGGTTCGAAGCCACAAGCGGGCATAAAAAAATTAAATAAAAAAATTTAAAAAATAAATAAAAAAAATAGAAATATAAATAAAAAAAATTAATAAATAAAAAAAAAAAAATAAATAAAAAAAAAAAAAAATAAATAAAAAAAAATAAAAAAAAAAATAAAAAAGAAATAAATAAAAAATTAAATAAATAAAAAAAAAAATTTAGTCTAGTAAATTTTTTCTTTCGTATTTGCGGTGTTTTTGCTGAAGAATTTGAAAGGTTTTTGGTTTTGGGGTATAACGAACTTTTTTAACGAACTACGAGCTTTTTTCAACGAAATGTTCGTTGTAGCCAAAATAACGAATTTTTCGTTGATTTTAACGAATTATTTAGTTATTAGTACGAGCAAATTTTTTTCTGTGTACTTATTATGATTCATAAAATTCTATTAGAAATGTTTGAAGCACTATCTAGTACTAACTATAGTCCATGTTGATAACCGAAATAACCTTAACTTTTGGAATGGTGACGAAACTGTTAGGTTTATAACTACTTCAAACTAAATAAATTACGTGTTATGTTTAATATCAGTTAATCCTCCAATTTAGCTCAGCGAAATAATTCAGTATTTCTATTTTCTTTGCTTTCCTGAATAGTTATGGATTTCTTAACATATTGTTAGCAGTGCGTATTGCATATGTTAAGTACATAATCTAGATCAGGTTGAAGGTGAAGATTGAATTTTCGATAAAAATAAGTATTTATAAATTGTACTTAATTTCTTTTTTCAACTTAAATGTCACATGATTCCTGTGCTAATTGAAATTATTTAGATTTAATAGAATTTTGAATCATTACTAAGGATCAACATAAAGTACTTTTCATATGGATATGAAAGGCTTACTTATAGAGCTTTCAACCATCTTTCAATTTCAACTAATAAATGATTTTCAATTTATTTCTTACGTCTAAGAGATTAAATTAAAAAATGTAACATTAACATTGATCAAGTCGTCTGTAAAATTGTTCATTGATAATTTTGTTCCAAGCTAAGTCTATGTATATTTACCTAGCATATCTGATATTGGTAAATATGTATGTATAGTGATTTTTGAACGGAATATTAAAATTATGTCATTATTATTGCAATAATTTTTTACCAAGTCTATCATCATCATCATATAATATTTAATGAACTTAAAAAAAGCGGCTTCCTTAAGACAAAATAAAAAACTATTTTAGTTAACGTCATTAAATTGATTTTGATTTCCAAATAATAAATAAGAGAAAAATATCATAAATTAAAAATTCATATACCTAATGATTAATAAATGTCATTTTCAAATAAAAGGTGTGTAAAAATATTCGCACAATAAAAAAAAGTATATTTTATTGTATATATAGATACAACAGTGATATAAACAAAAAAATTTTTTTTTGTATTTCGACTCATTAAATTATTTAAAAATAATAAATTTTGATAAATTTATTAAATAACGAAAATAAATTATGTTCATTATTATTATACATAATATTATTTTTTTTATTGTTATTAAAAAATGATAAATGAATTTAGGGAAATATTGAGGTTCATAATTGAAAAAAATAAAAAATAAATTAAAAGAAAAATTAATTCCAAGGTAATCCATAAAATTTACACAATAAAAAGACTATCTAATTTTAAAAATTGAAGATTAAAATATAGAAAATTATAATTTATTAATAAATAATATCCTGAAGAAAGATCATTGTGATGAAAAAAGATGATTCCCATTTTTACTGATTTTTGCTCAATGTATCTAAAAATTCGTAAAAACTGGTCTATGGTTTTGATTCGAACCTGAACAATTCGACATAACAACATTTATTTCAAAAAATTAACTGATAATCCCTGATGGATGGCCCGGAACAATTTACTAAAAATCTAGTAAGTTGAAAAATAATCAAAAATAATCAAATAATAAAAAATTTTAACGATTTAAGGTTCGATCTGAATATAAGGACTTTAGAGCAGTATGCATGTAGTTGTAGAGGAATGCGATGTAAGATATTCAGCTCTAGATTCACAGCTTTCGAATATTCGTTGAGAGTATAGAATAAATTTTATTTAATTTTTTTTTACTTATTCATTCAATTTTAAAAATATTTATTATACATAAATAGTATAATAAAATGTAAATAAAAACATGTTATACAAATTTTCAGTTTATGTGCTAATATGTTACAATAGTTACATCAAAAATAATTATATAGTACTTTATGCTTCACATTCACATTTGCTTGTTCATTCAATATAATCCATTTTACATTGAATTAATGGATTGCGTTTTTATTTTATTTCATTTTTGATTTTCTTCTTCTAATAGTTTATTAATTTTTTTTTGTTGGTCAACAAAAAGCGGAAATTATCGGCTTTTATAACTTCTTCATCAAATTATGTCTATAATGAAACAAGAATAATATGAAAAATTATTTAATTTACCGTAATAAAATCATTAAACGCGAATAATGTTAGGTATGTATAATTAAAAACAACATAAATACTTATTATTGTTTATAAAATAACTAACTGGCAAATTACTTAAAATAAAGGTTCGCTGTAGGTTTAGTCATTTATGTACAACAATTTGGTAATATTATTCGTTATTCATTTTTTATAATTTTTTTTAAAAAAATATCTTGAAGCTTGATGGTTTTTTTTTTTTTTTTTCAAATAATTCTAGGTATTTTTAGAAAGGCAAGCAGTCAATAATGATGAAATGATAAGCATAATAGCTTTTATCAGTCATCCAATGTACTTATTCAGAAGGAGAAGATACTTAAAATAAAGAATACAACAAAACTTTATTCTTATAATAGGGCTTAAGAGTTTGAAAACTTTCTAAAATTTTTAAGATCATTATATATCTAAGTTCTTTTTCCAAAATAAATATATTTTATTATAAAAATATTGTTAATCTTTTGGGTAGATATAATAGTTGTATAGTTATATTTTTTCATATACCATACCATTTTTTAAATAAAAGCATAAATCTAACAGATATTGAATCATAATTTATTAAGGAAACCGGCAATAACTATAAATATTATGTATGGTTAATATTTATATATAATTATATGATTCACCTAAAGACGATCTAATTTACTTCTTACAATCTTAAAATCATTTTTATCTTTCTAAATGTCTCTGATATCAACTGATCAACCGATATCAAGATAACATTCGGCGGGATCAAAAATATCTACTAAGATACATTAAAATACTTTAACTTATAAGAAGTTCTTTTGATATCTTGGAAAATTTTTCTAAAACAAAGTTTAGAGAAAAAAATAATAGTTGTTAAATTATCATTAACAGGTATTAAAGTTCATGTATTGCGAATCACCTTGAAAAACATAATGATATTATTTAACTGACTTATAAATATTTAAAATTGAAATTTCAGTACAATCCAATCAATATTTTTAAAATGAGTTATGTAATTTATGATATTGATTTATTACCCTTTTCGTACGACGAACAAGCTTTATCATTAAAAAAAAAGAAAGAAATATTTATAAATGATTTTGAATCTAAATAATTGAAATATTAAAATAAAATTAATTAAATTAAATTTAAAATAATCATAAGAAAAAATTATTTGAACATTATAATTTCAAAAGTGGTATCATTCATATTATTTCAAATAACATATGTACATTTATAGATATGTACATAGGTATGTTTATATAAAAATATTTTCTTGGAAAATAATTAAAACTTAAGAATCACCAAAAGTTTTAAAGAAATTATGTTTATTGAAAAATATACATCCTGAGAAATTATCATGTTGATAAATATACGAACGTTTAGATGTGCTTAGTTTAGCGTGCTTAGTTCTCTTAACAGACACCCTTAATGACTAATAAGAGATTCAAACTAGACTTTATATTCTTAATAACTAATAAGAGATTCAAACTAGACTTGTAATTGTTGTTCAAAATGTTCGTATTACACCTTAAAAAGGTAAGCAACCGTAGTTTCATGATTTATACAAAAAAATTGTTTTGTCAACTATGAAATTCATGGTTGCTAGCCAATAGTCTGTCTAAAGTTTTTACTATAATAATTAAGTATTACCTCTTAAATATCATTTAATATAATTTTTTCACAAAATCTGTATACAAAATCTATTCATTACCAAGAAGATGAAAGAATTTATAAAATTAATCTATTATCATTTTAAGGCTTTTGTTGCTATCATGTTTTGCTTATCATCTATAAGTAATAACCATGATGGAATATAATAACTGGTTTTATAAGTATATTATTCAAAAATTTTAAGAAGTTAAACTAAAAAATACTTTTTTAAATAAGAAAAAATCAAACTCATTAATATACTTAAAAAAGACATATAGCGTGTGAACTTATTGAAATAAAGATAAATTGTACATTCACACTTAATTAAGTTAATTTATTTTTATGTATGAATTATATTAAAAATCTGCTATTTGTAAACATAGAATTTTTATTCAAATCTTTTATGATTACATGTATATATCTGCATATATATTTGCTTAAGTTTTTCATAACTTTATCTTAAACGAAGAAAAAACTAGAAAGGTGGAGCATCAATTTCCTTGCAATTATTTCCTAATTTCTATCGTAAATACAAAAAATTATGAAAGAAATTATGATAGATACCTTTTTTATACATAATACGTTAACAAATGAAAAATTGGGTTGAAAACTTTATTAACTTTGGAAGTTGGAGGGAGCCTATTAAGCTTTTTATTATTTATGTCGCTAAAAATGTTTAAGTCTAATTTTTGTATATGAGTACATTAAGTATGTACGTAATTGTAAAATAAATGTTGACACAAAAATAATCTTAAAATATTTATAAAATGAACTTACATTTTTAACCAAAAGTTAAAGGTAAAATATTTTAAAGATTACATATTTTTATGTACATTAATCATGAAGCTTTTCAAACTACATAATTAGTACAGATAGTTTTGTTAAATGGTTTTTCAAATTCATATTTTTTTTTTCAAATAATTTTTTTATAACTCAACTCCCAATAAATTAAATTAAAGTTTGTTATGAATTTTTTTAATACATACTTTTCGATTTATCAAAATTCAAATTCCCTAAGATTTTTCTACAGAATTCTGAATTAAATTTAGAGAATGTATATGCCTTAATTGAATTAATGTAAAAATCGTACAAAAATGGTTAATCTAAAGTTTTATATAATCCTCGACGCTCAAGTAATTAGGTTATTATATGTTTAATTTATTGGAACTATTATAAGTAATATATATAAAATAAGGAGGAATATGTAGAAAATTCTGTTTCATTCTTAAAAAGTTCTAATTAGAGCTTCTGTCTCGAGATTTCTCGCGGGAATGTCATTTTTTTAATAATATCTCGTCTCGTCGAGAAATCGTCTATTTAGTTCTTAAGTGCCGTATACGCATTTTGACACTTTTGGAGTTAGGGATTGTTTCATGTTTCATACTAACTCGAAGGCGATCTTTCGAACGCTCTTCTCGACATTTCAGTAGCTCCTTCCGTTCTCGAGATATTTTTCCCCTATTTGAGGTATATGCTAAATTGGAACCAATTGTTTGAGTCTTACAACTTCAAACTCAATTTGCCAAAAATACGAAAAATGCGTATACGGCACTTAAGAACTAGATAGACGAAATGATGCTCCTTAGATTCACTATATCTTTTTATAATTAAAATACATTTCTCAAGATTTCTAGAGATCTCGAAGAAATTTGGTCGAGAAGTCTTGTCTCGACGAGAAATGGCACAGGCGAGAAACAGAGGCTCTAGTTGTAATGCTTTCGTTATAAATAAAGAATAAACAACGTTTTTAGTTTTTTATACACTTTTTTTTTTTATTTTTTTTTTTTTTTTATATTCTGTTATAATATTTATTATTTATCTTTATTGATAACAGAAATATTTTACATAATGATTTTTATTTTTAATATTTTTTTTTTATCAAGTTTTTAATGAATTTTTATTTCAAAGTTCACATTTTTACTTTATTTTTTTTTTTTTTTTTATATAGTTAATGTATAATATATATAATTTTTTTTTAATATTTTTCAGAAGATTTTTATTTGTTTTTTTTTTTTATCTTTTTAGTATACAGTAGTATACTATATAAATTTCTCAATATTTTTTTCTTTTTTAATAATAATTAAACATTCTCCATTATTTTTTTTTTGTTTATTCATAAATTTTTCTTTTTATTTTAATTTCAACGTTTTATTTATGAATAAATCATTTACTAAATTATTTTCTTTTCCATTTATTTTTTTATATATTATTATTCAATAAAAATCTATAAAGTTCCAGATTTCTTATTTTACGTTTAATTTTTTTTTTTTTTTATGTTTTTTAATGTGGTTAATGTATGAAAAAAATTGTATATATAGTAATAATAATAATAATAATAATAATAATATATATTTATAATATTTATGTTTTTTTTTTTTTTGTGTTTATTTTAAAAATAAATTAATAATATTTCGATTTATATAAATTTTGTAAATAATAATATTAATGTTTTTATGTAAATTTTAAAGTTTTTTTATTTTATTTATTTATTTTTTTATTTTTAAATATAGAGTTTTCATTAATAATTTATTTTGCGTTATTTTTAATAAATTTTTTAATTTTTAAAAATCTTAAAAAAACAAAAAAAAATTGTATTTATTTTTTATTTGGAAATAAGAAGCTGATGTCGAATAAATTTGGATTGTTTCGCAAGTTATTATTTATATGTTTTGTAGGTATTAAGTTCATTTTCCCCGCTAAATTTCATTTTTTTTTTTCACATAGTAATTATATCCGTACTCAAAACAATAAAAAAAAATTGGAAATATTTTTATTCTATTTAGTTTGAACAATGCCAGAACAATCGAATTTGCATTATTTTAGAATTAATATATTTATGAAACTCATTATTGGGATACAATTAATTTATTATTTGTGTGGATAAAATTCTATAGTCATTAAAATTTAATGACTTTCTGAAAATTTTGTTAAATTTCCTTATTTGGAATAAAAACTTTTACGATTTGAGGCGGTGCCGATAATTATAGTTCTCAGTTTAACTCTATTGTTGATAATTTTCACATGTGCCTATTTCTGTCGTCATACGTAATTTCTAGAGCCAATTATTGTTTTTTTAAATTATTATTTTAAAACCTTTTATTGTGCATTTTTATTTTTATTCATTTTTAACAGAAAAAAAATTTTCGCGAAATAATCCAAAAAATAAATTCTAAAAAGCTTTATATTATAAAAATTTATAAAATTATATTAAGAAAAATCCTAATTTATAACTTTACTTAAAATATTTTTTGATACTTAATTGTTTGATTTAAAATACAATGTGAATGCAACAATATGAATATTTTCAGCACAATTCTAATTATATTTAATTTTTCGTACGTACACGTACATGAGAAATAAATAAATAAAGTCGAATTAAATTGTGAAAAATCTCTTAAAATAATCAATAGTCGCTATCGCAACTTAAATTTTAGATTTTGAAATTGCAATTCTCTTTGATATGAAAACTTTTAATAATATAAAATGAATTATGAACATGAGCTGTTTTAAAATTTTACTCATTAAGAAATAACAATTAATTGGCATAATCCTTTAAGAAAATCAATTTTTATGTTGGCGTTAATGATACATTATGATTATATCAAAAAATATTTTTCGTAAAATATTTTATAAGATATTTTTTTGTAAATATAAAATGTAAAAATTTATACTTTTTGAAGTATTACATTTAAGTATTGTTTTTATTTTTATTTTAATTAGGAATTATACATTTATATTTATTTATTTTTAATCAAAGCGGATTACCTTTAAATTTTGCAAATTTGTTTTTCTTACTTATTTATTTTTCAATTTTTTTTTTTTAGAGATTGTAATTATTTTTCAAAAAACTCCCTATTAGTATTTTCAATTAAAAATAAGGCAAAATTTAATGTAAAAAACTTATTAAATTTTATTTGTAAAGTGAAAAAAAAAAATTAAGTTATATGTAATTGTTATAACATTTGAATTATTTTTTATTATGTGAATAATAATATCTCTCAGTTTATCAAAGATCAATTAATACAAATTCTCTCATATCTTTGTCCTGCTTGCTTCTTTTTTTTTTACATAATAAGAAAAGTAGGAGAAAGGTGGGAAAAATAATATGAATTGATCTTAATTATTTTTGTCAGAAAGTAAAATTTACGATTACAAAAAAAAATTGTTTAGAAAAAAAAACTTAAAATATAATTAATATTTCTCAATTTTTCATTTTCGGTCCCTAAAACTATTAAATTTTAAAAATCAAATACATTGAAAATTTTTGTTATTAGGTAGCTCCAATAATTTCGCTTGTTGGTCTATAATTTGGATTTTTGCTTCTATATTTAGTTACCTTTGATTTCCACAATAAATCTAGCATTTTAAACTTAAAACCAAGCACTGTAGAGAAACTGTTTGAAGATTGAATCGTGTGAGTTAAACGACAAATGATGTACAGATAACGACAAATAATGTACAACATTACTTTCAGAAATTATTTCTCATAATTGAATTTAGATTTTAAAAATAAGTTTATTAATTTTCTGTTTCTATTTTAAATTTGATGATTAAGGATTAATGAAATAATAAGTTCGATTAAATAATAAATAATAATTTTAGGGACCGTAAAGCTTTTATTTGATAATGAAATAATTTTCATTTTCTGACTTAATTTAAGTTAATTCATTATGCTGTCAAAAAATAATTAAAAAAAAATATTTTTTTTTTTTTGTTTTGTTTTGTTTCAGAATCAAAAACTCAATAATTAATTTTTACTATATAATTCTATAAGATAATCATAGTTGATTTTTCTTTTATAAAGATGTTTTTACTTTAATTTTATAAACTTTTTCACAACTGATGAAATTATAAATAACATCAGTAAAAAGAGATTAGAATATATATATATATAAAAGCTTTATTATATAAAATAGCTTTTGTCTCTTAATATTCGTCGGGGTATTCTAATTGTTATTAAAAAAAAAAATTTATTTTAATATCAAGTTTTTCTCGATTTTTTGTATGTTAATTGAGATGAATCTTATTGATTTTCCAACTTGCAGAAAAATCATTATTATATTTTCCTTTTTTAATACAATATTTTTTTTTATTCATTTAGTTTTGTTTTTTTTTTTTTTTTTTTTCTACTATCCTGCCGTTCAGTTTATTAATCTTGCATTTTTTTTTTTTTTTTTTAAAAAAACATTTCAGCGTAAATGTTATATAGAATACTTTTTATTCTTTTTATTTTGATAATTTGTGTAAATATAATAATTAATAATTATAGAAAGTATATAAACGTTTACTATAAATCTATTTAATATTCATTATTTAATGTTGTTATTTTTTTTTTAATTAAAAAAAAAAAAACATTTAAAGACAACTATAAATTTTATCTTTTTTTTTTTAATTTAAGAATGCATAATTCTTTTAAATGAATATTAATAACTTAACATATTTTTATTAAGTTTTTCAAAAATCATTAATTTTTGTATAGCTTTTGGATAAGCTTTTGCTAGCATGGTTTTTTTTTTTTTTTTTTTTTAAATATACTTCTTTTATTTTGGTCATATCGACATAACACACACACACACTAAAATTTAAGTGTTAATAAATTTGTTTGTTTAAATTTATTTTTTATTTCCTTTTGAAGTATAAAAAAATGTATTTTATTATTATTAATTGATAATCAAAGATTGATTTATGATTAAATATTTATTATTTTATTTCAAATTTTGAATATAATTTAAACAAAATTTGAAACACACACGTGAGAAAAGTTTTTTTTGTTTTTTTTTTTTTTTTTATACAATTATTAAACTTTTTTGTTCTGGTTATATAATTTAGCACATAGTTTTAATAATTATTTTGAACAGAAAATTATATTTACTATATTTAGCTCTAAAAAACACAAAATTGATTCTTAATATTAATAACATTATAAATTATTTATTATTATCTTAAAATCGCTTCAGCAGGGGCAGATTTCTTTTGGGTGCTAAATGGAAAAAATTTCTTTTCCCACTAAAAAAAAAACAGTGTCAAAGAGAAAAATTTGGTTTAAAAATTCTTTTCTGTAATAAAAAAAAATTGATTGATTGCAACCTAATTAATTTTTATACTTAGGTTATTTAAGTTCAAGTCATGTCGTGAGCTTATTTTATTGTTTCTAATGCATAAACATATAATACTTTTTATTTTTTTTTTTTGTCTATTTCCTGTTTAAATTTATTAAAAATTAACTATTTTCTTTTGGGTTCATAATGAATTTTATTGTGGTAATAAATTAAAATAACAATGATATTGCTTTTAAAAACTTTAGAGTCACAATTTCTTTTTAATTTAATATTCGTTTTATTCCCTTGAATATTGAAAAACAAAAATTTTTATAATTTTATAAGCAAATTAACTGACAGCCAATGTAATTGAGTTAAAATGGATAATATGTTTTCTGGCTGGATTATATGAAAAATACTAATGAAAATTTGCATTAAAAAATCGAATATTGCTCATGTAATCTGAGCTAGAGATGCCGTTTACTCGTCATTCTCTCAGCATTTAACTTTTATTTACTAGTATTTTAGATAAAAAAAATTTATAAAATTAAATGGAATTTACAGAAAAATAAAAAAATTAAAAACAATTAAAGAAAAAAAAAAATGTTGTTACATACATAACTAATATTTTTATTCATTCATCTGTTTTTCTCTTTTTGGCTTCATTCAAATTTAAAAATAAAATTACCTTAAACAACACTATGTCGGCCCCCAAAGATTTCAAAATAATATTTTTTGCTTTACAAACTAAATTTATGTAAAAACTACATGAGAAATTATATAATGGTAATATCAATTTATTTTTTTTTTTTCGAACTATTATAGATTTTAATAAATAAAAAATGTGAAATACAACAAATAGAATAAAATAAAAATTAGTAAAAAAAATAAAAAAAAAGATTATGAAAATGTAGATATTTGTGGGAAAATATTAGCATTAATTTTTTTTTTGATTCAATACACCTTCTTTCTGTTCAATACAGTTACAATGAATTAATTAGTTACATAATTTTTCAACACAGGTAATTTAATTAATATATTGCGTCTCACGTGCGTGGATAATTCAATCATTTGCATTTTCCTCCTTCACACTTATATCTGGTTGACCTTGTTGACCAGACTGTTGTTGTTGTGGTGCTTGTTGTGGCTGCTGGTTTTGTTGGATTTGGGAATCTTTTGAATGTTGCGATTTGTGCTGATCATTAGTTGAATGACCTAAAATTTACATAATAATTTAAATTTATTGTTAAAAATCGTTATCAAATTATAAAAGGAGTATAAAACTAATGTTCTGTAATTTCAAAGAGATTCTCTTAAAGTAGAATTTACAAAAAAAAAAAAAATCAAAAAGTAAAATATATACCTTTCTACAGAGATAGATAATTATACTTTCATTCCATTTTTATTATTCAAATAAATCAAAAGTTCCTCTTCAATGAAATATAAATATGTACTTTATTCAATTTTTATCCATAAATATTCACTTGAAATAATTTTATTCAGAATTTTATATTCTAGTCCGCAAAAGAATAATATATAGATTCTAGAGTAGAGTACATAGTCTTTGTCGGCTAGATTTCAATTGTAATTATGCTGCTTAATGTTTCAGAACACTTATAATAATTATGGATTATACCGTAGAATGAATTTTCATACTCGGAATCATTTATTATGCTTTGCAATTTTGGAAAATACAATATAAAAAAAATGTAATGGTGACTTGATTAAATAAGCCTCCAAACCAATGCTAATTTTTAGTTGCGGCAATCGCACGATTCAATCGCATCATTTATTTTAATTTCGGCTTATGAATGTGCCCATACCAATGCAGAACTCGCACTATTTACAGTGTTTTTCAGTTGCGGAATTTCATAGAAATTTTTCCGCACCGATAACGTTTTTCTTACAATTTCCGGTCAAAAATATTTTTAATCAGACAATTATTTAACAAAAAAAATAAAAAATTAAGTCCACATAAAAATATTTTTTATTTAAAATTTTAATTGACAATTCAATTCTATTTTTCCGCATCAGTGTGGGTAAAAATACGATTTTCGGACGGTTTCCGCAGCCTATGCAAAAAAAATTGTTGCCGCAACGAAAAATGAATTAACCTTGGTTTGAGGGATGCTTAAACCTTTTCAAGCTTAATTCTATACCAGAACAATCAAATTTTTAGTTTTAATTTATTTTTTAAATATATTATATTCTTTCAATTTTCTTAATAAATCATAATAGTATTTCTATATTTTTATAAAATAAGAACAAATAATAATTAATTAGAAGAAAAAAAAATCAGTTTAAGTTGAACTAAACTGACCACGATTATTTTGATTATTTCCTCCATAATAATTTTTGTTTATGGGAGGTCCTTGTGGTTGCTGTGGCGAAGGACGGGTTGGTCGACCTTGTTGACCTTGTTGTGCAATTTGTGGATGTTGTGGATAATTAGTTGGTCTTCCAATAGGTGTTGGATATCTTTGCGCCTGTGAACCATTGTTATTCGTATTTTGATTATTTGGCCCACCAGCATTATTATTATTGGAGCGTCCAGGTTGCATTCCATTTGGGCCATTTGAACCACGATTAGATTGGGAATTCTGCTGTTGTTGCTGCTGTTGCATCACTTGATTCTGAATCTCCCACTGTAATAATAATATTAATTTTATTTTTGAATTGTTTAGCTTTACCTAAAAAATTTATGATTTTTATGGAACTTACGCTGGGAGCATAGCTTTTATGGTGTGGGGGACTTTGCTGTGATTGCACTTGTTTGACTAAGTTTAGTGAAACATCAGTTTCTAATGGACTTTTTAATTGTCTTCCCATCTAAAAAAAAAAAAAAGTTAAATGATAAATGAATGTTTTAAATTTTATTTATTTTTATTAAAAAAAAAAAATAAATAAATAAATTAAAATTCAATTTACCGAATCTTGCATAAGATTCTGTCCTTGATTCGATTTCATGTAAGCTGATGCCGTTGTTTGCTGAGTATGAGACGGTCCACCCCGAAATTGATTTATTGTTGCTGCTAACAGAGGCGAATTTATAAACTGTGACCCGAAATTGGGCATTTGTTGCTGTGGCGGTCCCGAAGATGGTGGAGGTGGACCACCTGCATGTCCTCCGAATATTGCAGCTGCTGACGGCGGCATTCCGTAGTTCTGTTGATTAGCAGCCGGTGGTAAACCACCATAAAATCCCCCCGTACCTTGACCTCCAGAGCTCGCTGAATAATAGTTGCTAGCTGATTGCATTGGTGGAGCATGTGTAGGTTGCTGTGGATAAAGATTCAAATATTGCTGCATAGCTGCTGCTACAGCTGCATTTTTATTTGAACCTATAGCCCCAATTTGTTGTGATGATCCAGGCGGTGGCTGTTGGGGAGGTCCTCCACTGCCAGGTGGCTTTCCACCAGCCGACATCAAAGAGTTTGAATTACTAGATATCAAAACGGCTGCAGCATTAGGATTACTAAGCTGTTGAGATTGGTTAAAATGAGATGGAGGAGGAGCAGCGGCTGCGTTACCCATTCGGAATTGAGATGTCAAATTTTGATACATATCTGGAGGAGCTGTTTGCAAATTTGGCCCCGTAGTTTGCATTGTATATGCACTAGCATACGGACCAGCGCTACCAGCTGGTGCACCATAATGGCTGGCGAAATTGTGAGAAAAACTATGAGCTGCGGCTGAACGTCCTGAAGGTTCAATTTGGAATGGTGCATAAATACCTCCCTGTGATGGCATTGGTGAGGAATGAAATTGAACTGCCGGTGGACTTGGAATTGTCGGCATTGTATTATATTGTGAGTAAAACTGTTGCGCTGGAGTTTGATGAATTTGTTGAGTGGATCCTGCTCCTTGCTGCTGTTGGATAGATGGTGGTGGCGATAATCCAAGTCCACTAGATTGATGCATTTGAGCGGATTTAACTTTACCTAGGGACGACACGTCCGTTACGTGCGTCAAACTCATTTGGGTCGCTGCAGAATTCTGATGACCTTGATTCAAATGATGTTGCGGTGACGGGCTATAGCCGTCCGTTGATTCGTCAACAATCATTTGTTTATTAACAAAATGTTCTAAAGTTGGATCAAAAGAATTTGCACCGCTAGCGTTACTCGAACCGTACTGAGGACCAGGTGAAGACAAAGCATGTTGCTGCTGCATTTGATGATGCATTTGATGTTGTTGTAAAGCTGCAGCTTGGGCAACAAACTATAAAATAGAACAAAGAAAAATTATTATTAACAAAGTTTATCATGAATCGGAAAATCCAAAAATAAGAACCTAACAATATCCCATGTTCACAAAATATTAGCCCAAAAGCTTAAAAAATACTATCTTGATTATTAGCTAATATTGAAATATTTATATATGTACCTGTTTAATTTGTTGCTGCTGTTGTTGTTGTTGCTGATGTTGTTGCTGCTGCTGATGCTGTTGTTGCTGATGTTGTTGTTGAACCTGCTGCTGTTGTTGCTGCTGTTGCTGTTGAGAAGCAAAATTATTTTGGCTTGACACATCTATTTCTGTTTGCTGTTGAGCCTGATTGGCAACAGTACTAACAGCTGCTGCTACAGCAGCGACTGTATTTTCTAAAACAGTAGGCATTGGAGGAACACTCTCCCAAACCTTTTTAACACTTGCGATTTTCATGTTTAGATCAGCAGTTGATGGCGAAATTGTAGTATTATGTCCACTTCCTTGTTGAACTGTTACCTGTTGTTGACCTTGTACTTGTTGCTGTTGCTGATGTTGTTGATGCTGCTGTTGGGTTACTGCAACCGGGGATCTGTTTGATACATTCAGGCCATCATGACTTGTTGCAGATAAGTGTTGAGTACTGAATTCTGCAGTGTCGAAAAAACCTAATTTTATATCTTTTTCATATTCGTTATTATCATTTGCTGCCAAGTTTGGTTGCTGTTGAGCCTGAGATACGGTTCCAAAGGTCATTTGCGAGAGAGCCGCTGTAATAACTTCGGAATTATCTTGTTTCGATTGCTCTTGATTAATATTAAATTCCTGATCTTTCTTTGCATTTTGAGAATCAGATCCAGAAGAATTTTGACGTTTCATTGACTGAACAGAAGCTGGATTATATTTCGGATTTTCGAAAATAATAGTGTTAACAGGTGTAGTGTTACTATCAATTCCTTTGTTCTTTTTATCTGAAATTTCCTCTTTATTATCTTGATTTTTATCCCATTTTCTTTGCGGCTTACTTTCCATCCTTCCACCACTACTTCTTGAATCAATGCTTGTTGTCGAACTTCTTGTATCACTAGCGGATTTGCTTTTAACCAATGGTTGTTGTTCCTTCATAAGTGGTGTATTCAAATTTGAGTTCTGTTTAAAACCTAATCCTGGTGGAGGCTTTGTTATTTTATGCGGAGTTGACTGTTGCTGTGATTGATGCGACATTTGAGGTGAACGAGAGGTATTTATCTGTCCCGAACTCTGGCTTCTTTGTGGTTGAGGAGCCAACTCTTTCTCTTTTGATAATGATTTTTTTCTTTCCAAATGTTCCTCAGGCAGCGATCTTTCATCTTTTTGTCCAATTGATTCTTTTCGACCTGATGAGAATGCTTTAGGAGGTGAAGATTTTTTCGACAGATCCTCTCGTTTATTTTGTTGCTGAGGTGGTGAAGAAGATTTTTGCTGTTGAATTTGTTGTAACTGAGGCGATTGCGATTTACTTTTGTCATCTTCCTTTTTGCTCTGCAACCCACTATTCAAAGCAATCTGGTTTAATTTAGTTTTATCTTCAGTGGCATCTGGCTTCTTTGTTTCATCATGTGATGATTTTAAATTTTGCTGATTTTGATTTGAAGAATTTGATGAACCAGAGTGGTAATTTTTGTTAGAAGAATGTATATCAGATCTTTTGGAATCACGTCCTGAATTTGTTTGCATTCTTCCGTCGCCTCTTCTATAAGAATTTGAAATGCCTCCTCCTCGACCTCGACGTGATGGTTCACCTAAAAGAAAACATACTTAATTACTTAATAAAAAAAAAATTATGAACAAAACTGTTATTAGTCACACCAACATCATCTTTGATAATTTTCAATTTATCATATATAAAATGAATTTTCTTTTTATTAATTAATTCTTACCTCTTGGTGCAAATCCTTCTTTATTTCCATGTCGTTCCTTACCGCCATCTTTTCTAGGAACTTTTGAGTTTCTGTCCGACCGTCGATAGTCAGCATCATCAGACTCTTCGTCTGATTCAGAAAAATAATCGTAATTTCCTCGCACATGCCTTCCTCCACCCATTCCGCCACGTCTACCCCAGCTATTACCGCCCCGATAACTATTATAACCTCCTCTTGTACCACCACCACGAGAGTCCCTCATATCACGACCTCCGATTCTAGGACTGGGCCGTTTTAAATCATTTCTTTGATCTCTATTATCACGATGATCCCTATTATCTCTAATATTCCTGTTATCTCTCTGATCTCTATTCTCTCTCAGATCTCTGTTATCTCTTTGATCTCTATTGTCTCTTTGATCACGATTTCCCCGATGATCAATACTATCCTTTTGTTCTCTATTATCTCTAGAATCTCTATTATCTCTTTGATCTCTATCTCTGTTATCTTTTTGATCTCTATTGTCTCTTTGATCTCTATTATTATCTTTCTGTTCAATTCTTTTCTGTTGTTGGTATTGAGACTGATGATTATTGTTATTATTTGTATTAATCGCATCAGCTTTAATTTCGTCTTTTTTATCATTTCTTTCGTCTTCTTTTTTTAACACTGAAGGATCTTCATTTTGATTTGACTTTTTATCTTCATTTTGTTTGGTTTGATCTTTCGATTTCGCCTCAGATTCATGTTGTTGTTGGGGACTTTCTGATCGACGCATCAATTGTGGAGGAATTTTTTGAAGTTGCTGTTGCATCGTTGAAAACATATCATCATCTTTTCGGCTACCTTCAGACAAACGAGAACTTTCAGATAAACGTTGTGGTCTTTGTAGAATTTGCTTAGGTTGACAGTCTTCTTTACTACCAATCTGATTATGATCAAGTAAGTTTTCGTTGCGTCTTTTTTCTGGTTCGAGTTCAGCACTTTCGTCAGCCCAAGATGAACAGGAACGGATTGAATGAAAGCTTTCGCTCAATTTTTGTTCATCATTAGATGAAACGCTTGTTTTACGTTGACTTCCTTCCCCTGAAATACTTCGGGATAAGCCTATGCGAATATTTGAATTAAAACGATCATCCTCTTCCGAATGTCGATTGTAATCTACATGTTGCTGTTGCATAGATGATTGATGCTGCTGAGAAGGACGACGATTCATTTCATCGTTCGATGGATGTCGCCTCAATTTGCTATTATAATTTTGTTGTTGTTGTTGTGAGTGAATATTATGTCGTGATCCATCGTATTGCTGAGAATATTGACCGCCACTTATACTTTTAGTGTGTTGATCAGCAGGTCTTTGTTGACTGGCTAAGATATTTGGCCTGTTCCCTGACGAATTTTGATTACTATTGCTTTGAGGAACATTTTGCTGCTGACGTAAAAATCTTGGTGGTAAGTTAGATTGAAAATGTGTTTGTTGAAAGGTTGCATTAGGTAAATTCTTGTTTTCTGAATTTCGCGATGGTTGAGCAGGAGACATTTGATTCCTATCCCCATATTTTTCATATCTACCAAAATTATCTTTCTCGTTACGATAACGTTGTCGATAAAAAATCTCATCATCCTTTTTCGTGCTATCTTCCTCATTCCCGGTTTGCTTTTTACTACTCATTTTCATTTCCAATTCTTGTAATTTTTTATTAGCCGCCTGCTTACGCTGTAATTCTTCTTTTTTTTCTTCTTCTTTGCGTTGTTTAACACGCTCAAAAATACTTTGCTCCAATCCACCACGAGGTCCATTTTGCATGGAAGGCGGAGATGGTCTACTATTAACAGTAGCACTGCCTTCACAGGAACCTGGAGCTGTTTCTTGTCTTCCTTCGTTTTCAATTTTAGGATTAAACTGTTGTTGCTGTTGTTGAATTGGTTGCTGTTGCTGCCACCTGCTTTCATCACGTTGTTGTTGCCCTCGCTTTCGGTTATCTTTCGATTGAAATTGTGGTGCATGATGGGAACTTCTTTCACCAGGTGTGTGTTCTGGTGATTCGTCGTCAGAAAAAGTTAATTTTTGATTATAATCGATTTCATCTTGTTCAGTCCAACCATCATCTTTAGCAATTGTATCCATCCTTTGTAAATCTTCGTCCCGAATTATCGGTCTTTGAAGTTGAACTGCATCAGTTTCTGATTCTTGGTGACGTCGCTGTACGTGCATAGGAGGTCGCTTCATTTGCGACATGCGATAGCCACTGCCCGCTGCATTAGGATTATTGTGTTGAGCTCGATTATTTTGCATTGAAGAATAATTTCCAATATTCCCATTTATTTGATATTGTCCCCCACCGCCACCACCTTGATTCATTGGTGGTGTTAGTGAACGTGATCCTCCGCCTCCACTTTGATGTGAAATTTCTTCTCCTTGTTGTCCTCTTACCATGAATGATGGCAAAAGTGCCCGATATTGAGGTGGTATTACTGGAGGTGGTTGCTCCGATTTGTTCCATTTTGTTCCATTTCCATCGTTGAACATATTTTTTCCTCCACCGCTTTGTTGCTGTTGTAACCAACTTGCTGCATCTGTTTGGGGTCTTAAGCTTACTTCGTTTTGCTGCTGCTGTTGTTGATAATTTTCTTTTTCGTTTCCTAAATTGCCATCTTTGTAATTGTGTGTATACTGTTGTTGTTGTTGAAATTCGTTTCGATTGTTGTTGCTGCCTTGTTGATGTTGCTTGTTCACATTTTGATTCTGATTCACTTTGCCATCTAATGATGGAAATTCGTGTTGGAATTGAGGACTTTGATATAGAGGTGGTAATCCATCCGATTGACCACCACCAGACGTAACAGAGGACCATGTTGCTGAATTATTACCTCCGCCGAAATTTTGATTTTGTTGTTGATTTGATTGTTGATGTTGATAATTATTAGAGTTCTTTTGAAAATGGTTGGATTTCCCACCAACAGAATGATTATTATTAATAGAATTTATATTATTGCCAGATTGTTGAAGTGGCTGCTGATTCGACTGTTGAAAATTTGAATTAGATTTTGGGATGTTTACAGCAGCAATTTGTTCTTGTGATGTATTTGAAACAGTTACGACCTGAGGTGTAGATGGTGTTGATATTGTTGTTGTTGGTGTATTGATTTCTGCTTTTAGGGATGGCAAATTAGCTGGTGGCCGCCTAGCGGATGGAACTTTACCCAAACTTTGCATTCCATGTTTTCGGGGAACCTGATTTTTTTGCGTTGAAGGTTCTAAGGATTCGCCCTAAAGAAAATTGGTTTTTAATTATTTAGATAATTTTTTTTTGCACAATTTAAAAAAAATTTAATTTAAATATTTTTTTTACTCACTCGACTACTTTTGTACAATCGATTTATATCTAATGCTGTGAACTTGGGCTTTGCTTGTCGCTCCCCTCTACTTCCCCCCGAAGTACTCATGCTGCCAGAGAATCCTCATCAGCGTGAAATCTACCAGCGACGATAGTTTTGTCGCTTGTCGACACAAATTTAATGTTCAAAAAATTACTCTGGAGATTTTCGAGTTAGTAATATTTTTTAAATATTTGAAGAACGTTCACACTGTTTATTTTTTTTTTACTTATAATATTGGCAGCAATTCAATAATAAATGTTGAACACAATTTAATATCTGGCGCTAAAAAATTGAAAACAATTAACAACTCCGATTAGTTTTCTTGATACAATTGATTCTAATTTTCAGTCTTCTCTAAAAAAAAATAAAAGAAACAAAATATTAAAAATCATTTTGTAATTAATTATTAATAACATAAGCAAGTACTTGAACTTATTTTAAAATGTAGCTTCTTCACCAGAACTTCCAAATTGTGAAATAAAATTATTGCAACACAGAGATTGCCGTATATTTCAAATTAAAAACTAATTTCATAAATTTACTAACATAATTTAAACTTAGCTAAAATAAGGTATGTAGGTAGGTAGATACCTACTAAAACTTCGACCAGTGTGAAGAGTTATCAATTTATCTAGGTTCTTACAAAAATGCTTGAACTATTCAATAATTCAAAACTTACGACTACGTAATTTTTGGCTATTTTGCTCAAACTGAAGAAAGAATAATCTGTTTTTCGCAATCCGTCTACATACAACTTTTTCCTATCACCCTGCAGTGCTAACATTTTACAAAAAAAAATCATGGATAACTACTGAGAGGTCTGTCAAGCTATAACCGCCACTTTATAAATTTCTAATTAGTATATTCCAAAAATAGGTACTTATTGGTTGCTAGGGGCCCTTCTGCTCCGTATTGTTGGAACGGAGAACGAAAGGTACCGTTTTCTCGACTCATCGTTTGCAAGCTCCCGTGTCAAATCTACTAGTCCGAAAATCATATTTTCTGAAAATATATCCTGTACATATCCCAGTATCAGGTTAGTTCTGTTAAGACCTAATACCTGCTCACTCTATTTATTTTCAAACATACTTAAACTTACTTAGAAGAATAATTTTTGGCACACATGTCAATATTTTAATTTATTTTTTAAGCAGTCCTAAAGTAGTCCAAAAAATACATTGATACGTACTATATAGTTATTAAGTTAAATAATAATATTTTATATAATATAGGTATCATTAAAAAAAAAAAATACTACTCACAATAACGTCATTTTATAATGTTATGCAAATTAAATTCAATGCTTTTTTTTTAAATTACTAAGTTTTTACTAAAATTGTAGGAAACTGTGAGGGTACCTATTTAAGAGTAATATCAAGTAATTTACTCTAAAGCATTTCGTCATGAGCCAAAATAAGAGAGTATAATATTAGAAGGTGGTGTAATTTTTTGAATAAATGAAAATGAAAATGAGAAAATTCGGAAAAAAAAGTATATATCTATTCTTTAGTTCTAGGTACTTAAGATTATTGTACAATCAAAACTCGTTTATCTTGGCCAGCATGGTTCTAACCAAAAAAAAAAAATAAACTCGAATGAACCCGTACCGTACTGTCATTAACCGGTTATGCAATATAAACTAATTAATTCGGATAGAAGACAGATAGGTTGGTAGTGTAACAAATTAACACAGACGGTAGAGTAAAGAGATTAAATAGAGTGAGCATGAAATTTTGAAGTTCATTTCAGGTTAATAGTTTTTTTTATACTATACCGAGTATACTATAGCTATACTAACTATACGAAATTATAATCTTTATTAGAAGCACGTTGATTACTCATGGTAGGTAGTTACCGATCTTTCTGGACGATGATGCTTACAAATTAAATTTTGTTTATACTTACTTGACAGTACATAAGTACCTAGTTAAAGTTAAGAATATTTTTCCACATGATAGTAGTAGTTAAATAACCTACCTAGTGAGTTCGCACAGCAGTAGGTACATATTTATTTATTTCTTTATTCTATCTGGATACAAAACCTTTGCGGAAATTATATTTCGAACAATTTTAATTTCACTTAAACTAGGTATTAATTTACAGAACTTTACAGAACTATATAATTCTAACGATTTCAATTACCCTTAGTCTATTAATAAGACTGATAATAATAAGATATATATATACTTGGTAAGTCATAAAAACTAAGTATTTGCTTACTTATTTTGGTAACCTATTTTTATCCAACTATTTCATTATACCTACTTATTATACCTTAACCTTAATTAATAATTTTTGTGCTTTTTTTTATTCTTAATAGTTAGGTACTCACTAGGTAATATTTCTTTTCTTTCATTGTTTCTCACTCAATTTCTTTTCAGTTTTTTTTGTACCTACTTACTTTATACCTACCTAGGTATAGGTAATAGAAAATCTTTTTTTTTCTCTTCTTCTTCTTCTTTATATTTTTCCCCAACATAAGAAAAAACATGAAACGTATGCAAAACATTAAACATAATTATTTAGAAAAAAAGAAAAAAAAAAGAAAATTATGGCTCATGGTGTTTAAAAATATTAAGCTCAATTCCTGTAGAATTTGTTAGAAAAAAAAAACATGCAGTTCTACTACATTATAAAAAAAATGTTTTTGTTGTTTTTTGGAGTTACTTATATTGCTTTACTTCTGACTTCATTTTATGCTGCTGCTGCTACTCCACACAACTCCAATCTGCTCCAAAATAAATTCTATGTTTTTTTTTTTTTTTTTGATTCAACAAACACAAAGCCATAATTTACATATATATATATATATAGTATGTACAGACGAACACCACCAAATAAACAACAAAAAAAAATTAAAAAAAAAAGATGCAAAAAGCAAATATCGGGGTAATATTCAATTTATCTCTTTCAGTCATTTTTAAGAAATTATTTCATAAAATGCAATATATAAGTTGAAAAGAGAACACAAAATAAGTTAACGAAACACTGTTAAATGCAAGTGCATGAAAATTTTTAGATCATCAGTGGATAATTTTAATGAAACTAATGAAATTGGGGCCAAAAATAAATTTACTTGAAATATTTTTAATAAAATTTATAGACATGTGTTTTAACAATTTAACAATACAAATATAAATTTGGGAATTAACAATTCCATAATATTTTGCAAAAGAAATTTTATTGATCATTTTCATTTGGTAATAATTTTTACACAAATTCTTTTTAACTAGGTATTTTGCTCCAAATTATGTCCAAATTGCAGTTGGTCAGAATTTATACACAATTTCTAAATTTATATATTCCATTTCATATTATCTATCTATATTATACACATTGCCACCCAAAATTGTAAAGTGTGTAAACACGACATGGGATACATTACAAAGAGTCAATTGGTTCTCTTTAATGTTTTTTTTTTTGCCGCATTTTGAGAATAAAATGTTTTCGATCATTATTTCTACACTTATTTGGGCACACAATGGATCAGCTTCGAATGTGTTACGGCCATAATTTGTAGATACCTAATATGATATAATTATTTTCTTATAGAAATTGCGAAATCAAATTTGTTTCTTAATTAATGACATTTGTCCCATAAAATTTGAAAACTCAATCGCGGACAAATGTTATTTTACAAAGTAATTTGTCCACTCATTTTGTGGCATTTGTCCGCCAAGGTTTTCCATACATAACGTCCGTAGCGTCGACTTTAATAAAAGCATAAATTACGATAACAATTTTTTATTTTACATTCCAAAATTAACAACTGTGTAAAACATTTAAATCAGATTTAAGATTTGTAGTTTAGAAATGAACCCAAACTTGACATTTATAATAAAAATTAAAAAAAAAAAATGTACTTATATCTGCAAAAATTTCGGACGATTATAAATATATATACTTTATAAATATATGGCAGTGTCTATTTGAACTCTCCGTGTCCGTGTAACTTTCCGTGCATTTTCCGTGTCTACACGGAAGTGTGCGTATGTGTTCCGTGTACACAAAACTTACACGGACACTTCCGAGTCATTCCGTGTACCTACACGGAATCACACAAAATATACACGGAACATACACATACACGTAATCACACACAAGCCATAGTCATATTATAATAATAATCTATTCAAGGGATTCCGTTAAAATCTATTACACGTGAAATACAACAAAAAAAAAAACTCTGGTGCTGGTGGCGTCCATGAGAGAGCAGTATAAAAAATTTTTGCTCAATTTTTATTATTTTTTTAATGGCGATCACCCTTTTTTTTCCAATTCTTTTTTTTTTTTTGTTGTCATTAGAAGAAAGAAAAAAAGTAAACCAAAATAATAACTATAAAAATCAAAATGTTAATTAAAAAGACAATAAAAAAAAAAAAAATTACCAACAATTGAATTTTTACAATAAAAAAATAATTTACCTTTTATTTTCTTTCTTGTTTTTTTTTTTTATTTTTTTTTAGGTCCAACGAAGAAACTTTTAATTTTCTTTCAGTTTTTTTTTTTTATTAAAATAATTTTTTTTTGTTTTAATTTTTATTTAAAAAATAGTTTATAAATTTTTTTTTTTTATTATTAAAGCAATAAAAAAATATCGACGAATGAGTTTTTTTTTCTCAATGAAGGAAATTTTAAATACAAAAAAAAAAAAAAATGTCAAAATGAAGGAAAAAATTAATATGAAATCTTTTTTTTTTTTATTTTAATTTTGCTAAATTTTTTTTTTTTATTATTATTTTATTTTTAACTTAGTTTTTTTTTTTATTAATTATTTTAATTATTTATTTTATTTAATTTGAATTTTTTTTTTCAAACTTTTCTCCCGTGTGTGTTTAAATTTCAATTAATGATTAATATTTTGAAAAAATTATAAAAAAATTTTTTTTTTTCTTTTTTTATTTAAAAAAAAAAAAATTAAAGTTTAAATTTACTTTTTGTTTTTTTTTTTGGGTCTTTTTCTTGGCGTATTTTTTTTCTTTGAAAAAAATTACGAAATTTTAATTTTTTTTATGCACCTCTTCTCGGTGAGTTTTCTTTTTGTCTTTCCGTTGAAAAAAAAAAAAAAAAATTCCAGACAAAATTGAATTAAATTTTTCTTTTCATTAAAATAATTTCTTAATAATTTTTTTTTTTTTTTAATTTATTTGAAATTATTTTTTATTTAGGAATTTTAATTCAGAAAAAAAAATTATTTTTTTTTTATTCCAATTTTCCGCTATAGAAATTTTTTTTTTGTCTGAGTTTTTTTTTTTTGTTGGAGACACGCACTAAAAAATTCTTTTTTTTTTTTCTTTTGAAATAAAAAATAGATTTATATCGTTTAATATTATTATTTCTTTTCTAATTATTATTTTTTTAAATTTAACACAAAATATCTTTTTATTTTTTTAATTTTACTTTTATTTAATTTTTATATAATTTTTTTTTTAATTTTAAAAATTAAAAAAAAAAAATGATTTTCAACTACGAACGAAGGATAGTGGTAAAGTTTTTTCTTATTAATAAAAATGAGTGAGTTGGTATAGAAATCTAATGAAATATTAACGAAAAATTATGTTGGGTGAAATTGACGACGACGAGAGTGAAAAAGTGCGATGTTGTGAAAAATTTAAAATATTCAAATTCACTTGTTTACTAGGTGTCTACATTAGCGTATTTTTCCTGCATGCGATTTTGTTCTTTAAATGTATTCGTGTATCTTTATACAAAATCCAAAATCGCAGCAAAATACGCATGCTGATTTTGAATAATTTTTCAGCATGCGTATTTTTTGACATTTCTCACAAATTTTGCTTTTTTTTTATTAATTTGACATTTAAGTCAAGTAAAATGGTACAATTTGGAAAAATCGCATGCTGTAAATCTAACCCAGTGGCATATTGAGCACATACAAATACTAATAAATGAAACAGAAAAAATAGAACACATTCATAAATACGCGCGATTCTAAATCGCTAATGTAGACAGCCCGTTAAAAATGTCCAAATAGTGACCCCTGTTGGCCAAAAATTGTACTAATATTTTTATTTACATTTAAAAATGTACGGAAATTGAGCTATAAATTAAGTAATCAATAAAAATGGATAAAAAAAATTTCCACATCTGCGTAGTACTACTGTGCAGCTATTGACTATATAAAAATATTTCCCTGCATTATTTTTTCATCCGAAATAGTTGAAAATCCGTACACCTTGTGTTTTTCGTTGTTTACTTCTTCAAATTGACAAATTGTTTTTTTTTAGTTCCAACAACCTGGAAATAAAACAAACGTGCTACTTTTGTCTGCAAACTACATTTTTCTGTCTGCAAAATAGTGCAAAATAGCACTACATGTTGTATTTTTGTTGTTTACTTTTTAGTTCTCAATTTTTTTTTTTTTTTTTTTTTTTTCAAATTAAAAACAACAGTTCCAACTAACTGAAAATACAAAAAAAACTGGCAACCTTCTTATCGGCAAATTGGCTGTTTTGGGATGCAAACTGGCTTTTTTGTTTGCAAACTAGCCTTTAACACAAAGTTTGGTTTTATTTTATAAAAAGGCCAGGTTCTAAGTTAGTTGATTGTAAGCACAGGTTAGTTTTAAAGTCCGTGTGCAGATCCCGTATTAAACAAGTTATTTTTTGTATTAAAAAAAGCCAGTTTATAAGTTATTTCTTTGTTAGTTGCAAGTAAAGGTTAGTTAAGGACTGTCAAACCAGTGAAAACGTATAAAATATTTTTATATATATTATTTTATTCAAAAAAAATTTATGAGAAAAGGATCTATTTTTATATCAATAAGGAGGTGTATTATCATAATACTATTATGGCACACAGACCGGCCCAGGGGGAAATATTTCCTAAAAAAGTTGTATGAAATTATCTTTTTGTATAAATTTTATTTACTGTGGCTGTATCATATCATCTTGTATCAAACAAAAAACTTCACTTGAACTGTATACCAAAAGAGTACAAGAACCTTGCATTTAAATGGATTGAATTACTACTTTTGTCTACATTTTAAATACTCTATCCTTCCTTTTCTCCGGTCGCCATATTTTTCATTCCTTTTCATATAAAAATTTAACGAAACTTTTATATAATGGTCGACGATACAAAGCTTTGGATGAAATAACTTCAACTGCGTTCCAAAATTAGCATTTTATGTGTAATTTTTTTTTTGTAAAATTCACACATCAATTGTCACCTCTTGCCGTACATTTTTCGTTTATTTGGTTTTTTAAAACAAAAATTTAATCAATCTTGAATAAAATATGAGAAGATAATAGAAAAGATTAGAAGAATTTTCTGAAAAGTATAAAACTTTCACAAGCAATTTATTTATTATATTTTATTATATTCTAAATTGTTTTTAATTTCATGTATTTTATTCTCAATTATTTTTATTATTTAAAATTGTTTCGCTAAACGAAATAAAAAACAACTTAACACTTGACTTGAGGAAATTTTCATAATAGTACAAAATTATCTCATTTTTATCTTTATTTTGATGATTTATGCTCAGAGGTTTAAAGCTAGTGAATATAAACGTCAAAAATACAAAAGTTTAATTTGAATCGAATAATGCGATCACGATTTAAGATTTAGAAAATAAAAATAATTAATTAAAAAAAAAACAAACGGATTAAACAAATCAATTAAACACAGAGTCAAAGGCGGCCTAAGAACAGAGAGGAGATTGAGTAACGTATAGCTTAAAAAACTATAGGTAGCGCATTCAAACAAAATAAACAAAATGGAACTTATTGGTCCCGGTAAAAATGGTATTAAATTTCTTTATGTAAGTATAAAAATAAAATAAAATTTGTATGTGATGAACTCGATCTGATCAGCTACAGTACAATCATTCGAATCCAGGACCCTCACTATTGTGTTTTAATACTGAAAACAGCGTTATGTACATTGCACCGTCCACCTGTTAGGGTATAACAACCAACTATTATAATCATAAACAATTAAATTAAAGAAAAATTATAAATTTCTTAGCTTGTCTTGTGCTAAAACAATTGTTAGGATCTATCTGTAGAAACAGTAAGACTGAAACTACAGTTTAATAAACAACGACGATCGATCAATTCATTTGTCTAAAATTCAATAAAAAAAAAAAAGTTTACACATTACTTAGTCTGTGCTATTGTATTGTATCTATAACAAGTAGGCACCTACTACATAACTACACAATAAAATCTAATTTTCTTTCTTTTGTAGACACTTTACCAGCCAAGTTTATTATCTGTTTCAGCACCAATGTCATGGCCATTGGCTCAACAGCAAATAAGACATCGACAAACAAAGCATTGGAATCCAAAATTCAAGAAGTTGAGGCGAGAGAAATTCGTAAAAGTGGAATTACCTAATTTTCATGAGAAGGCAAGTGATTTGACCAAAGAAGAGATGAGAAGCCGAATGAAAGAACGAGGAATACTGCCTCCGCGACCTTGGATGGAGCGTGCTTTTCATATAAGTTGTACCGGTGGAATTTTCGAACCTTATGTACCACCTGAAGGAGATGGAAAGAAATCTATTATTTCAAAAACTGGTGCTAAACAAAAATTTGAATTTCTAGAAAAAAAATCGAAATCAATGATGGCTGTTCGAAAGATTCGAAATTATGAAGAAGAATTTGAAACTGATGATTTTGCATTGAAAGCTCAAGAAATTTACATTAAAGCTCACGAAAATATGGCTCTAAAAGATAAATATGCCTTAAGAGAATACGTTTCAGAACGTGCTTATCCTGAAATGATGCATAATATTAAAGATAAAACAATTCATTGGAATTTTTTAAAATCATTAGAACCACCTAGAGTGGTTCACGCAAGGTAAGTTAAATAAATTTATGGTTTCTTTTCTCTAAAAAACGTTTATAAAAAATTTATATTTAAAATAGATGCACCGACATTATATCAAAAGAAAACTTATTTGCGCAAGTTACTATTCGGTTTCATTCACAGCAGACCTTAGCAATTTACGACAGATTCGGGAGATTAATGCATGGTAGCGAAATTTTAACTAAAGATGTACTCGAATATGTTGTTTTTGAAAAACATATTTCAAATGAATATGGAGTTTGGAGGTTACATGATAAAATTATACCAGATTGGTTGCCACCAAAACAACCTGCTTCTATTACGTTCAGGTATTTACTGTTACGTTCATGTTTTATTTAAGGTATAAAAATAAAAATTTTTATTTTAGAATTGATGATGAACCACAGAAAATTGAACTAGCAAAAGAAGATGCTGTTGAAAAAATAGCGATTGAAAATAAGGATGAGTTATCTGAAAAGCTAGTTGCCGCTTAAGTAGATTAATCATATACTTAATTAGAATTCAATTAGTTTCCCATTAAAAAAGAAAAAAAGTGTTAATATTTTTTCATATGTATCATTTTTCTTATTCATAAATTGGTTCTAGAATCGGGAAATTTATTTTTGTTTTACTTTGCACATTTTTCTCATCAGACCCAGGAATGTTGAATAGAATAGAACTCGGGTATCTATATTGGCAAAAAAAATAGTATAAAATGATTGTGAAGCAAATTTTGTATAAATATTTTACAATATTTATTAATTACAAATTTTACAAAATTATCCCTGACCCATTCAAAAAAATAATTTATTCATTTAATGCTATATTTTTTATAATTTCATGAGTATGAAGACATTGTAAACCACTACTACATTTTAATTGTTTATAATAATATTGATCGATCGATTATTCATTTCTGACAGTTTTTCGAAAATTTTAACATTAGATGATGTTTTTAGATCACTCTCAATAAATTGAACAGCTAATAATCCTGACGATTCTGATGGATTGTTCAACAATCCTGCAATGACATTTTCTACATTTTTCTCTTTATTTTCGTAATCATCTGCTTTTTCTACAAAATTTTTATAAATTACAGAAAATTGCACCAGAACATAAGGTGTTGCTTCATAAATTTCTGCACTCAATTTTTTGGATTGTTGTCCAAATTCATTGAAATTTTTACCACATTCTAAAAATAATTTTGTTAATTTGATTGTCCAAAATGGACAATAAATGAATATTTCTGGATCTTTTATCCATTCCAGCAAATTTTTTTCAAGACATTTTAAAAGTTTAATGTATTCCAATACATTCTCAAGTTTCTTCTTACCATCGATTATATAACCACAAAATTCTGTACAAAAATGTCCAATAGAATTTCTGATAGGATAATTATAATCTTTATCTTGAAGTTGATCCATATCTTTCAAAGTATTCCAATCATTTTTAATAGCAATATCCATATGATTCGAAACAAAGTCAAACTTCTTTAAAATTTTTGAATTTTCTTTAAAAATGTAATACACTGATAAATGAGTATATTGTAAGCAAAATTCTTTTCCCTTAAATAAATTCTCATTTAGTATTTTTTCAATGAAAATATCATCGACAATTTTTATGTTCGTTTCAATTGCAGAAAGTAAATCTGTTTTCTTTGATCTTATTTCTGAAGCTTCCGATTCAACTTTAGTGAACACAGTCCAACATTTTTCTAAGTATTTTCCTCGAACCGTTTCCGGTATTTTTTCAATTTTATCCAATAAGTTCTCTATTATTGATTTATCTTTAACAGTTAGAGACTCAAAACAATTCCAAACAAAATCACAATGATTTAAAGTTAAAAATATTTCTAAAATTATTTGAAACAAAACTTGACGAATTGATGGATTATTTTCAGTTGTCCATAAAGTCTTCAAAAATTCAATGGAAATTTGTTTAGTTGAAATTAAACATTTCAATCTGATTATATGTTTTCTGAATGAAACGGGGGTATCAATGCAATTTGACAAATATTTCTCGATAATTTCGTAAGGTAATTTTGTACAAATATTATATAATGTTCCAATAGCCATTTTTAAATAATCTCCTTGACAGAATGATTTTATAACGTTCAATGATTTTGGATCTTCCTTAAAATATTTTAAGCAACACACTATTGCCATGCGCAATTTATAAATATTTTCTGCCTTTGTTGTACCTTTAAAATAAAATATTTAAATTATAATTTTTTCCTCAGATTAATAATTTTATGTAAATAATAAAAAATTAAAATTCATATGAATTTATTCGTTTTTCAATATAATTTACCTTTCATTTAATACACCAAACCAAAGGCAATAAAAAAAATTATAACCAAAATTTGTGTCAATTCTCACAAACATAATGTAACTAGTCGAAATACCCGGTTTCACACGGGAGTGCCGAACTTACTACCTTTCCCTCACCCTTCCGCCCCCAACCACCTCCCTCTCTTCCGCTCCTCCTCACAGTCTGAGGCGTGTATTTCAAATTCACAACATAATGTCTTCTTTTTTGTATTTTTTGGAAATAATATGTGATAATTAGTAGTTCGATTGCTGAAGCATTTAGTATTGTATTAAAAGAAATATGATGGAATGGTAAAAGAATCAGATGTAAAATCTGTATAAAATCATATCTTAATGAAGGCAAATATTATAAAAATGATTTCAAACTTAGTAATTGAAATTATTACCTAAGAATTCTTACTTACCTAGTTCGGTAGTTTTTGTTTCTGGGATAAACTGCTTTGAAAAGTCATAAAACTCATCATTTGTTATCCAATTCATTTTTACCATAACTATTAATGCTTCTGGTCTTGACGAACTTTTCTCGTCATCTAAAATATTTTTACAATACAATTGAATAAAATCAAGAACTCCTTCAATTTTTTTCAATTTTAATAAAACAGGTTGGAAGTAGTTGTTAAATGAATACGTTGAACTGACGATATTCTCAGCAATTTCTTTTCCATTACATTTAACAATTTCTGGAAAGAATTTAATGCTATCTCTTAAATTATAAACTTCAAAGTATTCTGATTTTGTAATTCTATCAATAAAATGGTTTTTCGCCTTTTTGTCATAAATTAAATTTTTGTACAACTGCATAACAAGGTATTTTTCATCACCCTCATCAAAATATTTTTCCAATGATTTGACAGCCCAATCATAATCCATAATTGATAATCCTTCATTACTTTCATTTTTATGATTTTTGTTCCAATAGGCTACTGATAGAAGGAAAGAAGCAGCAATATCTGCATTTTTATTTTCATCAGCTAAAAATTTGAAAAAAAAAATTTTTTAATTATTTAATATTGTATTTGTAAATGTAAAAATAATACATAACAGAAATTAAGATCTATTGCACTTCCGCGGTTAGATATGTCTACCGAGCCATCCGATCTACTTTTTTTCCACTTTTTTTTCAATCTGAGTCGACTGCACTCTCATTGAATCGATTCTGTAACGCTAGGCCCTTTGAAAGTAGGCAATCGTAATGCCCTAGCTTTCCTTTCGTGGGGTACTGGATCTATGGTTACTCTCTAAATTTAATTTTTGTGCCGAACAGCATGCGACCTCGGTTCGGTACCCCCATGTCAGGCATGAGATCGGGTTTACTCTTTGTCTATTATATAAATGTACCAGTCCCGATATAATAATTTTGGGGGCTCGAGGCAGAATATTGTTGGAGGCCCGTTGACTTTTTCAGAGCCGCAGATTTACGTTTTGCTACTTTGTTTTAGCGAAAGAAAAATGTATGTATTGAATCCACCAGCCTCACTATTTCAATTACACTTTTATTGAATTTTGTATGCGAACAACAATGAGAAGATTTTTTTTAACAAAGCGTAGTTTTTTCTTTTTTTCCGGGAACCCAAGATCACGACTTTTTTTTTATGCTGGAAAAATAATTGTTCTTTCCCTTTTTCATTTTGTCGGAGCCCCAAGAGCGCGCTGCCCGAGGCAACTGTCTCATTCCGCTCCAACTTAACTCGGCGCACGTAAGTTATGTTAAGTAAGGCCCCAATACTACATTTTTCAAACCATTTATTTTATTCCAATGACTGAACCAGAACCAATCACGGAAGCGAACAATTTTTTTCATAATTTGGATCAAAAACCGTAACTGAAAAACTCCTTCACTCATCATAAAATACTAAATAAAGAGATCAGTTACATAAAATAATACCCACTCCTATGATAACAATATTATATTAAAACAACCAGAGAAAATATATTCGAAGCCGAATTAAGATATACAATGGAGTAAACTGGAGTAACCGATTAGACAGTGCATAATTTATGTTTCCTGGAAAGGGCAAAATAAAGAAAACTAGTTGTTTCAATTTAAAAAGCAGAAAACCCACTTAATCAACAGAAGATACTTCGCGATCTTATTAAATTTAGTAATCTGTAATGCCACTTGAATGACATTTTATTTGGAAACAAAATAACAAAGATCAATAATTAATTAGCAAGAAATCAGAGATTACCTTTATTAATATTACCTTTATTGTAATATCAAAGCAAGAATTTGTGAATTATAAATAGTAACTTAGTACTAATATATGAATGAATTAACCAAAAAAAAAACCAAATATGTACGTCTTAAATTAGTTTTTATCGCAAATAGAACTAAAACAAAATAATTATAATATAATTATGGACGCATACATCCGGACATACCTTGTAAGATAATGGGCATTAGTTCACCAAATTTTTGTATACAAATTTTACTCAATTCTGGATTATATTTAAAAATATAATATTTTTCTTCACCACAATATTGATCTTTTGTCCATCTAAGGAAATAAGTGATTGGTTTTGTTAAATCCAAATTATTTTTGAAGGCAAATTCAATAGGCTTAATGTAAAGTTTATGAATCGAATTATATACATAATTGACTTCTTCATTCAACAAAATTAAGTCCATGATATTATAAATTTCATTCCAATGTTTTTCATTAAATTTATTCAAATCTAGATTTTCCTCGATGGATGAAAAAATTTTTTGTCGAGTCACTCTACTTTCATTGCGATGTCGCTGGTTATAATATTGTAAAACATCAAGAAGAGCATCATAATCTTTATTCACACCGCATGTTTCAATTAATAATGTAATTAAATCCCAACGTTTTTGTGCTTCAGATGTAAGTTTGATTTCTTCACAAATTTTTTTAATTGCAATTTCACTAGAAAGATATGCTGTCCATTTAATAGCAGTTAAATATGTATCACCATCTCTTTTTATTTTTTCTTCGGTATATTTGATTCTGTCTTCTAATGGTAAAATTTTCATGATGTTTGGTGAAATATTTCTTAAATCCGACAATAAACTTTGCCCATAATTTTTTTCGTAAGCTTTCAATAACATACTTAAGCGTTTTTCATTGGATTTAATTTTTTTTAAATACTTTGATTCTGGTCCACGCTCAAGATTTAAATCAAAATCATCTATACATTTTGGTAACAAACCTTCACAAAATTTTACATAGTCTTCAAAAGTTAAATATCGATAAAGTTCATTTTCTTTTAAGAGACGATCGTAGTAAGATGGTTTTGAAATAATATTGGATCTTATGGTTTTGATTAGGTGTTTTGTGCAACGTCTACCACATGAAAAATTTGAAAAATTTTCATCTTTTTCAATTAATTTCACTGTTTCTTTCGTTTTGAGACGCAAAAGTTTTCTTATAACTTCCGGATAGAAATTTAAATCTTCTAAAAATAAAAGTAAAATATATAAATGTAAAAAAAAAATTTTTTTTTTTATTTTCAAATGTAATCTTTTACCTTTAAACTGAATTTTATTCTCATCCTTAAAAAGTTCCACAAACTCAGTCAAATATTCTAAAACAAATTTCGGGTTCTTTTTTAGCAAAATTAATAAATCTTGTTGTTTTAACTTGATTCCTATTTGTAATTTTGATAAAATAAAACTCTCTTTGCAGTAAGGTAAGAAAATCTCAGCACTTTTAAGATTATACACATTTTCAAGTTTATTATAAAAGTCTTCATTTCGTTTTTGAGTTGAATTTTGAGCCAAAGTTTTCAATAATTTATTTCGATTTGTGTACGAAATTTTTGGGAAAATGTTTTCGAAAAAAAATTCTGAATCATATTTTTCTTGACTAAAAAAGAATAAACATTTTCTGAAAACATCTGATATCATTTGATTGTCTCCACTTTTAAGAATTTTCAATACTAATTCATTACACTTTCTAACATTGATCAAATTTACAAAAATGATTTTCTCCAGTTTATTATTTAAATTTTCAGATTTTAAGAATTCATTGATTTCATCGTTTGAGTATTGATCGTTAGCTGCTTTCTTAGTTATTTCATTTATCAAAGTATATTGTTCTTTAAATATTTTATCGTGCAGATTTTTAACATCATTGACCAAGTGAGTTGCCATGTTTAAAGGCTGAAAAAAAAGAAAACAAAAAATAAAATAAATTATTGTTCAGATTTACTTTAATTTAAATCTCTATACATATATTTCTACTGCTGATTTAATATTATTATTGTTTTCTTAGTTATTAGGTAGGTATAATCCACACGTTTTTTACGCCTGACTCATAAATAGCAGATTTCACAATTTTTTTTTTTAAATTTAACATTTTTATGCAATATGATTAATATTAGGGTAAAAAAAAATATATTTTTGTATACTTCCATAGAGAGTACTAATATTAATCAAATGTTGTGAAAAAAAAACCATGTCCAAAAAAATTGCATCTATTTCTTTTAAACTATTTATTTCTGTGTATTTTTTATTATGTACACCTTTTATTATGTGTAATTTCAATGTGAAATTCGCGATAAATAATTTTTAATTATGATGTGATCGAAGAAATCTCGTTTTTTAATAGTTTAACTAATCGAATTCCGTTATGTTGTTTCCTAGGTTTCTACTTCTTATTTGTCATTATCATTATTATATGATTTCAATTTTTTTTATTGTACGCCTGATACAACACTAAAAACCTATTCCAAGCGTCATTTTATTCAATTTTATTTTTAAGTATAATCTGAAAATTCGGAATTGTTTTTACTATTTATTTATTATTATGTAATTTCAAAAAAATAATTAAATTTAAATTATATTTATCTAAATGTAATTAAACCAGAATTTCTGAAATAGAAATATGAAGGCACTTGTAGTACACAAGTAAAAAAAAAAAATTTTTATTAAATATTAAATTGGCGAATAATTCGTTTGGGCAGTATAAATACATTCATATTTTTAATTAACTTCGAAAATAAATACTTACATTTTAAGTTTTTTAAATCATTTAGAATTAGATAATTAATTTTATTTTGATATTTTTAAAAAATATGCATGTATTTATATTAATAGCCAATGATAATAAAATATAATGAGATTATAATAATTATTTTTAATATTTTATAATTAACAAATTTCTTACCGGTATATAGTAACAATTTACGTCCACCCCGTTTATTAAACAAAATATAAATGAAATAAATTGAAATTGTGAAAATAATATATAATGTTGATGATGATGATGTCATTTACCAAAGCAAATAATTTGAAAGAAGAAAAGTAAAATTTAAAAAAAAAAACATTCGAATCAATAAAAAGTAAGCTTTTAGAAATTTTGGAATAATAATTTTTAGCTTATGAATAGGCGTATAGTAAGAATGTATATTTTTAATTTATATTACTTACTAGTCGAAATACCCGGCTTCGCACGGTAGTTCCGAACTTATATTTATATCAAAACACTTTAATCCAGATTTTGTGCACTAAAAAAACAGAATTTCAAAATTTGTTAAATATCCACTTCCCTGGTGCCTTAACACATCCAGTCTTCTAAATAGTCGATTCTGGTCCAACGCTATAATATTTTATCGAAATATACCTAAATTTCATTTTTTGCACTAAAAAAAAACAGAATTTCAAAATTTGTTAAATAGCCACTTCCCCGGTGCCTTAACACATCCAGTCTCCTAAATAGTCGATTCGGGTCCAACTCTATAATAAATACCTAAATTGCAAAACCGCCTTGTAAGGTAGCCCCCGTCGGTGCCTTGGATCAAAAATATAACCAATCGGGTCTCTAGGCTATTTATTTTCAAAATTTCGAAATTTGTTGTATAGCCCCCCAATTGATCCCTGGGACGGTCGGGGGGCTGTCAACATCCAGTTTTTTAAATAGGCTTTTCGGGTCCAACGCTACAACATTTTATCGGAATATACCTAAATGCAAAACCGGCTTCTAAGGTAGCCCCCCGTCGGGGCTTCGGAACAAAATTTCTAGTACCCTATAACCATCTCGGGTCCCAATGCTACTTAACTTCAAAATTTCGAAATTTGTTGTTTGGCCCCCCAATTTGTTGTTTGGCCCCCAATAGTCGATTCGGGTCCAACTCTATAATAAATACCTAAATTGCAAAACCGCCTTGTAAGGTAGCCCCCGTCGGTGCCTTGGATCAAAAATATAACCAATCGGGTCTCTAGGCTATTTATTTTCAAAATTTCGAAATTTGTTGTATAGCCCCCCAATTGATCCCTGGGACGGTCGGGGGGCTGTCAACATCCAGTTTTTTAAATAGGCTTTTCGGGTCCAACGCTACAACATTTTATCGGAATATACCTAAATGCAAAACCGGCTTCTAAGGTAGCCCCCCGTCGGGGCTTCGGAACAAAATTTCTAGTACCCTATAACCATCTCGGGTCCCAATGCTACTTAACTTCAAAATTTCGAAATTTGTTGTTTGGCCCCCCAATTGAGCCCTGGGACAACGGTTGGGGGCCTCTCAACATCCAGTTTTTTAAATAGGGTTTTCGGGTCCAGTGCTACTATATTTTATTGGAATATACCTAAATTTCAAAACTGGCTTCTAAGGTAGCCTCCCCGCCGGAGCCTCGGATCAAAATTTCTAGTACCCTATAACCATCTCGGGCCCCAATGATACTTAAGTTCAAAATGTCAGCCAAATCGGTCCAGCGGTTTAGGCGTGATTGAGGACAGAGGACAGAGGACAGAGGACAGAGGACAGAGAAACAGAGAAACAGAGAAACAGAGAAACAGAGAATTTTCATTTTTATTTATAAGAAGATTAGTTACATACTATCCCATAAAAAGAAATATTTTTGGGTTACATACGAGCCCTGCATCATAAGACCTCGTACGGGTTTTTTTTTTTTGAGATTGTTCTACTTTTTTTCAGTTTTCTCCAGTTTTGTATATTTTTTGTTTAAACTAACCTTTTTTAGGAGTTTTTGGTCTTTATAAAAAAAAATTTTTTTTAAGTTAAATTTTGAGAAAAAAATTATTTTCCAAAAGTCTACTTTTTCAACTTTTTTTAAGGGCATCGCAGAAATTTTCGAAAGATGCATTTTGAAGAGCATTTGGGAGTAGTTAATTTTAGCTTTTTGGGTTTTGTCCATAAAATAAAGGAGAGAGTCAAAAAACGCCTTTGAAAATCCAAAAAAGAGGTCAAAAACGCGAAAAATAGCAATTTTGGCCTGTTTTTTGGAATTTCAAAGGCGTTTTTTGGCTCTCTCCTTTATTTTATCGCCAAAACCTAAAAAGCTAAAATTAACTACTTCCAAATGCCCTTCAAAATGCATCTTTCGAAAATTTCTGCGATGCCCATAAAAAAAGTTGAAAAAGTAGACTTTTGGAAAATAATTTTTTTCTCAAAATTTAACTTAAAAAAATTTTTTTTTTATAAAGACCAAAAACTCCTAAAAAAGGTTGGTTTAAACGAAAAAAATACAAAACTGGAGAAAACTGGAAAAAAGTAGAACAAACTCAAAACAGGGCTCGTAAAAAGTTTTATCTTTCTGTAATGAATGCATCCTCCTATTTTTCTTAATTTGTTAGAATAATCAGATAGTTATGAGTTAATTTATTCCAAGAATGACCTTAGTTTGATAGAGCATGATGCTCTAAAGTTGTAAGACAACAACAAAATCAGATTATTAGAATACTAATAATACAGTTTTAAAAATAAAGTTTAATAAAGCTCTGATTTTTAAAAAGTTTTTAATGGAAGTATTTATAGTGATGAGAAACGCAATTTAATTCATTGAGTAAAATTTCATTGCAACTTCGAATTCCGATTTTACACTTGAGTATTCAGAATTTAATATTCTTGTATAAAAAAAAGTAAGGTAAGTTCAATAATAAAATACTGACAGTTTACCGTAAATAATTTGTATAAATCCAATTTTAGATAAAAATTTATTAATTATTGTTTTAGTATTTAGGCATACTATTACATCAATTCATAATTTAAAATTTTTTAGTATTAATTATTTTTGGTTCTTTAACAATCTTTATAATAATTTATTTGGACCCAATAATGTATGTACGTAGCAATAATATAATTACATAGATATATTCTCAATCAAACTAGGTATGATAATTCTAGTAAAGCTCTGCTTTTTTAAAAAGCTTTTAACGAAGTATTATGAGAAAGCATTTTAACCTAATAAAATTTCATTGCAAAAAGAACTTCGAATTTCGATATTACACTTGCAATGTTGAGTATTCTGAGTATTCAGTATTTAAAATTCTTCTATAAATTATTAAAAATATCGTAAAATAATTTTGAATATTTCTAAATTTAAATTTTAAAATTTTCAAAATTTTATGGATGAAAAAATTTAAGATAAGATCAATAAATTATTTTCTCTTAATATTCAATAATAAAATAATGATAATTTACAGTAAATAATTTGTATACCTAAATTCAATTTTAGATTAAAATTTATTAATTTATTGTTTTACTATTAGCTATATTATTACATTAATTCATAATTTAAAAAATTTATTATTAATTGTTTTTGGTTTAATATAATCTAATTCTTTTACAATCTTTATAATAAATTTATTAGGAAACAATAATATATGTACACAGCAATATTAAGAACTATTTATTTAATATGTGCTATCATTGATTAAGAATACATACTTATTCTTCATCAATGGTACTATTTTTGGATGTTAAGTTGTAGTTAAAGCACATAAAAACTGTAGGCATATTTTTCTCTAAATCCACTATAAATTTATTATATTTTTTTTTTAATTCATTGTCTCTATTTAATAAGAGAATTACAATTAAGGCACACGATTCAAAAATTGGTGATAATAACAAACCATCAATTATTTTTATTTTGTTTTCTTTCATTGTTCCATAAGAAGAAATCAACTGAATAAAATTTTCAAAAGTCTGACACAATTTTAATGTAAATATTAATTGTTGTTCTTTATATGCTTTATTTAAAAGACTTTTACATTGCTCACCAAAATCAGTAAAATTTTCTTCAACTGCAAAAAAAATCTTTAGGAATTTTATGGTCCAAAATGAATTATACACTTGAATTTCTGGATCATCAAACAATTTATGCATACTATTATCAACCATATCGATCAATTTTAATGTTTCTTCGTTAGTTCTATTTTTAGATTGGCTAACACATTGACAATAAAAAAGTTGGTAAAAATATTCAACGAACTTTTTTAGTGGATATTCTATTTCATCACAGTCATTGATTCTAGAGAAACTCCAAGAATTCTCTATAGAACATTCCATTATTTCAATTGCAAAATAAAGTTTATCAAAATTTTTAGTTTTTCCATCGAAAATGTACCAAACTGAAAGATCAATAACATTGTAGGTGTAATCATTATTAATATTGAATGCACTTTCTTTTAACATTTTTTGTATAAATACTCCATCCATTATGTTGATATTTTCCTTTAAATAATATATTAAATCTCTTTTTTTCGATTTTACTCCTGAATCGTCAGCTCCTATTCGGCAGACACAATCCCAACAAGCTTCCAAATATTTCCCGCGAACTTTTAATGCCATTTTATTTATTTTACTGATTAAGTTATCGATACAAGCTTTATCCTCAACCGTTAAAGACTGAATACACTCCCAAGCGAAATCAGCAGGATTACAAATGAACAACTGTTCTAAAACAGACTGCAATAAAACTTGTCGAATTGATGTATTTTTCTCGATTTTCCATAAATTTTGAAGAAATGATATTGTCGTTTCACGATCTGATATTAAACAGTTGAGCCGAATTATATGTTTCCGAAGTGACACAGGAACATTAGCGCAAGACAATACAAATTTCATTACAATTTCATGTGGTAATTTAGTACACAGATTGTATAAAGTACCAATAGAAAATTTCAAGTAATCTCCTTGACAAAATAATTTTAGTAAATTGAGGGCTTCGGGGCTTCTTTTAAATTTTTTCAAAGAATAAATAATTTCCATTTGAAGATGGTATTTTTCTTCATTTTTATTTGTGCCTGAAATTTGAAAAAATTATTAAATTTTAATGTAAACTTCAAATCTAAAGTGAATATATTTATATTAAGTAGGTATGTCATTCTGCTGGGCTTACCAAGTTCAAGCTCCTTTTTATCTGGTAAATATTTTTTTGATATTTCAAAAAATTCACTTTCTTCAATCCACTCAAAATGTACTATACATCGTAATGCCAGTCTTATTTTTGTCATGTCTTCACTATTATTGAGAATATTCTTACAAGACTGACGAATTAATTCTATTAATCCGTCAAATTTTTCTAGTTTTCTGGTCAACTTTTTCAACTTTGAACTGTACAAAAACTGACTATTAGTTGAAATGTCTGTTACAATTTTCTCGTAACTGCATTCAATAAGCTGATGGTGGTTCTTAACAATTGTATCTATGTCAAAGATTTGAAAAAATTCTGGTTTTGCCGTTACAGTTCCAAAGTATTCTTTTGCTCGCTTATCAAATTTGAAGTAAGATATGAGTTTTTTTGCACAATAACATTTATATGATTTATTCACGAGGAGCTCATCCCATAAGTCAACAGCCCATTTAAAATTCATTATGGAAAAACATTCGATTTTATTTTTTTTATTGAATTCACTTAGGGCATTATGAAATGGCAATAGTTCATAGTAGTTATCTTCATAATCTAAATAATCTGAAATATAATATTAAAATAGTGTGAATTATATGTGTACCTAACCTTATGGGAATATAAAATGTGACAATTTGATAATAGTGTCAATGTGAATTAAATCTAAACTTGTCTATTGGTAATATTGAAACTATAACTTCTAAAAATTGTATATTCTTAAACAATATTTTCCATCACCATAAAATGCTTTAATTAAGTTTTGCGAACATTAACAAATTTTAAAAATAATTTTAATGTTTTGTTAAAAACAAATTCACTATATAGTATTCACTATAGGTAATAATCATGATATTTTTTTTTTTTTTATTTCAAAGCTAAATTGAAGTTAATAATTATTGAAAATATTCAAGTTCCGTCAATTTAACATAGATTAGTTTGCTATAAGTGAAATCCATATTTTTCTCATTTACCCTTAAAAACAACAGGAATTAATTCTCCTACTTTTTGCAAGCACATCTTATGCCATTCTGGTTTCAAATGTGATTGTAAAATTTTAAAATTATTCTTCAATTCCTTTGATTTATGCATTTGTTTTATGTATTTGAAATAACAAGTTAATGATTTGGTTAAATCTAAATTATTTTTGAGTGCGTGTTTAACAGGCTTTAAAAACGTTTCTCTAGGAATTAGATAAAGATAAGATTTGTCGATGAAATCATTTTTTAATGCCATTAAATCTAACATTGTATAAAATTGTTCCCAATGTTTCTCAGTGAATTTATCTAAATCTAAGTTTGTTATAATAGCTGTTAGTAATTGGCCCTTAAAATCATTAAGTTCGTTTCGATGTCGTTGATTAACATATTCTAAAAATTTTAATATTGATTCAGAATCATTATTAAATGCACAAGATTCAATTATCAGTTTAATGAGTTCTATTCTTTTATCTGATGAAGAAGCACAATGTATTTCATCATAAAATTTGTTCAATGAAATTTCAGTCGGTTGAAATTTAGTCCATTGTAGAGCAGTCAGGTAATTATCACCATTTTTTCGAATTTTTTCTTGGATAATTATATTTCGTTCCATATTCGGAAGAAGCTTGACAATGTTAGGTGACAAATTTTTCGAATCCAAAAGTAATTTTTTCCCATATTTATTTTTATAAGTTTTTGTTAGTATTTTCAGTTTTTGTTCATTTGATTGAAAAAATTTCAAATAAAAAACATGTGGCCCGTCCACTAAGCTGACATCAAATTCATTTTCATTTTTAGGCCACAGACCACAAAAATAATTATCAAAATCTAAAGATGATAAATAGCGATAAATGAGATGCTTTTTTAAATGCTCATCATAATATGTTGGATCGGAAAGTACAGCAGTTTTTGTTGTTTTTAATAAATGCTTCGTGGAACGTCTGCCGAATGTTATGCCGTTAATATAATCTTTATGGTTATCTATCACTTGAACTGTTTCTCCGGGGTAAAGAGAAAAAAGTTTTTTCAAAACTTCGTTATAAACCCAATCAGCTAAAAATAAAATTAAAGATTATTAGCGTAGTTAAAATAATAAATTTGTTTGCACTGCACTTAGCATAGATATTTGTCTAGGTGATTATAAACAAAAAACAATGTGTTCATTCTTTGAGACATTCGTAAGGAGCAAAATTAGTTCAAAATACGATTAGTGTAGGAATAACAAAATATAAGGCGAAACTATTCAAAGTTGAAAGTTATTTCTCACTCTTCAAACAAAATCAATTGTTGATTACTGTAATTAGTGTAATTTATCTAATGAACTTTGTGATAAATAATATCTAAAACATGTGAATTCGAACATGTTTCTGGCTTTTAATCATTGTAAGACCAGCTCAATACAAAGAATAAAATCATTATTTAACTTTTTTTTCAACTACCTGTAGAAATTATTGTAGCTCCCTTCTCATTTGACATAATCTTCAAAAACTGATTCAAATATTCCAAAACAAATTTCGCGTTCTTTTTTAGCAAAATTAATAAATCTTGTTGTTTTAACTTGATTCCTATTTGTAATTTTGATAAAATAAAACTCTCTTTGCAGAAAGGTAAGAAAATCTCAGCACTTTTAAGATTATACACATTTTCAAGTTTATTATAAAAATCTTCATTTCGTTTTTGAGTTGAATTTTGAGCCAAAGTTTTCAATAATATATTTCGATTTGTGTACGAAATTTTTGGGAAAATGTTTTCGAAAAAAAATTCTGAATCATATTTTTCTTGACTAAAAAAGAATAAACATTTTCTGAAAACATCTGATATCATTTGATTGTCTCCACTTTTAAGAATTTTCAATACTAATTCATTGCACTTTCTAACATTGATCAAATTTACAAAAATGATTTTCTCCAGCTTATTATTTAAATTTTCAGATTTTAAGAATTCATTGATTTCATCGTTTGAGTATTGATCGTTAGTTGCTTTCTTAGTTATTTCATTTATCAAAGTATATTGTTCTTTGAAAATTTTATCCCGAAGATTTTTAATATCATTGAAAAAGTGAGATGTCATGTTTTAAAAATCTGAAAAATATATTTTTTTTTTTATTTTAGATATACATATATTTATCTACTTAAATCCTATAATAATTATTTGAATATGAAATTTTTTTTTCAAAATACCTGTCAGGTCAGCACTTGCGTTTCTATTTACCAAGCAGTCCAAGCAGTACAGATTAGTTTTTTAAGTATTATTATATGTTATCAAAATTAAGTTCATTTAATTTTATCAATTTTTAATATTTTGATAATGATTGCCGGCAATAGAAAATGCAGATTAGTATTTATTATTTTTGTGAAATTGTTAAAATATACCTAATAGTGATATCATTAATATTTTAGGTCATTCTGAAAAAGTGTTAGTTTGGATTTGATGAAGAATAATCAAAACAAAAATATATGTAGAGTAAGCCTAAGCATTTTTGATATTAAACAACTAATTTATTAAATTGCCAGCTATTAGGAGCAATATGAAATATTGTTTAATTTAAAACATTGCCGACAAAACTACATAGAACTATGTTTATTAGTGTAGAATCCAAAAAAGGATAGTTAAAGAAAGAATTTGAACAACTTAGCAAAAAATATAATGATTTTATGTTACATAGGTCATATTAGAATCAGATCAGAATCAGAATACTTTGTAAAATAGAAAATATTAAGAAATAAATGTTAATAAACAATTCTTTAGATAACCCGATGACACATTTTTGATTAACAAAATTAATATTCTTTTTTTGAAAGCCACTTATGCAAATGGTTTAAACTAAATTCAGACCAACGTTTAGTGAATAATTTTGGGTAATATTGGACTCAGATATATGAAATATTAAGGTAAACTATGTATTTTTATAATATGTATTTATTTTTATTTATTAATCTTTAAGAGAATAGGGATAGGGTATGATAAAATGAAAATAGTTTTTAAGATATTTCGAATACTTAATCTTAACCGATTCTAAAAAGCTTTATAATTTATATTATTATAATAATAATAATAGTTGAGATTACCGGGTTTCATACGAGAGTATCGAACTTACATTAATATCAAAACACTGTTTTTGTGTTGCGAGTATATGAAATTTATGCTATATATGTATACAGCTAAGAAATTATAAATTTCCAAATTTGCTATGGAGCCCCCCCTCCCTGGAATCCTTCGACCTCGAGTCTTCAGTCATCTAAATAGCCGATTCGGATCAAACGCTACAACATTTTATCGGAATAAAACTAAATTTCTAAAACAAATAAATAAATTTCAAAACTCCCCTCGCCGGAGTTTCAGATGAAATTTCCCAGTATCCTATAACCATCTGGGGTCTCTAGACTTCTTGATTCTAAATTTCAGCCAAATCGGTTCAGGCGTGATTTAAAACAGAGAAGCAGACAGATAAATAATATCAGAGAATTTTCATTTTTGAGGCCACAATTATTATTAACTCGTACACGAATTTGTCTGTCTGTATATTTCTTTTTTTTTACTATTTTCGACACTATCGTAGACACACAGGTTCATGTCGCGTGACAATTGAATCTATCAAAATTTGAATCGGAAATTTCCATGGAAAACCCGGAAAATCGGGAAAAATCATTTGAAAATTTGGTACAAATTTGATTAGTGATAATCCATCCGTTTCAGGAAAAATGCGGAATTTTCTGACTTTTCCGGAAAATTTTCCGGTAAAGTTTTCCAAATTATGCAGGATCAAGTTCCCTATCAACTGGCATCATTACTTTTTCTCCGACAATGGTGAAAACTTGCAGAAAGAATCGAGGAAAATTCATGTAAAACGCTTTTCCGGATTTTTTCAGACCAAGGAAGTGTTTGAGAGTTTTGCAACCTGAGACAAAGTTGTAGAGCGAAATGAGTTGCATAAAGTTGCTTATGTGAAAAAACTCCATGGAAAACTCGGAAAAGCCGAAAAATCATCGGAAAAATTTTCATCGATACGATTAGTGATAAATCTTCAACTATCATGAAAAATTGCATGAAAAATCGAGGAAAATTTGTAATAATAATTTAGTTAAACGTGAAGAAGACAGAAAATAAAAATAAGTAAAAAACGAGTTTTCAAACAAAACTGAGGCCAAGCCGCATACCTAGTTCGGTAGTTTTTGTTTCTGGCATGAACTGCTGTGAAAAGTCATAAAACTCATCATTTGTTATCCAATTCATTTTTACCATAAGTTTTAATGCTTCTGGTCTTGACGAACTTTCTTCGTCTTCCAAAATATTTTTACAATACAATTGAATAAAATTAAGAACTCTTTAAATTTTTTTCAATTTTCAGGTTGGAAGTGATTATTAAATGAATAGGTTGAACTGATGATATTCTCAGCAATTTATTTTCCCCTACATTTAACAATTTCTGGAAAGAATTTAACGCTATCCCTTAAATTATTAATATCAAAGTATTCTGATTTTGTAATTTTATCCATAAAATGATTTTTCGCCTTTTTGTCATAAATTAAATTTTTAAACAACTGCATAACAAGAAAATTATCATCACTCTCATCAAACAATTTTTCTAATAATTTGACAGACCAATTATAATCCATAATCGATAATACTTCATTTTTATAATTTTTGTTCCAATGGGCTATTGATCCATGTAAAGAAGAAGCAATATTCCCATTTTTATTTTCATCAGCTAAAAATTAAATTTTTGTTTTGTAATTTAATAAATAAGGAATGAGTCAGATAGAAGGCACCACTTTTCGGAAGATTACCTAAACCAAAATGAGATTAATATGTTCATGTTCAGTGCAGTAATCAAACCGGACCAAAGAAAGAGAACTGTCTTTTTAAATTCAAGTCACAAAATTTTTAATCCGTAGTACAACATTAGATTTGATTATAGGTTATGGGCTGAAACGGGCCCATTGTCCCTATTTACTAGACCCGGTGGTCTAAGTTATCTTCAACGAGGCTTATGTTCTTTCACACCCTATTTTTCAATCTAAGAAGACTACCGGCAGTACTTGTATCAAATAAGGCCGGAATACTACTTTTTTCGAGTACATAATCATCCAATGAGTCAGTCAGAACGAATTACCGTTTGAAACAATTTTTATTTATAATTTGGTTGTTCTGCTACTGAAAACGGCGCTTCACCCATAGCATTACATAAGAAACTTAAGAACGTTGAAAATGCAATTTCATTGCAATGTAAGAACAAAAGTTTAGGAATTCAAACATAAAAATCTAAAGAGCTTTTCAACGGAGTTAGGCGCCATGCTATGATTTTATTAAAATACTAAATAAAGATATCAGCAACATAAAACAACACCAATAACAATAATAATACATACATAATATCAAAGCAACCGGAGCGAGAATTTTAGAGCCGCATTTACAATATACATCTTTTCTGGAGTAGCCAATAAAAAATCCTTGAGAAAATAAGACAGCTAGTGCTTAAAAATGCCGACAATTTCTTTAGGTACTGAAAAAGGACAAAATTGACAAAATTAGTTGTTCCAATTTCAAAAGCAGGTAGATTATCTAATCAACTAAAACTTAAGTAGTTCGTGATCTTATTAACTTCAGTGATCAGAAATGTGCTTCGAATGACTTTTTATTCGAAAAAAAACAAAGATCAATAATTAATCAACAAAAAATCAGAGATGGGCTGTATTAATATTACCTACATTGTACTATCAAATGAAGAATTTTCGAACTTAGTATGTACTAATAAATATAAGAAAAAATTCAATTAATATTCAAGTTATATTCTGAATATTATATACATACCTTGAAAAATAATAGGTATTAGTTCATCAAATTTTTGTATACAAATTTTACACAGTTCTGGATTATTTTCGAAAATATAATATTGTTGAACAGTGAAAAAATATTTATCTTTCATCCATTTAAGGATTGGTGATAAGTGATTGGTTTTGTTAAATCCAAATTATTTTTGAAGGCAAATTCAATAGGCTTAATATGTAGTTTATCAGTAGAATAAAGAAGATAATTATTGGCTTCATCATTCAACAAAATTAAGTCCATGATATTATAAATTTCATTCCAATGTTTTTCATTAAATTTATTCCAATCTAGATTTTCCTCGATGGATGAAAAAAGTTTTTCTCGAAACACTCCACCTTCATTGCGATGTCTCTGATTATAATATTGTAAAACATCAAGAAGAGCATCATAATCTTTATTCACACCGCATGTTTCAATTAATAATGTAATTAAATCCAAACGTTTATGTGCTTCAGATGTAAGTTTGATTTCTTCACAAATTTTTTTAATTGCAATTTCACTAGAAAGATATGCTGTCCATTTAATAGCAGTTAAATATTTATCACCATCTCTCTTTATTTTTTCTTCGGTGTATTTGAGTCTGTCTTCTAATGGTAAAATTTTCATTATGTTTGGTGAAATATTTCTTAAATCTGACAATAAGTTTTGCCCATAATTTTTTTCATATGCTTTTAATAATATACTTAAACGTTTTTCATTGGATCTTAGTTTTTTTAAATACTTTGATTCTGGTCCACGCTCAAGATTTAAATCAAAATCATCTATACATTTTGGTAGCAAACATTCATACAACTTTCCATACTGCTCAAAAGTTAAATAACGAAAAAGTTCATTTTCTTTTAAGAGACTATTGTAGTAAGTTGGTTTTGAAATAATATTGGATCTTACGGTTTTGATTAAGTGTTTTGTGCAACGTCTACCACATGAAAAATTTGAAAAATTTTCATCTTTTTCAATTAAATGCACTGTTTCTTTAGTTTTGAGCGACAAAAATTTTCTGATAACTTCCTGATAGAAATGTAAATCTTCTAAAAAAAAAAATAAAAATAAATGAATGTGAAAAAAATTGTTTACCTACTTAATCTTAATCTTTTACCTTTAAAATTAATTTTACGCTCATCCTTAGAAAGTTCCAAAAACACATTCAAATATTTTAAAACAAATTTCGGGTTATTTTGCAGCAAAATTAATAAATCTTGTTGTTTTAATTTGATTCCTATTTGATAAAATAAAACTCTCTTTGCAGAAAGGTAAGAAAATCTCAGCACTTTTAAGATTATACACATTTTCAAGTTTATTATAAAAGTCTTCATTTCGTTTTTGAGTTGAATTTTGAGCCAAAGTTTTCAATAATTTATTTCGATTTGTGTACGAAATTTTTGGGAAAATGTTTTCGAAAAAAAATTCTGAATCATATTTTTCTTGACTAAAAAAGAATAAACATTTTCTGAAAACATCTGATATCATTTGATTGTCTCCACTTTTAAGAATTTTCAATACTAATTCATTGCACTTTCTAACATTGATCAAATTTACAAAAATGATTTTGTCCAGCTTATTAGTTAAATTTTCAGATTTTAAGAATTCATTGATTTTATCGTTAGCTGCTTTCTTAGTTATTTCATTTATCAAAGTATATTGTTCTTTAAATATTTTATTCTGCAGATTTTTAATATCATTGAAAAAGTGAGATGCCATGTTTTAAAAAGCTGAAAAATATATTTTTTTTTATTTTAGATCTATTTAAAAATTTCAACGACTTAAAAAATATATTATTCAATGTACCTACATACCTATGTCGGTACTTGGGTTTCTACTTACCTACAAGAGGAAGATAATCAATCCACAACTAGATACTTTTGTAAATAAATACTTTTGTAAATAAGCCACAATCTAGGTACTTTTGTAAATATTATTATTAACAATGTTATCGAAATTAATTTAATTTAGTTTTATAAATTTTTAATATTTTGATAATAATTGCCGGCAATAGAAAGTTGCAGATATGTAAGTATTTATTAATTTTGTGAAATTGAATTGATGATCTCATTAATATTTTAGTCATTCTGAAAAAAATGTTGGTTCGGTCGGATTGTTTGGATTCGAAGAATAATCAAAACAAAAATATTATGTTGTAGACTGTAGTTGTGTAGTGTAGATTAAGCCTGAACATTTTTTCAATTATACCCTTTCTGCACTGGCAATATGAAGACGTCTTAAGCAGTCTTATGAAAAAGTTGTACACACAGCCATGCCAAAGGAACTCTATTTCTACTCACTTTTGACAGAAAAAAACACACGAAGCAGTCGTAGGAACTGCCGAAAGAAGTTTATACTTAAAGTTTTAAACTAAGAAATAACAATGGCTACAAATAATAGACTGCTTTTGGACTGATGGACTGATTTTTATTTTAATTTACATTTTGTACTGAGCAGCCCATCATTTGTAGCCACTGTTATTTCATTGTTTAAAGCTTTTAAGTATTAACTTCTTTCGGCCGTTCCTATGACTGCTTCGTGTGTTTTTTTTTTTTCATATTTTAAGCAGGGAAGACTCTAACCATAGCTTCCTATCCAAAATTTTTGGTCAGGTAATTCCACCCTCACTTCCACCCTTACATCCGCCCTCACTTCCACTCTCACTTCCGCCCTCACTTCCGCCCTCACTACCGCCCTCACTTCCGCCTTTACTTCTGCCCTCAATTCCGCCCTCACTTTCACTCACTTCCGCCCTCACTTCCGCCCTCACTTCCGCCCTCACTTCCGCACTCACTTTCGCCCTCACTTCCGCCCTCACTTCCGCACTCACTTCCGCACTCACTTCCGCACTCACTTCCGCACTCACTTCCGCACTCACTTCCGCCCTCACTTCCGTCCTCACTTCCGCCCTCACTTCCGCCTTCACTTCCGCCCTAACTTACGCCCTCACTTCCGCCCTAATTTTCGCCCTAGCTTCCGTCCTCCCTTCCGCCCTCCCTTCCGACTTCTCTTTAGCCCTTACTGCCGCCCGCACTTTCTTCCTTTTTTTGGACAGGTAATCTTTAGTTCACCCGAGCTACCTACTTTGAAAAAAAAAACCCTAACTGTAGCTCCGTACCCAAAATTTTTGGTCAGGTAATCTAATTATTTCACCGGAGCTACCTATTTTGGAAAACATTTTTTTTAACATATTTTGAGCCGCATGACCTAACCGTAGCTGCCTGCCCAAAAATTTTACGGCAGGTTATCTATATTTCACCGCAGATACCTATTTTGAAAAAAAAAAAATTTTTGAATATTTTGAGCCGGCACGACCTAACCGTAGCTCCATGCCCAAAAATTTGTCGGCAGGTAATCTTTATTTTACCGGAGCTGCATATTTTGTGTCGGCCCGACCTAATCGTAGCTCCCTGCCCAAAAATTTTTCGGCAGGTAATCTTTATTTCACCGGAGCTACCTATTTGGAAAAAAATTTATTTTTGTATATTTTGAGCCGGCACGACCGAACCGTAGCTCCCTGCTCAAAAATTTTTCGGCAGGTAATCTTTATTTCACCGGACCTACCTATTTTGAAAAATAAATTTTAGTTTTTAAATAAGTTGTAACGAGAGATTTTTAAAAAATAATTTGAATTTAAATTTTTCGCGCCAAATTATTTTGTTTTTATAAATGACAAATAATTATTGAACTACCTAATTTGAAAAAAAAATTTTAGTTTTAAATAATTTGTAAACGAAAGATTTTTAAAAAATAGTTTGAATTTAAATTTGTCGCGCCAAATTATTTATAACAAATGATTATTGAGTGAACTCATTTTTTTGAGTATTCAAACGGTACAGCATGTCGCTTTTTTTTCAAACTCGAAATTCGAATGAGTACAATAATTTTTACCCCCTACAGAATTACTCAATTATATCATACAACGCGCCTAAAGAAGTATAAACTTCAAAAATAAATTTTCATTTTGTATGAATTTAATGTTCTGTTTGTTATTATTTTTATGACAGCAATAAGTGTAAACATCATGAAATAATTAATTTAAGCAAGGCAGAAAAACAACAAAAATCAACAACCTACAAGCTGGAAAGCGACAAAGTATGTACTTTGATGAGTCTTTCTTTCGGTTCTTGCGATTTTTTTGTATATGGCAAAGACGAAATAGAGCTGAAAGAAAGACATCTCTCGCAAGAGCCGATATTAAGACTGCCAGTGCAGAAACGCTATTATACAACTAATTTTTAATTTATTTAATTGACAGCTATTAAGAGCAGTAGACTGCGACGACGACAAGAAAATATACGAGCGCCGCTATCCATTTTTTGTTCGCCGTCGCAAACGTTTTTTCGACGTCTCAGTGCGTACGCAGCATTGCGTAGCATTTTAATATTTTGTATTTTGGCGTGCTAAAAATCTTTCTAATATTTTTCTTTTTTTCTCTTTTTTTTTTTCTTTTTTTTTCTTTATATTTTCCAAAATTCATTATATAATTTTTCAAAATTCAATATCTAAGTAACCCTTTGATAGTTTTTTAAGTTCCAGTGCTTTTTGAATAGTTAATTAAAAGTCAAAAATGCTGTAAAAAGCACCGTTTTCGAGATATTTGCGAATCAGGGCTGCCAGATTGAGGAATTTTTTCCCCAAACTGAGGAAATTTTTAATTTCGGGGGAAAAAAAAAAGTTAAAAAAAACGTGGGGAAAAATTTGAAGAAAATATTTTTTTCTGAGGAATATTTGAAGAAATTCAAAAATATTGTGCTGACGTTGGCAATCAACAATATTTAAAATTTCAGACTAAATTTTTTTCACCCTAATGATTTTAAGAAATTTATATCATTACCATATTCTTCTACGTACGTTGAACTCAAAATCCGTTGTTGGAACTAAACTTTTTGATTTAGAACATTATAAGTACCGCATAAAATCTGAACATATTAAAAATTTGAGGAAATCTTGCAAAAATAAGCTGTTTTTGGGGAAAAACTGCAGTGAGTAAAACCGTTAAACAATTTTTTTTTTCTAATTTAGGGCAAAAAAAAATTTTAGAACGCGAAAAAATAAAAAAATAAATTTTGAGGAATTTTTTTCAAAAAGTGTCTGTTTTGGGGAAATTTCTTAAAAATTTGAGGAAATTTCATTAATTCCATCTGGCAGCCCTGTTGCGAATAACTAAAAATAACTAAAAAGTGGAACAAACATGGTCAGTTTAAATTAAGGGAGTGGCTACAGTTACGGCAACCGTAACTTAGTTTTTTTTTTTAACAGTTACGGTTAACGTAACTTATTTTTTTTTTTAACAGTTACGGTTAACGTAAATTTTTTTTTTTTTTTTAAAGTTACGGCAACCGTAACTTTTAGGTAATGCTTAAAGTTACGGCAATTTTATTTTTTTTTTTTTCGAAAAAAAAAAAAAAAATTTATTTAATTTTCTTTTTTTTCTTTTTTTTCTTTTTTTCTTTTTTTTTTTGTCTTAACCCTTTCTTCGGGATTCGAACCTCGATCTTTAGCATTTCATTCTACCACTCTACCTCTCGGCTACAGTATTAAAATTATAAACGTGTACAAAATAGAAAATATAAATTATGTGTACATGTGAAAGTTATTGACAAGTAAAAACCTTACATCGTCATACAAAAAATGCAAGAATAGTAAAACCTTACATAGTTATACAAAAATACAAAAAAAAAAATTAAAAGCGCGAAGCGCCAAGGCAAAATAAAAAAAAAAAAAAAAAGAAGCCCTAGGGGGTTTGGGGGAGGCGGCGGCCGTCCCCCATTCAGCATAACAACTTTTTATTTAAAAAAAAAGTCATAATGCTCAAAAAAAACTTTGCCGTAATCACTAAAAAAAAAAAAAAGTTACGTCCGCCGTAACTTTAGACAATTTTCTACAGGATTACGGTTGCCGTAACTCTCAAAAAAAAAAAAAGAGTTACGTTTGCCGTAACTTTAAACAATTTTCAACAGGATTACGGTTGCCGTAACTCAAAAAATTAAAAAAAGAGTTACGTTTGCCGTAACTTTAGTCAATTTTCAACAGGATTACGGTTGCCGTAACTCTAAAAATAAAAAAAGAGTTACGTTTGCCGTAACTTTAGTCAATTTTGAACAGGATTACGGTTGCCGTAACTCTCAAAAAAAAAAAAAGAGTTACGTTTGCCGTAACTGTAGACGCTCCCTTAAATTAAAATAAATTAAAAAAATGTCTGTATTTCTTACTGCATTAGCTGTCCCTGATGGAATATTACTTATTGAGAAATCATATCTCTGAATAAAATCTGTTCCTTTTTTTTAGTGTCTGCCCAAAAATGTTTTATTTCCAAATATCTTCAAAAAAAAAACTACAAATTTACTTACCAAATGAAGCGTCCGTTGAACAACAGGAATCATTAGACTTTAATAATATACATATTTCCCTTTTACTTGGTTTTTTTTAATAATTTGAGATTTTTCACTTTTAATTATAATGACAGTAAAATCCCGACTGTTTTCGGTCTATAGTTATAATGAGTTAAGAATTACTAAAGCACTTTAAAAGGCTTTCTCCTTCCAATGAATGATGTCAAGAAAACGTTCCTAAATTATGATAGGGAATTTACCATGATCAGTTTAGCTAAAATATAAATTATTTGAAAATAACAGTCAGTTGAGTATTATTAATTTAAACAGGCAGTTAGAAGTGATCCCGTAATATTTGTATGTATAGGGAAAATATTATGAGTAATTAGAATATTATAATAGAAAAATAAATATTAAAAAAATAGGTAGGAGTGAAGTAGGAAATTATGTAAGTGAATAATTAAGGATATAGAAGTATTGATAATTCATTCAATATCGGGCATTGCAAGGAGTTAGACGTTTTAAAGAAATAAATTAATAAGTGCTTTGAGATTTTAAATAAAATAAAAATAATAATTTTTATTTAAGGGTAAAAGTTTTTGGTTATATAATATAATTTTTGTTTTTATTTTTAGTTTTAATTTATTTGTTTCCACTTTCCAGAAAATATTTCGTTGATTAAAAAAAAGGTTACCAATCTCAAAAATGATAAAAGGACAATTTTTTCCATTCTGTTTTTCATACATTTTGTGGTAACATTTTTTTTAATCCGTACGTTATTTTTGTTGCAAAAAAAAATGTACTTTTTTGTAATTAAACGGTATAAAATAACACTTACAAATATTTTTTACGTACAGATTCATGGTTAATCATGAGTGAATAATTAATTATTCACAATTGACTAAATACTCAAGGTTAATTTTGAACGAGTTGGACTACTTTACATTTTAAAAAATACATTAAATTTGAAACGACACACCGTCGGCACAATATAAATAAAACACAATATATATTTTTTTTTAAATTTGTATCAAGATTTTTGACCGACAGTGGTTAGCTCAGGGTAATATTGGATTAAGAAAATTATTTATATATACAGCTGTTTTTAATTCACTTCTGTATCTGTAGTCAATTTATGAATAAAATCAATTCAAAACTATTAGATATGTATGAGAGTGGAATGTCGTAACTCGTAACGTACGTCAACAGATTGTTCTTTTGTCTTAAAAATTAAATCATATTTTCAATTTACATATTAGGTAATTAATTTGTTTTGAAATCGCTAAAGTTGATATTAATTAAAAAATCTATTAATGATGTAAGTTTACCTGTAATAATGTTAATGTTATAATATTTAGATAACTAGGTATGATAATTCTAGTAAAGCTATGCTTTTTTAAAAAGTTTATTATGGGAAACCATTTTAACCTAATAAAATTTCATTGCAAAAAGAACTTCGAATTTCGATATTACACTTGCAATGTTGAGTATTCTGAGTATTCAGTATTTAAAATTCTTCTATAAATTATTAAAAATATCGTAAAATAATTTTGAATATTTCTAACTTTAAATTTTAAAATTTTCAAAATTTTATGAACGAAAATTTAAGATAAGATCAATAAATTATTTTCTCTTAATATTCAATAATAAAATAATGATAGTTTACAGTAAATAATTTGTATAAATTCAATTTTAGATTAAAATTTATTAATTCATTGTTTTACTATTAGCTATATTATTACATCAATTCATAATTTAAAAAATTTAATATTAATTGTTTTTGGTTTAATATAATCTAATTTTTTTACAATCTTTATAATAAATTTATTATAAAACAATAATATATGTAGATAGCAATATTAAGAACTATTTATTTAATATGTGCTATCATTGATTAAGAATACATACTAAAACTTATTCTTCATCAATGGTACTATTTGTGGATGTTAAGTTGTAGTTAAAGCACATAAAAACTGTAGGCATATTTTTCTCTAAATCCACTATAAATTTCTTATATTTTATTTTTAATTCATTGTCTCTATTTAATAAGTGAATTACAATTAAAGCACACGATTCAAAAATTGGTGATAATAACAAACCATCAATAATTTTTATTTTGTCTTCTTTCATTGTTTCATAGGAAGAAATCAACTGAATAAAATTTTCAAAAGTCTGACACAATTTTAATGTAAATATTAATTGTTGTTCTTTATATGCTTTATTTAAAAGACTTTTACATTGCTCACCAAAAACAATAAAATTTTCTTTAACTTCAAAAAAAATCTTTAGGAATTTTATGGTCCAAAATGAATTATACACTTGAATTTCTGGATCATTGAAGGAATTATGCATACTGTTATCAACCATATCGATAAATTTTAATGTTTCTTCGTTACTTCTATTTTTAGATTCGCTAACACATTCATAATAAAAAAGTTGGTAAAAATATTTAATTAACCAAGAATTCTCTATAGAACATTCCATTATTTCAATTGCAAAATAAAGTTTCTCTAAATTATCAGTTTTTCCATCGAAAATGTACGAAACTAAAAGCTCAATAACATTGGAGCTGTAATCATTATTAATTTTGAATGCACTTTCTTTTAACATTTTTTGTATAAATACTTCATCCATTATGCTGATATTTTCCTTAAAATAATATATTAAATCTCTTTTTTTCGACTTTACTCCTGAATCGTCAACTCCTATTCGGCAGACACAATCCCAACAAGCTTCCAAATATTTCCCGCGAACTTTTACTGGAATTTTATTTATTTTACTGATTAAGTTATCGATACAAGCTTTATCCTCAACCGTTAAAGACTGAATACACTCCCAAGCGAAATCAGCAGGATTACAAATCAACAACTGTTCTAAAACAGACTGCAATAAAACTTGTCGAATTGATGTATTTTTCTCGATTTTCCATAAATTTTGAAGAAATGATATTGTCGTTTCACGATCTGATATTAAACAGTTGAGCCGAATTATATGTTTCCGAAGTGACACAGGAACATTAGCGCAAGACAATAAAAATTTCATTATAACTTCATGTGATAATTTATTACACAGATTGTACAAAGTACCAATAGAAAATTTCAAGTAATCTCCTTGACAAAATAATTTTACTAAATTGAGGGCTTCGGGGTTTCTTTTAAATTTTTTCAAAGAATAAATAATTTCCATTTGAAGATGGTATTTTTCTTCATTTTTATTTGTGCCTGAAATTTAAAAAAATTATTAAATTTTAACGCAAACTTCAAATCTAAAGTGAAAAAAATATATTAAGCAGGTATGTCAGTCATTCTGCTGGGCTTACCAAGTTCAAGCTCCTTTTTATCTGGTAAATATTTTTTTGATATTTCAAAAAATTCACTTTCTTCAATCCACTCAAAATGTACTATACATCGTAATGCCAGTCTTATTTTTGTCATGTTTTCACTATTATTGAGAATATTCTTACAAGACTGACGAATTAATTCTATTAATCCGTCAAATTTTTCTAGTTTTCTGGTCAACTTTTTCAACTTTGAACTGTACAAAAACTGACTATTAGTTAAAATGTCTGTTACAATTTTCTCGTAACTGCATTCAATAAGCTGAGGGTGGTTCTTTAAAATTGTATCTATGTCAAAGATTTGAAAAAACTCGGGATTTGCCGTTACTGTTCCAAAGTATTCTTTTGCCCGCATATCAAATTTGAAGTAAGATATGAGTTTTTTTGCAAAATAACATTTATTATATAATTTTTTCACGAGAAGCTCATCCCATAAGTCAACAGCCCATTTAAAATTCATTATGGAAAAACATTCGATTTTATTTTTTTTATTGAATTCACTTAGGGCATTATGAAATGACATTAGTTCATAGTAGTTATTATCATAATCTGAAATATAATATTAAAATAATGTGAATTATATGTGTACCTAATCTTATTGGAATATAAAATGTGACAATTTGATAATAGTATTCACATGTAAATAACTAGGTAATCATCATGATTACCTAATTATGCACATAATCCTCATAAATTTAATTTATTTTTCAAAACTATTTGGAAGTTTATAAACATATTCAAGTTCTGTCAATTCAACATAGATTAATTTGCTATAAGTAAAATTCATGTTTTCTCATTTACCCTTAAAAACAACTGGAATTAATTCTCCTATTTTTTGCAAGCACATCTTAAGCCATTCTGGTTTCAAATGTGATTGTAAAATTTTAAAATTATTCTTCAATTCCCAACTTGCTTCTACGCCTTTAAAATAACAAGTTAATGATTTGGTTAAATCTAAATTATTTTTGAGTGCGTGTTTAATAGGCTTTAAAAACGTTTCTCTAGGAATTATAAAAAGATAAGAATTGTCGATCAAATCATTTTGTAATGCCATTATATCTATGATTGTATAAAATTGTTCCCAATGTTTCTCAGTAAAATTATCTAAGTCAAAGTTTTTTACAATAGTTGTTAGTAATTCCTGTTTAAAGTCTTTAAGTTCGTTTCGATGTCGTTGATTAACATATTCTAAAAATTTTAATATTGATTCAGAATCATTATTAAATGCACAAGATTCAATTATCAGTTTAATGAGTTCTATTCTTTTATCTGATGAAGAAGCACAATGTATTTCATCATAAAATTTTTTCAACGAGATTTCAGTCGGTTGAAATTTAGTCCATTCTAGAGCGGTCAGGTAATTATCACCATTTTTCCGAATTTTTTCTTGGATAATTATATTTCGTTCCATATTCGGAAGAAGCTTGACAATGTTAGGTGACAAATTTTTCGATTCCAAAAGTAATTTTTTCCCATATTTATATTCATAAGTTTTTTTTAGTATTTCCAGTTTTTTTTCATTTGATTGGAAAAATTGCAAATAAAAAATATGTTGCCCGTTCACTAAGTTGACATCAAAGTCATTTTCATTTCTAGGCCACCACAGACCACAAAAATAATTATCAAAATCTAAAGATGATAAATAGCGATAAATGAGATGCTTTTTTAAATGCTCATCATAATATGTTGGATCGGAAAGTACAGCAGTTTTTGTTGTTTTTAATAAATGCTTCGTGGAACGTCTGCCGAATGTTATGCCGTTAATATAATCTTTATGGTTATCTATCACTTGAACTGTTTCTCCGGGGTAAAGAGAAAAAAGTTTTTTCAAAACTTCGTTATAAACCCAATCAGCTAAAAATAAAATTAAAGATTATTAGCGTAGTTAAAATAATAAATTTGTTTGTACTGCACTTAGCATAGATATTTGTCTAGGTGATTATAAACAAAAAAACAATGTGTTCATTCTTTGAGACATTCGTAAGGAGCAAAATTAGTTCAAAATACGATTAGTGTAGAAATAAGAAAAAATAAGGCGAAACTATTCAAAGTTGAAAGTTATTTCTCACTCTTCAAACAAAATCAATTGTTGATTACTGTAATTAGTGTAATTTATCTAATGAACTTTGTGATAAATAATATCTAAAACATGTGAATTCGAACATGTTTCTGGCTTTTAATCATTGTAAGACCAGCTCAATACAAAGAATAAAATCATTGTTTAACTTTTTTTTCAACTACCTGTAGAAATTATTGTAGCTCCCTTCTCATTTGACATAATCTTCAAAAACTGATTCAAATATTCCAAAACAAATTTCGCGTTCTTTTTTAGCAAAATTAATAAATCTTGTTGTTTTAACTTGATTCCTATTTGTAATTTTGATAAAATAAAACTCTCTTTGCAGAAAGGTAAGAAAATCTCAGCACTTTTAAGATTATACACATTTTCAAGTTTATTATAAAAATCTTCATTTCGTTTTTGAGTTGAATTTTGAGCCAAAGTTTTCAATAATTTATTTCGATTTGTGTACGAAATTTTTGGGAAAATGTTTTCGAAAAAAAATTCTGAATCATATTTTTCTTGACTAAAAAAGAATAAACATTTTCTGAAAACATCTGATATCATTTGATTGTCTCCACTTTTAAGAATTTTCAATACTAATTCATTACACTTTCTAACATTGATCAAATTTACAAAAATGATTTTCTCCAGCTTATTATTTAAATTTTCAGATTTTAAGAATTCATTGATTTCATCGTTTGAGTATTGATCGTTAGTTGCTTTCTTAGTTATTTCATTTATCAAAGTATATTGTTCTTTGAAAATTTTATCCTGAAGATTTTTAATATCATTGAAAAAGTGAGATGTCATGTTTTAAAAATCTGAAAAATATATTTTTTTTTTTATTTTAGATATACATATATTTATCTACTTAAATCCTATAATAATTATTTGAATATGAAATTTTTTTTTTCAAAATACCTGTCGGGTCAGCACTTGCGTTTCTATTTACCTGTTAGTCCACGCAGTACAGATTAGTTTTTTAAGTATTATTATAAATAATGTTGTTATCAAAATTAAGTTCATTTAATTTTATCAATTTTTAATATTTTGATAATGATTGCCGGCAATAGAAAATGCAGATTAGTATTTATTATTTTTGTGAAATTGTTAAAATATACCTAATAGTGATATCATTAATATTTTAGGTCATTCTGAAAAAATGTTAGTTTGGATTTGATGAAGAATAATCAAAACAAAAATATATGTAGAGTAAGCCTAAGCATTTTTGATATTAAACAACTAATTTATTAAATTGCCAGCTATTAGGAGCAATATGAAATATTGTTTAATTTAAAACATTGCCGACAAAACTACATAGAACTATGTTTATTAGTGTAGAATCCTAAAAAGGATAGTTAAAGAAAGCATTTGAACAACTTAGCAAAAAATATAATGATTTTATGTTACATAGGTCATATTAGAATCAGATCAGAATCAGAATACTTTGTAAAATAGAAAATATTAAGAAATAAATGTTAATAAACAATTCTTTAGATAACCCGATGACACATTTTTGATTAACAAAATTAATATTCTTTTTTTGAAAGCCACTTATGCAAATGGTTTAAACTAAATTCAGACCAACGTTTAGTGAATAATTTGGGGTAATATTGGACTCAGATATATGAAATATTAAGGTAAAACATCGTTTTAGAATTTGACACATTGGCAAATAAAAAAGTGGTTTTTTAAGTTATATTTTTCTAAATATTGCATTTTCTTATTGTTTTATAATATTAATAAAACTATAAATGAATTTAACTTAATAAAAATAAAATAGAATAATTTTTCATTAATATAATGGTAACTACACCTCGTCCATAATCAACGTTCTCCAAATACAAGCGTTAAAGTTGGTGATAAAGAAGCAAACTTTTGGGATAAAATTGGAACATTGGGTCCAAATAGGAGGGAAAAATTATCATTGAGTCACCTGGAAGTCCAAATCCTTTTGATATTTCGCCAGAAGATTATGCATTAGGTGACCAGGAAGAAAGAGCAGTCATTGATCCACTTTCACTTCAGGATCCTAATGTAAAAAAATTACAACAAATTTTAATTGACTAGATTAACGACGAGCTAGCTGAGCAGCGAATTATCATACTTATTGTACAACATTTCGAAGAAGACATGTATGACGGTGCAGTACAGCTTCGGGAAAAATTTACAGGAAAAACATTCGATGTTCTTGAAATAACACAATCCGAAGAGGTTGTCATAGTTGTCTTAAATGCGGTTTATCGTACTCTTCCTTTTCATCATAAAAGTGTGCCTAAATGGATTGTTAAGAGCATGCATATTGCAGATATTGTAGCTGTATTACATCTGTTCCTGTTGATCGCTTTGGTACGAAATTTTCGAGCTCCAGTACGTTTACCTGGAAATGTTTTTGTTAAGGTTATTTTTTATTTCATGAGTGTGAAAACATAATGAACATAATGAATGAAACATTTTAGTTTTTTATAATAATATTGATCGAGCGAATATTCATTTCTGACAGCTTTTTGAAAATTTTAATATTCCATGATCTTTTCATATCACTCCCAATAAATTGAACAGCTAATAATGCTGACGATTCTGATGGATTGTTCAACAATCCTGCAATGACATTTTCTACATTTTTCTCTTTATTTTCGTAATCATCTGCTGTTTCTACAAAATTTTTATAAATTACAGAAAATTGTTCCAGAAGATATGGTCTTGCTTCATAAACATCTGCACTTATTTTTTTTGATTGTTTCCCAAATTCATTAAAGTTTTTTTCGCATTCTAAAAGTAATTTTGTTAATTTGATTGACCAAAATGGACAATAAATGAATATTTCTGGATCTTTTACCCAGTCTAGTAAATTTTTTTCAAGTTGTTTTAAAAGTTCAATATATTCCAACACAAGTTTCTTCTTATCGTTGATTATATAACAACAAAATTCTGTACAAAAATGTCCAATAGAATTTCTGATCGGATAATTAAAATTTTCATCTTCGTCGTTATATTGATCCATATGTTTCAAAGTATTCCAACCATTTTTTATGGCAATATTCATATGATACAAAATAAAGTCAAAATTCTTAAAAAATTTTAAATTTTCTTTAAAAATGTAATACACTGATAAATGAATGTATTGTAAGCTAAATTCTTTTCCTTTAAATAAATTCTCGCTTAGTATTTTTTCAATGAAAATATCATCGACAATTTTTATATTCGTTTCAATTGCAGAGAGCAAATCTGTTTTCTTTGATCTTATTTCTGAAGCTTCCGATTCCACTTTAGTGAACACAGTCCAAGATTTTTCTAAGTATTTTCCTCTAACAGTTTCCGGTATTTTTTCAATTTTATCCAATAAGTTCTCTATTATTGATTTATCTTTAACAGTTAGAGACTCAAAACAACTCCAAACAAAATCACAATGATTTGAAGTTAAAAATATTTCTAAAATTATTTGAAACAAAACTTGACGAATTGATGGATTATTTTCAGTTGTCCATAAAGTCTTCAAAAATTCAATGGAAATTTGTTTAGTTGAAATTAAAGATTTCAATCTGATTATATGTTTTCTGAATGAAACGGGGGTATCAATGCAATTTGACAAAAATTTCTCGATAATTTCGTAAGGTAATTTTGTACAAATACTATGCATTGTTCCAATAGCCATTTTTAAATAAACTCCTTGGCAGAATGATTTTATAAAATTCAATGATTTTGGATCTTCCTTGAAATATTTTAAGCAACACACTATGGCCACCCGCAATTTATAAATATTTTCTGCCTTTGTTGTACCTTTAAAATAAAATATCTAAATTAAAATTTTTTCCTCAAATTAATAATTTTATGTCAAAAAATTAAAATTCATGTGAATTTATTCGTTGATCAACATAATTTGCGTATCATTTAATCATAAGCATTTAAAAAACATTATGACCAAAATTTTCCATATCAATTCTCACAAATATATTGTAAGTAGGTATTAAATGTAAAGTTTTGTTCGATTTTTGTTTTTGTATTTTAATTTAATTATTTTAGCCCAGAAATTAATAAGAGCTAAATTATCAGAAAATTATAATGTTCTTAATGCCACTGTTGTTTCCAGTACTCCCATAAGTTTTAGTTTTCATTTTATTATTTTTGGGAAACATGTGATAATTTGTTTGCTTTAAAATATAGCATTGTATTAAAATAAAATAAAATAGGAATATATTGCTTGAGATAAAGCAATGGCGCAATGTTAGCTTGAAAATTGTATTTTTTTATGTTTGTATTTTTATAATATGTATTTATTTTTATTTATTAATCTTTAAGAGGATAAGCTACGATAAAATGAAAATAGTTTTTAAGATATTTCGAATACTTAATCTTAACCGATTCTAAAAAGCTTTATAATTTATATTATAATAGTTGAGATTACCGGGTTTCATATGAGAGTATCGAACTTACATTGCTATCAAAACACTGTTTTTGTGTTGCGTCTTTGTGTGAGTATGTGAAACTTATACTGTGTAAGAATACAGTTAAGAAATTAGAAATTTCCAAATTTGCTATGGAGCCCCACCTCTCCCCCCCTCTTTGGAGTCTTCAGTCTTCTAAATAGCCGATTCGGATCAAACTCTACAACATTTTATCGGAATAAAACTAAATTTCTAAAATAAATAAATAAATTTCAAAACTCCCCTCGTCGGAGCTTCAGATGAAGCTTCCCAGTATCCTATCACCATCTCGAGTCCCTAGGCTACTTGATTCCAAATTTCAGCCAAATCGGTTCAGGAGTGATTTAAAACAGAGAAGCAGACAGATAAATAAACAGAGAATTTTCATTTTTGAGGCCACAATTATTATTAACTCGTACACGAATTTGTCTGTCTGTATATTTCTTTTTTTTTTTACTATTTTCGACAGTCTCGTAGACCCACTTTTCGTCATCAGAGCGAGCTGAAATTTGGCACACAGGTTCATGTCGCGTGACAATCGATTCTATCAAAATTTGAACCGGAAATTTCCATGGAAAACCCTGAAAATCGGAAAAAATCATTTGAAAATTTGATTAGTGATAAATCCGTTTCAGGAAAAATGCGGTTTTACGATTTTTCCAAAAAAAATTTCCGGAATTTTCCGATTTTTCCGGTAAAGTTTTCTAAATTATGCAGGATCAAAATCCCTATCAAACTGGCATCATTACTTGCAGAAAAAATCGATGAAAATTCATGTAAAACGCTTTTCCGGAGTTTTTCCAACCAAAGAAGCGTTTGAGCGTTTTGCAACCTGAAACAAAGTTGTAGAGAATGAGTTGCATAAAGTTGCTTTTGTGGACACTCCATGGAAAACTCGGATAAGCGGGAAAATCATCGGAAAAATTTTCATCGATATGATTAGTGATAAATCTTTAACAATCATGAAAAATTGCATGAAAAATCGATAAAAATTTGTAATAACAATTTAGTTAACGTGAAGAAGACATAAAATAAAAATAAGTAGAAAACGAGTTTTCAAACAAAACTGAGGCCAAGCCGCATGGAAAAGTAGTCGACTTAGATTTTTTGATTGGGACATTTCAATAAGTGATTTGATCCATGCAGAGAAAGAATATTCAAGAGATATGTCCCAACCTTTGACTGGACGACGGCCTCCCAAGATATGATCCGGATTACTTGTTCGGACGAAACCTCAGCCTCCTTTTTAAAGGCTAAGGTGAAAAATTGCTCTGCTCCATGGAAGGAGCCCTTCTTGACATTGTCGGGAAGGACGATCTCCCAAAAAAGCATAGAGTTTCTATCTGGCTCCCGGTAGAAACACTGCCCACCGATAAAATCCTCACGGTGCTACAACGGTTGAACGAACCGTTGGGATTGAAATGCACCGAGTGGACGGTGATGAACCGAGAGAGCATAGGCAATACCGGTTGCTGGCTGCTTTTGGGCGTGGATGACGGCGATCTGGAGGCACTTAGGGTGGTAGATGGAGTCATCTACTACCTGTGACGAAGGATAGTGGTCTCCTTGCTTAAAGCAAGAGAGCCAACGATCGTGATGGAAGCGAGGGCCATTCCGGCACCCGAAAGGGTTATTCCAGGGGTAATTCTAACCGTGGAGGAAGGGAGGGCAGTCCCTACACTCGAAACGGGAGGGGTTATTCCGGGAGTGATTCTAGCGGATCAAATGCTCCCAAAGCCACAGAGAACAGAAGGGGTAAATCCCTTTGTTTTTAAGGTGGTGGACGGAGACGGGGCAAAGCTCAAGAGCGGGTCTATGAACCATGCGAGCTCGGTCCCTGAGTTGGCCAAAGCAGGGGAAACTCTGGGGAACCCACTCAGACGGCTAAGCGTGCGTGGGGGGACACACCCAGAGATTGTGGGTCAACAAAATCCTTCTGTTCGCAGGAGGAGTTGTTGGACCACATATTGATGTGTGTGGCCGCGGAGCAAGAGGCCATGCTTTTGGGAGAGGTGGAGGTGGAAGAAGTATAATGGCAGAGAACGCAGAAGAAGATGGCTGCATGAAGGTAGTTCAAATAAAAAAAAAAAAAAAAAATAGATAGGAGTAGCTCTCATCCAAGAACCCCCTACAAAGAGGGTTAGGATAGGAAGTTATGACAAGAGAGCCTACCAAGGCTTTTGGGAAAAAGGTATGTATAGACCTAGAGCTTTAATTTTAGTAAAAAATGAACTAAAATGTTTTTATATTTCGCAGCTATCAAATAGAGACTGCGTCACAATCTGCTGTGAACGAAGAAACAGCAGTAGAGACGGCAGTCTAATGGTAGTTTCGGCATATACCTGCCATATGATGATGACGAACCACCACCTACAGAGGTGGTTGAGAAGGTCATCGAACATGGAAGGAGAACCAGTATGGAGGTGATTGTTGGGGCGGACGCGAATGCGCACCACCCAATATGGGGCAGCACGGGAGAGAACAGAAGAGGTAAGGCACTTTTTGATTACTTAAAAAGTAATAATTTGTGTATATTAAATAAGGGTAATAGACCCACTTTTATAAATAGGGTCAGACGTGAGGTGATTGACATTACTGTCAGTACACAGGGCATTTCGAAGCATATTCAGAATTGGAAGGTCAGTGAAGAAGCTACATTCTCTGACCACCAATGGATAATGTTTGAGATTGAATTAAAAGAAAAAGAGGTAAACCCCTTTCGGAATCGTAGAAGGACCAAATGGGACCTTTATAGGCAACTTCTGAGGGAGAACGTCCGGAACCTCACCGTTGGTCTGAACGACCCTGAGGGTTTGGATCTGGCGGTAGAAAAACTCTCAAAGACTGTGACGAACGCCTACGAAGGCGCTTGTCCAGTTACAGAGAAGAAGAGCAAATATTATCCAAAGTGGATGAATAGGGAACTGATAGCACTTAGAAAGAAAACTAGGGGGCTATTTAATATGGCAAAAAATAATCGTCTAGATCAATTCTGGGATGATTATAAGGTTGCACTAAGGAAATTTAAAGTAGAGATCCAGAAGGCTAAGGAAAATTGCTGGAGGAAATTTACAGGAAGTATTGAGCCCCAGTACTCTCAATACGGCAAAATTAAAGAAAATCTTGTCGAAAACTTACTTCCAGCCAGAACTGGTAGAGGACAGAAACGGAAATATGACGGCAAATATGGGGGACTTCGTAAAAGTCCTCTTGGAATAAAATTTTCCTGCCGGACAAGTAAACCAGGGTAGCGCTAGAGAGCGTAACCTGGGAGTAAATCAAATGCTAATTAACCAAATGTTTACAGAAACTAAGGTTGAGTGGGCAGTATCCTCCTTTGATCGGTTTAAATCACCGGGAACGGACGGAATATACCCATGCCTCATACAGGAGGGATTCTGTATCCTGGGGAAAATGTTGAGTAAGTTCTTCAATGCAAGTCTTACGATGACGTACATCCCGGTTATCTGGAGGGAATCTAAGGTGACTTTCATTCCCAAACCGGGGAAAGGAAGCTATGAGAAAGCTAACGCGTATCGACCGATAAGCCTCACCTCTTTCATGCTAAAGAGTATGGAGAGGCTGGTGCATTATCAACTGAGACGGGAGATAAACAGCCGAAGCCAACACGCGTATATCAAGGGAAGATCCTTGGATACGGCACTACATCAAGTGGTGCGTACCATAGAAACAACCCTTGAAAGAAAAAAAATGGCGCTGGGATGTTTTGTTGACATCGAAGGCGCCTTCAACAACATAGACTGTAACTACGTACTAGGAAATCTAACCAGTATGGGTACAGACCACACTTTAGTAAACTGGATTAGGTCCCTCTTAGGTGGAAGGGGGATGTATGCCAGTTTCGGAGGGTGCGAGGAGGAAGGGGCACGCCACAAGGAGGTGTATTATCTCCATTACTGTGGTTGGTTGCCGTAAACCCACTGCTACAAGAGCTGCAAGAAAAAGAGATAGACACATGCTACTATGCTGATGATATATCGGTTATAATAGCGGGGCAGACAGGAAACGACATAAATAGTAAGATGCAGCTAGCGGTTGATCTAATAGACCGCTGGGCAAACCAGTGCGGACTTTAACTCAACCCTAGTAAATCTGAGTTATGTCTTTTCACTAAGAAGAGGAAAATTGAGGGACTTACAGTCAGTGATGCCAGATTGAAAATTTAAAAATCCCTACAGCAAGCAAAAAATTTCCCTATTTTTCCCTATGTTATATAGATAATTTTCCCTACATTTTACCCTACATTTTTTTTTATAAAAATACTGATATTTAGTTTTTTTTTCAAATTTTTTAAATAAAAAATTGATTTTTCATGTTTTTTTTATGAGATCTTTTTTATTTTTGAGGACACAATTCTTATTAACTTGTAAAGTAATTTGTCTGTTTATATATTTCTTTACTATTTTCGACACTCTCGTAGACCCACTTTTCGTCATCACAGCGAGCTGAAATTTGGCACACAGGTTCATGTCGCGTGACAATTGAAGCTATCAAAATTTGAAGCGGAAATTTCCATGGAAAACCCGGAAAATCGGGAAAAATCATTTGAAAATTTGGTACAAATTTGAGTAGTGATAGATCCGTTTTAGGAAAAATGCGTAGTTTTCTGATTTTTCCGAAAACATTTTCCGGAATTATCCGACTTTTCCGGAAAATTTTCCGATAAAAAACTTTTCTAAATTATGCAGGATCAAGTTCCCTATCAGCTGGCATCATTATTTTCTCTCCGACAAAGGTGAAAACTTGCAGAAAATATCGAAGAAAATTCATGTAAAACGCTTTTCCGGAGTTTTTCCGACCAAGGAAGCGTTTGAGCGTTTTGCAACCTGAGACAAAGTTGTACAGCGAAATGAGTTGCATAAAGTTGCTTTTGCAGAAAACTCCATGGAAAACCCGAAAAAGCGGAAAAATCATCGGAAAAATTTTCATCGATATGATTAGTCATAAAATTGTTTTCAAACATCCATGCAGCACATAATAACAATTTAGTTAACGTGAAAAAGGCAGAAAATAAAAATAAGTTAAAAACGAGTTTTCCAAAAAACTGAGGCCAGGCCGCATGAAAAAGTAGAAAATAACTTTTTCTTCACACACAGAGGTGGACTCAGATTTTTTGATTGGGACATTTCTCTTGAATATTCTTTCTCTTCATGAATCAAATCACTTACGTCCCAATCAAAAAATCTGAGTCCACCTCTGTGTGTGAAGAAAAAATTATTTTCTACTTTTTCATGCGGCCTGGCCTCAGTTTTTTGGAAAACTCGTTTTTAACTTATTTTTTATATATCAAAAAATTACAAATTCATTTTCAGTAACATTTAGATTTAGCATTAATTGTATAAAAAAAATAATCATTATTATTAATTTTATAATTATAATTAATTAATACTAAATTTTACTAAACAAAAAAAAAATTCATTAAAAAAGTAAGGAACATATCGTCTGCTCAGAAATGAAACAACGTATGATATTTATACGTCATTATTAGATAATAGCACCATTCGATTCCTCGTACTTGATTTTATAAGTACAACTATTTTGCAATATTCTTAATGTTGACTAAAATGTGTTTTTTAGATGAAAATTTTACATTACTTGATATTTTTCCTAATTTTCAAATCTTTAAACTTAATTTCTCGAAACTATACTTTTCATTATACATCGTTTCATTTCTCAGCAGGCGATATATACTTTAATAGTATTAATTATATAAAAAAATAAATATTGCATTTGTAATTATTAATATTTGCAATGAATTTAAGAAAAAAAATATTGGCCAACCAACATGATAAAAAATCCCTACATTTTTTAACATTTGAAAAATCTGTCCTTTTTTCCCTACAGTGTCTTTTTATGACATAATTCCCCAACATGTAGGGAATATTCCCTACGTCTGGCATCACTGCTTACAGTACCTATTGTAGGAGGGGTGAGTCTAGAAATGAAGGACAAGGTAAAATATCTTGGAGTGATCCTTGATAAAAAGCTTACATGGAATGAGCATATCGCGGAGAAAAAGAGAAAGCCCTGAGGACCTATTGGGCCTGTAGAACGGCCATTGGTAGGACCTGGGGTCTTTCTTCGAAGATTGTGAACTGGATCTATACCTGTGTCATAAGACCCATGGTGGTCAGCCACAAAGAAAAAAAGAAAAAGAAAGTGACTAAACTTTTGGACCAAATTCAGAGATCATCCTGTCTGGGAATAACCGGAGCGGCAAGATCGACGGCGACCAGATCGCTTGAGACAATTCTAGAATTGAGACCACTAACCCTACATGTACAGATAGCAGCTATTAACACGATAGCAAGGCAATGGAGAGCAGGGGAAAATCTCACACCGCATGAAAGGGTGGGAGACTTCTCCGAGGGCATAAGAAATGAGCTATTTGCGGAAATCCCTTGGGATAAGATTGCAGGAACACTCAACGTGAATAAACTATTCAGGGTTGTGGTGAACCAAACGCGACAAGAGATCCCAGAGGGAACCCTAGAAATATTCACAGACGGGTCCAAGAGAGAGGGACACTGTGGACTCGGGGTTTACTGTGTGGAACTTGACATATCTTATGCTGCCAACATTGATGGCTGCGCCTCGGTTGTTCAAACCGAGACCATGGCCATAATGAAGGCAGCTGGGATATTGAAGGATAAGGAGATAAAAGGAAGAGAGATTAGGATTTACTCAGATAGCAAAAATGCCCTAAGCACCCTTACCAAAACAGAGGTAAGGTCTAGGACAGTTGTGGAATGTCTGAGGGCACTTGAAGATATATGTCTTGAAAATCGAGTGGCCATTATATGGATTAAAGGCCACTCGGACGTAGAGGGAAATATGAGAGCCGACAGTCTTGCGAGGTTTGTAAACGGGGCACTCTGGAAAGAGTACAATCTTTCAGGGGCTCCTCGGGACTAAAAGCCAGAATAGACAGTGAGGGCTGGGAAAAACACAGAGAAATCTGGCGGCAAACGGAGGGAAACAAAACCACCAAAAAGGTTTGGGGAGATTTGGACAGAGAAAAGTCTAAGCAGATTTTAAACCTTGATAGGAATAATCTGCGACTTTTCACTGGTATATGTACAGGGCACTTCTTCAGGAACCACGAGTTCCGAATAGGAACGGCCGATACGGGAATATGCAGGGGTTGTGGAGAAGAACCCGAAACTACACCTCACGTGCTCTGCCAATGTCCAACGATTCGGACTAGGAGAGCAAGGATGTTGAGGGATTATTTTTTGCAGGACCTTGAGGACCTGCAGACATAAGCCAAGGGACTTAATTAGGTTTGTGAAAGGGGTGAGTTGGCTCGATGGGGAATTATAGGCCCATCGGGTAGGGCAGTACAACGGGTAAATTACCTAGGTGCAAGGAAATCTGGGTATTTCCGACCCGCTACAACCTAACCTAACCTAACCTAGCTTAAGAGGACTTGGTTCGACTGAAAAATTTTTGTCCCAAAATTTTTTTGAAAAGCCGTTTTAGATTATTTCAGTGTTTAATTTAGAAAAAAAATTTCACAACCTCCGGACTAAAAAAATAGTTTTGAAGAGATTTCGGGTACTCAACCTTAACCGATTCTAAAAAGTTTTATACCATTTTAAAGTATCAAACTTTAAAATAATCTAAAACGGCTTTTAATCAAATTTTGGGACAAAAAATTCAAACTGGTACCAAGTCCTCTTAAATATTATGCGAGGTTTTGAATAAAATAGAATTTTTTTTAACAAAATTATTAATTTCGAAATTTATTAAAATTATTAGGCTCTTTTAAATTATAATCCGTCTATCTGATTATTTGGTAAAAATCATAAATAAAACCTAAAATGATTGAAATTCGTACCTTAGAATTATTACTTACCTAGTTCGGCAGTTTTTGTTTCTGGGATGAACTGCTTTGAAAAGTCATAAAACTCATCATTTGTTATCCAATTCATTTTTACCATAAGTTTTAATGCTTCTGGTCTTGACGAACTTTCTTCGTCTTCCAAAATATTTTTACAATACAATTGAATAAAATCAAGAACTCCTTCAATTTTTTTCAATTTTAATAAAACAGGTTGGAAGTTGTTGTTAAATGAATAGGTTGAACTGATGATATTCTCAGCAATTTCTTTTTCCCTACATTTAACAATTTCTGGAAAGAATTTAACGCTATCCCTTAAATTATTAATATCAAAGTATTCTGATTTTGTAATTTTATCCATAAAATGATTTTTCGCCTTTTTGTCATAAATTAAATTTTTAAACAACTGCATAACAAGAAAATTATCATCACCTTCATCAAACAATTTTTCCAATAATTTGACAGCCCAATTATAATCCATAATCGATAATCCTTCATTTTTATGATTTTTGTTCCAATGGGCTATTGATCCATGTAAAGAAGAAGCAATATTCCCATTTTTATTTTCATCAGCTAAAAATTAAAATTTTTTTTTTTTGTAATTTAATAAATAAGGAATGAGTCAGATAGAAGGCAGTACTTTTCGGAAAATTACCTAAACCAAAATTAGATTAATATATTCATGTTCAGTGCAGTAATCAAACCGGACCAAAGAAAGAGAACTTTCTTTTTTAAATTCACATTAGATTTGATTATAGGTTATGGGCTGAAACGGGCCCATTGTCCCTATTTACTAGACCCGGTGGTCTAAGTTCTCTTCAACGAGGCTTATGTTCTTTCACACCCTATTTTTCAATCTAAGAAGACTACCGGCATTACTTGTATCAAATAAGGCCGGAATACTACTTTTTTCGAGTACATAATCATCCTAATGAGTCAGTCAGAACGAATTACCGCTTGAAACAATTTTTATTTATAATTTGGTAGTTCTGCTACTGAAAACGGCGCTTTACCCATAGCATTACATAAGAAACTTAAGAAGGTTGAAAATGCTATTTATTGCAATGTAAGAAAAAAAGTTTAGGAATTCAAACATAAAATAATTCTATATACCTATTTTATCTCCTTTTATATACTTACCTATATACCTGCAAGATTTGAGAAGATTATATGATTCATTGTTGATCGTTGAAGAGGTTGCAACGTATTTTTTGTATTACAATTTTAATTAATATTTTTTTTAGATAAATTAAATTCCTTTTTTCTTAATCCTAAAGATAATTAATAAAATTAATAAAAGAACATTTTTGAATTAAAATAAAACCCGTGCGTTTGAATTAAAAGGAAATTCCACCCTACATACATAATATCATAGTAACCGGAGCGAGAATTTTAGAGGCGCATTTACAATATGGGACAAAATCAAACCTAAGGGAAAATTGTGTCGGCGGTATTTGAAAAATAAAAAAGTAATAAAAAAAGTATCAAAAGCAATTCTTATATCCACCAATATTTAGTTTATTTTATTATAAACCTAAATATTAATAATAATTAATAATTTTTGGAAGAAATCACTTTTTTTTTTAACTTTGAAAAAAAGCTTGCATTATGTCTCCATACAAAATTTGTTGTCGGCAAAAGAAAATTTGAACTATTTAAGTGCAATAAATTATATTTTTTTAGCTTAAGTACAAAAGTAATTATTGGACAGTGTAAAATTATTTGTTCTATTTTTAAGATCAAATTTTGGTGTCTGGCTGTCCCTTCATTGTATCGGTTTTTTTACTGTTTTTGGTTGTGCATTTTTAGTTAAAAACGAAAAAAAAAAAACAAAAATAAATTTACAAAACGGTTACTAATTTATATAAAAAATTAAATCCATGTAAATTTTCTAAAAAAAATTTTTTTTTTTTGTTTTTTAGAAGAAAAATGGTAAGTAAAGTTTTTGATTGTCAGGAGTGAGAATATACTTTTTTGACAATTTATTCAAAAAAAAAGGAATATCCGAAATTAAAACACAAAGGGAGTGTTTATTATTTAAATGATGACCATGTATTGTCAACTTTTTCAAATTATTCCAAAATAATTAGTAATTTTTATTGATTTAAAAAAATTACATGATATGTCATGAGTAAGAAATTTTAATTAATAGGAAATTTTTCTACATTTCATAGACCGAAAATCGAAAGCAAAGAGGAAGCAATATAATACCAGATATTTGGCGACAATAAAATATAAATCCGGAGCGATACGAGAAATTTAAGAACAAAAAATGTGAAAATGAATGCAAAAATAAGAAAACAAATGTATTTCGAGATTTATTCAGATTCCGAGTCAGACTAAATTTTTTTTCTCTAATTTATAATGTAATTTTTTTGTATATATAATAATTGCAATAAAAAAATAAAAAACATTAAATAATAAAAAAATTTCGAGATTTTTCTTCTTTTTTTTTTTTCTAGCTCATGACAAATTTTTCAATTTTTATTTAAAAAAAGCCAAAAAAAAATTTTTTTTAGATAACCATCAAATTATTAAGATAGTCAACTAAATTTTGCACAAGATTAGACTATTTTCAGTGCTTCTGGTGTTTTTTTATTTTTGAAATTTTTTTTTTGCTTTTTTCCACAAGGTTTGATTTTGTCCCATATACATCTTTTCTGGAGTAGCCAATATCCTTGAGAAAATAAGACAGCTAGTGCCTAAAAATGCCGACAATTTCTTTACTGAAAAAGGGACAAAATTGACAAAATTAGTTGTTCCAATTTCAAAAGCATGTATATTATCTAATCAACTAAAACTTAAGTAGTTCGTGTACTTATTAACTTCAGTGATCAGAAATGTGCTTTGAATGACTTTTTATTCGAAAAAAAAACAAAGATCAATAATTAATCAACAAAAAATCAGAGATGGGCTGTATTAATATTACCTACATTGTACTATCAAATGAGGAATTTTCGAACTTAGTATATACTAATAAATATAAGAAAAAATTCCATTAATATTCAAGTTATATCTGAATATTATATAAATTGGTACATACCTTGAAAAATAATAGGTATTAGTTCACCAAATTTTTGTATACAAATTTTACACAGTTCTGGATTATTTTCGAAAATATAATATTGTTGAACAGTGAAGAAATATTTATCTTTCATCCATTTAAGGAAATAAGTGATTGGTTTTGTTAAATCCAAATTATTTTTGAAGGCAAATTCAATAGGCTTAATATGTAGTTTATCAGTAGAATAAAGAAGATAATTATTGGCTTCATCATTCAACAAAATTAAGTCCATGATATTATAAATTTCATTCCAATGTTTTTCATTAAATTTATTCCAATCTAGATTTTCCTCGATGGATGAAAAAAGTTTTTCTCGAAACACTCCACCTTCATTTCGATGTCTCTGATTATAATATTGTAAAACATCAAGAAGAGCATCATAATCTTTATTCACACCACATGTTTCAATTAATAATGTAATTAAATCCAAACGTTTATGTGCTTCAGATGTAAGTTTGATTTCTTCACAAATTTTTTTAATTGCAATTTCACTAGAAAGATATGCTGTCCATTTAATAGCAGTTAAATATTTATCACCATCTCTCTTTATTTTTTCTTCGGTGTATTTGAGTCTGTCTTCTAATGGTAAAATTTTCATTATGTTTGGTGAAATATTTCTTAAATCTGACAATAAGTTTTGCCCATAATTTTTTTCATAAGCTTTTAATAATATACTTAAACGTTTTTCATTGGATCTTAGTTTTTTTAAATACTTTGATTCTGGTCCACGCTCAAGATTTAAATCAAAATCATCTATACATTTTGGTAGCAAACCTTCATACAACTTTCCATACTGCTCAAAAGTTAAATAACGAAAAAGTTCATTTTCTTTTAAGAGACTATTGTAGTAAGTTGGTTTTGAAATAATATTGGATCTTACGGTTTTGATTAAGTGTTTTGTGCAACGTCTACCACATGAAAAATTTGAAAAATTTTCATCTTTTTCAATTAAATGCACTGTTTCTTTAGTTTTGAGCGACAAAAGTTTTCTGATAACTTCCTGATAGAAATGTAAATCTTCTAAAAAAAAAAGTAAAAATAAATGAATGTGAAAAAAATTGTTTACCTACTTAATCTTAATCTTTTACCTTTCAAATTAATTTTACGCTCATCCTTAGAAAGTTCCAAAAACATATTTAAATATTTTAAAACAAATTTCGGGTTATTTTGCAGCAAAATTAATAAATCTTGTTGTTTTAATTTGATTCCTATTTGTAATTTTGATAAAATAAAACTCTCTTTGCAGTAAGGTAAGAAAATCTCAGCACTTTTAAGATTATACACATTTTCAAGTTTATTATAAAAGTCTTCATTTCGTTTTTGAGTTGAATTTTGAGCCAAAGTTTTCAATAATTTATTTCGATTTGTGTACGAAATTTTTGGGAAAATGTTTTCGAAAAAAAATTCTGGATCATATTTTTCTTGAATAAAAAAAAATAAACATTTTCTTAAAACATCTGAAATCATTTAATTATCTCCACTTTTAAGAATTTTCAATACTAATTCATTACACTTTCTAACATTGATCAAATTTACAAAAATAATTTTCTCCAGCTTATTATTTAAATTTTCAGATTTTAAGAATTCATTGATTTCATCGTTTGAGTATTGATCGTTAGCTGCTTTCTTAGTTATTTCATTTATCAAAGTATATTGTTCTTTGAATATTTTATTCTGCAAATTTTTAATATCATTGACCAAGTGAGTTGCCATGTTTTAAAAGCTGAAAAATATAATTTTTTTATTTAAGATATATATATATATCTACTTAAATATAAAAAATATTTGAATTAGAAAAAAAAAAAGTATTTAAATTTAAAATACCTATGTCGGTAAGTGCGTTTCTACTTACCTCCTACAAGAGTTAGTTAGCAATGTTGTTATCAAAATTAAGTTAATTTAATTTTATCAATTTTTAATATTTTGATAATGATTGCCGTCAACAGAAAATTCAGACTAGTATTTATTAATTTTGTGATATTGTTAAAATAAAAATTTGATGATCTCATTAATGCTTTAGGTCATTCTGAAAAAAGTGTTGGTTGGATGGTTTGAATATTGATAAAGACTAATTAAAATCTAAATATATGTAGAGTCAGCCTAACAGTTTTTGATATTAAACATCTATTTCATTAAATTGCCAGCATCTGTTAGGAGCAATTTGAATTCAGAGGACTTGCTCCGTCCGAAAAATTTTTATCCCAAAATTTGATTGAAAAGCCGTTTTAGATTATTTTAAAGTTTGATTTCATTCACAATCTCCGGACTGTTTCATACTTTAAAATGATATAAAACTTTTTAGAATAGGTTAAGGCTCAGTGCAAGAAATCTCGACAAAACTATTTTTTTATGTCATAAAATTTTTTTAATGAAAACTGAAAATAAAAATCTTGATTTGCTTTCAAATAGCAAGCCATACACCGACACTTTTTTTGAAACGCCAGATGACACGCAACGCTTTTCACTGCATTTTCCTGTTGGTATATAATAGCAAGCCACCCACTAACACTTTTTTTCATGAAAAAAACTCTCGGTTTTTCTTTCAAAAAAACTGTCAGTTTAAGTGGCATTTCAACAAAAGCTCTTTGCACACACACTACACAGTTAAAACGCTGAAAAAAGTGGAAGTTTGAACGACAGTTAAAGAGCTTTTATAAGCCTAACAAATTGTTGTTCTTTGGAATGTCGTGTGGAGTGTCTAAAATTTTGTAATTCCAAATGACAATCCAACGATTTTTTTTTGTTTTTAATAGTACAACTTTGTCTTTTTGAATCAGGACAAGTATTTTTAATTTTTTGTAGTTTAAAAAATGTCAGAAAATTTAATTATATGTGCTATGATGGTTTCAACTTAAAATTCAATTAACACTATTAAACTCGTAACTTGTAATTACTTGTAAAAACTGACGTTTTTCCGTTCAGTTTGAATTTTGTTAGTGTGTTGACTAACGTGAAAAAGTGTCAATTGGAGTAGCAGGTTGAGTGTTAGAAAAAATGGCGCGTCATAATTCACCATACACCAACAGAAAAATGCAGTGAAAAGCGTGGCGTGTCATCTGGCGTTTAAAAAAAAGTGTCGGTGTATGGCTTGCTAATGAATTATGACGCGCCATTTTTTCTAACACTCAACCTGCAACTCCAATTGACACTTTTTCACGTTAGTCTACACACTAACAAAATTCAAACTGAACGGAAAAACGTCAGTTTTTTACAAGTAATTACAAGTTACGAGTTTAATAGTGTTAACTGAGTTTTAAGTTGAAACCATCATAGCACATATAATTAAATTGACATTTTTAAACTACAAAAAAATAAAAACACTTGTTCTAATTCAAAAACACAAAGTTGTACTATTAAAAACACAAAAAAATCGTTGGATTGTCATTTAGAATTACAAAATTTTAGACACTCCACATGACATTCCAAAGAACAACAAATTGTTAGGCAAACTGGACGCGACGGACGCGACGCAAACGTTAATGACGTTAATGACCATATAATTTCACGTTAGCGTCATTAACGTCGAGACTGTACGCGTTCATACATTTTCATACATTTAATATTTCTTACGTCATTTGCGTCGCGTCCGTCGCGTGCGTCACGTCGAGTTTAACCAAACTATAACTGTCGTTCAAACTTCCACTTTTTTCAGCGTTTTAACTGTGTAGTGTGTGTGCAAAGAGCTTTTGTTGAAATGCCACTTAAACTGACAGTTTTTTTGAAAGAAAAACCGAGAGTTTTTTTCATTCCAAGGTATTTTATAGGGGAATTGGAAAATAGCTTAAAAATCTTGATTTTAAGATTTTTGTTAAAAACTGGGCAAAAAATCTTGAAAATCAGGAAAAATCTTGACTTCTGGCATCCCTGCTTGCGACACTTCTTTCAGATTCGGACATGTCACTTTATATGTTGAAAAAAAAATGTTTAAAATAAAGAATTTCTTCAATTACTTCCTCACTAGCAAGCCACCCACTAACACTTTTTTTCATGAAAAAAACTCTCGGTTTTTCTTTCAAAAAAACTGTCAGTTTAAGTGGCATTTCAACAAAAGCTCTTTGCACACACACTACACAGTTAAAACGCTGAAAAAAGTGGAAGTTTGAACGACAGTTAAAGAGCTTTTATAAGCCTAACAAATTGTTGTTCTTTGTAATGTTGTGTGGAGTGTCTAAAATTGTGTAATTCCAAATGACAATCCAACGATTTTTTTGTGTGTTTTAATAGTACAACTTTGTGTTTTTGAATTAGAACAAGTGTTTTTAATTTTCTGTAGTTTAAAAAATGTACCAACAGAAAAATGCAGTAAAAAGCGTGGCGTGTCATCTGGCGTTTAAAAAAAAGTGTTAGTGGGTGGCTAGCTACTGTCTAAATTACTTTCATAACATTCATTCACATCTTAGTTTTTTTTTATAATAACATCGGTAGCAACTTCATTTATATTTTAGAGATATCCAATTTAACGCTTTTGTGATTCTGTAATTTGTAAAACTGATATAATTTTGTCAAATACATTGTTTTTATATAAATAATTAATTTTTTGCCGCCCTTTTAAATTTGCCGCCATAGGCAGGTGGACAGTGTACCTATTTTTAAATCCAGAGCTGGCTGTACTATTAGGAATATATTACATTAATTTCATGATTTAAAAAATTTTAGTATTGTTACTGATTTATTGTAATCTAATATTTTTTAAATCTTTACAATAAATTTATTTTGAAGCAATAATATACATAGCAATATTACGAACTTTTTATTTATTATATACTATGTAAGTTTATTAAAATTTGAAAAATTTCCAGAAAAAATTTTGGATGTTACGTTGTAGTTAAAGTAGCTAAAAACTGAAGGCATATTTTTCTCTAAATCCACTATAAATTTATTATATTTTTTTTTTAATTCATTGTCTCTATTTAATAAATAAATTATAATTAAACCACATGATTCGAAAATTGGTGATAACAACAAACCATCAATTGTTCTCATTTTGTTTTCTTTAATTGTTTCATCAGAAGAAACCAAATCAATAAAATTTTCAAAATTCTCACACAATTTTATTATAAATATTAACTGTTCTTCTTTATATGCTTTATTCAATAGACTTTTACATTGCTGACCAAAATCAGTAAAATTTTCTTTAACTGCAAAAAAAATCTTTAGGAATTTTATGGTCCAAAATGAATTAAAGACTTGAATTTCTGGATCATCGAACGAATTACGCATACTCTTATCAACCACATCGATCAATTTTAATATTTCTTCGTTACTTCTATTTTTAGATTCGCTAACACATTTACAATAAAAAATTTGGTAAAAATCTTCAATCAAATTTTTTAGTGGATATTCTATTTCATCCCACTTATTAATTCTAGAGAAACTCCAAAAATTCTCTATAGAATATTCCATTATTTCAATTGCAAAATAAAGTTTATCAAAATTTTTAGTTTTTCCATCGAAAATGTACCAAACTAAGAGCTGAATAACATTGGAGCTGTAATCATTATTAGTTTTGAACGCACTTTCTTTTAACATTTTTTGTATAAATACTTCATCCATTATGTTGATATTATCCTTAAAATAATAAATTAAATCTTTTTTTTTAGATTTTACTCCTGAATCGTCAGCTCCTATTCGGCAGACACAATCCCAACAAGCTTCCAAATATTTCCCGCGAACTTTTACTGGAATTTTATTTATTTTACTGATTAAGTTATCGATACAAGCTTTATCCTCAACCGTTAAAGACTGAATACACTCCCAAGCGAAATCAGCAGGATTACAAATTAACAACTGTTCTAAAACAGACTGCAATAAGACTTGTCGAATTGATGTATTTTTTTCGATTTTCCACAAATTTTGAAGAAATGATATTGTCGTTTCACGATCTGATATTAAACAGTTGAGCCGAATTATATGTTTCCGAAGTGACACAGGAACATCAGCGCACGACAATAAAAATTTCATTACAACTTCATGTGGTAATTTAGTACACAGATTGTATAAAGTACCAATAGAAAATTTCAAGTAATCTCCTTGACAAAATAATTTTAGTAAATTGAGGGCTTCGGGGTTTCTTTTAAATTTTTTCAAACAATAAATAATTTCCATTTGAAGATGGTATTTTTCTTCCTTTTTGTTTGTGCCTGAAATTTAAAAAAATTATAATATTTAATGTAAACTTTAAATCTGTGTCTAAAACTGAAAAAATATATTAAGTATGTCATTCAGGGCTTACCAAGTTCAAGCTGCTTTTTATCTGGTAAATATTTTTTTGATATTTGAAAAAAGTCACTTTCTTCAATCCACTCAAAATGTACCATACACCGTAATGCCTGTATCATTTTTGCCGTGCCTTCACTATTATTGAGAATACTTTTACAAGACTGATGAATTAATTCTATTAACCCGTCAAATTTTTCTAGTTTTCCGGTAAAATTTTTTATCATTTTACAAATGTACAAAGAACTGTTATTTAAAACTTCTTTTACAATTTTCTTGTAACTGCATTTAATAAGCTGAGGGTGGTTCTTAAAAATTATATCCATGTCAAAAAGTTCAAAAAATTCTGGATTTGCAGTTACAGTTCTAAAGTATTCTTTTGCCCGCTTATCAAATTTGAAATAAGATATGAGTCTTCTTGCACAATAACATTTTAGTTCTTTGTTCACGAGAAGCTTATCCCATAAGTCAACAGCCCATTTAAAATTCATTATGGAAAAACATTCGATTTTATTTTTTTTATTGAATTCACTTAAGGCGTTATGAAAGCAAAATAGTTCATAGTAGTAACTTTCATAATCTGAAATATGACATTAAAAAATAATAGTTTGAATTATGCGTATTAATCTTATTGGAATATGGAATATAAAATATTTGACAATTTCTTAATAGGGTCAATATCAACCAAATCTAAATTAGTCTGTTGGTAATATCACGCCTAACTTCTAAAAAATTGTATACATGTTTTAAAGGAAACATTTTCTTAAACAATATTTTCGATCCCTATAAAATACTCAAATTAAGTTTTGCGAACATTAACAAATTTTAAAAATAAGTAAAATAACACAAATTCACAATAACGTATCTACCCTATTTACAAATACTTAGGTAATCGGTATAAAAATATTTCTTTTTTTTTCAAAACTATGGAAGTTTATAATTTTTAGAGCACATATTTAAGTTCTATCAGTTCAACATAGATTAATTTGGTAAGGTGTAAAATTTAAGTTTTTTTTTTACCCTTAAAAACAACTGGAATCAATTCTCCTATTTTTTGCAAGCACATCTTATTCCATTCTGGCTTCAAATGTGATTGTAAAACATTAAAATCAGTGCTCAATCCCCCACTTTTTCTCATGCATTTCAAATAACAAGTTAATGATTTGGTTAAATCTAAATTATTTTTAAGTGCGTGTTTAACAGGCTTTAAAAACGTTTCTCTAGAAATTAGATATCGATTGTAAATTTGTACTTTAAAATCTAATGCCATTATATCTATGATTGTATAAAATTGTTCCCAATGTTTCTCAGTGAAATTATCCAAATCAAAGTTTGTTACAATAGCTGTTAATAATTCCTCTTTAAATTCTTTAAGTTCGTTTCGATGTCGTTGATTAACATATTCTAAAAATTTTAATATTGATTCAGAATCATTATTAAATGCACAAGATTCAATTATCAGTTTAATGAGTTCTATTCTTTTATCTGATGAAGAAGCACAATGTATTTCATCATAAAATTTTTTCAACGAGATTTCAGTCGGTTGAAATTTAGTCCATTCTAGAGCGGTCAGGTAATTATCACCATTTTTTCGAATTTTTTCTTGGATAATTATATTTCGTTCCATATTCGGAAGAAGCTTAACAATGTTAGGTGACAAATTTTTCGAATCCAAAAGTAATTTTTTCCCATATTTATTTTTATAAGTTTTTGTTAGTATTTTCAGTTTTTGTTCATTAGATTGAAAAAATTTCAAATAAAAAACATGTGGCCCGTTCACTAAGCTGACATCAAATTCATTTTCATTTTTAGGCCACAGACCACAAACATAATTATCAAAATCTAAAGATGATAAATAGCGATAAATGAGATGCTTTTTTAAAAGCTCACCATAATATATTGGATCGGAAACTACAGCAGTTTTTGTTGTTTTTAATAAATGCTTCGTGCAGCGTCTGCCGAATGTTATGCCAGTAATATTATCTTTATAGTTATCTATTAATTGTATTGTTTCCTCAGGGTAAACAGAAAGAACTTTTATCAAAACTTCGTTATCAGCTAAAAATAAAAAAAAGATTATTAGTATGTATGTATAATTAATAAGAATAAATTTGAATGTATTGTACTTAATATAGATATTTTAGTAGGTGATAAACAACACAAACACTTAATTCAAGTGAACAAATTGAAAAATTGCCATAAATTCCAGTCTGAGGTGGGAATCTAACCCACGACCGAACACGTCGTAGAATAAAGCCATTCATAAGGAATAAAATTAATTCAAAATATAGTCAGTGTAGAAGTAAGAAAAAGTAAAGCTAATTTTTCTTTTAATTTTATTCAAAGTTGAAAGTTACGTCTAATTCTTCTGGCTGAATCAATTGTGTATTACTGTACTTTATCCTGATGAACTGGGTGATCAATAAAATCGAAAACATGTCAATTCGAACATGTTCCTGGCTTGTAATAAAAGTAAACCCAGGTCAATATTAAATATGAAATCATTGTTTAAATTTTTTTAACTACCTGTAGAAATTATTTTAGCTTCCTTATCAATTGACATAATCTTCAAAAACTGATTTAAATATTCTAAAACAAATTTCGGGTTCTTTTTTACCAAAATTAATAAATCATGTTGTTTTAACTTGATTCCTATTTTTAATTTTGATAAAATAAAACTCTCTTTGCAGAAGGGTAAGAAAATCTCAGCACTTTTAAGATTATACACATATTCAAGTTTATTATAAAAATCTTCATTTCGTTTTTGAGTTGAATTTTGAGCCAAAGTTTTCAATAATTTATTTCGATTTGTGTACGAAATTTTTGGGAAAATGTTTTCGAAAAAAAATTCTGGATCATATTTTTCTTGAATAAAAAAAAATAAACATTTTCTTAAAACATCTGAAATCATTTGATTATCTCCACTTTTAAGAATTTTCAATACTAATTCATTACACTTTCTAACATTGATCAAATTTACAAAAATAATTTTCTCCAGCTTATTAGTTAAATTTCCAGATTTTAAGAATTCATTGATTTCATCGATTGAGTATTGATCGTTAGTTGCTTTCTTAGTTATTTCATTTATCAAAATATATTGTTCTTTGAATATTTTATCCTGCAGATTTTTAATATCATTGACCAAGTGAGTTGCCATGTTTTAAAAGCTAAAAATATAATTTTTTTTTTATTTTAGATATATATTTATCTACTTAATCACTTAAATTTAAAAAATATTTGAATTCGAAAAATTTACCTGTTGGTCCACGCAGTTCAGATTAGTTTTTTAAGTATTATTGTTGTTATCAAAATTAAGTAAATTTAATTTTATCAATTTTTATTATTTTGATAATGATTGCCGGCAATAGAAAACACAGATTAGTATTTATTAATTTTGTGATATTGTTAAAATAAAAATTTGGTGATCTCATTAATGTTTTAGGTCGTTCTGAAAAAAATGTTGGTTCGGATGGTTTGGATTCGATGAAGAATTATCAAAACAAAAATATATGTAGAATTAGCCTAAATTGCCAACTATTAGGAGTAGGTACCTATAAATATGATTTAATAGCAGTATTGCATCCGTATTTAAGGAAGGTGGATACCATATAATATTGTTTTTAATTCAGTATTAAATTTGAAACGACACATGGCAGGGTTTTAAATTTTTTTAAGCTGATTATATCAGAGTAAACATATTTCTATAGGAATAACGAAAATTTTTATGCAAAAAAAAAAAAAAAATTCATCTCCCTCTTACAAGGTGCCTTTCTGATTCCTTTTACTTAATTTTTTTTCGCAGGTTTTTTTAAAATCCAAAATTAAGTACTTTTTTAAGAACAAAGTGAGTTCATTTCGTTTTATTTTTGACTTAAAACTATTTTCTTATTTTTAAAATTTTTGAAAACCGTAAAATTACTTATATTTTACAATTTTTTTAATTTTTTGTAAAGACAAAAAATTATCATAGTCACCTGGTTCTTTTATAAAATAAATGCATTGTTTACATTTATTTGGCCTTAAGCGCGTCATAGTTTCCCTTAAATACTCAATACTAATAAATAAAAATCGTATGATTTTTGTTTTGCTTTAATTTTTCGATTTTAAGGATGTGAGAATTTTTTTTAAAGCTTAAAGCTAATTTGAATTTCAACCGCTAGTGATTTAAATGTGAGAAATTAAAATAATAATTTAAATTAACTTTTACCAATTTTTTAGTTCTCAATTTGATGAATTTTAAACAGTTGAAAAATGTAAATTAACAGTTCCTCCTAAAAACTTTCTTAATTATATTAAAATATTACAGGATAAGTTTGCTGAAAATTTCGATTTACATGTAACAGAAAATAATTTAGTAAGTAAATTAGCTTCCCTTCTTACAAACGTTGAATGTAATTTCAAATGTTGTGAAAATTTCAATAAAATTTATTTAATTCATTTTTTCATACGTGTCGTGTGCGCATATATTTCATTTTAAATTTTTTTAATAAAAATGTAAAAATTAGAAAAAATAGAAATAAAATGTTGTCTGTGATGGGTTTATAAAATTAAAAGTCTTGTTTTATTTCGTAACTTTTAAAAAAGCAACCATCTCATCCCTGATCATTTTTATTCAACACAATGATAGATTTTGAGTAAAAAAAAACATAGATTTTTTGGCGGGACGAAATAAATTTTCTATGGCAGATACTTTACTTTATGAAATAGGTGTACAATGATTATACCAAAAAATATGTATATCTAGAAATTTCAGTCCTATACAAATTGTACAAATTGAATTTTTTATTTTTTTTCATAATTATTGATATCCCAAAAAATAGAGAACATAAAATTTCTCTATTTTGTTTTTTTTATTTTTTTCTTTTTTCTCTCCGCATAATAAGACTGGGATATCAATCTAATTTTTCTAAACATTATAAAATTTGAAATTTTTGTATGGACTGAATTTCTCTTATTTATACTTACTTTATGATTATACGAAAGCTTTTCCAAACTTATTTTTTAATAAGGTAGTTTCTAATGCTACACGAATCACAAAAGAAATCCGTTCATGTTTATTTTTTTTTTTAATAAAAAAACGACAGGCTTTATTTTTTTCCTAAAAAAAAAAACAGTACCAACATTCAAAATACCACCCTTGTTTTTTTTGTCCCTAATTTCTATAATATCGATAACACTATTCATAGCTTACTTTAAATTTTCAATGTTGAAAAAAAAAATGAAAATGACATAAAAATGACATAAAATATGTTAATCATTTTATCCAAAAATAGAAAATTTGCAATTTCTCAACTTTTTTATTCATCCATAAAATTTAAATTAGTGAAATTTTTTTTTAATAAATTGTAGAAAAACTTTTAATTATTGAAAATTATATTTTGAAAAAAAAAAAAAAAAATCTTGATTAAAAAGTGAGTCTTATAAAAACTACTTACCTATTTGATTGAGTGTTATATTATTTTGAAATTTATTTATTTATTTATTTATTTTTTTTTACAACAAAAAATTTTCCAACAATTTTAAAAATTTAAACAAAAAAAATATAAAATTTTTATACAAACGTTTTTATTTACAAAATTACGAGGGCGTTGTTAGACGAATTTAATACCAATTCTTATGAATGAATAATTAAAAAAACAAAAAAAAATTGTAATTTTGCACTGAAGGCTAACAAGTTTTTATTTCAAAATTTGTTGTTGAAAGATGAAAGAACAAAAATAACAAAAAAAAAATTAAATTCGGCTTATAAAAGCTTTGATAATCTAAGAGTTGGATAATTGAACGTCAGAGGTCAGAATTCACAATCTTCAATAGTTTCCTCATCTCGATTTGTAGTTTTTTTTTTAATATCTACCTACCTACCAACCTACTATAAATAAAATTAGGTAAATGGTATTGTAGGTCGATGACAGGGTCGGTCAACTACATGAAAGAACTGGTAATAGAGGTGAATAATTGAAATACATAGTCAGTAAGAGCGTATAACAACCTACCTTTGCGTCCTTGTTTATTGATCCTCGATTCTTATCTGTCTTGTTTATCTGTTAATATTTGGCAGTGAAATTAATTAAATAGGTATAATCAAGGCCTTGGGTATATTAAACTCTTCTGAATTTTACATTTCCGAAGAATAAAATCATTAAATTAAAACTTGGATCAAACCTATGAAACTACATAACAACATAATATGTAGGTACCTAGGTTATTGAATCTGAAAAAAAAGATGTTGCAAAGATAAATCCAAGATTTTGTAATTTGGAAAGTCAGACTTATGAATTTGTAAATTACGAATTTTTAATAAATTTTAGATCGGTAAAAGTGAATGGTATACTTGTTTCATAATGTTAACAAAAATTAAAAAAAAAAAATGTTTTTAATAAAAATAAAATGAAATTATTTTCCATTAAAGGATATAATGGCAACTACACCTCGTCCAAAATCACCGTACCAGCGTTCTCCAAATACAAGCATTAAAGTTGGTGAGAAAGAAGCAAACTTTTGGGATAAAATTGGAACATTAGGTCGGAAAAAGCGTATGAAGGAAGTTCAAGAAATTCAAGAAGAGGGAAAAATTGCCATTGATTCACCTGGAAGTCCTAATCCTTTGGATATTCCTCCAGAAGATTATGCATTGGGTGAGCATGAACAAAGAGCAGTCATTGATCCACTTTCACTTCAGGATCCTAATGTCAAAAAATTACAACAAATTTTAATTGACTGGATTAACGACGAGCTAGCCGAGCAGCGAATTATTGTACAACACCTCGAAGAAGACATGTATGATGGTCAAGTACTCCATAAGCTTTGGGAAAAATTGACAGGAAGAAAATTAGATGTTCTTGAAGTAACACAATCCGAAGAGGGTCAACGTCAAAAACTTACAATTGTCTTAAATGCGGTTAATCATACTCTTGGTTTTCATCATAAAAATGTGCCTAAATGGACTGTTGAGAGTATTCATTCCAAAAATATTGTAGCTATATTACATCTGTTGGTCGCTTTGGTACGATATTTTCGAGCTCCAGTACGTTTACCTGAAAATGTTTTTGTTAACGTTATTATTGCTCAAAAGAGTGAGGGTGTCTTAAATGCTCAAAAATTCCAAGAGCAAGTTACTTCTGAGTATGAAGATGTTGGAATGAGATGTGAAAAAGATGCTTTTGACACTTTATTTGATTGCGCACCAGAGAAATTAGCTGTTGTTAAAAAGTCGTTGATCACATTCGTTAATAAACATTTGAATAAATTGAATTTTGAGGTGCAAAATTTGAATACGGATTTCAGAGATGGGGTGTACTTATGTTTATTGATGGGAATTTTGGGTGGATTTTTCGTTCCGCTTTACGAATTTTATTTAACTCCAAAAGATGCAGAACAAATGATTCATAACGTTCAATTTGCTTTTGAATTAATGCAAGATGTTTATTTGCCCACACCTAAAGCAAGGCCAGAAGATATTGTCAACATGGATTTAAAATCAACCTTACGTGTTTTGTACAGTTTATTTACAAAATATAGAAATATTGCCTAAATTTAGTTTTAATTATTGCGAATCTATATTTTTAAGTTTTGTGATGATGTTGTTTCATTGTTTTAGTTTTTACGTTTGAAATTGTTATGACAAATGATAAATTTTGAATAATTATTCTTAAAAATATCTTTAATCATTTCTTTAATATTTATAAATAGTTGAAAAACTCGAAAACCCCAACGAAATGTATTAAAAAAAAATAATAAAAAATGCAATTCAAATAAGGTGAATATTAAACATTAACAGAAGATATTTCTATTTCCAACAGTGCAATCAAAAATTGTTTACAATGAACAACAGCAGTCATGATATTCAATGAAATTACTGTAAAATTTAATTTATTTAATTAAAAATATTACTTGTTGTTGTAAAACTTTTATAAAAAAATATTTTTTAACTCTGGACTAATCATAAAAGTGCCTTTTAATTAGACGTTAATAATAAAAAAACGCACAGCGCAGCCTGCAAATTTGTTTTTTTGAATTTACATTTATTATACTATTAACAAAAATAATATTATTAATATGATTGCTAGTTATAATAAAAAGATAAACTTTTAAACTACTGTTTCTTTTATTTATTTTATCTTCCAAATTCATAAATATTATGAGGTCAATTTTATTTTCGAATTATGAGGTTTAGAGTCATTCAAATGTTAAAAAAAGTACTTAATTATGTGTTATTTTAATTATTATTTTGAATAAGCTAATTTTTTATATTGAATAACAATTTTATATATTCAATTTAATTAATAGCATCGTAGTTTTATAATATTCGGTTTAATATTTTAAGCAAATTTTAATTAGGTGGGTAAAAGTTTCCCCGATAACTAAATAGCTAAGATCAAAATAGATTTCGTTTTCCATAAACAAACGTTAATGTCAATTTAATTATTTGTAGTTTTAGAATAAAAATATTGAAACTTCTCGTAGCAATTGGAATTAAGGTTTTATTTTTTTTTTATTTTTAATTCTGTATTCTGATTCGTTCAATTCGTTTGTAATTATTTTTCAGCAATAGTTTGATTTTAGAAATTTTTAAATCCTTTTTTTTTTAAATTCTTCTGCAAAAACAATTTTCAAAATTTAATCATTTTACGAAACAAAGTAAATTATATCCACCTGTAAATACTTTAAATGAAACTACTATGTATTTATATTTTTTACATAATTTCATAAGTGAATTATTTATGTATAGGTATATCATTGAATATAAACGTATTTTATTCCTAAATTCATTTACAACATAATAGACATTCCTTTCCGGATTAACTTTAAAACCGTGATTCCAAAAACTGTTATAATTTCCAACTATCGTAAGACTTAAAAATAATTTAGGTTACAATTTTTTATATAAGTTAGTATAGGTGTATATGTAAATATTTTATTTTAATTTAATTCCATTATGTTTATTACTATCTTTACTTTTTTTTCGAACTTAATTTTAATAAGTTTTTCATTTAAAGCTAGTATTGTGTTTGAGCCTATATGGAATCTGCATTATGAAACTAAATCGAAGATGGTGGATGCAAACTGAAAAAACTGTTTGGAAGAACATTTTTTTCAATTTTTAATTTTTTTTTTCACAAATCATTTTTTTTTTTCTCTTTTAGCAAATCTCACTTTTTGCCCTTCGTATCAGGTTTTAAATTAATCCAAAGGCGTTACTTAATTAGAACATTTTTTTGTTTTCTGCTCGAACACAATTCTAGACTTGAGTTACTTAATTATTATCAGATTATTTTCTCTATTACAATGTTCATATATGCTTCTCATGATTTATTAAAATTAGTTTCAGAATTTTCTTTTCAGCTCTTTGAATTGAATAATGAAACATATATGTAAGTTGCTTTTTTGCTTTGGAAATTTTTGCATTCATTCAATTCAGTTACAAATTTAAAAAAAAAAAGAATTAAATTCCATTGAAATGAACATGACATTAATTTTTCTTTTTCATGTAACACGAACAGTAAAATCTAAAAAACAAAATTTTGAGATCTCATTTGCAAAAACAAAAATTATATATATACATACTTCTTACTGATACATGTAATCAGTTCTAGTCTTTGCAGTTGTAGTCTTGGATAAAGATCAATGTTGATAAGAAAAAAAAAAAGATTTACTTATGAGATCGTATGTTTATTCAATTTTGTCGAAGTCTTGCGAAATATTATATTCATGGAAGCATAATGAAAACATAACATCTTATAACTTATAAGTATGCACAAACATTAATTGAATTTTAAATAAATTTTGACATCGCAGAGTTAAATAAATTTTTATTTCTTATCTATATTATTTTTATCCGTTAAAATTACTAAGCAAACTAATTAAGTATAGAATAAAACTTATAATTTATGAAAATTTATTGGTATTGCACCTACGTCATTCAATGTGTTAGTATTTTACTCAGTTTTAGTTACTGTTTTTTTTTGTTTTGCTCAAAATTAAAAATAAAATTTATCTTATTTAATTTAAATCAGAAAAAAAAATCTCTAATTGTTTAAATTCTAATTTAAAGTTATCACTGTTATTGGATTTACACTAATGAATAGGTAATAATTTTATTTACTTTAAAAAAAAAAATCCATTGTAACTTCTAATAATAAGATTGGTGTTATCTTGAAAGTTACGTATGCCAATCTATATATTAACTTTTTAAATAAATTGTTTACGATTTAGCCGAAAAAGTATTATTCATTTATTTAAAATAAAATAGTCCAATATCTTATCTATACCTATAATGTATAGAAAAAAAAATTACGATGGTATCTTATCAATTTAATTTAATGATTATTAATTAGTATGTTACAAAACTTTCATTAGAAAAAAATTTAAAGAAGTTTTATTCTACACTAATTGTAAGTTATTTAAATAATTATATAATTAATTTTTTATACTGTACATACACATTTATCAACATTAAATCAGTAATTTATGATTCGGTTATATTCGTTTAAGTTTATTATACATAATTTATTTATATTTTTATAAACGTTTCATTTCAAGCAAATTTGTTAAAAAGTTTATAAAAAAAATTGAAATAAAAAATTTTTTATAACAAGAAAAATATCGGTCTACAATTTTGGTTATCGGTTTATGATGAAATATAAATTATGAAATTTTAACTTTAATAAGTTAAATTATTGGGAAGGCACTGGAAATGTAAAATTTTATTTGTTTTCATTTAAAAAAAAAAAAAATTATTTTCAATTTCTTCTATCCTTTTTTATGTTTATCAACTTCTTAGATTATTTGAAAATTTTTATTTCAGGCAAAACCTATAAAAAGGAAAGAACAAAAAGAGTTAATTTTTCAACTAAACAAGTTTTCTATTATGTTTTTTTTATTTTATAAAACTTAAAATTATTATATAAAAATTTTACTATTTAAAAAATTTAAAATTGGGAAATAAATGATTTCCTTGGAGTAGAATTATAGATTAACAATGGAAAAACGTTTTCATTTTCTTTTTAAACATCATTTAGAGTGTTTCTCTTCCTAGTAATAGAAATAACTTATTATAAATTTGTTTCTTTGAAATAGGGTGAAGCATTTTAAATTCAAACAGTGAATTCGAAAATACTAAACTCAATGCAGATGTAAGATGCTATCACATAAAACTGGATAATGGGATCTAAAAATATTTCCAACCTAAATACATTTCATTTGAATATAAAAAAAATTTTTTAATAGTTTCTGTTGTGACTAAAAAGAAACACTCTCTCTATATTTATCCAGTTTTAGGAAATTGGTGTTTATTTCCGTGGCTATTTCAAAATTGTTTCTAAAAATAATAATCAAAATTTTGTGAATCCATGTTTAATTATTTTTTATATAATGATTAAATTTAAATAAATTCATTTATATAAATTTATAACATTTTTATATTTCAATCAAATAATTTTTGTTTAGAGGTAAGGTTCATATTTATTAACAGGTAATATTTAAATTCATAATTTGGATTTTTTTTCATGTAAAGATATAAAAAAAAGAAGTGAGTCATTGAATAAAATGATTAAGTATGTTTGCTTTTGATTGTGGTAAAACATACATTAAAAAAAATTATTTATAATTTAACATCTACAATAATTTCTTATTTTTTCAAAAACCATAAAGTTTTTGCAATAATAGTTGATTCTAATTTTTTATATAAATTTACAATGATTTTCTGAAATTTCAATTTCTAAACAATTTTATTATGATGAAATAAGTTTTGATAATTTTACATCAAAAGTATAAATTCCTGTTTAAATTATAGAATACCAAAAATTGATTATCGTTTGAAATTTCAAATTCACTTGATAAAAAAAAACTTAACTCGTATGTTTAGGACAAAAAGCTTCTTAAAGCAAATTGAAAAAACAAAATGAAAAATGTGCAAAAATGTTCAAAAAATATAATTTTTTTTTAAATTAAAATATTTGTAATATGGCAAAATCATTGAAAAAATCACCATATTCTTGTCTTTCGAAAATATTCCCAACTATGTGGAATATTTACAGAGCGGGACCCGAAATTGTAAAATATGTAAATATTTTATATAAACTAGGAATTTATACAACAAAAATTAAATAATAAATAGTTCATGATTGTATATAAAAAATTAAATTTTAAGAATAAAATTGGAATTTTGGTTGAAACAAAAATTTCATCGATTAATTTATAAAATATAATAATAATATCGAGATAAATAAACAGAATGGAGCGCTCTTTTGGAAAAAATATTTTCAATATCGATTTTTTTTATGAAAATCGAGAATAACATAATTTTGCAATCTCTATGATGATTTTTTAATATTTTTCGATTATTCGTTATTCGCTTTTCTCTTTTTTTAAATACAAAATTTTTTCCCGAGACAATAACATCAGTCTTTTTTACTGCTTGATTAGTGTGCAAAAGTATTTCCTTTCCATAAACTTAAATGCATCGAAAGAAAATCGAAAAACATAACTTTGTTACCAATAAATAATGATATTTGTGATTTCTATTTTTGTCCATTAGGAAATATACAAATTGAGTAGCAGATATAGCAATCTTATTTTATTTGAAAAATGGATTTGTTGAACTTGATGATTTCATGGTGCATAATATCTGCCTTTCTAATTGAAAATCATATTCCTCATTGTTAGTAGCAATATTAAATTTATTTTTCATCTGAAAAAAATATGCAAAAAAATTATTACAGAAAATGATAATAACAAGAATCCGCTCATTGTTTTTGTTTAGGAAACATTTTTTTTTAAATCTTACTTGTCCTTAAATTTCAGAAACAAATTGTCCAAAATTCAATGATTAGCAATAATTTATTTAAAATAAGAACGAAATCGAAACAAAACGGAACGAGCGTACTAACAAATAATATCAATTATTAAATTAAAATAAATTATATAAGTTCTTACATCTTTCAATAAATTTTCGTAATCTTTTGGTCCATTGGCAAGATTCGGATTTAAACTAAACGTTACACCGTCCACTTCACTGTAAGCACCCAAAGTATACAGATTTTTTTGGAGTGTTATTGGTGCAGCACGTTTACATGGAAGTTGATATGTTGCTGAAATTTCTTCATAATCATTGTCACTTAATTTCGGTACAGGTGGTAACTAAAATTAAAGTAAATAGTTATTTTTTATTGACGTACAACAAAATGTTAAAATTATAATTTTCAAATTTCAAATTCTTTTTGTCTAAGCATGTTAAATAAAAATTTTTATTTTAAGTAAATTATTTTTTTAAGATATTACAACATACAAGTTCATAATTTTTTAAAATTTTCTAGGGTTTTTTTGCGATTTACAATGTTAACAAAATATTTTTTTCTTTAAAGCTTTAATACACCATATCATAACTTACTGGCTGATTTATTTTATTGCTACTAAAGCTCAAACGATTTAATGCTTTTTCAACTTCATTAGTTACTTTATTGTTGGCAGATGGAATTGATGGTGGAAGACGTATTGGAATAGCACCGCTTTTATAACATACTAAAATTCCATTAATTTCACTATAAATAAAAAATTAAATTAATACTTTTTATACAAAATTATTCTGAAAAATTACGTCGAGATGGAGATATGCATAAATTTTTTAAAATTATTGCCAAAATTTGACGAAATAAAAACATTTGAATTCGAACATAATGAAATTATTTCCATTTTCAAATTGACCACAATTACAATTGAAAAAATTCTTGATATTTATTTGATGGAAAAAAGTGAAGATGAAAAAATGAAACTTATTATTGAATTAATTGAAGAACCTTCATTTTTAATTGAGAGCGTTATTGAACGAACATGGGAAATGATAAATATCGGGCATTTTAGCGAAGTACCAATTACTGTGAGAAAAATGTACGCACTAGCTAATTATTTTAAGGTAAATATTAAAAAAAATGTATGCTAATTTAGAATGACATGCTTAAAATATTCTTCTGCAATTCAAAGTCAGTGACTTAAATTGTGCTTTAAAGTAATGTAGGCTAACGCAATGTTTTTCAGTAGTATCATATGCTTAAGTTTAGACTACCTACATATTTAGTAGAATTTTTTTTATAAGAATAATAAGAATTTTTTTTTGTAGATTGTATTTCAACTGCTTCACAACCATTTGGATACGAATATTTTGGAAAAGTGCTTTGAATCGATGGACAAAGCGTTACTAATAGGATATACAGATAACTTATATAAAAATAACGAGTTCTTCTTAATGGAAATTGAAAAATTTCTGAATAAATATTTGAAACCAACAATTTCAAATCTACCCTACATTGAACCAATTGCTTTCGAAAAGAGTCGATGTGATATTCCAGTTTTAGACTGTCCAAGTATAACTGATTTTAATGAAAATTACTTTAATCAGAAAAGGCCAGTATTGTTGCGCAATATTATTTCACATTGGCCAGCACATGAAAAATGGAGAGATATCAATTATTTGCTTAATGTTGCTGGAAATAGAACTGTGCCAATAGAAATTGGTACAAATTATTCGTCAGATGAATGGTCACAAGAGTTAATGAAAATAAAAGATTTTCTTTGCAAAAACTTCGGGTCGGAAGAAATATCAGTTGATAATATTGAATATTTAGCTCAACATGAACTTTTTGATGAAATACCAAAATTAAAAGAAGATATTCGATATCCTGATTATTGTATATTCAATACAAAGTATGGAAAACGAGATGTTGATATTAAAGCTTGGCTTGGACCTGCCGGAACAATATCGCCATTACATCAAGATACCAAAAATAATATTTTATGTCAAGTATTTGGAAGAAAAAAAATTATTTTAGCATCACCTGATGATACAGAATTTTTGTATCCACATGAAACTCAAATATTAAAAAATACTTCAAGAATAGATGCTGAAAATGTTAATATTTCTGAATTTCCATTGACAAAAAATGTGAAATTCTATGAATTAATTCTTCAAGAAAGCGAATGCATATATTTACCACCGAAATGGTGGCATTATGTGAAATCGTTGAACAAAAGTTTTTCTGTTAGTTTTTGGTGGTAATAAAAAAAAATTATTTCGTTCTGTAAATACTTTTAGTTTTCTTTTATCCTTAACTTTCGTAACTAAGAAAGACATACTTAAAATTTCATTATTCCTCGAATTTCCTTAATGTAGATAAAAAAAACTATTTAGCGAAGGAGTGTTCCATCAGAGACAATATTCAGTTCGCTAATTTTTCAATTCATTCATCAATTCGCAAGCATGAATATAAACATGCGAATGTTTTAAAAGTCAATCGAAAAAAGTGAGCTGGTACTTTTTAAAACTTCAAATTACATAAAGTAAAAAATTTCACTTGATCATTTCTTCCAACCAAACGACGAAATATGAAATATATTAACCGACTTGACATATTATTTTTTTTTTTTACAATTATTGAACTTTATTCAGTAAAGTATTTTAGCTCTTATCATTAAATATCCCGCGAAGACTTATCAAATTCTTTCAATTGACCGGAAATATTTTTTTATGTATTTTATCGTATTTTTCCCCAAATTTTTATTTTACATAATTTATTTCATATCTTAGAAAAAAAAATTTACCACTAAGGTTATCTTTGAAATTCAAATAAAAAAATTGTATAACATTATAATTTTTTACCCTGCAAGTTTGAAGCCATGTGGTGCAGTCTTTAGTTTTGAGCATAATATGATATCAGTTATAGCATTAGCGACATTTCCACGTTTCGATAATTTATAAGCAATTTGTTTCTTTCGCCAAGCTTTTTGTTCTGAATCTGCAGTTCTTGAAAGTAAGGAAAATTCCTGGGGTGGTGAATCTTTTTCTGATATGATTCTAAAATGATTTGATTAAAAATGATTAAATTTATATTGTTTTTGTGAAAAATTTAAATTTAAAAATATCTCGAAAAATATATATCTTTTACTTCAACGTCTCTAACACATATTCGGGTAAGCCTTCAGTTTTGGAAATACATAAATAACGTGTTGTTTGACGACCAAATAAAATATTATTTTCTTTCCATAAATCAGCATCTGCATCTTGGTCATAGGTTCGATTGATTGGTGTAAAATTTCTAGGGCATCTGGAAACGAGAGAAAAAAAAAGAATAAAACAAAAGTTTTAAAGGTAAAAAAGCAAAATTGAGCTGAAATAATTTTCAGTTTTTCATTATCTGTTGTTATCTATTGAAAATATATCTTAGATACATTAAACATTAAGTACTTAGTATCAAGGTAAGTATTTTAAAGGGGGACAACTAATGAACTCACTTAAAGATAACTAAACTAAGACTAAATAAATAAATTCATTGGCTAATGGAATAGTAATATGCGAGTATTTTTTTTTTATATACAATTAGTATTAGCAGAAAGCTTCTCTGAATACCTACAATTTAATTTTTGCAATTTACAAGATTTTATTAATGCCGGTTTGAAAGTGTTTTCAAATTTTTATTTTGTGCAAAACAACAAGCTTAACGAATCAAATATTATTTCTTTTCCCGGAACAAAGATGAATTAAATCAGACCTGCATTAAGCTAATGGAAACAAAACGAATGCTTTTGGCACTTTACGCGTGTTTGTAGATCTGGATCAAAGGCGAATTTTGAAAAAAAAAAAAAAAAAAATAACAAATTTAGGTTCTATACTTTCGATTGGGTTAGAAGAAACAAAAAAAAAAAAAAATAACTAAAGACCTCTCTGTGAATTTACCAAAATTCTAATGTGGAAATGATCTATTTATTAAAAGGGAATTAGGTAGGTATATTTTATTTATTCAATTTTTGGATTTTTTCGCGCCTGATTATTATTATTATTAGTTATTACACCTTCAAAGAAATATAAAGTTGTCTTAAGAAAATTTATGATATTTCTAATGAAATTAATGATAAATTAATAAATTATAGAATTTATGACTGTACGTCTGTACTAGTGTAACTAACTTTTCAAAGAATTCAACAATTTGTAATGATGTTATTGGTCGATTATCTGGTAAAAATGAATTAATCAATGAATTTATCACATTTTTATTTGATTGAATTGGCAGTGACGGTGGTATTGGTGATAAAACTCCATTGCTTTTTATTTTATTGCTGCTACTTTTATTCATTTTAAATTAAAATAAATTAAAAAAATACTAAAGTAGGTTATCTTTTGTTGTGGTCAAAAAAAAAAAAAAAAAAAAGTTATAAAATCTCAGTTTTTATTTTATGTTTATTTTTTTTTTTTTCGAAAAAAAACCAACAATGAATAAGATTTTTTTCTTCTTAAAATGTCATTAGAAAGAAAAAAAGGTCCCTCTTCTTTATTTATTTTTCAGTCTTGCGATTTTGAAATTTTATGAACTTTAAAATATAAAATTAGATAAGATTTTTATTTTTTTTTTCCAATTTAATTATGTTAAAATTTCGAAAATTTAAGTGGTTTGGTTAAGAATAAAAAAAAAACTATTTTTTTCCTTTTTAAAACTTTTTCAAATTTTATTTTTTTTTTTCACTAATATTGCTATTTATTTTTAATTTATTCATTAATTTATTCATTAAAAAACAAAAAAATTATTATTTTTTTTTTCTAAAATAAAAGCTCATTATAAAAATTAAAATTATAATAATAATAAAAAGAATGAAAATTTTAATTGTGGAAAATTTTCTTTCCACTCCACAAACAAAGAAGAATTTCTTTTATTTTATTTTTCTTTTGAAAACTAAAAAAAAAAACTATTATGATTTTGCAGAAAAAATTTTTTTGTTCAGAATTTAGAATTGTCAAAATTTCTGCGAAATTTGTGGCTTAATAGATTATAGCATAGCATAGCGTAGGCGGCCGGCGCTAATGTTATTTTCTGAGTGAGTCGATACTTGTTATAGCTGCGCCAGAATTCAGGTTATCATCCATGAATTTCATGATTGAAAAAGAGGCTGACGAATGGGCTGCACACGTTTTATAAAAGATAGTTTGGTTTGTGGTTTAAAAAACAAAACGTTTGTTTTTATTTTTGCTTTTTTTAAAATATTTTGAAATAGTTCCTTGTGTCTTCGTCTTGTGTTTACTTTTTGACACCGACAATTTTTTTTTGGTTTTTTTTTTGTGGCAGATTATACCTTTTTTTTTTAATTGCAGTAAAACTTTGTAGTGAAATTTCTAGGTTTTTGTCGAACCTACTTTTAAACCATGAAAAAAAATGTATGCGGTAAACCATAACCAAGTATTAAACACAGAACGAACCTATAGATGAGAACATTTTTAAAAAATGTTCTAAGTATGTTCAGTATTCAGATATACTATGTGTAGGTAGGATTGCCAACACTGAACCATCTCTCACCCGGAGAAATTAAAAAAAAATTATCAAAAAATTTTCTAACGTTAAAATTGATTCACACATAAAATTTAAAAAATGTGCAACAAAATAAAAAGCTGGGAATGACATGTTATTTTCAATTTCATTTTCTTGTATTGATACAAATCGCCAAATAAACAAATCGCAATTTTCTTTACCTTGATTTAAGAAATAATGTTTAAGTGCAGGCCAAGCCAGTAATATTCGATTTAAAGCCTTTGATAAACTAAGCCATCTTGTTGGCACATTTTTTATCATTTGCGAGAACTTCATATTGGAAAATTCGAAAGAAAATTTTAGCTCTCTTATGAAACACATATATGGCAAAAACAATTTGCTTTCAAAACAAATGAATTTAATTCACTAAATTTATGAAAAACCGAATTGTACTTTCCATAAAAAAAGAGCTATATAGTGTTATAGAATTTTAAATCTATGGATTTTAATTTTTTTTGAGATTCCTGGAGATTTTTCTGGCAAACCCGGAGACCGGAGAATTGACATCAAAACCGGAGTCTCCGGGTGAAAAAGGTACTGTTGGCAACCGTATGTGTAGGACTATAATTGAATGAAAATATTGATCTCAGTTATATCTGAAAAATAAAAAAAATGTCTTTGGCATAATCATGTTTATGAAGACATGTATACATAAAAAAGCGTTTGCTCGTTCACTTCTACCCTTTTTTTTGCCGTTTCAGGCTGTACTGGAATAGTTTACGATATAGGTAGTAGGTATTATAATTTTTGAAACAAGTTCATCTTTACGTTACTGTATCTTGATTTTTAATGAACTTACAATAACAAAATTCTAAAAACAAACAATGTGACAAACACCTATTAGTTTCTTTAATTTTGTCTCAGATATTTTTATTATCTGATTTTTATTATATGTCGTTATTACATGTAAACGATTTTTTTGGTATTTTTACTTGATTTTTTTCAGACCCACTACTCCATCTTTTTGGTGCAACCCAACTTAGTTCCAGTACTTTCTAATCAGAACCATATTTTTTGTTCAAAATTTATTCACTTTTCTAAATTGTAGTATTTTTTCGCAATTAGACGGTTCGCTTGATGTAAATGCAACTTTTATTGAAGCAAATTGTCGAAAAAACTTTTTTATTCCATAAGTCTAATTTTATCAGATTACAGGATTGGGAATTAGGCGCTTTCAACCGGTCAAGGTTCTAAATAATTTGTTATATTTTTATGAAATTTAGTATTTGGGTAGATAGATGTACTTAAGACACATAGGCTACGAAAATATATTTTGATTTCAGTACATATTTATATTTAGAATTCGAATGTTCACTAGTTATAAAGCCTTCGTTACTTTTGGAGAATATTCATTGATTTGATTGGAACTAGCTTTTAAGAGTAAAAATTAGAAAAATGTCAGATCTATATATATATATATATATATATATATATAAATGTAGTATATATATAAGTGAAAAATATATATATTTAATAAATTATTTTTTCAAATTGGTGCCAGACTGCTGGTTGCTTCTTGCATCACGAGTATGAGTAAGAACTAGATTTATTCGTAAAAGTTATTATATGTATATGTATAACTATGTATCACGTCATGTCACTAACAAATATATATAAATATGTATATATAAATTACTTATAATGGAAGAAGAGTTCTTATAAAATGGAAAAAAAGAAAAATTCTTTCAAGTTAATCTAAAATGTATATGTACATATCATATATACTTTTTCAATTCATATTTATATAGTTTTTATATGCTCTATTAGATCCTGCATAAGTGTACATAAACTATATGTATAAATAATATAATGTATGTATATGCATAACAGGTCAAATAAAATAAAATAAAAAGCAAAAAACAACAAATTTATAAATTGAAGCCTGAATAAGTGATATCAATTACCAATACAAAAAGACGAGGTCAAACTTCTTAGAAAAAAGCAGTTAAATTTTTATTTTATTTATTTTTTTTTTTCACAAATTTATCCATTCTAAAAATTTGAAAAACACAGAAAATTTATACTTAAAAATACTAATATTTATAAACTTTTCACAAAAGCTTTTTCTTTCATTATTATTTAATTTTTTTTTTTTTCGAGGAAAACTTCATTTTTCCAGTGTCCATAATAATGTCAACTTAAAAATTTCCTTAATTTTTATTATATTATATATTTTATATAATAATGTGAGGGTTTTTAGAAGAAAATAATATTATACATACATTGTAAATATTATATTTTTGGTCTATTTCATTTGTTCGCATGGAACAAAGTTATGTAGTTCAATGGAAAATTAGCTTTTTTCATTGAAGAAACTTTGTATATTGGGAAATTTTTTTTTTTTCTTTTTTTTTCATCTGGTTGTTTTCATCATATTATGCATAGAAGTTTTTTTTATTTTTTTTTTGTTTTTATAAGTGTATAAATGTGTATAGTATTTATTAAAAAAAAATATATTAAACATATACTAATCTTATAATATATATATTGCATATATATAATATATAATAACAATATGTATATATAATTTAACAAAAAGTACTAAAGTACGTTTGAGATTTACATATATGTCGTAATAATATATAAATAAATGATACAAACATATCTATGTAAGGTAGATATTAAGTATATGCTCAACAAATATGACTAAGAAGTAATGTGAATAGAAAAATGTTGTACATATACTTTATAAATGTATTTAATTTTATTTTGGTTTTTTCTCTTTTAGGTATTATGTGAAGAAAAGGAATTCAAACGGAATAAAAATTTTTCTTAAAAAAAACTTATATGTATGTACAAATTTTATTTATTTATTTTTTTTTTTTGAATGACAAAATTTCGTAAATTGCTTAAATTATATGAAAAAAAGAAAAAACAAAAATTTATATGTAGAACATAATTATCCATATTGTACGTGATTTGGGCCCAACTTAGAATATTTTAGTTGATTAAAAAAAAAAGTCTAAGAGTCATTTTCATTTTATCCTACTAGAAGAATATCTGAATATCTTACCTATATGGGTATTATTTTTTTCCAAAAGATTAAACGTCACACATAGGAGGTGATAAACCCGATTTTAATGTTTTAATAAAAAGCATAACATTATCGAATCTAATTGATGTCATTATTCAAAAAGGTTGTTGAAAAAATCATTAAATTAATTTAACTTCATAATGCACTGTTAATTAATTGAAAATTTGTTTTATCTCAACCACCTTAATTTTGAGTTTCATCTTGAATTTCCCTGTAACTATAAAATATACTTATATGTATCTAATGAAAAACAAAACTTCGGATGATATAAATATAAAATACTGAAATATTGATTACTTTAAATCAGAATTAAGTTTAGATCTTTTCTATTTAGAGAGAAGAAAATTCTGAGAACTAGTTAAGCACGAATTGTTATATAGTAAGTGGTTTTTCTACTTTTCGTTATTTGGATGTTGTCCAATTTTTAATCAGAAGCATATTATATATGTTTGTTTAGTAATTCTCTTAAGTAACCAACCCTTATTTTTATTTTTTTATTTTTTAACATTGAGGTAGGATATATTTGTCTTATACAGAAAAGTAGATAGATAATATTCTAACATATAATTCAGATTAATCAAACAGGTACAAATTTTTTTTATAAATTTGAAACTGGGAAAAACATAAAAAAAAATCCAGTAAATACATATGTTTTATGTACATTACATTTGTTATAATAACACACCCTTAATTTACTGTCATGCTGTTTTAAAATGTTTCTATACTTATTTTCTTGCCAGAGAAATTTATAGTTAAATTGAAATTCTTTTTTTTTTTTTAGATAAATAATTATAGATAATTTGTATAAAATTTTAATTTTTTTTTGTATAGGTACACAGTAGTTCGATCTAAAACGCAAAACTTCTAAATTTAAAATGTTTTTTTTTTAAATTTATTCATGATTTCAGTCAGTAAAATTTAATTTTTATGACTTTTTAATCATTTTACTTTTTACAAGAGAATTCTGATAAAAACGAAAATTCCTTAGAAAATTTTGAATTTTTTTCGATATTGTAAATTTAGTTTTGAAATAGGATTTCCTGTAAAAGGAAACTAAAAATATTTCGCATCAAATACATACCATATTTTTTTGGTAAAAAATTACAATACATAAATGATTAATTTAAAAATGGAAACAATAATATTTAGTTGAAACTTTTTGAAAACCTTCTCAACAAAATAACTAATAATTAAGTTGAATCATAATAAAAATTTCGTTTGGGTTGTGAGAGAAGTTTTTAGAAAGTTATTAACCTACAAAGATATACATAGGAACATAATGTCCTTAACAAGTGATTCATCTTATTAAAGAAGTTATAGTTACCATAAAGCTTGACGTGCTTAACATGTACTTAATTTAACATCTTTACTGAGTAAATCTAACAACTTCATATTCATTTTACATATCTTTATCGATACGATAAAAGTAAGTATAAAATGTTCAGTATAAAAAAATTTTATATAAAAAATATGTAGGTTTTATTTTATACACTTTAAACCACAAATTTTACATTTATAATAAGTTCATTTTAATTTTTTGTTTTTGTTTAACATATAATCCTTTATTTAGGACTAACACGGTTTGTATAACTGATTGTTTAAGGATAATGATTATATAAAATGTAATTTTTAACCAAATATATTTTTTAATCTTTATTGTTTGTTTGCATACAAAAATTTTATGTAATACATATTATTTATACCTAAACAACCGACATACTTACAATGTGTATATTAAAATAAATATATATACCTATTTACAAAAATGTCAAAAATTAAAAAAAAACAAGCAGGAAATTACTATTTGTAAATTAATTAATTGGTTTGTTTTCGTTGTTACATTAAAACTTATTTGGAAAACTCAATTTAAGTTAACTCAACAAGAACTTAACAGTTTTTTTAAAAATATTGAAAACCAATAAGTTTTGAATTATTTTATATTCATAAGAAAATCTTTCGGTTTCAGTGACATAAGTTCGTATGAGATCTCCTTTTTATTGCTTATTTTTTGATGCGCAAAAAATTGCCGAAATGAAATAATAACAAACCTAATCTTTTGAAAGAATAAAAACCGACTTATAAATTTGGGAAATTCATTGGATTTTCGATGACCTAAAAAATTTTTTTTATTTCATTTCATTTAATTAAAAATATAAACATTAGAGAGATATAGAGAGATATAGATATAGTGCACTATGCTAATTTATCACTACAAAATTGATAATACTATATGAGTATAAGATAAGTTTATGATTTTATGAAATAGGAAAAAACGGATCCTATTTGATAAATTTATTTATTATAATTAAACCTATTATAATATCTATGGAAAAATCAAAGTCAATATTATATGTATAAATTTGTTTTAATACCAATATTTTCAAGATTTAAATAAAATGATTTTTTAAGTAAATTAATTGCAAATTTTAATATTATTGATTGACCATAATGTCCAAATTTATAAAAGTGTTAAATTGTATACAAATCTATATGTTATAGTTGTTATAGTTTTATTTATTTATAAAAAATAAGTAAAAAACGAGTTTTCAAACAAAACTGAGCAAAAGCCGCATGAAAAAGTAGAAAATAAATTTTTCTTCACACACAGAGATGGACTCAGATTTTTTGATTGGGACATTCCAATAAGTGATTTGATTCATGAAGAGAAAGAATATTCAAGAGATATGTCCCAATCAAAAAATCTGAGTCCACCTCTGTTTGTGAAGAAAAATTTATTTTCTACTTTTCCATGCGGCTTGGCCTCAGTTTTGTTTGAAAACTCGTTTTTTACTTATTTTTATTTTCAGTCTTCTTCACGTTAACTAAATTGTTATTACAAATTTTCCTCGATTTTTCATGCAATTTTTCATGATTGTTGAAGATTTATCACTAAACATATCGATGAAAATTTTCCGATGATTTTCCCGCTTTTCTGGGTTATCCATGGAGTTTTCCACAAAAGCAACTTTATGCAACTCATTTCACTCTACAACTTTGTGTCAGGTTGCAAAACGCTCAAACGCTTTCTTGGTTAGAAAAACTCCGGAAAAGCGTTTTACATGAATTTTCCTCGATTCTTTCTGCAAGCTTTCACCTTTGTCGGAGAGAAAGTAATGATGCCAGTTGATAGGGAACTTGATCCTGCATAATTTAAAAAACTTTTTTACCGGAAAATTTTGCGGAAAATTCCGGATATTTATTTCGGAAAAATCGGAAAACTCTGCATTTTTCGGATTTATCACTAATCAAATTTGTACCAAATTTTCAAATGATTTTTCCCTATTTTCCGGGTTTTCCATGGAAATTTCCGGTTCAAATTTTGATAGATTCAATTGTCACGCGACATGAACCTGTGTGCCAAATTTCAGCTCGCTGTGATGACGAAAAGTGGGTCTACGAGAGTGTCGAAAATAGTAAAGATACAGACAGACAAATTCGTGTACGAGTTAATAATAAATTGTGGCCTCAAAAAAGGATAATATGCTTTCTTCTAAAATGTAGTTACTCTATATTGGGGCAAAAAAAAAAATAAAAAAATTAAGAAATTATAAATTTATTTTTGCTGCTGAAAAAAAAAAAAAAAACAATTTCCTATGTGTAGTTATTTTTCTTTTGCACATATTTTCCTTTTGATTTTTTTTTTCATACAAAATAAAAAAAAAAAAAGAAAAGAAAAACAACTTTTTTATGACTTTATGCACTAAGCTTTGGGTTAAATCATATTTTATGAAAGTCAAAGGACATTTTTTTTTTCATCAAATCAATATGAATGTGAATGTGAATATGTATATTTTTTCGTATGTATTGAACAAAAAAAATAAAAATAAAATTCAAAGTTAATTTATATGGGATATTATTCTCCTGAAAATTTTTTCTATTTTTTTTTTTAACAAAAGAAAAGCTCTTCCAATGGAAAAACCAAAAAATTTCCCATTATTTTTCGGGTTAGGTATAGTAATCGACTTTATGCGGACTGCAGTTTAAGCGAACCACGAACAAGAACGGATTACGGGTAAAAAAAACACGCTAAAACTTAAATTTAGAGAAAAAAAAATAATTTTCTTAATTTTCCCTATTATCCTTTTTTTTTCTTCAGAACTAAAATAATTAAAAAAAAAAAACATTATAAATTAAATTTGTTTTAATCAAAATTGAAATAAAAAGAAAGAAAAGTTAATTTTATTAGAAAGGAAAAACGGTTGAAAATTCTGAGAAAATTAAGACACTAAAAAACGGATCAATTTTTAATTTTTTTTTTTTCTTCATATGAAAATATTTTTTCATTCGTCACCTTTTTTTTTTTTTTTTTTTTTTTTTTGGAAAAAGGACTTTCGATTTTTTGTCTATCTCTTTTTTACACAAAGGAAAATCCATTTAAATAGAATGAATACGATATAGAATTTTCTTTTAATTTTTTTTTTTGGAAAAATAATTTTTCAATGTTTTTTTTTTTTTTTCAATATAAAAAAAATTATTGTGTAATTCTGATCGAAAGAAAAAAAAATTAAAAAAAAAAAAAAATTAAAGAAAAAAAAAAACAAAATAAAGGAAAAACTGATTGATTTTGAATAGAAGAAAAATTAGGAAAATTAACAACAAAAAAATTAATTTTACTTAAATACAAATAAAAAAAAAAATTAAATTTAGAAAAAAAGAAATAAAAAATTTCAAAAAAAAATCCGATCAAGGATTTTTTTTGGAAAGTGAAAATTTTGAAAAAAAAAAAACGGAAAAAATTTTCTCTTTCTTAATTTCGAAAATATAAAAAAAAAATAAAAATTATAACAAAAATAATATAAAAAAAAAAACAAAATTTTTTTTTTCTTAAATATCTTTTAATTGCCTTTGAAAAAGGGAAAAAATAAAGGAAAACTCATTAAAAAAAAAAAATTCAAATTATGCTCTTTGGATTTTTTTTTTCATTTAAAAAAAAAAAGTGCAAGTGTACTTGGGAAAATTTTTTATTCTTATAATTATTATTATTTTTAAAAAAAATATATTTTTTTTTTTTTTTTAAGAGCTTTTATTCCCTATTTTTGTTTTTTTTTTTTTGTATTTTCATTTTGTGTAGCTTTTTTCGTCGTGGTTGTCGTGTTAAGAATGTGAAAAAACAAGAAAATAAAAAAAAAACATAAATGAAATTAACAAAAAAGAAAAACCAGTAAAAAGTACACAAGGATTAACGTATTTACTGGTGTTCTTTTTTGTTTTGAATAAAAAAAAAGAAGATAATAATAATCTTGAAGTTTTTATTTTATTTTTTAGTTTTTTATTTTTCTCTTTTAATCTGAACAAAATTTTTTTTTTGATATTATTTTGTATGTAACATAGATTTTTATTGTATTTAAATTAATTTTTAATATAAAAGTACCTAAATTTTTATTTTTTCTTTTAAACAGTATCAAATTTCATTATTATTATTTTTTTTGAGTACTTTTTATTTAACAAAATTTTGTAAAATTGAAAAAAAAAATATTGAAAAAAAAAAAAACTGTTTTTGATTACATAAATCCTTAAAATGTGAGATATTTTAAGGATATTTTATATATGTATATTTTATATATATTTAGATAAATTATATAAATTTATCAATTTCATTCAGTTTAAATATAATACTAAGAAGTGTCAAATTAATCATTCCTCAGTTTGACACCAGGACGAAACTAGAATTAATAATCTTTCAGTAATTTCAAGTAGAAAAATATTCTCAAATAATAAAAAAGTTAGCAATATATTTCATAAGTTTCGTGTTTGAAATTCCAATTTGTTTGAAGAAAATCTAATAATTAAAAAATTATTATAATTACTTTAAGATTCGCAAAATTTCTTTTCTTTATAAATTCAAATTAATAATTTCAGTTTTTCTGACTATCAGTAATTTTCTCAAATAATCAATAAAATGAGCTGCAATAGATTATATTTTAATTTACTCTATTGAAACTTAGTTTGACAATTCTATACCTAAAGACATCTTTCCAGTTTGGGACTGTCAACAGTCAGAATTTAATATATCTTATCTATGTTTCAATCACGGAATTTACTTATTTTTCGATTCGGATTTTAGATCCTGGTAAATTAATTAATTTTTTTTAAGTAAAATTTTATTAAAAAAAAAAACAGATTTTAAAAAGTCATATTTGAATATTCTCTGTTTATTTTGAAATTTACACTTCGAAAAAGGATTTTCATAAGTAATTTTTTTCGTTCTCAAACTGTAAAGAGCCCTTGTACACAATGTTTTTTATGATTTTCCTAATAATACATATTAATTTCTTTCGTTTATAATTTGTTAGGCTTTTTTTTTCAATTAATTTTTATCTTAGATTTGAAATTTTACTTTTTTTTTTTTTTGTAAATGTTAAAAATTATATTATTTAATTGCATTTGATTACAAAAAATTTTCCAATCACTTGCGACGAGAGATAGTGTTTAACAAAAATAAAAAATTATTTATCTGTCAAATTATTTTTTAAACTATAAATTATATATACGTATATACATATATATTTTTTAAATTTTTTTTTTTTAATTTTAGAGTCATTAAATATTCATTATAAATAAGAAGAGATATATACTATTATAATTTATAAATATATATAAAAATTTTATTTTATAATTTAAAATAAAAAAAAAAAATAGTAAATTCTATGAATAGAGTGTAAATAAAATTATATAAAAAAAAAAAAATTAGTAATAAACAAAAATACAAAACAAAAACATTCATATTTAAACTTAGTATTAATAAAAAAAAAAAAATTAATTAAAACTAGATTTTAATAAAAAAAAAAAAAATTATATAAAAATTAAGTACATTATAAATTTATTTTATTGCAAACAAGGTGCTTTTTATAAAAAAAAAAAAATTCTATGAGTTTTATTTTTAAGTTTTTTTTTTTTTTTTTTTTTCTAGAAAAATAATAAAATTAATTGTAACGCTATTTTTTGTGTAAAATTTGATAATTAATATTAATAAAAAAATAAAAAAACTATTTATAAAAAATCATGCATTTCTTAAAATAAGTTTGTTTTTCGCTTAAAAAAAAAAACTAAATAAATACTAAAATAAATGTACGTAGCGTGATTTAAAAATTAAAAATAAAAATAGAAAATAAACATTCGTTTTGTATGAAAATTAAAAAAAAAAATTAGTTAAAAAATTAATTATAAATATTTTAAAAACATTAACTTGACAACTTAATTCTGAAGTATAAAAGAAAATAAATTTTGATAATAATTAGACTTTATTTTTCCATATTTTATGATTTTAATTTAATTTTTTTTTTAATTTAATTTAATTTATTTATTTTCAGTTTTACCCAAAGTGGATCATCCTAATGAATTTCATTTTTTTAATAATTTTACGATCAGACGATAAGAATCTTAACCTTTGATATATTTATTTCCATAATAGATGTTCAAGCTTCGGTTCAAGCTATCTGTACCCAAACTAGGGATGCGGAATATATTTTTTAATAAATGAGGGTCTAAAAATGCATCCGGATGAGTGTATATTTGCTTCAAAGGAGATTGTATCTTTTCCAAGATTAAAAAAAATTATTCAAAGTTTTAACTACGGAACATTTATTTTCTATCAATATTCAAATATAGTTTACTATGTATATTTAATATGCATGGGAATTTTATGCTTTCTAAAAAAAAAACAGTTAAAAGTTAATGCTGCAGCAACTGTATGAAAATGTTTTATACCTTATTTTCAGTATTATTTTTAAAATTTCTGAGTCATAACAAAATATCGGAAAAGATTTTTAAAATTAAAAATAAAATCGTGCACAAAAAATTAGCTTAAAATGAAAAAGTTCATATATTTACAAAAAGAAAAAAGAAAAAGTAAAACTTATAACATGAATAATAACATCGAATATTAGAAGAAAACATCGAATGTCGTGCAGAAATGATATTAAATTAATATAAAAAAAAATAAATATGTACATATATATATAGAAAATAAAATTCTCCCCATATACCTAAGTTATATACATTTATATATCTGAAAGAAAAACTCATAAATATAGATATTTTCCGAAAAAAAAAAAAATTGTATCATTTTTTTTTTTACTTGTAATGACGGTTCACTTGAATTTCCTTTTTTCAGTTCTTTCCTAAATGAATTTAAAAGGAAAAAAACAAAAAATTACTGCTGCTTATATGACATTTAACTTTTTATTACTTTTTCATTTGAATTTTATTTCTTATTTCTTTATTTTATTATTTTTAATAGTTTGTTTTTTTTTTTGTTGTCATTGTGTGAAACGTCAGAGAGGAATAAATTATAAGGTTGTTTTTGTTTGTTTGTATGTGTGTAGTGTATAAATGAATAATTAATTATAATTATACAAAAAAAAAAAAAAAAAGGAAAAATTTTACCAACAGCAGAATAATAACAATAATCTCAATAAAATTGAGGTTTTTTTTTTTTTTTTGTTATTTACTTTTTATTTTTCTTTTATTACAAAAAAAGTAAAGTTTTATTTTTTCATTTTCCTTTTTTTAATTTAACGAAATAATATATAATTTTTTATATAGACTAGAAATTTTCTTATGTTGGTGTGAGTTATTATGTTAGCCGAGTATATGTGAATTTTCCATTTGAAGCAAAAAAAGAAAAACATACATACATACATAAATACATATAAATATATGTAACTTTTTTTTTCTTTTTCGAATGGAAAAGTAAATATTTTTGGAATAACCTTCAAAAAATACAATAAAAAAGTGTTGTTTTTTTTTTTTTTTTTTTATTATTTTTATTAGAAATTTAAGAAAACAATTTCTAAGTTATTATTATGTTAAAAAAAAAATAAATTAAAATAAAATAAAACAAATTTTTTGGTTTTTTTTTTTATTTTAAGAATGTGAAAAAAATACAAAAAATAATTTTATAATTTACTTCTTGGAAAAAAAAGGATACTCACAGGATATTCAAACAATAAAAAAGAATAAATAAATAAAAAAAAAAAAAAATAAAAAATTAAACTCATAATAAAAACAAACACCAAAAAAAAAAAGAAGGAAAACAGCTCTAAAAAAAGAAACAAAATAAGAATATAAAAAAAAAGAAAAAAAAAAAGTAAATAAAAAAAAATAAAAAAAATTAACGATAGAAATTCTCTAAGGAAATTTTTATTCTCGTCGTGTGTTGTTTAAATTAAAGGAACAGACATTACAGACATTAATTTATCTGTTGACCCACCCAAAAATTTCAAGTTTCATTTATTTTAACGGTAAGAGAAATAATATTCACTTGATTTTTAATTTAATTTTTTTTTATCTACAAATATTTGTTTTTTTTTTTAATGCTTTTATAATTTAGATTTAGTGTTTAAAAACATGTCATTTATTTTATTTATTTATTTTTTTGAATTCTGCAACTTTTTTATGTTGCTTGCAGTTTTTCTGAAGTTGGTAGAATTGAAGTTGGTTCACTTGTTTGTATCTCCAGAAGCGTATTTCTCTATGAATTTTTTAATTCGTTTATGTTAGCCGTGTAACAACCTTATTCAGTAAAAAAAAATTATTTTTCTATAGGTACTATTTGGAACAAGTTTTCTCAACGCCTACAATACTTATAAAATATTCTTTATTTTGGCACTGTCGTTCATCACATCTTCCACAAAAATAGTACCGTCTAATGTAGGAAAAATTAAATGAAATTTTGTACTAAACAAATATATGTGAAGAATAGAACCTCATAGGGTTGTTTTCAAAGTTTCAATTTAAGAAATTTTACTTTTAGGATAAACAAAATGTTCATCATCAGGGGCTGAACATATTTTTTACGGTTCCTTCTATATCATTATTTCAATATAATTTTGTCATATTTGTATAACATATACAAATATATAACAATTTTCATTGAAATCTAAACTCCGAATCCTTGGAAACAATCGAGATCGTACTATTTGTCTAAGTTCCTCGATATATTTATCCCTTCCTGAAAGATTTTAAAAACATCTTATGTATGCCATTTTTGTATTATTATATATTCATTATGACAGACATTATGAAATTAATATTTGCCCTCTTTTATAATGCAGTCTTATTATATTCTATACAGGAATTGTTTTAAAATAAATCAGATTCATATAGATTTTAATTTTATTAATTAAATCATTAACTATAAATACCTTATTTCTCTAAAAGTCTTCTTTGATGTGTAAAACTTGAAGTCTTCACAAAGTAATTTAGTAATGGTCGGTACAACTTAAATAGCTATACAGAGTAATTTCAAAATCTTCAATACAATCTTCAAACTTAGAATACTCTTCTATTATAACTATATTATTTTAATTGTATTTTATTTGAAAATCTTTTATCATATTATATATTATATTACCTTGCTTTAACAAACTACTGCCGCTTAAAAATTTTTATATATATACAGATCCAAAACTCTTTAATAACATGTTTGTTGTTTAATTTTTTTTTTTTCGCACAAAAGTGTCTCGTTATTTGCTTAAGGATATTTCCACAGATTTTTTTTTTGTTTCAAAAATTGTTTTTCTTGTTTTTTTTTTATGTTTCAGGATATAATAAAAAAACATTGTTTTGCATATCGTACAGAAATTATGCATTTTATTGTTCTCCCTTTGTTTCAAAAAAAAAAAAAAAAAAAAAACAAACTAATGCCTAAAGCTTTGACCTTTTTTCATAGTTTTTAATTAAATTTTTTAAACTTTCGCTTTGCTATGTTGATTTAATAATATTTTTATTTTAAAATAAAAATAGAGGACTAATTTTTTTGAGTATAAGTATAATATAACAAAATAAAATAAAATAAATAATTTTCTTTTTAGTTCATAAGAAAAATATATGTATACATATATAAAAGATATGACAGTCTTATTCAATGAAGTTGGAATTTAAGGAATTATTGTTTTCTATAGAATTGTATTTTGTGCAGGCCAAACGATTATAAATTATATTTATGGCGAAATATACGGCGGTCGAACTTTGAAGAAAACTAGATGTTTATTTGTATAAATACAATATATAAATAAAAGCGAATGTATCTGTGTTATTTATAGACTTCCTAAACACCGAACAGACCATTAATGTTAAAAATTTCTATGTAAGGATTATCGGGTACAGATCGTGTTTCATACACAAAACATGAACCATCCGATGGCGACTAACTCGAGAATACCGCGACAATTCGCAAACTTTGTATGAAAATAAAAATAAATAAAAATAAAATAAAAAATGTTTTTTTAAGACATTATGACAAGTATTATAATCAATTTTGAAAATAATTTAATTTGTTTTAAGTTTTCCATTCTATGTTAATTCACAATTATTTTAAGGATATTCAAATGTACATACACACACACTTAATAAACATATTATCTTTTTATAAAATCGTATATTATTTCAATTCAATGATATATTATTAACAATTTTTATTAATAAATTTTTAAATAAATATAATAAAAATTATATCAGCTTGATTTCGATAAATGGTCGTATAATGGTGGTAGACGATTTGGCAGCGTATTTTCTTTCAAAATATTTAATGCATCCCTAAGTTGTATTAAATTCTTGCATTTTTCATAATATCTGCATTATATTAATTATATATATATATTAGAAAAAAATTTATTATCGTCTGGGATATCTTTGTTTTTTTTTTCTTGTGATTCATACTTTTGTTGAGAATACACTATAAAATAAGATAAGAAAAATGTCTTTGCTTGTTGAAGACGTTTAGTTTTTTTTTCTTCTTCTTCTTTTAAAGATAAATTGCTCATAAGAAATTTTATTTTCAAAAGAAAAACTCATGCGCTTTTTAAACTCTCATGAATATCATTTTATGATTTTTTTTGTATGTTTTTTTTTTAAATGAATTTTTTCCTTTTGTTAGCAACTCACACTCGAAGGATATGTATACATATACGTTCTCAATAACTATGTATTGATTTAAAAAATGTGAGGAATTTCAAAATTTAAAACTTCATAACTTTAAAAAGAATATTTTAAAGGGCATTCCCCATGTGAAAAAATATTTCATAAATTTTATAGAAAATAAAAAAAAATAAATACATTTTTTTACTATACTAAAAATATTTTAAATATTGTTAAAATTTTTCATTAAAAATTCCGTGAATAATAAAATTTATTCATAAATTTGAGTTTTTGAAATTCGCCTTATCCACTGCTAAACAAACATTTATTTTTATGAATGATGACGACGGTTCCAAAACTAAATACAATTGACAGTAAAAAACCAAACTTCGTCTTATTCTGCAAGCCTCATGAGCATATAAAAATGAGTTGCCAACATGTTCCTAGGAATCGAAATTTTATGGTTCTTTTTATAAGTTGTTTTTATTGAATAGATCTTTACTTGATCAAATGTCATTGGTGAATTAGTTGACATCAGCTACAATTTGTAAAGAAGATGGGACAACAACCTGATATTAGTATGGGTTGATGAAAATAAAACAATAAATGTCAAATGGTAAAAGATATAAAAAGATATATAAAGTTTGGGGGCTCGTTTTTTAATTTTAATATTTAAAAAAAATTTAGAAAATGTAGGTATAATCATTATTAGAGCGGATAAAAAAGTCTAGCATAAAAACGATTTTAGGCTCCTAAAAAATCGTAAAAAATTGCTAAAATAGTCCTGTAAAAGTCTCTAAAATGCAAAAAGTCCCTGAAAAGTCAGGCAAAAATATGAAAAAAAACACACTTTTGAACGATTTCGAAGCCAATATTATTATTTTTCACTATTGCAAAGTAAAATACAGTGCTGTTTTAGATTTTCGTGATTGGTAGGTAAATTTTATTGCTTTTGCTATATATATATATATTTACAAGTGTAGTCGAATCAATAATTCACATTTAGCATTTCAAGAGTACCGCGTTAAACGAGATTAACCTGTGTGTTACAAGTTTTACATATTTTTCTACATAAATAAATATTCTTTTAAAAATGAAAACGACATTTTTGTCTTCAACTAAAGTTGACATCTGTGAAAATTTTACACAACACATCAAAATATTTGAATTAATTTTTTTTTCCTTTTCCCCATTTATGAAGATCTCTAACTATTCATATTTTATTTAACAAAACAAACATTCTGAGATTACAGATTCATTCAACATAATAATATTATATGAAAACATTTTACATTATGTACGACATACGTATTTCCTTTACACATATATACATAACTTTAAAATTACAATATTATAAAAAATTTAATTTAATAAATTCTTTTAATATAAAAAAAAAACATTCATAAAAAATTAATCTGACATTTTTGTACAAAACAAAATGTCTCCATCAGGTCGTAACCATTTATACCATTTTCATTTTTTTTTTTATTTTATATTATTTTTTTTTTATTTTGATAATGTCACCATATGCAAATCGTGTCCATAATGTTCTTTTGAAAATTTAATAAAGTTTATTCATTCATATATTTATGAAATTCTTTTTAATTTTTTTTCTCTTCATAATATTATATTTTTAAACATATTGTTCGTAAGTCTTTTAGTTTGATCTTAAAACAAGTTATGTTTGATTTTTTATAAATATTAACCAATTTTTTTTTTTTTATAATATTTATGTCAAAATAAGATATGTCAGTTTAAAAAAGGAACAGTTTTATGAAAAATCCCCTATTGGGTTTCTGTGTTCATATTATCTATGTATAAAATTGACACTATTGTAGTTAGACATCATTTTAACTTAACACGACAAGTGAGAAATAAATAAAGATGTTACATAAAATAAATTTGGCTTTAAAGTATTTTAGGATGCAATTTTAGTTAAATGGACTTTTTTACAAAATTAAAAAAAAATCAGACAGGTTACAGGCTGCTTGATTTTGGCCTTTAAATATTTTAATTCTCATTAATAGTGTTAAAGACAGGGAATTTTGTTTGGCGAGGTGTAATGATTTTTTCCATGTAAGGAAATAATGAAAATGACGTTAAAGCACTGCAATAAATAATTGTATTATTTAAAGGGTGCTACCTTCGTGTTGTTGACTTTCAATTTCAACTAATGAAAATTAAGGGATTTACTAAAACAAAATCCATTTCAATGCTAATAATAAAAAAAAAATCTTTATTTTTTAGCGTTTCGGGTGACATTTACTTAAAAAAAACAAGAAAAAGTGATTCTTTGGATAATTTTTTCATACTTTTATTACTTCTCGAAATACAATGCATCGAGAGATTCTAGAATATTAGGGAAAACAAAAATAAGTTCTGAATCTTTTCTTTTATTTATTCAATATATTTTATTTACATTTACATTAACATAACATAATTATATATTATGTACAAATTATCTTTAAGGGTCCATTGGTTCAACCACATTGCTATTCATACATGTTTCGTTGATTTGAGTTTTAAACATAAAAAAAATCCCTCCGAACTTTTTCAACCGTAGTAAAGATCACTTTTCAAAATAATGAGACGTGAAATTTTTGATAGAGGGTTTATGTATCACCTAAGTATTTAGTGCTGACGATAATTTCTTAAGGGATCCAATTTCAGTTACTTCGAATTTTAAATCTATCATTTCTTCCTTGAGAATTGTTGTAAAGCACTTCATTTAATAATATGTTAATGATAATGATAGCTGTAATACTTTTTTAGTTTTGTTTTTAACTTTCAAAATCGTTAAGAATAAATATCCGCTATCAATGCTTTTAAGAATTGTTTATGCTTTTAAAAATTGTTTGTTTTGACTTGCCATTTGCAATTTACTATTAGTCAGTTTAATTAAAAAATAAGTTTTTGTTATTCTGTGTTAAAATTTTTTAACGCCTTTCGTATCATAAATTTATAAAACAATGCTATTAGCATTGGATACACATAATAACAAATATGTTTGTGTATTCAAATATTCATTATATGTACCTAATTTGAAGCAAGCATACAATAAACTTAAACATTTTTTTTTATTGATTCATGAAACTAGCCACACACCATGTCACAATTTATTTTAATTTAATTTTTATTTTATGAAAAAGAAAACTTTCACGTAATTAAAAATTTCCTGAAAAACAGTTTTCAATTAACTTTGACTTTGCTATATTGCGGCAATAATTTAATTCGTGCAATGAAATTTGCATAAAATAGAAAGTTTTCAAATGAGTTATCCTTAATTTGTGAATGTTGTGTATACAATGTACACATGTATATATATATACAATAATTGACTTAATAAATGATTCTCAAGAGTATGTTTTTTCTCCACCCTGATGTTCACGAAAGTAAATACTTTAATTCTAAAATATATAATATTTATATTTACACATATATTTAGTTATGAATGAATAAATTAATAAATGCAAAAGGGATTTCCAACAAACCATTCAAATAGACTTTATGCGAACATAAAATGAAACTACACATTTTAAATTTTTTTTTTTTTACAAACCAGAAGGGAACTGGTTTTTTCGTTTTATTTTTTCATTTTAAATTATTATTATTAAATTTAATGAGTAAGAAAATTTTTGGTCAAACAAAAATGGGAAAGTATAAAATATATGATACACTATAAAATTGTACAAAGTCAACTGAGGTTATTGATTTCTTGCAGAACATTAGTAAGATATAATTTTCTTTGGGCAAATAATTTTATTTTTAATAATTTATCCAAATTATTCTAAATAAAGAATAAATTTCTGATCGCAAACAAAGAAGAACTTTTTATATGTGCGAAAATTGAATTTACCAGAGGCTAAAGTTCAGGTGCATTGAGTTTGTTGATCTAAGTTTATAAACAGCAATCGAAGATTGTCTGAATTATGAATTAAAATTTATAAATTTAAATTTAAATTATTTTTCTATTGATTTCTGCACCTTACTCATTTTTATAAAATATTTTGAATTTGGATGGTCAGGTGTTTAATAAATTCATATGTTTGTCATATTTAATATTACAGGCCATATTGAATATTACAGGTCATATTTAATATTACAGGTAATATTACAGGTCGATTTTTAAACTCATTAACTTTTTTATAAATCTAAAGTTCATATTCATGTAGCAGTGATGCCCAAAATTTAAGATTGAACGTGCATTTACTACCATCATCATAAATTTTTGGCATGTTTTATTAATACACGGAAAAAATACACAGTTAAAAATTAATTTTTCGTCTTGTAATATAATAAATAACAACGTACAAAACACTTTTCCAAAAAACAACATATGCAACATATTATGAAGCAACTTGATTGTGCTCTTGCTCGAATTTATTTACATTTAAAGTCAAGTTTTGTATTTTTAAAAGTAATTTAAAATATTTTTAGCATCCTCTTCTAGAATTTTCGTTTAAAATCCAAAAATAAGCTTCTGTTTTTTCTTCTTGAAAATTTATTTTTAAAAATTTTTTGAAAATACGATTAATAATAGCAAATCAAGCTCTGAGCTAATTGCTTTAAAATTGATTGCAAATAAATAATCCTCTTCATATTAATTTTTAAATTAACATTAATTTTCTGCAGTCCTTTTATTTTTATTTACATTATTCATACATCAATCACACAATTGCGATCAGAAAATATTATAAATAAGAATTTCGAATTTTACAGTGCATGCACAAAAAAGAAGGAAAAAAATAAATATAGAAAAAATGTTTTTTTTTTTCTTCCTATTCAAAGTGCGAATGATTTTTTTTTTTTAAATGGGAAGTGCGAAGACGAAATACAAATATTTTTTTTCATGCACTTACATAAGAACGAAGTGTATATGAAGTGCATAGGGTTTTTTTTTCCTATTCTGTTTTATTATTCATATAAACAAAGTGGGATTACAATAACAAATGTGGTACAAGTGCATAGGCGATGATCATCCTTGATGTAGAGTTTAATTTTAGCTAATTTATTTAAGCTTCTGTTGCAATTATTCATGATTATGACAACCAAATTGTCACATTTTAGTATCCAGTTAGTATGATATAAACCACATTAAGTGTATAAAATAGCTCGAGAACTCTCCTAGACTTACAAACTTAAAAGTCAAATGAAAATCGAAATAAAAAGCAGTGAAATTAAATAATTTAATTTTTTTTTTGCTCATCTGAATTGAGTTTTCCACAATTTCATAATAATAAATGAAAAACAACAGAAAAAAAAAAAAGTTAAAAACGAGTTTTCCAAAAAACTGAGGCCAGGCCGCATGAAAAAGTAGAAAATAACTTTTTCTTCACACACAGAGGTGGACTCAAATTTTTTGATTGGGACGTAAGTGATTTGATTCATTAAGAGAAAGAATATTTAAGAGAAATGTCCCAATCAAAAAATCTGAGTCCACCTCTGTGTGTGAAGAAAAAGTTATTTTCTACTTTTTCATGCGGCCTGGCCTCAGTTTTTTGGAAAACTCGTTTTTAACTTATTTTTATTTTCTGCCTTTTTCACGTTAACTAAATTGTTATTATGTGCTACATGGATGTTTGAAAACAATTTTATGACTAATCATATCGATGAAAATTTTTCCGCTTTTTCGGGTTTTCCATGGAGTTTTCTGCAAAAGCAACTTTATGCAACTCATTTCGCTCTACAACTTTGTCTCAGGTTGCAAAACGCTCAAACGCTTCCTTGGTCGGAAAAACTCCGGAAAAGCGTTTTACATGAATTTTCTTCGATATTTTCTGCAAGTTTTCACCATTGTCGGAGAGAAAATAATGATGCCAGTTGATAGGGTTTTTGATCCTGCATAATTTAGAAAACTTTTTTACCGGAAAATTTTCCGGAAAAGTAGGAAAATTTCGGAAAATTTTTTCGGAAAAATCAGAAAACTTTGCATATTTCCTAAAACGGATTTATCACTACTCAAATTTGTACCAAATTTTCAAATGATTTTTCCCGATTTTGCGGGTTTTCCATGGATTCAATTGTCACGCGACATGAACCTGTGTGCCAAATTTCAGCTCGCTGTGATGACGAAAAGTGGGTCTACGAGAGTGTCGAAAATAGTAAAGAAATATACAGACAAATTACTTTCCAAGTTAATAAGAATTGTGTCCTCAAAAAAAAAAAAAAAAAATTCATTTCATTTAATTTTTTTTTCAAGATTAATGTAAACGTTAATATAAAACAAATAGACTTATGAATTTTTGATTTAATTTTTATTTTTATTGAATGTAAAACACAAAGTATTAAAAAGCTTTATTTTTTTTTATTATTATTTTTTTTTTTTTTTATGTATATACATATAGAATAATTTTTTTTATTCTTCGTTGTCTTTCAACTTGTCTTTACCATTGTTTCTACATTTCCGTTCCCTTTCCGAAAAGAAGAAGTAAAAAAAAAAAAAAATGGCACAATTTTTTTAACCTTCAAGCTAATAAAGGAAAAATAAAATCCTTGAAATAAAACTACACTTAGAGATATAAAATGTATGTACACAGAAGCATACTTATACAAAACATTATGCACATACTTATTTACGAATTTTTGTTTTTTTTTTTATACAAAAAATAAAATATAAATTGAAGACAAATTATTATTAAATATCCTGTCAATATAATATTTTTGTAATTTTTAAATGAAAGAAATTTTCCGCCCCGGAATCCACCTGAACTTTATATGGTACGAGTACGCATAAGGAAGAGATTAACTTCGTAAAAAAAAAACAATTTTTTTTAATCAAATGTCAAAAAATAAATACCTAAGTAAATGGAAAAATTTTTTTTTTAATTTGTTTTGAAATGCTTTCAAAATTTAACTTTAATTTTTTTTTAAAGTTTTAAATTTTTGGCTTTTTTTAAAGTCAGACGTAAAGGTTTCCAGGACAACATGAATAATACAACAATGTAAAACATATTATAAAAAAAAAAAAAATTTAAATAAAATCTCTGTATAATGACGTCATAAAGGGCATGCGCCATCTAACGATGGTTAATAATTTTCTTCTTTTTTTTATTTTTATATTTTATAAATTTTTTACTGCTAAATTGTAAATGTGTATTTTTAAGGATTTCTTTTTTTTTTTTTTTTTTACTTTTTTTTTGGTGACATTTTAGATTTTACGCAGAATTTTACTAAAAATATTTGGTTTTTTTTATTTTCTAATCAGCATCTCTTACAAATTGATTTAATTATAAATTTTCAGATATTTAAGAACTTATAATATGCGTTTAAGGCTTGAGAAATATAAAACTTATTGAATTGAAATTAAGATAATTTTCAAATATAGATTATTTTTAAAGAAGTTTTTAATTTAAAGTGTACTATATAGTATATATTATATTTAATATTCCTAGTTCTTATGTCTGCTCGAATAATTACAATCTTTAACTATTTCATTTCTCAGTTTCTGATACGTTCCATATATTAGACTTTATCTAAGGTTATTAGGTGAAAAATTTGGTATATATAATATATGGAACTAGGTTTCCAAGGAATGATCATCTTTCGAAATTCATCGTTGATTGCGACAGTGAATTTTAGCTTTAGCTTTTTTATTTTGATTTGACATTTGGAAGATTATATAATATAAAATAGTTTATTTTATATGTTAAATTGGTATATACATGATTTAAAGAATATTGAATTTTTTTTTAGTATATTAATTTTGTATTATAGATATACTTCTTGTCAATAATTTTTGTTTTAATTATTATTATGAGACTGCTTGTCTATTTCATGTTAGCGGAAAATTATTTTTAATCGATTCTCAACAATCAAAAAAAATAAGGCAAAATTATATAGATATATTATTATTGAAGACATTAAAATGAAGTAATAAAATTTGTACTGTTATCAAAATCAAAATTTTTATTTCTGTAACTTAATTATGTCAAAAAGGCATTAGAGTTACCTAATGATTAACATTTACATACCTATTATTAGAAAAATTTTCGAAAAAATTATCCGAATATTATTTTGTTCTAGCCCTATAATAAATAATTTTATTAATTTTGATTAAAAACTCGATTTACTATATTTACATCATTCGCAGTTATACATTCATATATAAATATGAAAAGAAATTACAAAATCATATACCTAGATATTCGTAGAATAAGATTTGTAAATATTGTAAATAATAATCGAAAATATTTTTCGGTTTTACGTCTACTCTTTTGTCGGACCAAATTAACCCAATATTATATTGTATATTTACACGCATACACAGCATAGTTGTCTATGAAAAAAAGGAAATAATGTACCTGTCCCTACTAACTAACCTTTTATTTTATTTTTGGGTATATTTACAATATATTCACTTATATACTTACATACATATACATATTTTATAAAGTTTCTTGTAAATATTTCCCTTTAAACTTGCTCAATATAAAATTTACTGTGAAAAATTTTATAATTTTTATTAACATCATGTTAGTAATTTTAAGTACAAAAAAAAAAAACCAATATTTAATTTTCAAAAAAGCTCTTTTATAGTGACAACATATGCGTAACAGATGCGTGTGTATTTTTCAGTAAGCATGTTAAAAATTCTTAGTATTAGTAACTTTTTGCAAAAAAAAAAAACATAATTTTTCTTCTTAAAAGTGTATCAATTTTTTTTTAATAGAAATATTTTACTTCCAAAGAACTAAAAGACAAAAAAAAATATATCCTAGTTTTGATTTTTTTTTTTAATTATCAGCTGTTATTTTGCTTCAAGGATAATAATATTAAAAAGGATACAGAAAAAAAAATATTGGTTTTCTCTATATATAATATTAAATTCCATTACGAATTTGAATGATTGGGTGCGGCGCGCGACATGAAAATTCTTTATTATTTAATTGGAGTTTTGTTTTTGATTCATATTATTTTTTAATCAAAACCCAAGGAAAACTTTCAAAAATTCTTGAAATCGGTTTATTGATTTTATATTGGTCCATACTTAACTTCGATCTTAAATAGTCATTTCTTAGCTTGCAAATATGAAATTTTCGGTGTGTAGGGACTACATTAACTTAAATTTTTATTAAATATAATAAAAATCTAATAATCTAATCTACCAAAGGTTTAAAAAATGCGGGAACTTCAAATTGCTTTAATTTTATTCAGACTAGAAGTTTCTCAATCATAGAAAAAAAATCATATTTTATGATAAAATCATTGTAAACATATAAGAAATGACTCATATTATGTGAAATGTCTTCTACATTATGTATTAAAATTAATTTTAAATAATATAAATGTAAAAAAAAACTTTTAATAAGCCAAAAAATTTCTTTAAATTCACAAATAACATATAATGTGATCATCCTTTCAGTTATGTAAAAGTATTATTTTTATAAGATACACACTTCTAAAATTTCGCATTTATCGAAAATAACAAAAATTGCTCACGATTTTTCTTAGAACAAGAGATATTACTTTATATTTATTTATTTTTTTTAATAGCAATAAGTTTTCTTAAAAAAAATTAAAATAAAATAAGTCGCCAAGAAAAAGTTTATATTTTAATGTATAGACTACTTCAAAAAAGTCAAGAATTTGTAATTGAGTCTTTTAGGAAATCAAGAGTCGTCATTTCACAGGATTTTGAAAAATATTTTGATATCTGAGTAACAATGTGATCTCATTTTACCGATAAATTTATTAATTTATTTATTTTTTAGTACGCAAGAAAATAAATGTTGAAACATTTTAAAATTTTAATTATTGGTTTAAATATAAATGAAGTTTGTTCAGTTACTTAATATTTTTGTTGAAAATTTGTTTTAAAATCAGAATAATTAATATTTTTATTTAATTTTTAATTTTTTTATATTTTATATGTAATAAATTGCATCTGTCTACAAAATATTATACACACTAAATAATTTTCTTTTTCTATATTTGCAGAAATCGTCATAGCCGGGGGGCGCCGTACGAAAATGGCGCCTCGGATATAGTTTTAACTATATAGTGTTAGAAGGCGACATCCATGTGCCTCATGTAAGTAATATTTATGACATAAATATTATGTTTTTATATATATATAATTATTTAAATGACATTAAATACATATATAGATAAAATAAATATTTAAATAAGATATTAAATTTTATATGATTTTTTATTAGATACATACATAGTTATATTTTATTTAATAAATATATATATGCTCCTTGAACTATGTATGAATAAGAATCTTTTTTAATTTTTTTTTCGTTTATAAGTATAAAAATATAAACTTAATATTTATGTACGTGGGTCGTAATGTAATTTATCAATTTAACAGTCATTCTTATAGATATATTATAAATATCTATGATTATCCAAAATACAAAAAACTAACTATATTATAATATGTATATTAATATGTTGACATCATAAAATACTTACAGTTTTATAGAAAAAAAAAAAGAAACATATAGTATTAAATTACAAAAAAAGACGTGGTAAACAAATTTTAAAACCCACATATACGAAAAAGTTACAATTTAGTACTATTTTATAAAAATAATTAAAATTAATTTATACTACATTATGTGAGGGAGAATTAAAAGAGATCAATCAATTTTTAAATAATAATTTCAGTGACACTGCAAGTTTTTCTATTATTTCAATATGTAGCTCACTTTTTATCAACATTTTGACAGAAATGTGAAAAAGTTATAAAAGTACATTTTAAAAAAATGATTATTTACACAGTAATGCAACCGATAAACAAATCTAATTTTCTGAATGTCTATAAGTGATTAAGATCGACATCATTATTAATTAGAAATTGATAAGACGATATAGAATTTGTTTTAATTACAACAACTTCTAAAAATATTCATACAATGACTTCTAATAATAAATATAAAAATTCATTTTCTATGACAGCATATATACATAAGTATAAATTTTATGTCACTCACTCAGCATAAATTATAATGAGATGTATATGGCATGATACATGTTATGTGTTACGCCTTCATTGCTTTCGTCTATGAATAAAAAAAAAAATTCAAAATAAAATTCTATTTTTTCTAATCGTTTTTTTTTTAAGTTAAATATTTTGTTGGTCAACCATTATTCAACGGAGATACCAAAATTGTGACGTTTTTCGATGATGTCATTTTAAAAATATATTCATTATGAAATTGGATTAAAAGCATATAAAAAAATATCTATTAGACTGTGTGTGCGATGTGTGAAAAAATATTGTAAAGTAAATATAAATTGTTTTTTTTGTTTGTCTAATTTGTTCTAAAAGTGAGATTCTAAATTCATAAAATATTATATTATTTAATAATACAATATTTAATATAATATGTAAGACTTTTCTTTTACTAAGATAATGATTATTATTTATTTGAGAGTGGTTTAGAAAGCTGTCACTATAATCTTAAGTTTACAAAGATTTTTCTTTAAATATTTAGACTGTTAAATGATCGATGATGATTTATTGGGTAACATTTAATACATAAAATAAGAAAGTTTGAGTAGGAAAATTATGTCATGATGCTTGGGTGTTAGAAATATAATTCAATTTTAATAATTAAATATTCTATTTGAAAACTAGATTTGTTTGAAATATATTTATGGAATTTTTATTTAGGAATAACTATGTACATATATACATATGCTGATATTCGCGCCAGTTAACCAGTTTTTACTAATATTAAGTATTTCTAAAGTTGAAATGAAATATTCGTTTTATAGATATACCCTTAACTTCAATATATATACGTAATTATTATTTAAAATATTTTTCACTAGCAATTTACTTTCATTAAAAAGAACAAAATGCATTTCAGAAGAAATCTAAAATGACTTATGTAATATATTTGAAAATAAAAATACATAGTCAGAATAAAAAAATCGATAAATAATTATACTAACATTACATACATACATTTATAAGAAAATCTATTTAAATTTATATATGTATAATATGTACATAATATTGGGGTTTATAATAGGTTTTTCTTTTTTAAGTGATACCATGCTTTGTGCATTATATATCCTTTAATTTTCATTTATTATATTAAATTACCATGTATTATTTTCTTGGTTATTCTTGGTTATTTCTGAATTATTTATTTATACATACATATTTGTTAATTTGTACAATGTACACATTAAAAAATAATAATAAACAGTAAACATACATCATAATAAAGTGAATTAAATTTTGAAATTAATTAAAAGTTTTGATCTAAAATGGGTTTAATATTAAATTAATTCGGTTTTGTTTCGATATAAATAAAAATATTTTCTACGCTCTTATAAATACTTTTTTTTTGAATATGGTATTGAGCTTTTAAAAAAAAAAAAAAAGGCACAAGGACCAAATTCTCGAATAGTTATCGAAGAAGTGGCATTTAGTTTGGGTTAAATATTACATATACATATTTTCAAAAATAAATATTTTTCTATTTAACTTGTGACCGTATATATATTTTTGGTTAAAAAAAACTTAATTATTGTTGTTTTCTTCATTCAAATACATTATAAATTTTGGTAAAATTTGTTTTCTAGATTTCTTGAATTAGTTTTATTTCGTATTAATTTTTCTAAAAAAAATGTATTCATAGTTATAAACTCATTTAAAGCTTTAAATAAAAATTAAAGAGTTTTTATTTATGTACAATTACTATCTCTACATAACACTATTTTGTGAAGTTTTGTGTCGACAACTTGCGTCATTCAAATAAAATAATTCAAAAATGATCAGCGTAAGTAAAGGAAAATGTTGCTAAGCTTTTTAAATTTATTTTTAACTATATAATAATTTTGCAGTAAGGACAATAATTTCACATGCTATATATTAAAAAGCTTATTCAATAATTTTGGCGCCAATAATATTATAATTTATATTGTATATCTAAATATTTTATTACATTGTACTATGTACAATGTACGTACATATTCAAATTACATTTATTACTGGTAAAACATGGTATACATATGTATAAATAAATAATAATAATAATTAGACTATAATGATTCAACATTATTTTCAAACGAATTATGAAGTAGGATTTTCTGTATTTTTTTTTTTAAATAGTAAGACTTGCGGACTCCGTATAAACAATTTTAATGCATAACTCAATTTTTTACACACAAAGTTTTATATTATTTTTATTTTGGAACACATTTAATAATTAACATTAATTAAAGATAAATTAATAGTTTGCATTTTCCAGCTAGGCAAAAAAAAATTATAAAATCCAATTAGGGAATTAAAAATTTAAAATTATAGCATAGGACACCGAAAATTTTTTTCTAATTACCAACATGTCAAATATTTATCACATCATGTTCTTGAATGCTTTATTCCAATTTAATTGAAAAGAAGTATTTTCTGATTTTCATGCACCAAAAAGGTTTTTCGATGTATCAATATGTTAATTTTTCATATACAAAATTTAAAATTTAAAACCATTTTTGGGTTAGCATACTCACATCTCATACTTTATTTTCTCTGATATTATTAGAATAAATATTATAAAAAATAAGAAATAACAAAATTACGTTATCTTTTTGCTCACATTGCAAATGCAATCCCAAAAATGTATATATTTACTTAAATTTCACCGAAAGCTTAATACATTTAATTATATTTAAATGTATGTTCTATGATTCTATGATGTCAACAATAATAGAATTAACATGTGGTGTAGAATTTAAAATCATTTAAAATATCGATTTCCTTAATTCTCCTTAGTTTTCACAGTGTATATACACTACGTTGCGGATAAACTAAATTAGTAAAAAATTTTAGTGTTTTATAAATTTCTGAATAACACTCTTAATTTTATTAGAACATTTCGAAAATGAATCAATAATTTAAATAAAATCATAATCGGTTGCAACATTATGTGTTGAAGATTTGGAAACCTATAATAGTTAAACTACAAAAATTGTTCGTTTTCTTTTAAAAATGTGAAAAGTAGTATAATATAAAATTGCACAAGATGTTTCAAAACATTTCTCTAGATCTTAGCTTTGGATTTAGGACCTTGTCTATGTCGAAACACTTCTATGATATTAATTTTTTTTAACCGAAACGACAAAAACCGTGGACAGAAACGACCACGGATTTAAATATTTAACAAAGTTGTGCATTCAAAAACTCTTGTATTCTTGGGTTTAGTTATATTTAAATGAATAAATATAAAATTGTCTTATAAAATATATCAAATTTAATTGTGCTATTGTTTTTAAATGCAAAATCTTTAATATAATAATATAATAGTATAATAAATATCATAATAAATTTCAAATGATTTCCATACTTGATGGGTGGTGCTCCTTGAAAAAAAAAAGTAATTAGTATTATCTTGTGAAATTTAAAATTATGTCAAAAGCATAAAGTTCTTTTCTTCTGAAAAAAAAAAAAAAAATAAAAAATATGAAAATAAAAAAAATTTTCATAATATAATGTCTTTCATTATAAATAATTAGTGAAAAGAAAATTAGCTTTAGATTTTTCTTTTTCTTTTTTTTTTATAAAGAAAACAAAAATGTATGACCAAGTTTTATTTAAATTTAATACAATGAAAATTTTAATATTTATAAAAAAAGTTAGAAGAATTAACATAACATGCCTAACCTACATTAGGTATATTATCTATTGAAGGGTTGACTTACTTTTTACATCCTGGTATTTAATGCATTCTGCTGGCTAAAAAATATTTTTTTATGTTCTTATTATATTTAAATATATAAAAACTATATGTAGTTATAGTATCAAATATTTTGAGCAATCTTAAATAAGAAATGTCAGAAATTTCATTGCCATCAAACTAATATAGCTTTAACAGTCATTATCACTTTGATTTCAATTCTGATAACTGATTTATAAAATTAATATTTAAGAATAGAAAAAAATGCATAGTAAAACACTAAAAATGAAAAAAGTTCTTAATAGTAGATTATTGAATATGTAAACTAAATTTGTTATTAATTAAGAGTTCTGTATACACAAAAATACATTGACACGAGTCAATACTCGTGTCAATGTATTTTTGTGTAAATACAGAACGAGTTGTATAACAAATTTTGTTTACATATCCAATATACTGTTTTAATGCGTAGGGGAGAGGTAGTTGCAAAGAGAGAATATTTTTTCTTCTCATTTTTTCTCTTTTTTTTTTTTTGTATTTGGCTGTATTGAAATATTGTGAGAGATATTATATTTGTTTAGGTATTACGTAATATTCAAAACGAAACATCTAAATGATTTCATTATTTACGCTGATGCATCTAAATTTTTTCATTATATACGCTGATGCATCTAAATTTTTTCATTATTCACGCAGATTCATCTAAATGATTGCATGTGTATTGACGCATATAATACTCCATTTAGTGATCTAAATTCTATAGCACTAAATACAACATAACGATCCCCAACGCATTAAAGTTAATTATTTCGAGTGACTTAGTAATCAAAAAGTTTTTCTTTCTTATAGAATAAGCAATTGAAGTAGCTTTTAAAGTTGTGCCGGCGAATCATATGCCGACTCATACGATAAATAATCTTAGTGTTGCAGTTTTAAAACTAAATTGTTAAAAATAAAATTTCATTTTTGTATTACAATGTTAATAATATGAACATTATATATTGAAAAGTAAATATATAGATTTATTTTTTTACTATTTACATTTACACAAACAACAACTGTCCGGATATGTACATTATAGAATGTACATACATCAATATCTATCCTATTTCTTTGGAAAATTCGTTTTTTTGTTTTATTATAATTCAATTACCCAGAAATTATTTCTACCGAGTTTATTTATATTTATGTTAAAAAAAAAAAAAAAACAACACAACAAATAACTTTTGAAAGGCCGCTACATAAATATAAAATAAAGAAAAAGAAAATGTGGGTGACATTCGAAATGATAGGAAAATATAAATATTTTACAAAAATATGTACAAATAAATATTATATAATAAAATACACATAGTACATATATATATGTATCAAAAACAGAAAGGATGCTATTTATAGTTTTTGTTTAAAAATAAGTAAAATATTTCCGATAAAGGACCCACACCGCATTCTGATTTTAAAAAAAAAAATACTCTTTTAAATTCATTCTTGTAAGTTATTGGATTGGAAATTTATTTTTTATGTCAAAAAAAAAAAAACAAAAACAAAATAAAAATCGCTGCATAAAAAGATATGAATGTATATTTTATATCTAAATAAAATATTAACTCTTTTAATGGCACTAATGCGAAAAATAGTTTTTTTTTATGAATTTTATATTTCTATATTGATTTTTTTTTTATATCCTGTGATCTTTCAAATGTAATAAAAAAAAAGGAAGTGGTTCAAATTTTATTTTTAGATATCGCTAAAAATAGTAGGTATAGGAATATAACGACTTTAAATAACCATTCAAAGAATATATTTATTTTTTAATAACCATATAGTATCGATTAAATTAAATATATTTTTCGATAAATTAAAAGGAAGCTTAAACTTTTTGTTATTTATTTCTAGGAATGAGTGTAAATGTCAAATTTCCATAATCGATATTTTATTTTTTGTTGGGACACGCGCCAAAAATAAATATTTGCTCATTTTGATAATTTTAAATTTCAATATTGTTTTTTTTTTTTTTTTTGTGAAAATAAACAAGGTAACATATTTCATTTACTTCGATATTTTCCATATGTTCAGTATCATTTTGAAATTCCCGGAAATAAATGGGTGTTAAACAATTTTCATTGAAAATAAGTCTCTGGTTCATCCAATTAATTAAAATTTGAAAAACACCTTTTATACTTCGTCGTTCTTAGAAATTCAAACAGCACTGTCTGACTATAGAATCATTCTTTGATTTGAAAATCGCAAAAACAAACTTAATTTTTCTATCAAATAATATTTATAACATATGACGTGTTACTGTGATGTCGAGAACACAATTCTAGCCATAAAATCTGGATTTATATCACGACCAAATCTCGAAGAAAAATCCATCACAATTATGAAAGAATTGTTTTCTCTATCTTTTTTTTAACTTTCATAAATATTAAATATTTAGTTACACCTTTATCAGATATCCATTAAAATATGATTTTCAATAAAGACATTTATATAGTCTCCGGTTTCATTCGAAAGTTGTTACATAGTAATCAAAAACAAGGAATAAAAAACTGAATTGAAATTATTATTTTTAATATTTTCTTCTTTATGAATAGAGCGCCACAAAATTGAAAATCTATAAAAGAACAAAAAAAAAGAAGAAGAAAATTCTTCTAAATAATTTCATTGTTGCGAAACGATTGCGTTATTTTCTGAAATTTCTTCGATGTACTTTTGCTTTAGATACATACCTATATTAAAATACTAAATAGAGAAATTATTTCAAAATTATCCTATTTTTTTTTTTTTTTTTTGAATTCAAGGATAAATAACCTTTTTGAACTGTTTTATTAATACAATAGGTTTTATTTTTATATTATACAAAAATAAAAATGCTTGCAAGCTTAATGTTTTTTTTTTGTAGGTACTTTATATTTTCATTTTGTAATAAAAATTGTTATATGAAATTGTGATTATATTGCGAGGGAGTTTTGTCCTTTTGCCTATTTTTTTTTTCTCTCTTTATATTTATTAACAAAATATACATATTATGTATTTTAATTTTATTGTATATTTATGTATAAGGAAACGGATGTTATACAGAGAAGAGATAGACGTTTAACAATATTGTAATGAAATGAATTAAAATGTATGTATACATTAATATAGGCTGTTGCGATGCATATAGTATGCTCAGTCTTGGATTTGAGTCTCACTTGGCCCTATTTGTTTGGTGGTCATTTAAGTCTATTTAAGTGTGTTGTATGGTACATTAACGATATTTTTATATTTTCAACATTTAAGTAAAATTAATAAAAATTAAATTTTTTAGAGTTTAATCCTTAAAAAAAAAAAACATGCAATACAGATTCGGTTATAGAATATTATATTAATATGTTTGTATGTATATGTAGGTTAATTTCATATAATTCATAATATGATACAAAGATGAATGACGATAATATGATATATTAGTGTCAATATATATATATATATATTTTTTGTCTATCATAAAATAAATAAAAATATCATATGAAATAAAAGACAGTATGTCAATTAAAATTAATAATGCCATCTATATAATAAATCAGATTTAAGCTACGATAAATCACTTAAATATGTATGTTGTATGTACTATTCAGCCAAAAAAAAAAAAAATATATAGAAAGCTTTTCATAACGTTCAAGATTTCATACCCTTGTTGTTTTTTTGAATTTTATCTCAAGGTTTTGTTCAGACTGTGTGTCTATTTTCCAGTTTCATTAATATAAAAATTGTAGTTTTATAAAAATCTATATGCCCACTTATTGGGAGTAATAAAATATAAATTGCCTTACAAGTCTTTTTTTATACTTTATGATGAGCTAAAATAGAAATTAATTTGTTAGAATGAATTTAAGAATATTTACCATACGCAGCCCATTTCTTGTTCATTGAATATTTTTTATTTACACTGAAACCAAAAATTAAATTGAAATTGAAAAATAAATATAATTTCTGAGAAATTAATTATTTATCAAAGACTTTAATGAAATGAGTTGGTAATCATATTTAACTCTAGATTTAAATCGGTTTGATTATTATCGCAAACATCTTTAAAAATAAATTTCTACAATAAATTTAAAACAAATTAAAACTTAAATTTTTAGATGTCCTTTTTTTTTTAACAAAACTCTTTATTTTTTGATATTTTTATTTTTTTACAATATAATCACTTAAAAGATTCAAATTACTTTTAGCATTATTGTTTCTGATTTTTTTGTACTGAATGAAACGTGTACATTTATATTTCATTAGAATCATAATAATAATAAATCTATAAATATTATTGTAAGTGTATTAACAACTATATATACGAAAAATTCATGACAAATTGTCAAAATTTATTCCACGCACCCGAAATACTAATTTCTAAATCATTATCCCAAAATAAACAATAAACCCACATATAAATTCAATGTATCTATCATACTTCTTAATATTTGTATACTTTAACAAGGACTTATAATCATTATAAGTATATATGTAAGTATAATTTTTATGTATAAATATTAAGTATGAAACATGTTTAAAATTAAGTTATTGTATGCTCTTTAATTTTACCGAAATTTAAAGAAAATCTAAAATTTAAGCGAAATATTGGAGACCTTTAAAACAGCAATGTACAAAAATTCCAATGATGACTTACTTTAATCATACAAGTTTTAAGATATTTTATCGACAGGCTGTGATTTTTTCGTACAGCTAACTTTATCGCTTTAATTGGTTTTGTAGGTATATGGTTTTTATCCAGAAAATACTTAATTTCAACTGTTTAAAAAGTGGACCATTATATCTAAACTAAATAAATATTAAAAAATATTTTTAACTATACTGTACTATAATAAAATAATAATAATAAAATAATTTTATATATTTTTTTTTTAATATTTTTTCAGGCCTTGGAAATCTGAGGCTCTCATCGTTGGCCGTATAGACAATGACAGAAGACTCCGAATCGGTATCTGAGGAAGAACGCAGTTTGTTCCGTCCCTTTACCCGTGAATCATTAAAGGTTATAGAAGATCGTATTAAAATTGAACATGCCAAACAAAAAGAGCTGGAAAGAAAGAGAGCCGAGGGAGAGGTGGTAAATTTTTGTAGCTAATAGTTTTAAGATATTATTAATTATATTATAAAATTTAAAGAATTTTTTTATTAAAAAAAAAGAAAAAATTTTACAAATATTAATTTTTGTTTAGATTTATTATTTTGAATTACATTTTTTGTTTTAAATATACATTTGATTTTTATCATTATTATTTATTATATAAATCTCACTAAAAAGATAGATATTATGTAAATTTGGTTTTCATTAAAAAAAATAATTGAATATAGTAAGTTAAAGTTCAATAAATAGTTTACGAGGGACACAACAGTTTGCCCCGCTAAGCTTGAATTTTTTTCCACTATTAAACTATAATTGCACAACACAATTCAATTATAGTTTTTAGTATAGACAAACTGTGATTAAAGAATATTATAAAATTTTATGTATAATGAAAACCAAATTTTCATAATTATTCAGTATATTGTTTTTGTTTTTTTACTTAAACAATAAAATAATTATAAAATTAGGGATTATTTAAAAAAAAAAATATAAAAACTTTTTTCTCATACTCATCATACTACTTATCTTTCAAAATTCCCATTTTTCTAAGAAACCGACAATTTTGTTTTTTTTTTTTCCTACTCTAAATTGTGTTGTAAATATATACTTCAAAAATTTATATTAATTTCATATAATATATTCTTTCAAATTATTATACAAAATAAACTTAAAAAAAACAAGGTATATTATTCTTATTTATATACATACATTTTAATTTATTATCATTTCATTTTTGTTTATATTATGTTTTATTATAAATTTCTCTTCTTCACAAAATGAAAATAAAAACATCACTTAAAAAAAAAAACTAAATATTTTCTTCTGTAGTTAGAAACCCATAAATAATATTTTAAATATTTAAAAAATTTTCAAAATTGTAGTTTCCTTTTTAGAAATAAATTAAAATTGAGATAAAAATATACATGTATATATTTTTTACATACATTTATAATGAATAATAAAAAAACATTATTTTCCCTTTAAAAATAAAAATTGTAAAAAATTTTTGCTTTTAAGCACACACATTTAAAATCAAATCATTTATTATTCAAAATTTAACAAAAAAAAAAAAAAAAATTAATAAAAATTCAAAAATTTTTTGTTTTATTATACATTCTTATTTTTATACTAATAAAACTAATAATCCTATCCCCAAACTTTGGTTCTTCTATTTTTATAAAAAAAAATGATAATTGTTAATCTCTGGTTGTTCTCCAATTTCATATTGCAATACAAGGTGCCGTTCATAAGTACATAAGAACATATTTCATAGTAAATTGATTCTCTAGCTGATTTTAAAAGCTGTAGTTTACAGAAACAAGCTTCCTATATTTTAATAAAATTTCTTCAAATTCGAATTGGAATATTATTTCCGGCACCGCAATTTAGGGTTTTAATCAGAAAGAAATTGACCAAATTATTTTTGATGCATTTTATTATCTTTGTATTAAGAAAACTACATTCATTTGTCCATAATTGTTAGATAGTAAGAAAATTAATAAGATTTAATGAAAAATATATTTTTATTTATTTTCGAATCTTTTCTCATTCTTAAATCGGCAAAATGCATTAAAAATAATAGTTTTTATTTTTTTTATTTTCTTTCAATCAGCCATTATGTATACCCTTATGATTTTTAATTTAGATTGCGCCAAAAATTTAACTAAATGAATAGATACTGTCAAAATTTAAGCAAAAATTCGAAAATAAAATTTCCCTCAAATAAGCTTTATATGTAAATATCTTTTTTAATGTTATTTGTAAATAAAAAAAAAAAAAAAATAGGAGAGGATCTTAAAAAAAATTCTATAATAAGTGCTTTTTTTTATATATATTCAAAATTATTAAAAAAACAAAATTTCAAAATTATATGTGTTATAGTTTTTGGCATGATCTACATAAAATATTCCTAAACGGTGTAAAACATGGAAAAAGTTTTATTTTGCTATTATTTTTTATTATTTTTTAAAAATGAAATTGATTTTATTTTGAAAATTTTTTTTTGTGCAGGTTCGTAATTTTATTACTGGGTCACGATAGTTTGTTTTTTTGCAACTCATTTTCAACAGAATAAGTTTATGAAGAATAAGATTGATATATATGTTATGTAATTGTACCTGATGTTCAATGAATGTCAATATCAATTTATAGAAAACTGATCCATACTCAAGCAACTGCATAAAATATGAAACTTATGTCGTTTTGTTTTAAATTTCGAATTATTTATTTTTGAAATTTGCTTTTGAAGCAGAGCTATAATGAAATAGTTGATTAATTCAACTAATAACGTAACAGTAGCATTTTTAGGGCGGGAAAACTGTATATTTTATTATTATGGTTTCGGCTTTATTTCATAAAATTAGTATTTTCGACTTCAATTTCAAACCAAACACAATTAAAAAAAAATCATAACTTTGAAATAATTGTTTTCAATTAAAGATATTATCTTAATAAAATTACAAGAACCTGAAATTAAATTTATTTTGATTTATTTATATTTTGATTTCAATAAAATTCCAATTAATGTTGTGTTATATATGTGTTTTGTTGTATATTTTTAATCGACGTAAATCTATTTGTTTTATTATATTTATTTTTTTTTTCATTATTCATTGTTGTAAATCCTACTAATAATGAAAATTATAATCACAATATATTATAGTGTCCTTACATTTCATATATATTTTATATGTATGTTGTACATATATTTTATTTTCGCATATACATAATATTTTGAAAAAAATTGAAGGAAACATTATATATATTTTATTTCATTATATTTTCATTTAATGTTGTGTAATACATGATTATATTGAATCATAATATAATTGTAAATATCAAAAAAAAAAAAAAAGTGTGTATTATACATATAAATATATAATTAGACCTTATTGATGTAAAGTATAATAAAATCGAGTTTAAATGTACAAAAGTAAATAAAATGTAATAAATGTGTGTGTTGTGTAAAGTAAATATCTATATATATATATTATATATGATGTAACATTGCAATATTTGAATTACAACATTCAATTTTTTTTCTTTAATTTATTCCAAGAAGCAATAAAAAGAAATAAATTTTAGTATTTATGTTAATTTTTTATTCGTATACTCTTATTTTTTTATTATAAAAATAAATATTTATACATATTTATATATTTCTACTACATAATTAAGTATTTGCAAACCGCTTCATTCAAAATGAAATTATATATTATGTGTGTAATTATAACGATTTAATAATATAATAAATGAAGGAAAATTTTGATTATTTTTCTTTTCTGTTTAACAATAAAGTTTTCCAATTGTTTGAACTATTTTCTATAATATAAATCCGAACCCAATTGGCAAATAGCGTTAATCAATTTTTGAGTAAGTAGGGAAAACTCAATACTAATTCTTGTTAATTTATACTTTTCAACTTCTTATATTCTGGCAAACTATATGTGTAAATGCATTAAAATTAATTTTTTTTAACCACTAATTCTCATAATTATGTTGATAAATTTCAACATAAAAAGTTTTATTAAATAGTGGACCGCAACGATTTAACATATACTTTTTGTTTGAGCTTAACGATATTATTGATTTTCTAAATATATTTTTATAATATTTTATATATTAACTACATTTATAAAATTTCGTTTTATTCCCAATGAAATAAGTATAAATTAATGTTCTAAAACTCAAAAAAAACCAAAAAGTTGCACGATATAAAAAAATAACTTATGTAATACGTAGAAAAACGTGTACTTTAATTTTATTTTTACCAGACGGAATAAAAAAAAAATCTTACCATAAAATGGAAAATAATTTTTATTTTCTTATTAAATTTTAAAACTCTTAATTTATTTTCAATGTCAACAACATTGAATTTCTATTTTTATACTTTTATTTAAATCATATTATTAACCTTTATTCAAAAAATATTAATAATTCTTTTCAAATTATTTATAGATGGTTGACCTTAAAGATTATACTTAATGTGAAAAACAGAAAAAGAAATTTAGTTAAAACTTTTTTTTCCAAATTTATTTAATTTGTCAGATATCTGTACGGTTTGTAATAAGTACAAAAATAAAGTCGGATTAAATTTACTGAAAGCATCTCTGCCAATAAGATGACAAGTATTTTTTAATTAAATATTTAAAAGAAGAAAATTCTGTTTAGGTATAGAAATCAGGCAAAACCTGATTGAGCTTGACAAATTTTAATATTTTCCTCAATATAATTAATTATTATCTCCATTTTGTCAAATTCTTATTTTGCGACAATTTATCACTTATCTTTTTTGAGAACAAGCCAAATCAATGCTTCAATTAACAATTCCTTTTTATAACTAATATCTTTTTTTAAGTGTAAAGGGCCATAGTTTGGAATTGAACAAAAACTATTGGAATTTTTCTATGTCGCTAAAATTATGAATTAGTTCAGAAGTTACCCTACTTGAAAACAGTTTCAGTAGATTTAATTATGAATATTGAAATAATTGATAAATATTTATTTTTATGTTTATTTATAATATTACATTTAGTATATATACCTATGTACATAAATTGTTATTTTTCAATTTGTACGCAGTCAGCTTAATTTTTAATTAGATCAAAAGTAGTTATATATATATAGTTATATATATATTTTTATAATTTTTTTAAAATATATTTTTTTGAAGAGATTTTGAACTCCAAAATGTAAGTTAATTTTTATGTCAACATTATATAGGAAAAATATAAGGTTTTAGGGATTTCATTTGACGTTTAATGTTTTTAAAAAATCCAATGACTATTAGAAGTTTTAACTATGTCTATATATGTAATATAAATAAATTACGTTTATTTATTTTTAGTTTGAATTTTATATTAGAGGGTTTTTCCAATATTTTTTAATATTGAATAGGAAAATAAAGACTTAAATATAAATACATAGTACACTATTCATGAACACACAACACATATGTACTTTCTAACATTTAATCAATATTTTTTTTCTATAAAATAAGTACACAACATTTTCAGGAAATATAAATATCAGATATCAATCAACATTTTATAAACCATATTCAAATAATTACATTTACTATGAATATTACCGAATTAAAAAAAATATTAATAATTTAATTTCTATAACAATAACATTTTGAAGGATTAAAATAATAATAATAATATGATATATCATTCATTAAAATCATAACATCATTTTGAAGAAAACTTGAATTCAAGTATAGAATATAATTAAAGATATTTTACACAATGTTATAATACTTAAATCAAATTTATGAAATATTTACAATTAATCATTAATAAATTGAAACCAAAATTTCTATAAATTTCGTGGTGGTTTTGAATTAGGATTAAAGTTTTAATCCCCATTAAATAAATTTTAAACGTAGAGACGCGGTGTGGCTGTTGTCATTCACAAAATTAGTAAATAAATTTAAAATTAAGGAATTAAAATAAATATCATTTCAAGCCATTTGATCATTTCATTTTCGAAGGAAAATAAAGTTTAGGAAAATTTAAAATATATATAGTTTATTATTTTCATAAATTTTTAAAAAAAAATTTTATGTTTTTAGATTATTTTTTATAAATTTTTAGCTTTATTAGTTTTTTATTTTTGAAGAACATAATGATTTTTTCTATTTTTTATTTGTTTTTTTATGAAATTTTCTTTCTTGTTATTTTCTCTAAATTTTCAATTAAAAATAATAATATAATAACAACAAAAAAACAATTGCCAGCCGCAATATGGTCGCAAGAAAAAACAAAAAGAAGTAAGATTTTTTTGTAACAAAAAATCTAGGATTTTTTATTTTTAAATTTAATTTTATTTATTTTTAATTATTATTTTTTTTTTTTAATTTAACTGAAATAAAATAATATCACATTTTTGGATAATACCATATATTTTGTTTTTGTTGATTTTAATTAAATTAAATGCGTGCAAATTTATCAAATTAAAAATTGCTTTGATTGCTTTTGAAAGTTTTAGAAAAAAGCATTAAAAATCACATTAATTTAGCTTGAAAATATTTAGCTTTAGAAATGCTCGTTAATCTAGAATGTAGTATTAATTTATTTACGTACTATGTATATATATGTTAAATTTTATAAGAAATTTGTAAACATAGAGTTCAGTGTGATTTGAATAGAGTAGATAAAAAAAGATTCCGTCACATAAATGATGACAGTAGAAAGATGTTTCAGCTAATCTTAACCAAAGAAACTTGAACAAAAAAAAAAAATAATGCTTTATCATTGAATTTCGTCTACATTTATAATTCCCAAATAAAATTTCAAAAATCAATAACAGATAAAATTTAAAAATAACTAGCATTTTTCACGCAGCTTCAATTCCCCTATGATTAAATATTAAATGCTAAAAAATTATCATTTCTGAGAAATTTTCATGTAACCTAAAACCTTTTTTTTTTTTTTACTTTTATTATATATGGTTAATTTTGCGTATCAATTTTATGAGAAAAACTTGAGAGTAAATAGGTATTAAATCTCTTATTCAAAAATTTTTAATTAGACAGTAAGGCAGAAGGTGGTAAAAATTTTCCTGGTTTTTAGCAATGTAATATATTAAAAAAAAGCTATATTTTTTAATCAAATGACTCATTAAATTTTTAAATTTCTTTTTAATACAGTCGTAAAAATAAATTTGAGATTTTAATTACTATTAAATAATTATTGTTAAGAAAATCCAAAATTAACTTATTCTGAAAATATTTCATATTGATTGAACCTTTCTGATAAAATTACCTTTTAAATTATTATACTTTTCAATATTATTCACCTCTAATTCATTCATAAAAATAGATAAACATTTTTATTACGAGGTGTGTTTGAATTAATTCCAATGTGATTCTAGTTAATGCAAATAGTAAAAAAATAATTCCTAGATCCCAAAAGTACTAGCAAGAAAATTTGTGAAACTATCAAGCATAACAAGAAAATAAAGTTAAGTATATGAAAACATTAAGACCTTATTATTCTGAATTGTGTGTCAAAGGACTATATTTCTGTTATTAAAATTTATTGAGACAAAAGTGGTATCTCTGTACAATTTATATAAATTGAATGAAAAAAAAAATATTATTTTTAATCATATTATAGGGTTATAGATACTTCAATTTAATAAAAAAAAAGTAAAGGGCGCACCTAAATGAATTTATTATTAGAGTAAAAGAGTCCTTGAAATAAAATATTAAGATAATTTTTTTATTAGTTTTCTGGATTTTTTTTTATTTTTTTTTTCAATATTTATTAAATATTAAAAAGTCCCAATACAAACTTAGTTAATGTATACGATTATTTTAGTTTCTTTCATTTTCTTGAAGCAATATAAAAATTAAACAAATAGAAATAATTTTTTTATAAAAACAGGTTTTAATATTGTTTAAAGAATTAGTGAATTCAATAAAATATTTGTATAATTAGTAAATATTTTTTGTGATAATAAGTGTAATCACTCTTCCTTGTTGAAAAGGACCTACAATGTTGCAAATTGGATAAGGAATGTAACTAAGTTGATTATCATTTCCTATTAACAATATGCAAAGTTATTAAGTCCGAACATTAGGACGAAAAGAAAATATTTTTTACTTACGAATATTACACATATGTATTTGTACAGATATTATCATTTTTTATTATGTAGATTTGTCTAAATGTTTAAATTTGGGTAAATTACATATAACTTTTTGTTTTTAAGACAGTATAATTAGTTTTAAGCGCTATATTTAATTTTAATTTGCTTTTAATGTTTTTTTGAGTTTTTTTAAATTACCAATGATGTTTCTTGAAAATTATTATGACGAATATAATATTAAAAAAAAGTCTAATGTTGAATTAAAATTAAACAAATATTTTTATGACATTATGGAATCAACTCCTACGTCAAGAAAAAAAAAAAAAAACAAAAAACAAGAAACATAAATTTATTAAACGGACAATAAAAATATAAAATATTTGATATGACATTTCATACCACGCAATTTCATTAGTGGAAACTACTAATTTGCCAAAACATAATATCTACTCACTGAATAATAAAAAAAAATACAATAAAATAAATAAAAGGAATTATGTAGGAGCCACAAAAAATATCAAGCAAAAAGATTTCTTAAGGGACAAGACAATGGAAAAAAAAAATAATAACAAACCGACCAAACCTAATTGGAAGGATATGACTCAAGGGAAAATATTTAATGCGATATTTTTTTTAATTTTTATTTGTTATTTTGTTTGTTTTCCTAAAATAAAATAAAAAAAACAAAAATTTTTTTTTTTGCTTAGCAATATTTAAAATAATTTTTAATAAAAAAAATTTCAATTTTATTGGTGGAAAAATTATTTTTCACAAAATTCAAAGAATTAAAATTAGTTTTTCGGGAAGATAATTAGCCGCTAATATTGTCAAAAAGTTATAATTTTTGATATTTTTATGATGCACTTATTTTTCGTAATTGGGGTTCTTCATAATGTTTTTTTTTTAGCTTAGTCTGAGATTAAGTTCAGTCCATCATTGAATGTAATGATATGATGGCTTTCTTTTAACAACCATTTCTAACAAAAAAAGAGTCTTCAATTATAATAGCTCTCGTTTATTATAATTTTCTAAAAATAATAATAAGCAGCTTTATTTTTAATAATTTCAAAAGGATTTTCGCATAGAAATTATAAAAAATAATTATGTCTAGCATAAACTCTTAAAAGGAATAAAAATATTTATTTAAATAAAATGAGACAAAAAAAAAAGTTTTCCTAATTTCACATACAATTTTTGAGATATTTTTCACATCATCCCAAAAATCTGTAATACATTTTTTTTTCCAGTATTTCTATACCCTTTTTTTTTTAAAGTACTAACACACAATATAGCATGCTTATTTACTTTTTATTTGCAGTTGATATAAGCTTTTTAGGATTTTTATGCTGGGTATTCTAGATTCTAGATATAGAAAAAAAAAAAAGATGTTATTATTTGAAAAGCAGATAGAGCAAAATAGCTCAATTCTACGTAATACGAATAGGCTGCAAAATTCTGTATTCTGTAGCTTTAAATGTGCTTCTTCTATTGAATTATGTGTATATTGTATTATCAATGTTTATTATCTTTAATAGTATTGTATTTTTAGTTTAAGCCTGATTAATTTATATCAAAAAGATAGTATATTTAATTTATTATATATAAAATAAAATAATCCTCTCTGCACCATAAACAAAAAAGTAATTATTAGTGCTTCTTTACAATACGCTTTCTTTTTTAAATGCTATTAAAACAAGCTTAAATATCATATCAGTCTTTAATGATATTAATCAAAACTTTTAAAATATCTACAACACATCTAAACTAAACTATCAAAAAAAAAAATAAATAAAATAAAAAAAAAAAACTATAAAATACATCTAAAATTTTCTTCAACTTTACTTATTTTTGACTAAACTTTTAACTATACATAGAAAAGAATATAAAAATATAAATATTACAAAAAAAAAAAATTTCTTTTATTTGTTTTTAATATTTTATTTTTTATTTAACTTTTTATTTTTAACTTATACTTTAAAAATAAAATAAAAAAAATTACTGATTCATTTTTGTTATAGAATAGTTATTAATAAAATAGAATACATATATATTTTTTTTTTGAATGGAAATTTTTAGAAAATTAATTTATAATAAAAATATTTAATAAATACAAATTAATCAGATATAAAGTAGAATAGAATTTTCTAGGCGCCAAAAACAAAAAAAAAAAATGAGTTAATTTTTTATGCCATTAATATTTTATTCTATCAAAAATTAAAGTTTATGACGCAGATTAACACTGACAAAAAAAAAAAAACAAATAAAAAATTCAATCAATTATTATTTTAGACAAGGTTAAACAACCTATAATGTTGTTGAAATATTTTTTTTCGATATCCATAGTTTGTGGCTGCAAAAATTGTGATTTCTTACAGCGATAAATATTCCTAATTGATTTTTAGTTCCTTCAATACTAGACTTTTGTATTATTAATTGAATCTAAAGTATAATGGATATTATCTTATTTTCATTTTATATCAGAAAATGCGTATCTAAAACTTGATTTGTAAATGTGATTATTGGTCAGTGTTAATCTAAAATATATAACTCAGAAATATTTATATTGAGCTGCATTTGTACTGACAATAATATTGTTCTTTTTAATATTTTTTTTAGAAGTTAGCTTAAATATGAAAACTAAATCTAAAGTTTCTTTAACTTAAATTTTTATATAATGAACATTTATTTAGTTTTGGTAAAAACTACCATAATAATAATGATATAAGTTATATCGATTGTGAAATAATTAAAAAGTGACTATTCGATTTTGCTTGAATGCAATATTTTAATGCATAATTCTTGCATTTGAATACTTTTGTATGCATTATGAATTATATAATTGAATGGTTTAGTTGTTAAACATTATACTGCTTTCGACACATTCTTTCACTGACTTTTAAAACACTATTATTAAAAATTTAAGAAGAGAAAATTGGAAATTAATGCTATTATAGGATCAATAATAGCAGACATAAAAATTCACTTCAAGTTTTAATGTCTGTATTTATTTAATTTGTTAACGAAATTTTGTTGTTTTCAGCAGGACACAGAGTTCGATAAACTGTGAATTATTCTGTTTCTTTTTAAGTCATTATTATACTTTTATGTATATATATATATCATATATTTTATTTGAACCCTAAATTTTCTTTGTTCGTCCTCAAAGTTCTTATAACAATTGTAATTTATTGTAATGAACGTCTTTATTTCATAAAAGAAAAGAAAAAACTATTATGAGCATTGTTTGTTTTTTTCATGCAGTTTCCTATTTGTTTTTTGGTCTCTGGAGGTGGTAATTCTATATGTCACTATCTAAAAAGGATTAAAAAAAAAATTCGCACTATCTAAATCTGAGAATAAATCTAATGTGGCTTATATAATTATAATTAATGACTTTTTCAGTATTCGATCGACAGTTGCACAATTTATATGTAGATAATTTCAATATATAATTTAAATTTAAAATATGGTTATGGTGTTGTTATCATTGGATTAGGTATTCGGTGAATTAACATAATAAGTTTCATTCATTTATTTATTTTTTTTAATTTTTGTATTTTATGAAGAATTTCTACCGAATAACTTATCTTAACCTATTTTATGCTCTTTAAACTTTAGCCAGGATATTCATATTTCAAACAAGATAAAAAAAAAAGATGATTCTATCTATTACATTGTGGTTTAATGAACTAAATATCTAGGACGTATCTTATTTCAAAAGTTTCAGGAAAAACAATTAGAATATTTCAGTACTTACGATAATTATCTGAAGAAAATATCTTACAACAACAGCAAAAGCTCAATTGTTAAAGTCAAGAGTTTCAGTTTACCAAAATTTTTTTTGGGAATATTGAAATATTTAAATTTTCATATAATATTAAGGTAAAAATAAAACAAAAAAGAAAACAAATTAACATAAATATTTTCATGAAAAGTTATTCCATACTTTATTTTTCCTTTGTTCTACTTATTTTTTCATTTTTCTTTTTCGGTGAGTTTATGAAAATTCTGTTGGACACGCGTTAATATTTTTCCTACATTTTTATTTTTTTTTTAAATCAATAAAAAAAATTTTATACAAAATAATATACTGCAGTATTATGTGTCCTGGAAAAAAAAAAAATTAAACGTACAATTTCATTTTTTTTTTTGAATGATATCCTTGATATTTAAACTTTGATTTTCTTTTTTGTATAGTCAAAATTCAAAATCAAATCAAGTAACAGAAATAGATACATATATTTTTGAACTATAGTCAAGTTAGTAAAAATTAAAATATTTTTAATATTAAATTCTTGATATCGATCCTGATATCGCTGTTGACGTTAAAAAATAATTTAATAAATTCAAATATTTTATAATTGAAGTTGCGTACGTTAAATTTAGGAAAAAGTCTAGTCTTTTCTTATTCTATGAAAACGTTTAAATTTTTTATAAGATACTATAAAAACTAGAGTACCAAACTATAACCATTAGTTTTACTACGGCGGATTTGCTGTAGTATTGCTTTTATTATAACTTCTATATAAATTTTGATCTAATGAACAAAGACGGTTCAAAATAGGCTTAACATAATCGTTTTGCAACCTCTAGAACCCGCTAAGAAAATGGTAATGTGCAACTAAAAACGGGTAGCAAGTAAAATTTTTGATTTGATTTTACGGTAATTTATAGTTGAATCGATACTTTTTTTTGGCGGCGGTCATGGTGTAGTAGTATTGCCCTTATCCTACGGCGTGTTCGGTCGTGGGTTCGATTCCCACCTCGGACTGGAATTTGTGTCAATTTTTCAATTTGTTCACTTGAATTAAGTGTTTGTGTTGTTTTGTTGTATATTAATCTATAATCCTAAATGCTAAAAGAATAGCTCAAATTTACCATACGGCGATTTGTGAAATTAAATTATTCAATTTAATCCAGCATTACGTTTTTAGGCCCATTTTATTGAATTGCCTTGAACCATTTAAATGTTTTTTTTTTTTTAAGAACTCTGTTGAAAATTTATATTATTCAAGGATTTTTTATTGAATTGATTAAATAATATTCCTTTGATAATTAAAAAAATAAAAAGTTAATTTTATGTTGGAAACATTGTAAGCTTACCACATAAATTATGATAAACTATATGTAGTCAACCCGAGAAAAAAGATACATAAATTATATTCATTTTTACATGATAAATAAAATTGTTGAAGCATGTTTATAAATTTTTAATTAATTTAAAATTAACCATGCTGATCTAATACCCCTTTAGGAGTAATAGAAAAAAAAAAAAATTGTTAACCAATTTCATTGTTTAAAAATATATTTACTTTTGTTTTTGTTTTTAATGATTCCATTAATTTCTAATAAAAAAAATAACACTATTATAAATTAATTTTATATATTTAAGGTAAGTTAACATATATTATGTGTATACCTTCATAAAAGGTATACCTATATCAGCTTTTTTTTTTTGCACACAGGCACATAGTTGATGTATATATTTATATATAACAAATAACATATGTGGAACTATATTTTATTGATTAAATGAAAACTATTATAAAAATGTGTATATACATTTCAATATATAGGCCATATATAAAATGCTTAAGAACTACAACACTGACTATTTTGTTAACAATCTGATTTGTTTTAATTTCTTTCATCCAGTAAACATTTCTAAAAAATAGAATTCAGATATTTCTTTGTACACAGATATTTTCAATTTTCAATATTAAATTTTTATATAGAACATTCTTATTGGCGATACTTTAACTTATCTAACACTGCTTAGCTAAAACTGAAAAGTTTCTACGAAATCATGAAATTATGTTCAGTATTAATGTCCTTATTTCTGGTCGAGAAATTGTAATCACAATATTCAGTTTTTGAGAAATTGCTTTTCTCCCGCTTCTTCGGGAAGTAATTTTTTAAACTAAAATTATAGAATTATTAAACATATTATGTTTAATGTTAGATCTCGAGGTTACTGTGCACAAAAAATTACTTGCATCTGAAATTTTTTTTAACTCTCAATCTAAGCTTTTTTTCAATATCTTAAGAAAGAAAAAATATATGTGCATATTTAAATCATTATATATTTAATTTTTTTCTGTGGTGTGGCGTTGCGCGACTTTTAATATGAAAATTATTTCACGTTTTTATAATTGAATGTAAATTAGTTTCATGTCCATATTTATATATTTATAGGTAAAAATTTACATTTAAATGAATGAACATGTATAACCCCCTCTTATAAAATACAAATAAAATACATAAAAATAACGAAAATAATGTAACATTCGAGAATTTTTTTTTTCTTCTAGGAATTAGTGCAATAAAGCTTATATGTTCAATTCATATATATATGTGTATATCCCATCTATAAATAAATATTTTTATTCTTTTTTCTGTTCCTTTTTGATAAATTAAGTTCAAACTTAACAAAGAAATGCAAAATTAGCGTATTCCTTAAGGCTAAATAATTGTTATGTATATTGAAAATTATACCTACATAATATACACCTATATTTATTTATGCAAATATTTATAGAATATAAAATTGTATCGTTCTCATTTATTTAACTTTATAATTTCTTTTTTCGGGTCATGTTCAGTAGGACAAATGATGTGGCTAGGTTGTTTTCAAAATATAATATTTTAAAGAATTTCATATGTTCGATTTATGTTTATTATTATTATATAGGTGCGCATATGTTTTTCCCTTTAATTCTCGTAATTACTGTATATTAGATATATTTATTTTTTAATATAGCTTCTAATTTCCCTTAAATTCTAGAGTAGTCCGGATATAATTTTCTTAGCACACTCTAAACATTGGAAAAACTGAAATCCGTAGATTTAAATTAAATTAAATTTCTTTTTAAACTTTTTAATACTCTTCCTATAAAATTTAATATTCAACAATTTAAATCTCAAATGTTCTATGAATTTACAAAATTCAAAAAGAGCAATACACCTATTATATAATAAACTCGTGGCCTATCTAATCGATTTTTTCTTTTTAACTAAAAATTATGCGGTTCTAACAACATTTTGAAAATATATCGTGTGGCTGTAGCTAAATATTGGTAATCAAATTTGTGAAAAAAATTTTATATACTTAATTTTTATGTTGTTTGTGACATTATTCGATATTTTTGCAGTCAGTCAACCAAGTAACAATTTTTTAATGTTAAAAAACATTAAAAAAACTCTTTTTTTTTAAACATATGTTCTCAAAACATATAATTTTGTTGCATGCAAATAAAAAAACAAAAAAAAAAAAAACAAAATCAAAAAAACGAATCGAAAATGTAGGTATAGCACGATATTTTTTATAAATTTCTCGGTAAAAAATAAATAAATATATAACCAAAAAAAACTATCTATATAAAAATGAAAAACTAGGCAAGAAGCATTTTCACTTTGAAACCGAATATTTTTTAAAAAAGTTTTCAGAAATTTAACGTTACTGCAATTTTTTTTTGTTACCAAGTTTTGCCCCCGAATCCAATAGTCTCCACATAAATTATATATACAATATAGGATTTTTTATATTTATAATTTTTTTTTCAATTTTTAATATTAAAAAAAAAAATAAAAAAAAAGTGCACATGCACCCAATAAATTTTCTTTTCCCATTTTGTTGTTAAAAAATATATATATAATATGTATAAAACAAAAAAAAAACAGAAGTCAAATCATAGGGAAGAACTGAGAAACCTCTAACTAACTATGTTGTTAGATAGACACCTATATACATAACATGCATTCATATAATTTTCCTTTTCGTTGAATTGAAATAGAAATTACTAAATAATTTTTTTGTTATTCCAAATTATTGATTTAAAATTGTTATAAATTAAAGTTGAATTAAAAGTTTTCTTTTAAAATTAAAAAAAGAGGAGAAATAACTTAATTGCAAAATTATGAAACTCAGAATTTTTTGTAATCATAAAATAAACAGTTTGGCTTTTCAAATAGTTTGGTTTGAAAATATCAAGGACTCTTTACCCTTAATAAATCTTTGATGCAATCCGTTTTAAATGAATTTATTTCTCATTCAAAATAATGTAGTAAAACAAATATTTTAGATTAGTTCAAAACAAACATTAAACAGATTGCATCTTGAAAATGTACAAGTCACATATAAATACATTTTATGTAAAATTCATTTTTGTGTGATAAGTTTATTTAAAAACGAGATATTATCTTATTAAGCCCTAACCACAATATTCTTGTTAAAAGAAAATTATAATTAAAAGGATTTTCCAATTTTTAATTATGTGCTTTCTCTACATTTGTCGGTATTTTAATAACCATGATACTCGTCATAACAACATATACCAACTTTAATTATGTTTACAATTTTACTTTAATAATATTATTTCGCTAAATAACGATGTAGAGTTATAATTATTCTTGCGAGAAAATTTAATAATATTAATATGATTTAAAAAAAAAAAAAATTTAACAAATTGGTAAAATGTGATCCTTAGAATTTTATGCCCTTTCTGGACGTATAAATTTTATTTTTGAAACAGATTTTTAGAATAATGTTACTTAGGACTAATGATAAGTATATTAAATGTAAGAACAGGAAAAGGATTAAGGGAATAAAACTATATCATTTTAATTTGATTAATATGCAAACAGAATTATATATTAAAAAGAAAATAAGTAATTCGAATTGAGTATAATATTTATCAATATAATTTAAATATTATTAAAACATTGTCATTGTCAGTGAACAAAAATGCAGCTCTCTTTTAAAAAATACAATTAAAAGTAAAATTCTCGACGAATTGTAATAATTAAAATAATTTTTTTTTTTATTTTATTGCAAACGTTTGATAAGTTTTAAAACTATTTTTTTATTATAGCAAAAAAACATAAAATAGTGCTAGGATTTTAGAATTTAGAGTTAGAATTTTTGATAAAGATAATTTTTCTTTAAAGCTTTTTTAGTTTTTTTTTATGATTTTATAAAAAAAAAAAATAGAGTTTAATTTTAAAATATTTAGTAGAATTAATTAAATTTAAAAGAAAAAAAAATTTAATTCTAAACTATTTTACTAATTTAATTTGTTTTTTCTCTTTTCTATATTCTATATAAATTGTGTGACACTTAAAATCACGCATGCATAATGCAAACACAAAAATGAAAAATTTGGATCACTAAAAACAAAATTAATGCTTAAAAAAAAAAAATCAAAATTATGCGGAAAATTTGCATATAATAAAATTAAAAAAAAAAAATTTAAAATTTAAAATTAAATAAAATTCAAAATCAATGAACTATAGATACGATATGATGACGACGATGAGGATGAAGGTCCACAACCGGATCCTACACTTGAGCAAGGTGTACCCATACCTGTTCGAATGCAGGGCAACTTCCCGCCGGAATTGGCCTCCACTCCTCTCGAGGATATCGATACATTTTATTCAAACATACTGGTAAGTTAATAATATTACATATATTTATATATATATAAAGAAGTTCAAGTTATGTTACATTTTTAAGATTCATTTGTCTTTTAATCGTTTTTTTTCAAAGATATAATTATTTTACAAAGTTAATTTGAATTTACGATTAAAAAATCAAATTGAATAAAGTTTATTTGTCGATTATTAATGTGATGTTCAAATTACAATTTAAGTTGAAGGGAAGAGTTCGTACTACAATTTGTGATTTATTATGAATGATTTATTTTGAAATTATATTTTTAAGTCATTCAAAAAGTTTTCTTGCAATTATTGATCTTTGGAAATTAAACTTCCGACTTGACTTTCTTCTCTACCCTAGAGCATTTATGTAAGAAAAATTCATGACACATAAATATTTTAAAAATAAAGTTATTTACTGAGAAAGTAAACTGAAAGAAGACATATTGTTAGGTGGTACAGGTAGTATTGTTAAAAGCCAAAAATAATTAAAATTTAAAATATTGTTTAATTTCTGATATTCTACAAAATTTTCAATGACTCAACTGGCACTAAGTGTAGCAAAGCAAGTACATATTTGTTAATTTGATTTCATTTTAGCAGCAAAGCTAAAAACATGAATCTTATTGCATAAATGTGGGTAGATATGGGTATATAAAATTCCATTAATTTTATTTAATGGTTCTCAATGCGGTTAATGGTATTCTTAATAATATGAAAAATCTGATGTAATGATGATCTGAGTCAGCATAGTTTTTCTTTTTTGAAAGAAAACTGGATAATATAATCTTGTTTTTTTTTTTTTTTTTTTGTTTGACTACAGCAATGAAAAATTTGAATAAAAATTGGATATAGATAGGACGTAAAAAAACTAAGAATAATATTTTTCACAGTATGTTTATTGAAAAGTTAAAAACTTAATGAACAATAATTTTTTATTTCATTGACGTAGTTTTTCTTTTTATTTCTTTTATCATAATATACATTTGAACTTAATAATACCCATTGAATATATGTATAGTATATATGTATTATGTACATATTTGACTATAAAATTCTATGTAGCTAAAGTTATATGCAAATATTTTTATAAGAATATTAACGAAAAAAAAAAAAAAAAAACAAAAGTTTTCATTTTATCAATTTGGGAAAATATTTTTCACATCGCGTTTTCATAAAAATTTGCTTTTCATTGTTATCGTCATTCTAATATCCAAATGGTTCTTCTAATGGATTATTTTCAATTTGTTCTCTAATATTAAAAAAATAAATTATTTTAAAAATCTGTTAAAATGTTTATTTTTAATTTAAATGTTATCACGTTTTATCTTATGCTTGCTAGTACCAATTTTTTGTTTTTCATTCCATTATGATGGAAAGAAAATTTTGTGATTAATGCAAGGACTATGTGCATCACAAAAAAAGTACAAAAAAGTGCATAATTCTATTAATTTATTCGACATATATGATTTTTTTGTTACCCTGACTTTATATAAAAACTATGCTATTTTACATTTTTATTAAAATTTACACATTGTATAGATTTTTCCATATATTCCAAATGGAAAAATGGAAATCATTCATTTAAAATAAAATAATAAGACTGAACTAATATTTAGTTAAACTTTCATATCCTTATATCATAGTTGTTATTTGGAACAAAATAAAAAAATAAAAAAACTAAAGGAAAATTTATATACATTTAAATGGAAAGTGTACGCAAAAGCACTGCAATTCGATCGATATGTTTCTTCCTTTTTCTGTATATTTTTCTTATGAAAATGTAGAAAACATTTAATATATAATTTTATAATACATAGTCTTGAAAAAAGTAAACATTTATTATGTACAATGGAAGGAAAAAAAATAAATAAATAAATAAAAAAATTATGTATGAAAAAAATAAAACTAGCCATAATCTTCTCATTTACTTAAGGTCCTTTTCTTAAACTATATATACCTACCTACAAATATAATTTAAAAAGGAATCATTTTGCGCAACATGTATTCTGCAAAAAAAACGAATTTATAAGCTTTTATGTTTGATTGTATGGTTATTTTGCATTTTAAATTCATTCTAAAAAAGACGAGATAAAAATGTATATACTCATGTTATATGCATATGCTTATGTATATTTTATGCACATTGCATATACATATTGTTTATATATAGTTCAAAAAATAATAAATTCAAAATATGGTGAATGTAACCATCTATGCATAATTATGTATGAATCAAAAAATGATCGTTAGTATATATATATATAGCAAAAAAATTATATCCTTGTACCAAATTTGTCTTTTTTTCCTTATTAGAGCTTATTAAAATTTTAGAATAAATAAACGAAAGTCTAATTAAAATTAATTAAACTAAATTTTAGTTTCGATTTTCCAAGTAAAATTATAACTTTTTATTCAAGGTTCTTTTATTAGCATAGAAATTATAACAAGTCCCCAAAAATTTTATTATAAATTTTCATAATTAGAATTGATTATTAAAAGTATTTAATGGAAATGTATGTAGGATATAACTATTTGTTTTACTAATTTGTAAATATTTCCAAAAATAAGTTATATTTTGATTACCTGTTTTTATTTATCGTCTGACTTAAAAAAATATCGATAATCAATCGTGTAACCTAAAAAAGTTCCAAGAAACTCTTTGGATTTGGAAAATATGTTATTAGTTATTAGAGTCAAATGTTAAGTTTTAATTTAATTCTTAGACTAAGACTAAAAACATTTTTCATGTTTTTTAACATCTGTCGCATAAAAGCTTCAATACTTTGTTCGACATTAATTCTATATTGATTTTCATCCTCATAAATTGAAATAATGTAGTGGAGTGTATTTATTTCATTTTTTTTTTCTAGAATTTATAGGGAAAATTTTTTATAATTCTAAGTAAAATTTTTTTATATTTCTAAGTAAAATAGTTTTTCTCAGAAATGTGGTGGAAATTTTTGGCATGATTAATTTTTAAGTTTCATTGAAACATTATAATAATAAAAATGATAAATGAATAATTGGAAAATTGTCTTAAAATTCTTTATAAATGAAGATTATTAATTATTTATTAGTAAAGTTTTTCTTAGTAGATTTGAGCTGTCGTTATCAATTTCCATTTTGACAGCATTCATTTTTCAATAAAAAAGTGAACAAAATTCTTATTACCTTTAATGTTTAGTGGCTTCGAATTATTTTAACATTTTTTAATGTTTTTGCTAATCAAACACCTATACAGAATCTGTTAAAGTTTGCTATTTAAAAGAAATTAATTAATTGAGTTTTCCATGATTGGCAAACTCTGGAAATTATATAGAGTTTAAATTATATGTACAGAATTATAATTATTTAGTTTTAAAGTTAATAGAAAATTTTTAGAAGAAAAAGATACAAAATTTATTTTTCCCCTGAGGTTATAGAAATCAAAAAAATTTTCCTAACAGTTCAATTAAGATTTTATTTAATCCTATTTATATGTAGATATGTTTAAAATTGTGTTTCTTATGTTTCGCATAGAAACATAGAAGTTAATAACTACAATTTTTTTTTCCATTTTTCTGAAACAAAATATACATAATACAAAATATACATAGCTAAATGATAAAGAAAATAATATATAAAATATATAAAAAATCTTTCTAGTATGGTTGTTTTTTTAAATAGTCTACTCACATTTATGATTGAGATGAAATGTGACACTTTTTTTTTTTTTTAAGGACCAAGAGATTTTATTTTTTTTTGTATTTTATTTCAAGTGAAAATGTGAGGAAATCATGATAATAAAGCTTTTATTTAAAACTCTTTAAATAATATAGATTCAGATGAGTATAATTTTTTTTTCCTTGCCCTTTTTAACGCAAAAGAACAAGGTCGCTGTCAAGTATAGTAATTCAAAAAAAAAATTATATTTTCTTTAGAAGTAATTTAAAAAAAAAATTTGTTGGAATATTTTTCTAAAAATGTATGGCATGGTTAGGTAGCTGCTATAGTACTTAGTTTTAAATTTAATTATTTAAAATAAAATTAGGAAAAAAAAAAATTAATAAGGCAAAATTCATTAGGTTTTGTTTTCAGTGGGAAATGATCTTGAAATGTCAAAATATCTTATTATCATAAAAACGTTTCACTTTTATGTGCTACTTATGAAAATATGTAGGTTGCTACACTTAGCTAAAACATTTACGTAAAGAATGTAACACTTCTTTACCAATGAATATAATTTTCTAAATAATAATTCATGTCATAAGAAAAATTAAATATAACAATTTATATAATTATGATATGGTGACGACAAGTCCAAAAATATAGAATAGTACCTCATAAGTGAAGTATGGAGCGTGGTTATACATTCCGATCGCTTTCTATTCATGTATCATTTTTAATATTCTAGTCCGAACCCTCTTATGAAATTTATTTCGATTATTGCCCGATTGAGAGCTTCTAATTTTGGAGTCCGTACTCCGAGTTTGGAGGAGATTGCTCATATTTTGGCGCTCATACGAGCAATATTGATCAAGAAGGTTTATAGCATAATAGTTATAAGCATTTAAGTGCGCGACAGACAGGCTGATTATTTATGGATTCTGATTTTTTATGAAGAACGGGTTGAAAAATCTCACTAACTTCATATATTTATTGTTGAGTAACATTATGACTAATATATAAATTGGTAACTCCAACTTAATGACATAGGACTTTGCGAATTTTCATAAAATGACGAGTTGGGAGTATCTAAGCAATATTGACTCATAAAGCATAAATTTCGCTTACTCGCTATGTCATTGAAGATCCATTCTTATTATTCTTTTATGTTAACAACTTCAAATTTTTCTATATTTTTGAAAGTCGTTTATACAAAAGTCGTAAAGAACAATGTCCTAGAGGTTTAGAGAAATTCAATTTATATACAAAATTTCTATTAACAATTTATTTATTTACTTTTTCCAATGAATGAATGATTGAATTTAATATTAACATTTTATTCTTCCTTACGAGATTTTATATAAAAAATTCTGTAATTCTGTTAAACAATAATTTTTCCTACAATTTAGGACGAGGTCAATCGCACTTCCATTTGTCACCTTGAGAATATAACTAAAACTCTATATATATAAAAAAAAGTAAGAAGAATGAAATAGAATAATAGCAAATATGTGAAATAAAGGTGAAGTGCATTTACAAGTGTTATAATTTTTTTTTCTTCTCTTATTACATTTCATGTATACATATGAAATTTTAGAGCAGATGCCAGGGACATTAATTATGAATGAGATGGCAAAGAGAAATCAGCTAAACCTAATAAAAGAAAAGTTAAAAGTTAAAAATTAGCCACAGATGATTGTATAACCTCGTTTTGGTATTTTTTACATCATCTCGAAAAAACAACAAGAAAATAGAACTCTTATTGGGAAATAAAAACTTATATTTCATTTATATTAAAGATCTGTTTTATAATACTTCATTGGTCTTGATTTATTACAGGAACTATTGTCTGTGTTGCTTTAAGAGACTTCATTTCTTTTAATTATTTAAAGATTTTTGTAGGATCTGACTGAATGTTAAAAAAAATGAAAGTACATGCATAGAAAATTTTGACTTTTTGATTTATTATAATTTTGAATGAAGGTTTCGAAGCCAGGTGGCGCACACTTGGCACCTGATTTCAGTAGAAGTACTGAAGTTTGATTCTTGTTTGAGAACCAAAAATAGTCGAGGTATGAAATTTACCCAACTATATATTCTATTTCTCCACTAAAAAATAAGTAAAGTCTATACAATTAAGTATAAAAGGTATGTGGCTAGGAGTATTTGTAAAGTCTTAAAAAAGTATATAAGTAAAACCATAGATTAAGAATACACCAAGATGGGAAGCTTCATACAACATTATTTTTGGTATTTTTAAGTCAATGTGTTAGTAAAACAAAATAAAATACGTGATAATTATCAATGTATGAAAAGAATTTTATTTAGTTTTACTAACACCTTCACAATAAAATACCAAAAAAGACTGAAAAAAAGTTGTATGAAACTTCCCATCTTGGTGTATTCTTAATCTATGGTAAAACTTAAAACTTAAAACATTTCTCAGCAATATATGAAAAGAAGTTTAACTTCTTTCTAATGACAGTTTTTCATATTGTTATACAAAATTTTAATAAATTCTAATACAATTTTTTTAAATTATCAAAAATTTATTATATTTACAGACATTTGTAGTAGTAAGCAAAGGCAAAGATATTTTTCGTTTTTCCGCAACAAAAGCAATGTGGCTACTCGATCCGTTCAATCCAATTCGTCGAGTAGCTATTTATATTTTAGTACATCCAATATTTTCACTTTTTATAATTACAACCATTCTCACTAATTGTATATTGATGATAATGACGGCAACGCCAGCAATAGAATCTACGGAGTAAGTATAATATATTATTTATTAATTTTATATTTAATTTATTTGATTGTATTTAGCCGGGGCTAAAAATTGATTTTTATGAGATCTAGAAAACTAATGAATTTTTTTTTCCTAAAATTAATTTAGGGTGATATTCACCGGTATATACACATTCGAATCAGCTGTTAAAGTAATGGCAAGAGGTTTCATTTTATCACCGTTCACTTATCTACGGGATGCATGGAATTGGCTTGATTTCGTAGTTATAGCTTTAGCGTAAGTATAAAATTTTATTTCACTTATTATAGAATTAAAAAGTAAAAAAATATACAAATAATAAAAAAATGAAAATCCAAATTAAAAAAATTTTATTTAATATTTTTTAATGTTTTTTATTAAATGGAAAATTTTATTTTGAAAAGAAAAATTTTTTATTTCAAATTAGGTTGATTCATTATAATTATTTTTCTTGTTAATGTAAGCTGTTTATTCTTAAAAATAAAAAATTAAAAAAATCGATAATATTGTATAATTTGTTAAAATTAAAAGAGTCATTTAATTAGAGAAATTCATTTTATTTATTAAATCATTTACAGAAAAATATCCTTTGGATTTTCCTTTTTAGAATTTTTAGATTTAGTTTCCTATATAGATAAAATTTTTGACGTAAATTAAGAACTAAAGTGATAAGCCACATAGGGCGATACAAGTCACACCTTTTCCAATAAATTAGTAGTAATTATTTTCATTGATTAAATAATTTTATTTAATCTTCAAATTATTTTATGATCAAAATTTTCTTTAATTAAATCTGTTCGCAAATTACTTCATAGTTTCATAAAAACTTTAAAATTACTTTGAAATAGATGTTGAACACTATTAAGTGGTGGCATTTGGAATGTACGAAAAATAATTCGTGATGTTTTAGTATAAAATAACCTGATTGGTCATTTTTAAATGTTAATCTTGTTATCATGGCAACATGTACTGATAGAAGGGCATAATACATTGACTCAACAATAGTGCGAAATATTTGCAAAAGAAAATAAATATTAAAAAATGAAAACAAAATGCAAAAAAAGTTTTTGATCTTAATTTTTAAAATAAATCACAGAAAAAATAACATAAAATACCAAAACTATATACCTACACTTTAAAATTTAATTTACGTCAATAAGTTTGTAGTATATATAATCAAACAAAAAATTATTGAATAAACTACGGAAGAAATTTTTTTAAAAAAGTTGAATAAAAAAAAACTTACAAGGAAATTTAAGACTTTTAAAGATTAAAATTATAAAATGATAAAAATATATCCTTTTTTAATGTTGCACTTTGAATAATTTTTCTTAAAATAAATTTTCACAAAATTGTTGTACAATTAATTAAGTTTTAAAAGTTTTTTTTTCGAAGATTATAACTTAATGAGACTTTTAAATTTTTCAATTTTAACAATTAATTTTTTTTTTAATAGAAAAGTTAAATGAAAAGTTTTAAGTATTATAGATTTAGAAACTTCCATTGTGTATAATAAATTTTGTTTGTTTGATGTTAAAATATTATTATATTTTTTGTGAAGCATAATGTAATATCAAGTTGTTGCGTGAGAATTAATTTAAATTAATTAAACCTTGAAGAAGTTTACAACCGAAACATTTCAGAATCCACTAACAATATGTGATGTTAACAAATATTTACATAAGAAAATAAATTTGATGACATAAAGTGGAATAAATTTTAAGATTACATAAAAAGTTTTTATATCGTTATAAAATTATTTCAATATTTCGTATTGATGAAAATTTTCTTGAACTTTATTATTACTTAATTTAATTTAACTTTGCTTTTTAATTGGTAAACTTATTCGATTCATATAAATATAATATAAAATTTAGTTTGAACAACATATAAAATAAAAATTATATACGGGGACAAGAAAAATAATTTTTTGTTTGAACTTATATAGTAGGTATATATAATATAAAACTTATAAAAATTCTTTTTTTAATTATAATTATTATTTTATTTTCCCTAGAAATTTAGTTAATATTCATTTATAGTTTATGTTTTTATTATTATATGTCTGTTGATTAATTTTTTTTTTTTAATTTATACAAGTTATGTATCATTAAAAATACGGTTTATGACCTTAACAATATGATGTATATATAATATTATACCCGTAAATATACATAATACCATAAATAATATATACTAGAATAATACAGTAATATATATATATATAATAAAATGCATAGATTTTTTTTTTTTAATTAGAGAGAAATATCATTTATAAAGTATTGAATTTAATATATAATTATAGATTAAATAAAATTCAGGTATACACATAGATTAGTATTATAGAGACAGAGTTACATAATATATTAGTTTTTCTTTTCCATAATTAATAATTATAATATATACCTTAATAAATACTAAAATAATAGTTAATTGGATGTTTCTGGCTTTTTGCATGAATGGATAATATATATATTATAATATATATATATAACATCGAAACTGAAAAATATTTTTCTGAAAATAAAATCTAAATTGGGTTATTCTTGTATCCTGCAATAATAATGCTAAGCATTTTAAAATCTTTTTTTAAATAAGTTATAGACATATTAAAGCTTCCCGATTCTAATCCTATAAATCTAATATTGACACATGTACCAAAATAACTAGGTCAGTTGTTTGCCAAAAGGATCAGAATTTTATTTTAAGTAATTATTCACATAGTATTTTTCATTTAAGTGTTTTGAGACAAGAAATAACTATCTACGTATCTTATAATGAAAAATTTATCACATATTATTCTTAAATCTTAGTATATTTAACACTTAAAATTTTGTAATTACTTTGCAGCAAAATATTAATTCAAAAACTCAATAGATATATTTATAGGTATTTTTACAGATACCTTCATTAGATTTGTTTTGTATGTGAATTCCATTCTTGCAAATCTGTCTATTTGTTTGATAATTTTAGTATTTCGCAATTGAGTAAAAGATTGCTAGATTTTAATTAATTTTTTTTAAAGATAACATTGAAGCAATTTTTCATCTATTGATAACTTACTTTAAGTAAAAATTTAAGTAAAAATTCAGCTTAAGCAATACAGTTGATTCAAAATAAATTTAAAATAGTAAGATTTCTTTCTCGAAAAGTTGAATCAATAGTTATTAAGTAATAGAAGAAATATTTATTAATATCATATCATATTTCAGCATTAAAAGTTTGTTGAGAATTAAATACATTAAAATAGTCATCAGTAGTGGAAAGTTTCATTTAATCTTTAAAAATTAATTATTAACTATTTATCGTCTACTATGTATAAAAAGAAATGGTTTCATTAATAAAGGTATATAACTATACTAATTATTCAACATTAGAATTCATTGTACAAAGTATATTACACTTATTTCTATGATGATAATGGTTCATCAAAAAATCTGAACAGAAACCACATAGAACAAAAATAATGCTAATATCTATTTATTTGCTATGATCTTGCTTCCCCACACATTGCCGGGATTGAATTTATGTAAATTGCATGACAGAATCAGAAAACAACTAGATTTTGCATTTTAACTACTATGCCATATTCTTCAATAAAAACGACACGATAAATCAAGGGCACTATATAATTCAAAGCAATGAACTTATAAAAGACAGTTGGTTTTCATAACAATAATATAAATAAAATTATTTAAATTTATTTCTCTAGTTTCAAAACAATAAATATAAATCTTCTAATGTCTACATTATATTTTTTTAAAATAATATAAACTTAAGCATTAATTATTATATATAGTTTTCTTAAATCCAAGAATTTAAATACTTAAATTTCTAACAAATATTCAATAGAATAGAATATAAACAAAAAGAACAGTTTTTTGTATGGAAAAATGAGGAAAATTCTCGTTATTTCAAGAGTCACTAATGTTTGCTCTTGAAATTTCTGATTATCAGTGAAAGAAAAAAGAGTACATAAAAATCGATATTACATTGCCTAAGAATGAAAACACCACCACAGAAACATAATCTAAAAAAAATGTATTTTTATAAAATGTTAAAAGAAAAATACATGAATATATATATATGTATTTAGTTTTTCAATAGAACTATGAATTTTTTTTTCAATTTTTATACGTAATATCTAAAATGCAATGACTTATCTGTTAATCTTCTGTTGGAATTGGAACCCAAAATACAAAATAAAATAAGAAAAAAAAAGTCCTGTATAGACATTAACTGCGACACTGTATCATGGTTTTCTATATTACCTCTCCCGTTTATTGTTAAGCTGATAAAATAGAATTATATGTTAAACCGTTCATTTTGCATAGATACAAGTTCTTAATTTAATTTTTAATCAAAATTTTAATTGAAGAGAAACGATTGTAAACCCTAGCATTTTCTGAAAACCATAAAAATAAATTGTTTCGAAACTGGATTAGGCAACTTAATCATTCAAGTCAATTCTTAAATAAATGAGTTCTTGGAAATTTTTTTTGGAATCAGCTAACTTTAAACTTCAAAAATTTCTTATTTATTTTTTTTTTTTACATATTTTGTACATAATAAAAGAGGCATAACTTATAATATTGCTGTATATAAAAAACAAAAGACTGTCATATATACATATAAATATGAACTAGTTTTTCTGTCGTCAGCAAAATGTCTTGAAAATATACACTACAAATAGAAGGCATTGTATGAGCAATATATTTCAATCCCTAACAACACTCGAAAAATCGTGATTAAAATACTTGTGATATTCTTTTCTGATTATTTTTCGTAATAAAAAAGGAAAATTTATAGTTATAAAAACTAAAAAGACAATGAAATTAGTTAGCTATTGAATAAAACGAATTTAAAATTTTTATGTTTTTGTTTTGTAAATCGTTATTATAAGTAGGTGTAGGTTTACGGTTTGGGTAAAATTACTTTAATGAAAAATGAAAGAAAATTGAAATTGAATGTATTAAAAACTTATTCTGTTAAAATTTACAACAATTGGTTAGAAATACTGTTTTCACACTGACATAATCTCTAAATGTTGTATGTATTCATTTAACAATAACAATATGAAGTCGCTCAGTAATATTTCTAAGCTAAAATTCATGTTTCATCATATACTTTTCACTGCACTCTAAGCCTCTAAGCATACTTTCACTGCACTCTAAGCCGGAAAAGCCAACATTTTCCAGGATGTACAAGGTTAGAGTGTCAAAAATGTATATTTAATCCTTCAAAAATTAATCTAATAAACTGTAACTCACTAATATTTAATATGATTCAATCATGAGAATGTATTTAAAAATTTAATTCACGACTTTAATGAAAATTACATCTGGATTAATGCTTCTCAAACTTTCTGATCAATGTTTACATTAAAGTATTTTATAAATATATGTGCATATGTTTTTTTGAAATAAATAAATTTATTTTGTTTTTTTCACATCATCAACAAAAAAGTATTAATGTCTTCTTTACAATTTATGTCATTACATGTTTTAAAATTATTTGAAAACTAAAAGAATATAAATATAAAGTACATACATAATGTACATTGTATACTGTGTACAACTAGATATATGTAGGATGTGGGTTTATCTTTATTTTTTTGATTTTAAATAATAAAATCAATAAATTCGAGGACAAAAATAGAACCTTTTTCGCCTTTTTTTTTTGCTCCCCCTTTCACCAACAAGTGAATAACACAATTTTCTTAAAGTAATATTATTTCACATATTTTCATATAAAGTTTATATTGCTTTATTTATTTATGATAAAATTAAATTAAATTCATGGAATAATTACTGTCTTTAATTAAACTTAATTGAATTGTTCTGACGAGCTTTAGAGATACATATAATATTTGAATTTAATTAATTCGATTAATATAATCTTATTTTAATTATAATAAAAATATTTTACAATAATCGAAAATTAATTCATATTAAATAGTTATATATGTACATATTACTCGTGTATTTTGTTAAGAATTTGTAGCAATAACTATGTTATGATAGATAAAAATAGATAATGCGAAGCCGGCTATAATTTTATACATGATCTATATCGTCGTTTTATTAATAATAAAAGATGTAATATTATATTGTAAATGTCATTAAAATACAGACACTACAATCATGATTATAAGAAAATTGAGGTAAAGTCTAACCTAACAGATTGAAGAATTCATTGCAATCATTATTATAAACTTAAATACTTAATTATAATCATTTAATTACAAATTTTTTTTATTATTAGGTAAAAGTAAATAGAGTAGTGATATGTTTTTATGAAATTATTGACATTATTTTAATCATTTTATATAAAATTACTATAATAAAATTTCTAAGTATATAAAGTATTGAGTTAAAATAGTTATACAAATATATATAATAATTATATTTAGCTATATAAAAATCTTTTAGATTTAGAGAATTTTTAAACAGTAGGTTAAAATATCCTTGTAAAGAAGTAATATTTAGTTTCCTTGTATTTACATACTTAATATAATATATTACATAGAGAATTTTTTAACAAGTAAACCAATAATACATATATATTAGTATGTTTAGAGAGTTTTCATGAAACAAAATTATTATACTAAATAATTTTCAATGTTTCAATGTTCGAAATTCATCAATAATAATAATAATAATGGCATACAAAAAGTACCATTTTAATTAGAAAATGAGACATTATATGTAAATAAATTATATATAGATATCCAAGGTGCAGAAGATTATCAAATTGAAATAAAAATTCTAAAATATTTTTCCAAATGTCAGCAAAAAATTATTTTTAATACATCTATTGCTGGCAATTTTGGGGAAAATTATTATTTTCATCAAAAGAAAAATTGTATAAAATTAGCATTTAAAAACCCTTATCCCAAAATTCATAAAATATCCATTCAAGCACTACTTAAACGATGTGTGATAATTATTTTAGGGACAGCAGCGTATAAGTTAAGATTAAGATATATTTAAATTTTCAAATTTTATTCCAATTTTCTCTGGTGGTAAAAGGAAATTAGAAAATTAAACATTATTCTGTTCATATAACGCAAAGTACAATTTTGACAGTTTTAATATAGGGAATATAAAAAATAATGCATTTTCAAAGATCTTCTATCTAAAATAGGTTATATAAAAGAAATACAAGGATCTTTTTTTTTTAAAATACTTTCCATAAATTGGTTAAATTTTTAATAAGGTTTTCCAAAGAAATTACTTAAAAAATTTATATAATTTAATTTTTTTTTCTACACTAGATTAAATTTCTATGTACATGTTAGAACATCCTTAAGTTAACCGAAATAAAGTTAAACAACTACATATATAAAAGCATAATAATAAACCTCGAAAAAATGTATATTTTTTTTAAGTTTAGAATTTTTTTTTTGAAAAAAAAAATTTAGGGGAAGTTTAGGAAGAAATTTTACTATGCAGAAAGAAAAAGGAAACAAAATAACACACAAATATGATTTTTATTTTTTATTTTTGAAAAAAGAAAAATAAAAAATTTAAGAATTTTAGGTACACTGATTAATCATTCATTTCGTTTTTTTTAAAAATACTTCCTTCTGTTTTTTTTTTTGTTTCTGTTAAATTTTTGTTATTTTTAAAGACTATACAAGATAAACTATAACTTAATATATGTAAATTGTTAAGTTTATTATTTTGTTTCTTTTCTTTTTCTTAAAAACAATTTTTTTCTTATTTTATATTTATCTTTTTTTTTTTTTTTATTATAAAATATTTACACCTCTTTTGAAAAAACATTTTTAATTTATTTAAAAAAAAAAAAAAAATCAATCACATATTCCAAAATTTAGATATGTGACAATGGGTATAGATTTGGGTAATCTCGCTGCCTTGAGAACATTTAGGGTACTTCGAGCATTGAAAACTGTAGCCATTATACCAGGTGAGTAATTATTTAACACACATTCACATTCTACACATTAGCTAATACAAAAAAGATTTTAATTATTTCTAAAACATTAAACACAGTAGTATAGTAAATAATTTTTTTTTGCAAACATAAAAATTTTACTTTTTTGTTTTGAAATTAACTATATAGATATAATCAGAAAAATATACAAAAAAAAAAAAAGAATTTAAAAAAGTAGTGAATTTTATTTTTTTGAATTTTTTTTTTATATATATTATAAATTAGTTTATAGTGAGTTTTTTTCTAGAAATTAATATTAAAAAAGAAAACATTCGCAATCACAATATTTTAATAGTGTTATATAGGTTCAAGATTAATAGTTGTTCAATTCAAAAGTTCATATAAAAATAAATTATAATTCCAATTATAAATATACATTTTGTGTAAAGAAAACTGTCAAACGAATAACTTGAAGCATCAACTTTATTTCTTCAATTCTGTTTATGCTTCAAAATTTTATGTTTTTTATGCTTCAACATCTTCGGAATTCTTTTGTTCCTTTTGTATACATACTACATTTTCGAACTTATAATTTATTGAACTCGAATAACTATATTTTATTAGAACAACCACAAAATAAATTTACGAAATTAATTATGTGGTTTTCATAACATCTCTCGAAATCCAAAAAACTAGTCTTGAACCTAGAATTTTATGCACAAAAAAATTTAAAATAAAATAACATTTTTATTTTTCTAATTAAAATAAATTATTTTTATAAATTTTTCCTTAAAAAAAAAAAAAAACACCCAATATTGAAATCTAGGTTTGAAGACCATTGTTGGTGCTGTCATCGAATCAGTTAAAAATCTACGCGATGTAATTATTTTAACAATGTTTTCATTATCAGTTTTCGCTCTTATGGGTTTACAAATTTATATGGGAGTTTTAACACAAAAGTGCATTAAAAAATTTCCACTAGATGGTTCGTGGGGAAATTTAACACATGAAAATTGGTCAGCATTTAATAAAAATAAAAGTCATTGGTTTTCATTAGATGATGGTCTTACTTGGCCACTATGTGGTAACTCATCTGGAGCTGGGTAAAAAAATAATTATTTTTATTTAATATTTAAACATAAACTTACTTCTATACTTTTAAAACTCACAAAAAAATTTTTTTAATTTTATTTAATAGTATAAATTCTTAATTTTTAAAATAAATTTACATAATATATAAAAATTTTTCATATAAATATTATACGAATACTCCTATAAATTTATTAATTTTCTCTTGTAATTTTGTAGTACCTGTAAAGAAGAATATGTTTGTCTGCAAGGTTTTGGACCAAATCCAGATTATGGTTATACTAGTTTTGATTCATTTGGCTGGGCGTTTTTATCAGCATTTCGTTTAATGACTCAAGATTACTGGGAAAATTTATATCAATTAGTTTTACGTTCAGCTGGTCCGTGGCACATGTTATTCTTCATTGTAATTATCTTCTTAGGATCATTTTATTTAGTGAATTTGATATTGGCTATCGTCGCCATGTCATACGATGAATTACAAAAGAAAGCTGAAGAAGAAGAAGCGGCCGAGGAGGAAGCGATACGAGTAATTTATTAATAATTTTTTTTTTAATTTCAAGATGACAAAAGAATTTTGTTTCCAAATGGTTTATTTTAATTGTTATTTCAACATAACAATTTAAATACCTACAATTTAAATACCCACCTATATAATGTTTACATTTCCCTTATGGGAAACCTTTTAAAACATGCCTAAAATATAACCATTGAGTAATAATATTTATAAGACGGACAGAATTCATACAATTAATTTTTTTTCTAAATAAAATTATTTAACTCAAATGTGTTTATTCTTAATTTTATTATTTTTATTATTGTATTAAGAATAAACATATTTGAGTATGAAATTTTTATTCAATACATTGAAAATATTGTCATCATTTTTGAGTTATTTGAAAATAAAATTCTGAAATTTACTTGAATAAATTCTGACCCTCTATAAATATTATTATTACTCAATGATATAACATACAGTATTATTGTTATGCTTTAGTTTACAATACGTAATTGGTAATTTTATGTGTATTTTAGGAAGCTGAAGAGGCTGCTGCTGCCAAAGCTGCTAAATTACAAGATCGAGCTGATGCTGCTGCTGCCGCTGCTGAAGCTGCTGCTCATCCAGAACTGGTAAAAAGTCCGTCAGATTTTTCATGCCATAGTTATGAATTATTCGTTGGACAGGAGAAAGGCAACGACGACAACAACAAGGAAAAAATGTCTATCCGTAGCGAAGGATTGGAGTCGGTGAGCGAAATGCAAAGACCAACCGCACATACAGCTTATCCTCCATCCGCAGTCAAGGTCCGTAAAGTCAGCACGGTAAGTATGTGCCGGTGCTAAGTGTTTGTATATAAATTGGAAATGTTTTCTATTTTTTCAAAACTATTTTTCCTATCTTTCTTATTTTGGTTGTATTTTTTTTTTTTTTTTGATTGAATGTCTTTTAAATAATTCTGTTTTTTTTTAGAATAAAGTTTGTTTTAGTCCTTTTTTTTTTTAAGTTTATAAAATGCTTTTGAAACCGATATTTTAAGCAAGACAGAAAGTTTAATGAGACAAAGAATATAACATAACTCACAGAAAAGGTTAAAAATTTTTGTTTTACTATTAAAAATGCATGCATTTTTCGGTTGATTTTATTTAATATAATTTTTATTATGTTTTTGGTTTTGGTATTAAGTTGAAAATAATTATTGACAACTAGTTAAATAAAATGAAGATAAAAAAATGTATATAGTGTTGATATAAATTCTTAAGATAAAATCATAACTCATGCCAAAATTATGTTAAAAATGAACTTAAACTGTTTAGTTTTGTTTATTCTTCAAGAATAAATTGAAATTGCTATTTTTAATTTACAAATATTTGCATAAAAAACATAAAATTATTGATCCTCCAAGAAAACATTTATATTTTACAATAACATATTAAGTTATATAGTATACTTTTTATAACAAAAATTTACAATAATCAATTTGACTAATTTTAATCTTATAATAATAGTTTTAATACTATTGTAGAATTATCTATTACTATTAAGACCGTATTTAAAAATATTTTTAAATTATCTAACTTGGTGCCTTATACCAATGAATGCTAGCATAACGACTTCAACTTAACACTTATTTCCATAAGAATAATTACTTGAAATTTCATGTGATTAGTTAAGATCTATAGTACCTTGTAATGAAAAATAAATAAAATATGGTAGTACGCAATGACAAACATTGGCAAGAATACTCATGAAATCTTAGATAAAATTTCATCCGGTCTAATTAAATACAACTTATTAAATAAATATATACATTTTATCATTACACATACTAATTTAAATTGTAGGTAATTTTTCCTTTTCCACATCCTGTAATTTTGGACTTGATTTATGTTTTTTTCTTTTATACACAAATGTTTATTATACTTAGTAAATTTTATTTTCATTACTGTAGTTTCAAATATGTTAAAAGCAAGCTCCCTTACATACATACATACATAAATTAACATTGAATCTATACTAAATATAGTTTAGTTCATAAAGTATTTAATTACCATGAAAATTATTATTAAGGGTTGATTGATAATCGTGATTAAAAAAATAAAATTTCAATAGCTAAATAGTCACCCTTTTTTGCCTTCTTAGATAAATTAATAAATACTCATTCTATTATCATATTACATAAAAAATAACATTTTTTTTTTCTCAATTCAACTAAGAAAATTTATTCCTTCGACATAAAAACATATTTATCCATAATGTCAATTTGATTTGCTAATAATCAATATTATATAATTTAAAATAAATCTTTTATATTTAAATCGAAAATCGTTAATTTTTTAACATTATACTCGTTCTACAAATTTTGAGATTATTTCTCTGTTCTTCACTACATAATAATCTTAAATAAGTAACTAAATTACTTTAAGAACGTACATTACAAGTGTATTGAGATCAAATAGTATGTCTTTTTTTTTTTAGCATCATTAGAAATTGATAAATATACATTGATTAATTTAAACACATAAACTTAGTTTCTTCTATAATAAACTGTTCTCAATATTAATGCCTTTTCAATTCTTATCGTTATCCTGTAAAGCAGCGTTTCTCAACCTTAGGGTCGCGACCCGAATTTGGGTCGCGAAAGATTTCCAATGGGTCGTTTTAATGAAAAAATTCTATTACAAATGCGACATATATTTTTTCAAAAATAATAAAATATTTTGATTACGTAAGAAGAATTAACCTTTACCTTATTTTTCAAAAGATTGCTGTTTTAACATTGATAATTGAGTAAATTTTTTGAGCCAGACTTAATAAATTATCAAATGATTGTCAACAACAAATAAGTCATTAAAATGAAAATAAATAAAACATTTTAAAGGTGTCTTTCATTTCTTCTACTTGTCAATGCATACCATTTTCAGATTGAGGGTCGCGTTATTTTGTACTCATATTTTATAGGTCGCAATAGCAAAAAGGTTGAGAAACGCTGCTGTAAAGTATATATGAGGTCTTGCCAAAAATTTAAGTTGCAATTTAATTTTATTTTCAAACATTCAGTTTATTATATATATTATTAATTTTATAATTTCTATTACGAATTTAGATATATGATATACATTTTGAATAAAATTAGGCATGTTCTACATTTTCTTTATCTATACTATAGCCATGATTTAACTATGGATTACATATTATTTTTTAAATCTAGCGAAGAGACGCTGCTGTTTTTATGATTATACTTTTTTTTTAACTAAGCAAATAAAAAGAAAATCGTTTATCAAAATCATTTTTTATTATAGAAAAATTCAAGATTTATACGTCTTACTATTGTCCGGTTTTCCATTTTAATATTCTTCTTAAACGCTTCAGACATAAGTATGTTTTGTTCAGTTTAATTTTAAAAATAATTTTATCTAATCTGGATATTTTACTTAAAAAGTACTAACAAAAGTACAACAAAATAAAATATTTTGTATTTGACATTTTTCAAATCATCTCTATAACTTTTTCTTATTTTTCCGCGTTAAATTGACAGTAAAACTAAAATAAAAAAAACAAATTTTAGTTATTTCCATTTCGATAATAAAAGTTTGAAAACTAAATTCTTATACTACATTGAGGTTTTTCATATAAAACGAATACAAAACCATTTGCGTTTATTTAGATCTAAACCGATTATCAACATTAAATTATACCCTATTCTGACTTTTTACGCTTTTTTTATTGCGCTTTAAAAAAAAAATGCATAAAAACTTATTTTTGACTACATTTTAGCTTTTAACATTATTTGTAAAAATTAGCAATTTTTTCACAAGTGTATGAATTCATTACAAAAATTTCGCTTTAAAATATTATAATCATTTCAATTTATTTTATAGGATATTTTTATAAATCATTCAATAAAATTTTCTGTATCGAAAAATGCACTTAAAAATGCGCCTAAAAACAAAAAAGCAGAAATTAAAAAAAAAACATAAAAACAATGCTAACAAAAAAACGCATAAATCAATTAGCAAAACAAAAATTAAAGAAAGCGCAGCGATTTTTATTTCAAAAGCCATTTGCAAAGCAAATCATAATATCAAAAACTGCAAAAAAAAAAAAGAAAACAAACAGATTTTTAGATTATATTTATTTTATTTTTTTTTTTTCCAAATTATTTTTCACATAATAAAATAATTTTTTAGTAGAATAATAATGTTCAATTCATAATGTTTAATACTTATTCAATATTAAAAAGGGAGTCTGCTGAATATGCTCTTAAAAGAGGTGAATAACATAGTACATAAACATCAATAATGTACAGCATAATTTCTGTTTACATCAAAAAATAGCACTATACCATTTAATAAAAATTTATTATCCCTATTTTTTTATATAACATAGCCATTATCTTTAAAAGCTGTTTAAAAATATGTACATAAAAAGAAATATTTTATAATATTTTTTTAACATAAGAATTTTTGAAATAAAATGCTAAAAAATAATAATTCATTTTAGTATGAAGTTGATGTTTTGAATCGGCTCTATGGTATAATTGTAAATTATTTCGTATACAGTCATATAAATACCAGTTAACCATTTTATACAAACAGAATAGAGTCTATTATCAAATTTCTACAGATTTATCTTCAAAAATTTTTCAAAGATACAGTCAATTCAATTTGAAGAAGTTTATAGTAAATACGTAAATTTCAGAGTAAATGGTTACTTAAAATTTTTTTAATGTAATTATATTAATTGTACCAACCTAGTAAGGATATAATAATATTAATTATATTAATAAAAGTCTGATGTCACTAAAAATTTAGAAACTACTTAAGTATAAGACTCGATATGAATAAAAAAAACTTTAACATTCCGATGCAAATCAATTAAGATTATTTTTTTTTTCTAACTTTTAAGGGTATTTATTTCAGTAGAATTCTTCTAAATGATTTTGCATCCTATTTCTTCTAAAATTTAATTTTATATTTTGTAGTTAAATTTTAATAATAATACTTCTTTTTATTTTCTTATAAATATTTTCTAATAAGTCTCGTAGAGTCCGAGCAAATTCGAAATGACAAAATCATAATTACAAAAATTATTGTAAAAAACATTGGTTTGTTATTCATTTGCTCCAACGTGCAAAAGGTAGGTTTTAAACTTTTATAGTTTTGAATAACGCAATTATTACACAAAAAAATATTGTTTTTTTTTAGAAATTATAATTACATAATATATAAACTGAATTTTAACCCGATTTTAAGATAAAAAAAAAATTTGAATTTCCAAAATTATCGATATTCTTTTTTTTTTACAAAAATTACCCTAAAGTTTATAGAAAATATTATTGATTGATTTACAAAAATATGTAGTAAAAAAAAAGTAAAATTTATCTAAGTAATAGTTTTAATTTTTTATTTCAAAACTTAAATATATCCATTTTACATACTACGTTTATGGATTATTATTATGTATTTTTTAAGGGTTGACGATTCAAGAAAAAAAAATTAAAAAACTGCGGCATTTCGAAATCTAATAAAAATATTCAATTATCGCCACATTTTGAACCCTGTTAAATTAAAATATTCTTTACTATTGTTTTTAAACAATTCCTTATTTTGTGTATTACAGAGTAACATATGATTAAAAAAATATTCTGTGTCAAAGAAAACTATCTTTAATTTTATAAAATTGATTTTATGAGTTTCTTAAACTAAATACTATGTAATTTATTTTAAGCTCTAACTAATAAGTATAATAAGTTTTGCAAAAAGTGTGGTCGTTTTTCAAAATTTTTAAGTATTTTATAAATTTCGAACTTTTAAATTTTTCATAAAGACCTAAAATATTAAGTTAATATTAATATGTTATAATATGGTATAGTTTTATAATGAATTTGAATTATGGGTTATCAAAATGTGAATATGCATCGATGATTTCGGTAAAAATATGTAAATAATTAATATTAAAATGCAGATTAAGTTTACTAAAAAATAAAATTTCTTCATTGCTTCACTGCAACGACATTTTTCGTCAAGTTGCTATAATTTACTAAGTTGCTGGTTATTTAGATGCAACTTATTTTAGTAATAAAATATAATTAAAATTCATTATTCAATTTTTTTTAACGTTTCTAACGTTATTTGTGATATATACAAATCAATTATATAAGATAACTAAATTATTTTGAAAATGGAAAATAGAACTCTTTTAAATTGCGCCAATTTTAAAAGCTTTTTTACATTTTACATTATACTAATCGAAAATCAGAAATTATAAAATTGCAGGTACAAAACTTAAATCACAAAATTACATTTTCATTTCTTACACATTTCCGAATGTGTATATAAAAATGTGTAAAAGGAAATTAAAGTATAGATTATATCCTTTGTTTGGGTTAATTATGTTACTAATGTATATTTTATATTGTAAATTTACAAGTTTTGGTAAATTTACAAGTTTTGGTACTTACTTATATCAGTAAGCTATACAATTACTTCTTGTTGAAATTATTTTTTAGTAAACTCTATCGCATTTAATAAATAACGTTCAATATTGGCTTTGTATATAAACAGCTCAATATTGTAAAGTTAAGTAATTAAAAAACAAAAATTTGAGGGGTCTAAAAATTGTTCAAATATTTTATTCTTTCTTACTAAAAATTGTTTTATTTCTCTTTGATTCAGGCATCCTTATCATTACCTGGTTCTCCATTTAATCCTAGAAGGGGGTCAAGAGGATCACATCAGGTGAGACTTTTTTTTTCTCTTAATTTTTAATATTTTGTTTATTCACTTATTATTACAATACTATTGAACAATTATTCCAATTATTACCTATTATTTTATTTTAAGAACATGTTGATTTTAACTTTCACTCAATTGAAGAATAAAATGCCTGTCTTATAATTTTTTTCTTACGAATAAACAAAATTTTGTTTACCATTTTAGTTTACATTACGAAATGGTCGCGGACGATTTGGTATACCAGGAAGTGATCGAAAGCCATTAGTTTTATCAACGTATCTGGATGCGCAGGAACATTTACCATACGCAGATGATTCAAACGCAGTAACACCAATGTCAGAAGAAAATGGTGCTATCATTGTACCAGTTTATTATGGAAACCTAGGTAGTCTGTTCAACTAAATTAATACGAGTTTTTAACGCGGTGAATTTTTTTTTCTGTTTCTCTCTTTTTTTCTTGTGCTTTCACCTTTTTCAGGATCTCGTCATTCATCATATACCTCACATCAATCTAGAATATCATATACATCACACGGCGATTTATTAGGCGGTATGACGAAAGAATCTAAATTAATGAATCGTTCACGTAGAAATCAATCAATTGTACCATCGAATGGAACCAGCTGCTATGTAGACAATAAATATTTGGGTCATCGCGAATATGTAATAATATTTATTTTAATAAAATATTTAATAAAAATTTCTTAGGTTTGATTGAACTAAAAACTCGAGTTTACATTTAAGAAAAAAATAATTTTTAGATTTAAATTTTATTAACTAAAATTTCAATCAATAATAAACGTAACTTTTTCTCAAAAACTTATCTTTAAATAAATCGCACAGTTCCTTAGAAAAACTTCAAATACCAACTTATATTTTCAAAATAGAGATTTAATAGTCAGAAATCATAATAATTTTTGCATACTCACTCAAAAACTATAACGATTTTTTGAATATTTGAAGTATTTTGAGAATATTCTATTTTATTATTATATTTTTCTGACATTAATATACATATTCAAAATAAATTTTTTAGTTTAAGATGTAAATAATTTTTTGTTTTATTGTTATTTAAGGACCCTTCAACGGACTGTACAGATGAGGCTGGAAAAGTTAAACATCCCGACAATCCATTTATTGAGCCCGTCCAAACGCAAACTGTAGTCGATATGAAAGGTATTTGCATCATAATAATTCTATTTTTTAAGTGCCATAGCCATTGCTATATGTTTTAAATTTACTTAATTGCTTATAATTAACGTTATATTAAAATGATAACTTATTTTTGAATAACTTTTTCCTGATCTTTAGTAATATGCCAAAAATGTAATTTTATTTTCATTTCTTTTAGATGTTATGGTCCTAAATGATATTATCGAACAAGCCGCTGGTCGGCAAAGTCGTGGATCTGATCGAGGAGGTAACACTTCATGTATATTTAATTAACAACAGCAATAATGTTGATTGGAGTGATTTCTGAATAGTTTTTTTTACGATATTTTAATTTTATTAAATACAATAATTATTATATGTTTTTTCATTTAATTTATTTTTGTTTTCTATTTGTTATTGTGTTTGTGAAATGAAAATATAATTTTACCAGTAACTCCATTAATGTGGTAATCTTATTAAAACTATACATCTTTTTATTTCAGAGATAAACACAATACCAAAAAGAACATTTTTTTTTAATCAGACACTAATAATATCAGATTTTTCTTCTTATTTGTCTTTAAATGTCTTTCGTCCTAAAATTGTTGTTTTATAAAATTAAAACCACATAAGTAAACAAATGTTTTAATATAAAGTAATTTTCAAAAGAAAATAAAATCGGTCATATTTGGAATCAACAATTTTAAATAACAAAATATAATGAAAAATTTCATAGATAAATTAGTTCCAAAATGATTAGTTTTCCTTACGAAAACGTAGTTAAGAATGTTAAGATTAATAATATATATAACTTATTCAAGTCTATCTATTCTATACATCTTTGATTGAATAATTCCTCAAACTCAAACAAAGAATTACCACTTCTGTCCTATGTAGGCTTGACGAGATAGATATAAATATTGGCAGCAGTTTCAGCTGTTAACAATAACTAAGAAAAATAGTTAAAATTTCAAAATTTTGTTTGTTCTCAAAATAAATATTTGTTATTTGAGTGGTTTTTTTTTTTTTTTTTTCATTTTAAACGACAAATTTTTAAATGTTTTTTAATTAAAAAAAAAAAAGTAAATGTCTACAATATAAAAATTATCTAGACATTATGCTTGATTGTATGGAAACAAGAAATCAATTTTTTCAGAAAAAAATAAAAAAATATAAAAAATATTGTTATGTTCGTGTACAAAATGTTTGTCTTTTTTTTCAAAATTTTTTTTTTTTTTTTTATTCTTTAACTTTTTGGCTTGATATTTTTTTTTTAATTTTTTTATTTTGTTCAAAATTCTGAAGCTTGATTCTTTTTTTTTTTTTTTAACTAAATTTTCTTTATTAAAGTCTGCGTAAAATACGTTTTTTTTTTTTCGTTGTATGAGAATAAAATTTTTTTTTATCTAATTTCTCTACTAAACTTTTTCTTTTTATTTATATTTACATTTATATTTATAATTTTACAATTTTCAACTTAATCAGAAAAATAATTTTGATTGCTGAAATAATTAAGAAAAAAAAAAAAAAACCAAAAGAAAAAAATTATTTTTATTTATAAATTTTAAATTGGAATTTTAGTAGATTTTAATTTTACTAGGTACGTACCTAAAAAATTGAATGAGTAAAAATATTTTTAAAAAAAATCAAATGTAATATTAATAAAATTTCAATGATTTAATGTGTGTCAAATTTACAAGATTTTAAAGTTATAATATAAAAAAAAAACAGTAACTTATTAGTAAAGCATTAGATTTATAATTGAATCTTATATTAAAACATAAATATTAAAGATCAAAACGTCAGATAAATGTAAATTATGTAATATTAAATTTTTTTTTATGTCACAGAAAACACACAGAAATCAATTAAATTCTAATTTTTTTTTTAATGAATCTCTCTTTGCAAAAATATGATAAGTAATCTTCTTAAATTATTATTAAATGATGGTGATTTGCAATGGTGATTTTCCAAGGAACTTATACTATGCTACAAAAAAAATATTTTTATTCATTTGCTTTTTTTTTTTTTTTTTTCAAAATTTAGATATTTTTATTTTTTTTATAATTCTTATATGAAATATATACTTATATAAAATTTATATGTGTATATTTCATTATTTTACAAAAGAGGATAGATTATTTTAGCAATTAAAATATCCAATGTTAAAAAAAAAAAAACAATATTAAAGGATTCAAATATTTTTTGTAAAACAATGCCTGACTCATCCCTTTTTTTGCTGATGATTATATCCTCTGGTATGGACACCTCTTATCCACAATATAAGAGACGATAATAAAATGCTATACAAAAAGTAAAAAAGTAAATTTTCTATTTAGAATTTTAATGAATTTGATCTCTCAAAATTTAATTTTTAATTTTTATAATACCTATTTCTACAAAAAAAAAAATTACTAACATGGGGAAAAGAGAGGTTATTTCAAATAAATTAACATTGTTATAAAAAGATGTTTATCGTCATTTATTTATTTTTTATATTAAAATTTATATCAAAAATCCATCTTCTGGTGCAGTTAAATGCTTTTTTTTACTTCAAAGGTTAAAAATTATTTATTTACACTAAAATATAACTACAGAAATATAATTTACTATAAATAATTTCAAACTAAATATAAAATAAATTCAAAGTTGTAATTTCAATCCCTTATAGGCAAAATTTACAAAAATATATATTTATTTCAAATGTCATCAATCATTTGTGTTGTTGAAAATTGTATACTCTTGCTGTTCTGATTTAACGATTGAAAAATTTCTACAGACATTATAGTTCTAGAATAGTAAAAAAAATAAATAAAAATATAATAATATTTAAGAGATATTCTGTAAATTAAGTCTAAAATGTAAATTAGTATTATTAGTGTAAACAAATCAACACCTTAAACTAAAATTAAATTATATAATTTATTTAATATGAATATTAAATAAAAGCATTTATCTGCAGCAGAATAATAAAGATTGATCTTCACCACGATCATTAGAATTTCTCATCACAATTTCTCTTCTATATAGCTTTCAGTTTCTTTTTATGAATAATTAATAAAATTTTATTATAATTAATAATCTAAAAATCTATCTACAATTTTTTTTAATAATAATACTTATAATTTAAAAACCATAGAAAAGTTTTTTACTTTTGTATTGGAAAATAAATTGCATGATATAGCTAGAAGAACTCTATATACTTTTAAAGCATATCATGACTAAAATTCTTAGAAGAAATACATAGTTTTTCATCAATGATTCTATAAATCTATTAAAATAAATTTCAAATAATAATAAAAATAAATAATTATTTCTGGATAAAAATGATTTCAATTTAACCAATACAAAAAAATATAATTAAATTTCGTCTTTTATAGATTCTTATATAGGTTCTTAAAATAATTTCTATTTGATTAAAATATAAAATGTTTCTATGGTTTTTACTAATGTAATTTGAGAATGTAGAATGCTGAATTTACTTAATTTTTGTTTTTCATAAAAAAGCCTAATAATTTGTTAGTTTTTTTTATAAAAGAATTTCTTTGGAATGTTTAATTACCTTGATCATTAAATATTAAAAACTTTTTAGCTTTAAAAAAAAAGGGACTTTTATTTCAAATTTTCTTATTTTGTTTTCAATTTTATTTATTAGAAGAACGAAAAACATGTAGTTGCATGGATTTTTTTTTCAATACTAAATAAATAGTTCACCTAATAATTGAAGTTAATTTTTCAAAGCTAGCAAGAATAAAATTAAAAAAATTATAATTTTTTTAACAAATAAAAAAGAAAAAATATTTTTTGTAGAAAATTTGGTAGAATTTTTTATTTTTGCAGTAAAAGTAGTTTTTAATAAAACATTTTTTTTTAGAAAATGTTATTTTTAATATCACACACAATTTGATTTTTAACGCAACATATATTTTTTTTATGAATTTTCGATATTAAAAAACGTTTGAAAAGGCTACATGAAAGTAGTAATTTTTTTTTCTTCTCAAATAATATAAATATAGAGCTCACTTCCAAAATCATTTAACAAAAAAAACATACCTATATACTTTCTGACATTAACTTCAGCATTGATATTAAATTTCTCATTTATTTAATCTAGAGAATACATATTTTTAAAAACAATATAAAACTATATACACTTAATGACATGATATTAGAAATTTCCAATGAAATTATGTTCTAAGGACCAGCTAAACCATTATCATTGGATTCCAAACAAAATTTCATTAATTTAAACAAAATAAAATGTTCCATTAGTTTTATTTAATTGAAACTAAATTTTTGTGAAACCAAATTTTTAATTGGAAAATTTTCAAAACACTAAGTCTAAAAAAAAAAAAAAAAATTTACTCTTAAGGGTTTCATATTTTAAAAAAGAAACTATACATATTTTAAAAATATTTCCAAACAAAAAATTTAAATTTTTTAGTTTGTAAAACTTAATGTGAACTTAATGTTTGACTAGAAGAAAAATTAATAGATGAGTTTGATTTTTTATATTTTTATCACATTGTATACACAACACAACATATATGACAATCTTTTAACACATTTAGTTAAAAACATTTTTAACTCACAAAGTCACAAACAATACACATTTATTTTTTTTGCAAACAATGAATATTACTTCTTTTAAGTCATAATTCTAACAAAGTCCTCGGTTATGAAATGAGTGTGAAAACTTGCGCGTAATCCATAATATGTAAACATATTTTTGTCCAACTAATGAACAATTATTTTTTTACAAAATTTCAATTTCAAAGCCCTGTCAAATGTATATAATGAAGATAATGTTAATACTTTGATTTTTGTTAACAGAATTTTTTTGTCATTTTTTGAAATACATTTTTTTTAAACGGGCAAACAATCTAAATCTAAGACTATGATTCTAAGACTATGAAAATTTCATCACTGTTCGATCAAATTAACGAAAACATTTATGGATTCAACTCAAATGGGATAATAAAAGTTGGCTCAAATTGTTAAAATAATTGAATACAGTTTTTCTCATTTCAGATTCTTGGTGTGAATTATCACCATAATAACCGCAAAACAAATAATTATAATAATATTATATTATAGAGAAAATTTTTTAAAAATAATTTTCTTTTTCATGCTAAATTTAACGTAGGTATAAATAGCTTCAAAATTTTAGGACACGTCTGCTTACAAAACACATTTTAAATTTTGCTCATCATTTAATTTTTCACTAACACTATATTTCTAAACATTTCACATTTCTAATATAAATTTTAAAATCTATTATTCATTCATAATTATATACATTGGTATACAGGAATATTATTATATACCAATCCTTCAAAAATAAAATCAACATGGTAACAACAACAGGAAAAAAAAGTTTTCTCAAATAATTTTATTTTTAATTCTGCATATAGAAAAAATGCTAGAAGTGAGCCTCTTTTTCCCATTTAAAAAATTAGTTTTTTTTTTTTTATTTACACTTTTCTTTGTCAATCAAAAAAGAAATTGTTTTATTTTTCCAAATTTTTTTTCTTAATTAAAATATTATAAAAACTACATATTTTACAACAGAAAACAAAATTTCAAAAAAATTAAAAAAACAAAATACATTAAAACTAAAAAAAAAATAAAAGTTACAAGAAAATAATAAAAAAAAAAAAAAAATGGTTGAGTCTTGGTATCATTTAAAACTAATCAAAATATTTTTTTGGTTCAGTTTCTGTTTACTATTTTCCGACAGAAGAGGACGACGACGAAGATGGTCCAACATTAAAAGATAAAGCAATAGAAGTATTATTGAAGGGTATTGAAATTTTTTGCGTGTGGGACTGCTGTAGGCCTTGGTTAATATTTCAAGGATGGATATCGTGGCTTGTTTTCGATCCATTTGTTGAATTATTTATAACATTATGTATTGTTGTTAATACATTATTTATGGCATTAGATCATCACAACATGAATCCGGATATGGAAAAAGCATTGAAAGCTGGTAATTATGTAAGTATTTGAGTTTAGTGGAACTTCAACCGGCTTAGATTATAATTAGAAAAAATAAATTGAAACATAAAACTTTATTAATAACTAATAAGAACATTTTCAAAATTTTTTTTTAGTTTTTATTTATAAAATTATTCTAAACTTTATAATATGTATAATTCAGTGTAATATAATTAATATATTTTTTTCGTAGTTTTTTACTGCAACATTTGCAATTGAAGCAACAATGAAATTAGTAGCAATGAGTCCTAAATATTACTTTCAAGAAGGCTGGAACATATTCGATTTTATAATTGTTGCACTTTCATTATTAGAATTGGGTTTAGAAGGTGTTCAGGGTCTATCAGTTTTGCGTTCATTTCGTTTGGTAAGCAAAAACAAAAATAATTATGACATAATTTGCAATAGAAGTAAGTGGTATAATTTTAAGAATAAACTAGGATACAATGTATGTAATATAAATTCCTTTTTCTTTATTTTTATTACTTAGGATAGGGAAGAATTTTTGTATATTTATAGTTTTTTTTTTTTTTCAAATATAACATTAAGATGTACAATATTTTCAAATTGAATACTATGTGCTGAATAATTGTAATTGTTAAATATTTAAAACCATTTTATTAAAATTTTTGTAACTCTTCGAATAGTTGTTATTAATTAAAATCAATACACCTGGAATAATGGAAAATATGTACATCTTTTTATAATTTTTTTTTTTTTAATCCCTTTCGAAAATACATTCTTTATTAACAAATCATTGCAGTTGCGTGTATTTAAATTAGCTAAATCGTGGCCAACATTAAATTTATTAATTTCAATTATGGGCCGTACTGTTGGTGCCTTAGGCAATTTAACATTTGTCTTATGTATAATCATCTTTATTTTTGCCGTTATGGGAATGCAATTGTTTGGCAAAAATTATACAGGTATAATAGAGAAAACACGTCGATAAAAATTAAAAATTTTCTTCTTCTTCTTGTTCTTTAAAAATTCTTTTGATTTTGTTTTTTTGAAATACTTTCAAACTCTTGTTAAATTAATTTAAAAAATATATATAAATATATTTAACATCTTATAATAGTTTTATTAATATAATATATACATATTTATACATATACTATAATTAAAATAATGTTTACATAGCATCATCTTCTATAAAAATATGTTAAATTATATGCCAAACATTATGCTGGAATAATGAAATCAAGCTTTTTATTATACATATAAAATTGCACATACAAATATTTCGCTTAATTAATCTATATAACGAAACCTGATCTAATATGCAAATTTGAAAAATCCTCTTAGAATAAAACCTCTCTTCTCCTTATAAAATTTAATTTATATGTATACCATAATAATATAAGTTAATTAGAAATATTGTAAAAATAGTTAAATATTTTGTTTGTTAATAAAATTAAATAAAAAAGCTAGAATTTTTTTTTTGTATAATAGTTAAACCATTCTCTTTAATTAGGATATTATGCAATTATTGATATAGAAAAAAAAATATTTAACTATATTATGAAATGTTAGCTTTAAGTTATGCTCTAATGATAAGTAGTTTATAATATATAACTAATTTTTGGAAAAGAAAAACCTTACAATATTTTACTTTTTCTCTTTTCTTTACTACATAATTACTACAAAATCTTTTCAATCTTTGCTTTGCCCGGCTTTTTCATACAATCATATTATTCTCATCATTATAACAATAATAATACAAAAAAAAAAAAAACAAAAAATGTAAAATATCGACATGAATTGGATATAATGAATATTTTACAATCAATTATTACAATTATTACAATTAATTGTAAAAAAAATAATAATAATGTTATATAACATAAAAATAAAAAAATAGCTTCGAGTATTTAAATTAGCAAAATCATGGCCAACATTAAATTTACTGATATCAATTATGGGCCGTACAATGGGCGCTCTTGGTAATCTAACATTTGTCTTATGCATTATTATCTTCATATTTGCTGTGATGGGAATGCAACTTTTTGGGAAAAATTATACCGGTAAGAATTTTGTTTATAAATGTAAACGTTGTTAAACAAATAAAACACTTATATGGTAAATAACAAAAGTGAAAAACAAATCATTTTATAAAATCTATATAATTATATAATTGTTTTTTTTTTTTTAAATTTATATTATGTATATTTTCAAAATTGACAAATAATAGATGTTTTTTTTGCATATTTATGTTTATTTAAAACAAAATATTTTATCGTATTAAAATCCCCCTGAATTTCTTAATATAAATAAATATATCCTGCACCCAGGTTCAATATAATTGTAAGAAATGGTAGTAAAAATTTGATATTTTTAATTTATTAAATATAAATCAATCGAGATGAGAAATAATTTGAATCAGTTAAAATATTTTTTTTATGTGTAATGTAATTCATTTTAAATTTTGGTTAGTAGGGCACTATGTACCCGTCGTGGGTAATAATTACAAAATTTAATTAAATACCATATACATATATTGGGTTTCGGATTTTTATTTACACATTGTGTATTAAAAATATTTATTTGCATTATTTATTAATGCTCTCTTCGTTCTTCTCAATTTCGATTAATAAATTAAATATTTCTTATTTCATTTTAAATTAATATTTTACAAAATATTCCCATAATATTATTAAAATATCACTTCCTATGATAAAGAACCATTTTGGAAACACTATGATTCAAGGAAACACTATGATTCAAAACAAAAAACTCCTACTATTGTTACATAAAGACATGTAGAATAAACATAATCGAAACTTAAAGAAATATTGTAGCATTGCTTGGTTAAACACTGAGTTTGAATTTATTTTCTAATCTTTTTTATTAACTAGGAAATAAATTTTATTTAAAAAATATAAATCAAACATAAAAAATTAAAAAAAAACCAAATGTATTTTTTTTCTAATTAAAATAATTAAATAATAACTAAAATTATAAAAAAATTTTAAAGGTAAAAGTGAAGGAATAATTTTTCACATCACTTTTCAAATAATATAATGACTTCGATAATTTTATGCTTTTGCCGTTTTTCTAAAAAAAAAATATACATATACATATATATTATATTCAACTATATTATGTCTTATTACCTCTTCAATCTTTAAAATATTTGCATGCATTTTTAATTCTTAATGCATTGAAATATATATTAAGTTATTGCTGTTAACTTAATACCACTACATTATCATAGCGTTAGAATTCTCCTTCTCTGTGGTCTGTTAGTTAATAGATAGTTAATAGTTATAGAATCCATAATTAATTATTATGTTGTTATAAGTATAGTTATGACTGCATTCTCCCTTCCTAACATATTATTTTTATAGGTCAGTTGGAGATTAATTTTTAATTCACAATTTTATTATATAAACCGTTTGTTTTGGGATAAGTCTAAATCATTACAAAAAAATTAAGATATTAATGATAATGATTAATGAAAATCTAGATAACTCTGAAAATAAACGGATTATTTAATGATATTAAAAATGCACTTTTTATGTATTAATATATATTTAATCCCTTTTATATGTTAACCTAATAACCTTTTTATGTTATTTTAAAATATTCTTACTTCAAAATAGATAGGTATTGTTTAATATTATAATATTATTATAGTTTAGAAAAGAATATCCAAAAATCTATGTATGAAGACTTATTTTAGGTGTTTTCTAAATTGAGAATAATAGTCATTAGAAATTTAAACCTAAAAATCTTTCAAACTTTAAACTTTTTAACCAACTACCTATTTTATATCTAAAGTCTAACAAGAATATCATAAATTTAATTCCTATTTTAATCTAGAAAAAATAAAATAGTAGCTTTAGAATATGAACAAGCTTTTTAAAACTTCCTCTTCTTCTAAGTGCCTTTTATACACGAATGCATTCAATGAAAACGTGAAATATTTATAAAATTTATGCTTGAAAAATTGCATGCATATTTTATTTACTTTTTCTATTTAATAATTTAAAATTCGACGTAAATATTATATCAGTTAAATATTTTGAGTTTTATTCTTGTAAAAGAGTTTAAATACCAGCTTCATAATAAAAATCAAAAAAGGCCAAACAAAAAGCTCCAAGTTAAGTGTAGGTAAATGATGATGGAAAACACCTAAAGCAGTAACTAAGTAGTTAAAGCTGAAGTTACAATTATATAATGTTCAAAAAATTTACATTATGTATAGATTACATTAATTTTCATGTAAATACACAAAAAAAATTTATTGCATATTTAACATTAATCAATCCATATTATTACCAACAACCACATTTATGTATATCAACATTACATTTTCTATAAATACGAATAATTTTTTATTATTTTACATTATTGTTATAATCTATAATTTTTTAATTTAATTTCATAAATATCAAGTAAAAATTAGTGAAAATGTTTAAAATATTTCGATTCAACTACATTATATTGTTTTTGTGAAAGAAAAAGAGAAAAAGACTCTCTATTTGGAATTATATAACTTTTGAAAGTTATTTCTCTTTACTGTTGAAGTATGGTAATTTTTTTTAATTCTATTTCAGACAAAATTATATTATAGAAATTTGTAAATTATTCTTTAACACAATTTTAGATTTCATATTCAAGAAGTTCTTGTTGTAAGTATTGAACAGAATAGATTATGCATAGATGGAACAAACTATGCTTTGAAAAATAATTTCAAGAAACTCATAAAAACTTCGATTGAAAGTGGAATAATCATTTTTGGCTAAGGCTGACTTTATTAATTGTTATGGGTTAAAAAAGGCGCTTTCGGTGTCACAGCTTTTTGGTTTATTGTGTTAAAAAAAATTAAATCTATGTAAAATTATCAACCATCATAATTGCTTATATGTGAATTTTATAATTATAAATATTATTTGAGTTCCCCCCACCTCTTTCCGTCAATGTTTAAATGTACAGTCCAATTAAAATAAGTTAAAATCTCAATAAAAAAAGAACTAATTCCATTTATTTTTTTCTTTTTCTCGCCAAATAATGGTAAGTAATATTTTTTTCGGTAAGAAGAAAAAAAATTAAAAAGAAAATTAAAGGGGAAGTAAAGCGAATGAAAAAAGTCTGTACCTTTTTGTATAAAGCAAGTAGAGGAAAAATTTTACTCCAGCTATTTTTAAATCTAAAATTTTTTTACCAAAAATGTTAGTGTCAGCTGAAAGTGTTGTTTTTTCGATTATTTTTTTTACTTAAAAAATTAGCATTATATTCATATGTATGTATCTGAATTATAGTTTATTATAATGAAAATCTAAAATTGAGTGTAATTTAAGAAAAGACTAGTAGAGAGAAGTAGATTTATCTTTTTAGAAATATAATAAAACATTTCATTTAAGTATTCATTATTTAAATTACAAAAAAACATGACACTAGACAACACAACTTCACATTATTTATAATTTTTTCGGAAGAGCAGATTCCGAGCTTACATTTAATGAATAATATAAAACATGTGACATTATAGTGCTATGAAAACTCAAATAAAGAGATAATGCGTCAGATTGCTCACTTGAAGACGAAACTCGAAAGATTTAACTGAAACCAAAATTAAAGTTCAATATTATTTAGTGAGTTATAAAGTTATGAACATTTTTATTAATTTGTAATCAACAGATCATAAAGACAAATTTGCCGATGGTGATTTACCGAGATGGAATTTCACCGATTTTATGCATTCATTTATGATAGTATTCCGAGTTTTATGTGGTGAATGGATTGAATCAATGTGGGACTGTATGCATGTTGGAGATTTTTCATGTATTCCATTCTTTTTAGCAACTGTAGTTATTGGAAATTTGGTCGTAAGTATTAATTTAGATTTTTTTTTTTTCAAAACTATTGAAATTTTAATTCTGGGAATACTTCTCTTAAATCCCCCGAACAAATTTCAAATTATAGTTTTTATTTCATAAACATTGATTGATGTTAAAAAAAGCTTCTTTATATTGTTTACAAAAAATTTTATACATCTTTATTTTTAGGTGCTTAATCTTTTCTTAGCCTTGCTTTTGTCTAACTTTGGTTCATCTAGTTTAGCAGCACCAACAGCTGATAATGAAACAAATAAAATAGCTGAAGCTTTCAATAGAATATCAAGGTTTAAAAAATGGGTGAAGAGCTTAGTAACAAATTTTTTCAAATCAATCCGCAATAAATTAACAAATCAAATAAGTGATCAACCACCAGGTGAGAGGACCAATCACATCAGTTGGATTTGGAGCGAAGGTTTTTATCCACTTGTTTTATTATTAATTATAAAAAATTAAAAATATGAAAATTAAAATATTTTTTATGATCACGATATTATAAATTAATAATATCAAAAAAATATATGAAAGATCAAGTTAATTTTTTGAATTAAAAAAATTAAAAAAAAAAAACTAGATTCATTAAAAAAGTATCTATATTTTTTTGATACATTACCTCTGCATTAGTTGATTTAATATATTTTACGTATATTATATATAGATAGTGATATTATATAGTTAATTTGTACCCTTTAAGTGAGAAAATTATTCACGAAAAACTTACATTTAATAAATGTTAAAATTTATTATAATTTTTTTCTTTATTTTGATCACAATTTTTTTTTATTATTTAATTTTGATCATTATCAAAATGGTTATATCTGACATTTATAAAAATCTTATAATGAATGATAATTATTTTGAAATAACATGTGTTACTAACTGTGTTTTAATCGTGTAAATTATTATGTCCTTCCATTGAGTAATAATATATATAAGAGGGTCAGAATTCATACAAGTAAATTTCGGAATTTTTTTTTTCAAATAACTCAAAAATGATGAAAATATTTTCAATGTATTGAATAAAAATTTCATACTCAAATGTGTTTATTCTTAATACAATAATAAAAATAATAAAAATAAGAATAAACACATTTGAATTAAAAAATTTTGATCAATACATTGAAAATATTGTCATAATTTTTGAGTTATTTAGAAAAAAATTTAATTGTATGAATTCTGTTCCTCTTATAAATATTATTACTAAATGGTCCTACCTAGGATATTTGCATTACTTGTTACAATGTAAAAATTAATTTTTTAAATGCAATAAATACAAAATAATTTTCCATTAAATATTAGCAATCTCTAAGTTTCGTGTCCCCCTAAACTGCAGATTTATTTTTTTTACATACTTAATTAAAAAAAAATTTAATATGCAATAAATACGATTCTTATTTAAATATTAGTAATTTTTAAGCTTCCTATCCTTCTGAGTTCTGAGTTTAAAATATTTGTTCAAGAAGGTATACGCCAAGGTTCATAAACTTGAATTTAATTGGAAAGGATTTATTTTAAAAACAAATTAATTAAGTAATCATGTTATAAAATTTTTAATAATTTTATTTATTATTTTTCATACATATTTATTTATTTATTATATAAATTAAAATAAATAATTTAATAATAATAATAATGTTATTAAAAGTTAAGTAGGTATGGTATATTATATTATAAAAAGTTATATCAAAAGTTTTGCTATAAATTAATAATTTATTATGATAATGTATTTAGAAAATTGCATTAGTTAACTCATGTTTGTATAACCTTTAAATTAGAAATATTAAATTTTTTGGACAACATCTTAAATATTATAATAAAAAAGTCAGATATAACTAAAACTAATTTAATATTATTGTATTCTTTTGTAATTTAATCGTGTTATTATTTACATAAATGTCAGAGGTATATTTAACTTGAAAATTGCTTGTTATTTTATTTTATATACAAATATTTTAGTTCACATTAATACCATGAAAATTTCAAACACATTTCTTATTTGGAACTTTTAAAATAACAAACCATTTAATAAGAACATTTTAATGAACAGAAGACGTCTAAAAACTGATGGATCAATTTTTTTAAAGTTAACTTTCAATTTGTACTCTACATTATAATGATCATTTTTACCCAGAAGTTTAAATTTAAAGAAATTAAAAATTGACTTGGAATCATTCTATATTGTTTTTTGTGTAATTATATAATAAAATAATATTTCAATTTTCAACACTTATTGCAGTTAAAACTCTACTGGTCTGTTCCAGTTTCAAAATTTATTTTTCAACTATAATAATTTATAATATAAATGGTTTGAAATTTTATAAAAATAAATTAAAAGTAGTGATAAAATTGGTTTTAATTTATGTAGATTTTAGAATAAATTACCGTCTTAGAATAATCATTATATCGTTTTAGAATATTAACGAACTTAAATTAGTTCAGGATTTATTATAGAAGATTAACACATTAATAACATATAACACCACGTTTATTTACGACTATTTTATAATATATACTTTATACAATTATATAAATTGTAGTGTTATTCAAAATACTTTTATTTCCAAATAAAATTGAACAAAATTATTTAATTTATTATATTAATAATATAATTTTTTTATTTATGAGAAACATTTAATGGCAACTAAATTTTTTAAAACATATACTCGGCTTAACATTAAATACGAAAACAAAAATAATATTCTTAATTAATAAGAATTCTAAATAATTTTAAATTCGTAAAGAAAATATAACTAAAATATTTTTATAAACAAGATAATGATATCTAGAGTCCGAAATTAAAGAAAGTCATACATATTTAGATATATAAAATTTTGTGAGGATTAATCTTTTAGTTCATTATAGCTAATAATTTGTCCATAAATAAAAATTTAATCATAATTAAATTCCAATTTTAATACTATTTTAATTAATAATCAAATTAAATGTGAAATACCAAAACACAAACACATATTTTTCTTTAAATTAATTTTTATTTGCTATTATCCCAAAAATAACGATCTGTATATAAAATTTAATTAAAATATAATATTTGAAATAATTGTTCATTCGAATATGTTACGTAATATATCGAGAACTTTATTATGTAATAAATTTATATGAAAGTAAAACAGTGGATTTGACCCTTCTTAGTAGTTAATTTATTTATTTTACATGTAGTTTTTAGTTAAATTTTTTATAATTTATTATAGTAATTTTTAATTTTATTATTTAACTTTATATAAAATTTTGGAATTGCATATATATATGTATTTAATTTGTTTTTAGATTAAAATGTTATTTATGTGATTTATATAAGAATCTGATTTAAAATTCCATTTTATGTTAGTATATAATAAATCAGGAGAGATCAATATAATAATATCAGTATTCTTAGTATTACATTGTAAATTTTTTTTCGACAATACCATCTAATATATTATGCTCATTAATAAAATGCCGCATTTGATTTTAGTTTGTTTTGTTAATTCTAAATTTATTTGTGAAACGTAGTACATTTTTTTCTTCAAAATTTTTATAACATTAACTAGAAATATTGAAGCCATATAAGTTGAAGTTTAAATTACAAAGTTTCATAATTTTAAAAATATTAAAAATAAATGACTCAAAAGTTACATAAATTTTACTATAAGATACATTTTACTATATGCTGTCATCTAAAAAATTTTTTTGGATTACATTTAGTTATAGAATTTGGATTCAAATTTAATTTTTCAAAAAAATCTCTGATGTATATACAATAAACTTAAAAAGCATAATAAAAATACATCATTTTTGAGCAAATATTTTTTTTTATAATTAAGTAGCTAAAATTTTCGCTCATATTTGAATAATATTATATTCAATATTTAATTTATTAAAAATACTGTATTAACATAACTAATTCAAAAAATTAATTTCCAATTTATATTAAATCAGATTTTTAAAATATACATTTTAATTTTATTTTTTTTTTAATTTCCCAAATTTAGTTTTAAGTAAAAAAAAAAAAATTACTTTTTATTTTTTATATTATTATTATTATATATATAATAAAACTAAAAGAAAATATTGATCAAAAAAATATTTAATATTTTTGATCGATATTTTATTTTAATAAAATAATTTCTGCAAATTTCAACGACAAACAAAAGAGCAGTTGAGAATAATAATTAAAAAAAAAATAAAATCCAAAATTTTAATTTTATTTAAATTTAATTTTTTGAAAGAAGAAAATTTGAAAATAAAATCTCACTTCTAACTTCATCTATAACATCAATTTAAATTGGCATTAATTTAAATTATCTGACATAAATTTAAATTTATCTGACATAAATTTAAATTTAAATTTGATTGTAGGCATAGAACTACTAAAAAGATATTTCGTAAAATTCATAAGAAAAATATTTAAAGTCAGTCGCTGAGATTTCTAAAATTTTAATCAACTAATATAAATAACCAATGGTTTAAGTCACCGTCATCGCTTGATTTTCAATTAGCGATATAAAAACCATATTTTCCATTTCCTGAGAAAATAATTCAAATTTTTTTCTTTAATAAAAAATTTTAATTTGAATGTTCGATAAATGTTGTAAGTTTGTTATGTTTTGACAAAAAAAAAAATATTATCAAAACAAAAAATATTGATGTTGTTAAAATTTATGTGTTTTTTGTGAATTGATTGCAATCAATATTGGCTAAATCAATTTATTTATGTGATTTACTTTTTTTCAATTAAAAAACAAACAAACGCTCTTGACATGTGTTTTGGCCCCCTTATATTTTCATATTATGCTCATCACTCCGTTTCGTTGAACTTGATTGAAACTATATCTTAATCAATTCATCAAAAAAAAAAAATTTATTATGGGAATGAAAAAACCAATATCAATCGAAAATTAAAATATTAAAAAAATGTTAAATAAAAAAAAAAAAAAAAAACGAAACGGATACGATAGGCAAGGGGGTTTGTCGTTGTATATCTGCAGACCGTGGTGATAATGAGTTCGAGTTAGGACCCGATGACATCCTCGCCGATGGGCTCATCAAAAAAGGAATCAAGGAAAATCAATTGGAAGTTGCCATTGGTGATGGAATGGAATTCACTATACACGGAGATTTAAAGAATAGTAAATCGAAAAAAGGGAAATTATTAAATAATTCAACGGTATGTATTTTGGGTTTTTTATTTTTGTGCTAAAGTTATCTAAATACATTTTAAACTTTTATTATGAATTGGAAAATTAATTTTTTTTAAATAATAGTTAATGGGGAATTCAATTAATCATCAAGACAATAGATTAGAACATGAATTTAATCATAGAGGTTTGTCATTGCAAGACGACGACACTGCCAGCATTAATTCATATGGTAGCCATAAGAATCGACCGTTTAAAGATGAAAGTCATAAGGGTAGTGCCGAAACATTAGAAGGTGAAGAAAAACGTGATGTTAGTAAAGAAGACTTAGGTTTAGATGAAGAAATGGACGAAGAAGGTGAAGGTGAAGAAGGTGGACTAGATGGTGATATAATACATGCTGCAGACGGTGAAGTTGTATTAGACGAATATCCAGCTGATTGCTGCCCTGAAAATTATTATAAAAAATTTCCATTCTTAGCCGGTGACGAAGATTCACCATTTTGGCAAGGATGGGGTAATTTGCGACTGAAAACATTTCAATTAATCGAAAATAAATATTTTGAAACAGCTGTTATTACTTTGATTTTATTAAGTAGTTTAGCTTTGGTATGTTGATATTTTAAAAATTTATTTTATTAAAAAATAATATGAATAAAAATAAATATATTAAATTTTAGGCCCTAGAAGATGTTCACCTTCCCCAACGACCAATATTACAAGATATTCTTTATTATATGGACAGAATTTTTACAGTGATATTTTTCTTAGAAATGTTAATTAAATTTTTAGCACTTGGCTTTAAAGTTTATTTTACTAATGCATGGTGTTGGCTTGATTTTGTCATTGTAATGGTAAGTTATCGATTTGAAGGAAAAATAATATTTAAAAAAAAATTAATTAACAATATTTTAAGAATTAAACAGATTTTTTTCGTAAAAAGTATAATTTTAATTTTACATAAATATAGTTTAAATATTTTATTTCATAATTTAAGTTTAATCAAATCATATAATCGCACATACAACATATTTAACTATGGTTAAAAGTTTTTTTTTCTTCATGTTAAAAATTTTCTTACTACAAAATATATTTATAAAATTATTTCCTTATTGGAACCACAGACAATGTATAATGCTTCTGATACAAAAAGTTCATTCTTTTAAAATTTATTTAATCATTTTAAATAATTCTTAAAATTAATATTTTTTGACAATTTTTTGATTTTTAAAGATATATGATCTTCAAAATATACTGGTTTTACTTCATTTTAGTTTTGCCATATATAGTATACCATATATCTATTGCAAGAAAATTGTGAGAGTTATAGTTTTGATACGTAATACAGAAAACTCAACAAGAATAATAATCTACTACTAAATACTAAAAAAAAAAAACTTTTGGCCATAATTATATTTAGGTATTAACATTTTTTTTTTAATTTTTCCAACAATCAATAATTAACATAAACAAAAAAATATAATACCTTAGCTATCCCTTATTAATTTGGGTGGTATAATGCTGGGATTTGGTGACAGTCAAGGAATGCGTTCAATGCGTACTTTGCGTGCATTAAGGCCATTAAGGGCTGTCTCTAGATGGGAGGGTATGAGAGTAAGTAATGCATTTCTTTTTATTGCCGAAAAATACAAAAAAAAAAAAAAAAATTCCCGAATAGTTAAATTTTATATTTGCAAAATGTAAATGCTCTATTAAACATTTTTTTCTATATATATATATATACAATATATCTAATTGTCGTTTCGTAAAGCAAAAATTCTATATAATTCTTCATTATTTTGTGTTTTTATATGCAAAGTAAAGTTGATGTTTACTAAAATTGTAGCAAAAAAAAAAAATTAAAATTATTTCGGTGTCTATAGTCTTTGAAATCCTCGACAAATTTATGTTTAACTCAACCTTGTTTTAATAATGTGTTGAAAAAAATAAATAAATTACGAATTATTTGTTAAACTATAGTTATATAGAAGCAAACAAAATGCGCTAAAAATTGTCTATAAAAAAAGCCTTTCATGTATATTTTATTATATTTATTTTTAATTTATTACTTCAATTATGTGTATAAAACGGCCCTATATTGTAAAAAAAAAAATATTATATTATTTATTTTTCTCAAAAATTGTAAAAAAAAAAAAAAAGAAGAAATTAATGTTTTTGTAGCCAATTTTTCGCCTTATCTAATATAATATTTTGATAAGCTCTGTCGTATATATACTTTTAACAAGCTTAAAACATTTTTTTATTATTATTAAACGTATCTGGCTATAATAGTTTTAGGGCTTCTACTGTTTAACTTCTTAACTTCTTAAATAATTTTTGTTTTTTTTCTGTAAATAAACATTTATTTTTTTTAATTTTTTTATATTATTATTGTTAGGCTAAAATTTCTTCTATTGTTAGGCTAAAATAAATCTTCTATTGTTAGGCTAAAATAAACAGACTCTTAGAAGCTGTGACAGAGAAGAGTATTTTATTTGGGAATTTTATTCGTTATTTCGCTACAACCAATTCTTTGTTTAACGAAGGAGAAAATTTTTATTACAGGGGAAAATTCCAATAATAAATAACTTATTTTCTTATAAAGTTAACATAATCTGCATTTCACCAAATTAAAAAAAAATATATCTTAATTTTTTTTTTTCCATTTTTATAATTAACATATTTATTTTAAATTTATTGAACATTCCACAATCCACATTCCATAACATAATTAATTTTTTTTTGTTTTTTTTTTTTGTTAAATAAAACACAAATTAAAATAAATTTTTTTTTTATATAAATATGTAGTATCATTTAAAAAATTAAAAATAAAAAACTTTTTATTCTCTTTTTTATCAAAAACTTTATAAAATCTTCATCTTGTTGCTCACATAAAATAATAATAAAATTTTGTGTGAAATATAAATGAAAAAAAAAAAAAAATAATAATGACGAATATTATCGACAAAAAAAAAAAAAATTTAAATAAAAAAAAAAAAAAAAAACGTTCAGGTATCGCTTATCAACTTTGTTGCTTCACTTGCTGGAGCCGGTGGTATTCAAGCCTTCAAAACAATGCGAACATTAAGAGCACTGAGACCTCTACGTGCCATGTCCCGTATGCAGGGCATGAGGGTACGTACCACATTAGAACCTATTTTTTTTTTTTTTAGATTCATAAATTCACATATAACCATTGACAAGGATTTTAATTTCCTTTTTAATAAAAAAAAAACCTTATATTTTAATTATTTTTATATAGATAATAAAAAATTTCATCCATAATAATTCAAAAAAAAAAAAAAATACATTAAGAATATTATAATAAAACATTTGGGGTAGTTATTATATAGTTTTAAAAAAATTGTTTATTTTCAATTTTAGATAATACACTTGTCATTATTTACAAAAAAAAAAAAAAGTCATATATTTAATTCTGACATAATTATTAATATTGCATCCCCTTAATAATTACAAAAATGGTTTTGACTCATAAATTTGTTTTTTTTTTTATCTTTTCCTAGTTTAGTTAAATTATCTTACCTAGTGCTGTTTTAGTGTCAAATTAAATGTTATTTAATTTTATTTGAAATGTAATGCAGCACTAAGGAGATAATTATCTTTTTTTTTCTTAGAAAATTTGATTTTAGTATTATTGTATTAGATTGGTTGATGATTTTGTAAACAATTTAGCTTAAATGTATAACTTAGATTTTTGTTTGCGTAACATTTAAATTTCTAAATTATAGATGATTACAAAGATGGTTATGCAAAATATTTATGATGAGTTGTTGTAGGAGGTATCTTAATTTTTACTAAAATAAAGATATTTCATAATATTATACTATAATGTTCTCTGAACATTATGTTCAATTTGTTTTCGCCGTCAATTGTATAGTTACATAGTTAATTTAGATATTATAGCTCTCTTTCATTTTTAAGTTAATTAATAAAAACGACGTTGTTATGAGATTAAGCAAATTTTTTAAAAATATTTACAAAAAGTTAAATTTTTTCAATTAAATTCTCTTATAACTAATTTTCATTTTGAAAGTAAAATTTTATATAGCATTCACTAACTTTGACAACAGCGAATATTAATTAATGTTTGTAATTGTGTTTCAATTATTTTCTTACAATGTACAAAAATAACACTTTGTAATCATTTAACACTTAATGTAGTTTAATATTGCACTGAAAAAAGATATTTAAATTATTTATATTGCCTTAATTATTAAAATTATTAAGATATTTTTCATAATTAAACACAATTTGCTTATTCGTACTCCAAAAAGGCTTAAAGCTTTCTTGTAAAATTATGTAGCTAAGATGTGCTAATAAAATGAAAGAATATAATGCGATAAAGCTATGAACAACAACGTTGTAGAGATAATAACCTTTTGGAATAAATTTAAAATTATGCTAAAACGATAGATTAATCTTCTTGTGTAAAGAATAATTTATTTCTTTGTAGTAGTTTAAATTTCTTTCCACATGACCTTTGAATTAAATCTTTGTTTTAGTTCTTGAACTAATTTTTAAAAAACTTCTGATTATAATTTTAATTTTTTTTTTTTGGATTTTTGATGGGTATAAACTTTTTTGAAATACAAACATCCAAAAGTTAAATTAAAAAAAAAAATTCTTGTAGACTCAAATAAGCAATAATTATGATGGCGATTAAATAAAATAGTCTATTATTCTAAATGAAAAAATGAAAGATATAGAAATATTTTCACTTTTCTTGAATGTTTTATTTAAGTTTTAATTTAAGTTTTTACTTATTTTTTTTTTAGACTTGGTATTGTTTAAAATCAAAGCAAGTGAAAATCTTCATAGATAGATTGTTCATATTCATAGGTTGAAGAAAGTGTAGTTTTCTTATTTTTTAGAAATATTATTTACTTTTTTAACTTTGATATAAAAATTTAACGACAATTTTAAATAACTTAAATAATTTTCTTAATAACTAACATATAATTGATAATATGAATGATGGAAAATTTAGAATTCGTCTGTGCAATAATACCAATTTGTAAAATAACTTGCGGTTTCACTTTAATATATTTTTAATTTTTTTTCGAAGCGAAATAAAGTTGACAATAATAATTACTATATCCTTTGTGCTAAATCCGTGTTACTGAAGGTATATTATAAAGTCTATCCTGCCGTATATAGTGATTTGAATCAATAAAAAAAAATAACAGAAAATCTTCTCAAGAAAAGTTAATTTAAAAGTAGTGAAGAAAAGAGTATATAGTGAAAAAATAAAATAGATCAAAATATTGCAAAAACAAAAGAAAAGACTGAGATTCGTATATACATAGATTAAACATTTATCTTATCCAAGAATTAAAAAAAAAGCCTAAGAACTCTTTTCAAACTTTGCATTGGTTTTATATTTTCCAATATAAATCATTTTCGTGATCCTAATCATACCTTTAATAACTGAAAATTATGGTTTTCAACTTCAATAACATCAAAATGTATCAAAAAGGTGAATCAGATAAGAATTTACTATAACTATTAATAATTAAATTGAAAATTTTCTACTTGCCTTTACATACATAAGTATTGTACATATTAGCATACTTCTTTTTTTTTCTGAATGATTAAATATTTCCCTCATCAATTTTTTAAGCATGTTTTCTATCACCTTTCTTTTCTTATAAAATACTTATAATATGTACTATATAGTTCATCACATTAATTGAAGGGCTTGAAACAACAGAAAAAAAAATATATCAAAGTACAATGAATGCTGGTTTTATCGTTGTAAATATTTTGAATTTGAAGTGCTTAGTTGATAAAGGTGCTGTGTGCCAAAATATAATTAAAAAAAAAAAATTATAAAATAAAAAGTTGATAAAATTTGACATAAATAATTGTTGAATTAAAATTTTTTTTTAAAAAGTTTTAATGAAAATCTTTTTTAAAATTTATTAAAAAAGAATTACAGTTAAAATTAAAATACATAATTCTTAAAATATTAAAATTATTTTGCAATTATAGGTTTAAAAAAAAAAAGAGTAAGTATTATTCCGACATTATAAACTCATAATTAAACTGTTACCATTCTTCTTTATTGTAAGTTCTCTCTATATAAAAGAAGAGTTCGTCAGAAAGAAAAAAAAATCCTTAATTTATTTATTAAAGAGGAAATTTTGAAATTTTTGTTGAGGATATTTCTTGTTTCATTTACAATCATCATAGTAACAGAAAAAATGTGACATGATGCTGATTTCGAAAGAAAATCCAATCGTAGGTATAAGAATAAATATATAGAGTAAATCGCATGGGAATAATATATTTTCTTTAGTAAACCAATTTTTATTCTGTAATTTCTGTTTATCAGTAAATTAACTTTTTCTAGTCAGCACTGGGCAATATTACATTTTACATTAATATTGTTTTTACTTCTCAGAGTTATCAAAAATTGATAATAAATTTCATATTCTGAAAATAAATTCTTTGGTAAAATTTTGGTAATTTCACAGTTAACAAAAAGATTTTCGAAGCACTAATTCATTAAAAGACAAACATTTTTCGCCAATAATTTAACAAAATTTTTTGTTATCAGAGTAATTACCAAATTTTGTCAAAAAATAATGAAAATATAAAGTATGCAATATTTAAGTTATCACACTATTTTGTATAATGAATATAAAAGTAGTTACATAGATAATAAGTAATTCAACAACGAAAATAATATTTCAAATTTTTCTTCATAATTCTTATTAAAATATAGCTTTATCCTTATTAAGTTACTAAAATAGCACGCATTGCAAGTGTACATTTATTATTTTTGTATTATTTTGTAATTATGAAATTTCAATGTAAGCTCTGCATGACGTTTTTCTAGTACATGTATTTATGTTTTTGAGTTCACATTATGATGCTTTTAAAAACCCCAAAAAAATATATTTTTTTTTAATTTATAGTTTTAAATAATAAAATCATCTTTTTTAAAATCTTAATATTCATTGAGAAGCAATAATATTTATAAACAGTCGATAAATATTTCATTTTCACTTAAAATAAGTACTCGAAATCAATTGGAAGTGGTGTTTTGAAAATAAAAACTTGCAATTACTGAATATTCAGTATTATATTGATTCCCTGAATATTAGTATATTGCTTAAAATTACTTATATAAGAAATTGTTTTTTCAAAAAATCAAAATTTGAACAACTTGTTATTATTACTTAAATTAATTATTATTATTATTTTTTTTTGTTAAATATGAAAAAAATTTTAGTTTTTGTATTTAAAGTAAACTCAGATATTCTTATTATTCAAGAAGGTAATAATAAAATTAAAGATTGATTACACTCGAGCTTTGTTTTGCGTGCATTTGATTTGCATACTTTCGATCTGTGTGGTTTTAAAATAACCTTAAAGAAATGTAACATATGTGTAACTAATCTAAACGCAAATTGAGGACGCAGTTACTTATTTGAAATTTTTACATTAATTAGAATGGTAATATTATTTTAATTTTTTTTTATCGATATTTGAATCGACAATTTTTTATAAGTAGTTGAAAAAATATTTTTTTTTAATGTAATTCAGTCTTATAACTTTCAGTGAATAAGAAAAAATACGTAATTCCAGTTTAAACAATATTATTAAACGAACGTTTTGAGTTTTCGCCTAGTTCTTTTAATGCACTTATAATACCCTTACAACAGTCCACTCTATTAATGTTCTTATGAGTATCAAATATAAATCATACTTTAGTAATCGTCAGCTGAATTATTATTTTTTATTTAACAAAGCCGAATATTTATTTAAACACGGTTCGCTCAATGAATTTAAAGATTCATTGTTAATTAATGTAGGATTATAAAAAATTTTGTTTATACTACAACAATATTAATTTTTATTATTCACAATAATGTAAGACTTAATTACTTTGGTTTTCCTGATAAGCAATAATTCTTAGAAACTTGACAAAGTTGCTTATCAGGGAAATATAAATTAGATTTTGAAAAAAATCTAACAACCTTTAACAATAGTGATTTTATTCCATCAATTTTTTGGTATTTAAGTATTTATTTATATTTTGAGATTGTAATTTTAATTACTATATACATTACTTTTTAATGGTTGAAACTTAAATCAAGGGTAAAGAAGATGCCAAATTAATGTAAACAAAAAAAAATAATCTCGTAATAATTTATTTAAAACGTTTGAAATACGAAAATACCAAAAAAATGAAGGAGTTCTTCGTATGAATATTTACAATAAATTTTTTAGATTTCTTATTATGAATGTCATACATAGCATAATGTATGATTCTAAAAGAAATCTAATCAAATTTAAAGTACTTTTATCTTCGAGTACTTAATTTTTGTTAATTTTTTTTCTTTAAAAGGATCATGTTAAATTCTAAGCAAGTTAACATTAAACTTTATTTTACAACGCAAAAACTTTTTATTCAACTATAGATAGATTTTTATATAATATTTTCTAATTTATAATTAATGAATAGTCTAGGTTAGTTAAAAAATTAAGATAAATATAATCATATAACATATTGTAAAGCATATGAATTAATTTAAACATATTTATATTAATCATAATTTTAATAATCGAAATTACATTTTTTTTTTTTATTACATACACATACTTATATATTTTTTTATTAATTTTTTTTTATTAAAATGTATAATAAATATCAAAAAAATTGGGCAAGGATCGAAAATGAAGAAATAGAGTTCCAATTAAATACGCAATCTCTAAAAAAATCTCAATATTTTGAAATTATTTGTGAATTTAGAGAGACTGTTATAGCAAATATTAAAGAACATTAAATTTATGAACTGAAAAATTTTGATATAATTTTTTTAATAAACAAATCATTCGAATGATCTTGAAAAGTTCGTAATCGACTTTGTATTTATCTAAAATTTATCCTTGTAATTATTAAATTTTGGCACAAATAATTTTAATTAAATTCCCAATGCAATAGTAATATATATGAAAAAATACTTAGTTTCAAGATTGGACTGTTTAGTCTTCGCAACTAACAATTAAGAGGACTAAAAAGTTTTTGTGACCTGAATGTCATTTGTTACCTGAAATGCCATGAATTTGCTTCCATTTAAATAAATATAATGGATTGATTTTCTCTATAATATTGAAAATATCACTTTTACCGATGTAAAGAAAAGATTGGTTAGTCTCGGTTTGAGTCGGGTTGAGTGGTGAATTAGTTATTGATGATATTATTAGTAAATTAATAAAAATATTGTTTTTATTTTTCGTCATTGACCATAAAAAGTTACTATGTCATTGGTATGAAGTTAAAGATTTTTGTGTCGGATAATATGTATCATTAAAAATCAAAATTATCACTCATGGAAAAGAAAAAATAAAGAGGAAATATTTGAAATAAAAATACCATACATTAAATGCTCGAAATACTTTCATATTTTTAATTTCAACTAGTTCGAATTCACACAAATACAACGTTTCATTTAAATTTTAAAATTAAAATCAAAGAAAAGTCAAAAAACATAATTTTCTCTGAATATTAAAGTATTTAGTTTTAAATTTTTGCACTTTTGATATTTTTATAGTATAATTTTGGAAATTTTTTATTAATAATTTTAAAAGGATAAATAAATAATCTTATATATTTTAAGTAGTTAGGAAAGAATTTTTTTACTTTTTCAACAGGGTACATTTAAATTTATATTATATTTAGAATAACTCGAAGAATTCAGAGACTAAATTAAAGCCAAATGTATGAAGGTAAGTGTACCGTTTACATAAAGTGAAAATGGGATTTTTATCGATTAACTTACAGTTTTTTTTTGCCGTGATATATTTTTGCTTCTCAATATGTGAAAATTCATACCATATTTAAAAAGAAAAGTATATTATTTAAAAATAATATTTTTATACAAAATCAATAAACTAATCATCTGAAATTATTTTTTCCCCAACAAATCTTTCATATAACAAAACAAAACAACAAATATGGAATATCTACAAAAATGCCAAAAATGCTGAACATTTAAATATTTTTAACAAATTGGGAAAAAAAAATAATAATAATGCCTATCCTTACAAATTAAAATCAATTGCAAACAACACAACAAAATATATCAAAAATAAATCAAAAACAAAAAACCTCCTGGTTCTTAAAAAAAACAATGTTTTTCTTCTTACACTCATAATTTCTACACACAATACGCAATCCAATACAAAAATATAATTTTCTAATACCAATGAATTTATCAAAAAATTCATCCGTATTATGTTGAATGAATTCATAGGTCGTCGTAAATGCTCTGGTTCAAGCTATACCGTCCATCTTCAATGTGCTATTGGTGTGTTTAATATTTTGGCTTATATTTGCCATTATGGGTGTACAGCTTTTTGCTGGAAAATATTTCAAGGTAAATATGACAGTAAAAAATTTTTTATTTTTTTTTAATTAGCTACAAGTAACTATTTGGTTATTAAATAAGTCTAAATATTTTTTATTTATTTTATGTTTAATTAAAAAAAAACCAAAAAAACCAAAATTTTTATTTATTAAAAATTATGTAGTTGTAATTTTTATACGATTGTTTTTTAATCAGTTCAATTGGTCATTAACTTTATGTATAGTAGTAAATATTGTAAAATTTAATATTTTAGTAGAGAAATAAATAGATATTTAATTTTCGATAAGCTTCGATGTCTGTTCGAAGTTATAAATTCACTTTGTTTTGGACACATTGTCTTTTTGTGTCTTGGAATTTGAATTGAATAAATTTAAAAGGATTATTCAGAGTTCTCCAATAAATTATTGTTTGCATTGTATAACAACACGTATATTATTGAACTGTAGAATTAAAATATTTATAAAAAATGTGATAAATTACACATAGATTAATATTTTTTATTTTTTCGTAGATTTAATTTTAAATTATGTTTCAAATTTTTCAAACTTATTAAATAAATATGTAAAAGTAGTTTCATTTGGATGTAGTAAACTAATATTTAATTCTCGCCCACCCCCAACTTTCCATTTATTTTTTGTAAACTAAAATTATAACATCTTAAATTGAATACTTACTGGTTTGCAGCTTGTTTATTAATGTATAATATTTAATATCTGTATTTTTTTTTGAAAATATCTATTTATTTCAAACCTAAAAAAAAATTATGAAATTTATTATAGAAAAAATAATTTATTGAACAAATATTTTCGGCAAATGAAGCATTTTACAATTTTAATAATAAAAAAAGTATACTGTGCAATTCATTTTAGAAGTATTATATAGTTATTCTCAATAATTAATCTTATTTTGATAATCCGGTAGAAACCTTAATCAAAAATGTTTTTACAGTATACGGAACCAGGTTAAAGAATATTTAAATTATAATAAAAAATATTCTACATGGGATATTATGTACGTACGTAACTTTTCGTATATTACCTTCGTTATTTAAGAAATAAAGTTATTTCAATTGATTACGAATAAATTATTAAACGTTGTCAAAAATAAAGGAAGGTAGGTAAATTCCCTTGTTATTTGGAAGATCAGCCACTTCCAAATTTCAAATTGTAGTACCGATTGATTTAGTTTTGTGAACACAAATTCTGAGAATTATATTCAATGAATGAAGCGAAATTCAAAATTTTACAATTAAGTTCTAAATAAAAATCTGTACAACATAAAAATTAGTGAACGTTAATAGTTTATTTTTTGAATCCAAATTCATCGTAAACTTAATAAGCTATTTTACTAGCTTATTGCGGTTAAACATTTATTTTTGAAATCAAAATATTTAGATAAACCTATTCAAAACTTCATTATTTATATTTTATATTTATATAATCAAATAATAATTAAAACTGTTAGATATAATTACAAAAGAAAATTCAACATTTATACATCTAATAGTTCGAATCAAACTAATTAAAACAAATTTAACTTTATGCATGCAGTAAATTAAATATTATAATTATTATTTTTTTGATCAAGTGAACTGATATACAAATATTTTATAATTAATTGATTAGGTATATAAATCGCAAATTTGCTTTTTAATACGCATTACCTTACATTATTATATTGAAAAAAAAAAAAAACAAAACTTAATTAATTATTTTCTTTTTTTAATTTTTCTTTCTTTTTACACATACACTTAACTCAAATAATTCATAAATGCAATCATAAATTTTGTATACAAAATCAAAATAAACAAAAAAAAAAAATTTGAATTATAAACATTTTTATCATAAAAATTCTGTATTTAATTTTGCCGCAATTAAAAAATAAAATAAAATTATGTAGTGTATTGATGAAAATGAAACAACTATTAGTCACGAAATTATACCAAATAAAAATGCATGCGACAGTGAAAATTATACTTGGTCAAATTCCGCCATGAATTTTGATCATGTTGGCAACGCTTATCTGTGTTTATTTCAAGTTGCAACATTTAAAGGTTGGATTCAAATAATGAATGATGCCATCGATTCAAGAGAAGTATGACTTAAACTGAATTAAAATAATTTTTTTTTTTTTTTATATATAAAATTAAATTAACAATATTTATTTTTTTTAAATTTAACAAATTCTAATACAATATATTTTAATGTCTTTTTTTTTCTCCATACATCATTTTCAAAAAAAAAAATAAAAAATTTTAAAATTAAAAAAATAAAATTTATAAATATTAATTAAAACACAAATATGAACTTGGGTTTTTTTTTTTTATTATTTTATTTTCATATTATCATTTGTGTGATTCAATTATAATGTCAACAACATTTTCATATTATGCCTTTCATCAAACCAAAAATTGCATGATTAATTATTTTCACATTATTGAAATTGGCTATTTGAAAATATTTTTTCTTCTTAACAAAAATGGGCAACATTAATGAAAATTTTAATGCACTCATCAACTCATACAATTATCAAAAAAAAATTGCATGATATAAAAATAAAAATAAAAAATTACAATGTGCACGCCTAATATTGTAATACCATTTCACTAAAAAAACATACAAAAAAAATAAAATTCGAATTTATAATTCGAACAAAATAAACTAATACAAAAAAAACAATTAAAATAAATATATAAATACGAATAACGAATGATTAATTCAAAATGAACAATAATTTCAATGTCACAACAATAATATTGCAATCAAACAACAACAACAACAAAAAATGTTTAATATTTTATTGAAATATTAAATCCAATACATTAACACAACAACACAAAATCAACGCAAAATTGAAAAAAAAAAAATTAAAAAAAAAAAAAACAAACTAAAACATAATAAATTTTCTATGAAACCAAACCCAAATCGAATAAAACAATCGTCAAACATTAAACAAAAACATATTAAATGCATGAAATAAAACAACAATATTATAATTGCAACATTTGTTGCATGCATAACAAAACATTTATTGCATGTAATAAAATGCATATAAAATGTGCATGATATATTTTGTTTGAAAAAAATAAATAAAATAAAAAACACAATAAATAACACGTTTGAAACCACTGCAATGTATACACACAACTTCCTATTTCCAACACCCTTCAAATTGGAATATTCCTTAATATAATTTACCCAACTTTTTAATTCAATATATTTATTTTTTTCTTATTTATTCATTTATTTATTATTTTTCTTATAAACACAACAATTTTTTTTTGTTTTAAACCGCTTTAATAATTTTATATATACATTTATATGAAAATGGAAAACGTTAATGTCTAAAAACCATTAACGAAAAGCAGGTGAACAAACAACCGATACGCGAAATAAACATCTACATGTATTTATATTTTGTATTCTTCATTATATTTGGATCATTTTTTACATTAAATTTATTCATTGGTGTCATCATCGATAATTTTAATGAGCAAAAGAAAAAGGCCGGCGGATCATTGGAAATGTTTATGACTGACGATCAGAAAAAGTACTACAATGCTATGAAAAAGATGGGCTCCAAGAAACCATTAAAAGCCACACCTAGACCTAGGGTAAATTATTTACTAAAAAAAAAAATAATTACTGTTGTTGTTGGTAATTGTTTGTTTTTCATTTTAAAGTTAAAAAAAAAATAATTAAAAAATTTATTTAAAGTAAAGTTTTTTTTTTTAAGTATTTTAAAATCACAACAACGAAAATTAATTGTAATTTTGCAAATAAAAAAAAAAACTGAAAATATTGTTGCGTTTCGCAACACTGCACTCAAGCTTTAAAGAAGAATTATTAAATAAAAAAAGTTTCTTCTTAGTCCTAAATAGAATTCAATCAAATGGATTCTATTTAGGAGAGAATCGAAGCTAAAATTTTCTTCTGTCTTCATTTTTTGATAAAATTTTATTTTTATTTTTTAAAACGTTGTTGTGAGAAAGTTTACCGGTTAAAGCTTTCATTTTTGATGTTAAAAATTATATTTTTTTTACTGGTAAATAAGCTTATTTTAGCAATTGTGACAATTAAGAAACCTTCTTGATAGTTTCTTGTAAAGCTTTTACGATTAAATATGTATATACATAATATTGTTTAATTTCACTCTTAAAAAATAGAAATTTATGAAAAAAAAAAAAAAAAACAATTAATCGCTTTAAACGTGCTTATTATTTCAAAGCAATTATTGTTCTTACAAAATATAAGTTAAGCTTTAGACGAGTTCTATTTTTATATATTAAATGTTGCTTTTATACGAAGCAAATTTTTCTCAATAATGTCAAAACAAATTTTGGCGCGTTAAAGAATATAATACTGGCTTAAAAAATTAAACTAAATCTTAAGGCTTTTAATGTATTTTACAATTTATTTAAAAGCTTAATTAAATTAAAAAGACCTTGCAATAAATAGAATTTATATTAAAATAGTCCACTGAGGGGACATTTTCAGAATTAGGTAATATTTCACGACGTAGCACTTGTAGAAAAGTGCTTTATAAAATCACTATATATTATATAAATATTGCTTAATTCAAAATATTTTATATATTATATTTACATAATATATTTAAAAAAAATAAAAAATAAAAAAATTGCTTCTGATGCTTAAAAATCAAATTAAATCAAAATTACTTGCTTTAAAATAGAGACTTCAAAGTCACTGCTTTAAATTTTTAGGAAAAATTCCACCGAATTAAACCAAAAAAAAAAACATATAAAAAATTCTTGCAAACTTATATATTTCTAAAAGGAAATTCGAATTTGAAAATCTTGCCAAAAATGTCAATATTATTATTCTCCCATAATTTTAATGAAATTAAATAAATTTAAGTTTATTTGACTCTTGTGCGTTAAGGAAGAGTCCTTTTTGTATTTTATCATGTTACTATATAAGCTTCTACGATTAATATACATATTTATATATTCTTAGAATCTAATTACTGTGTTAAAATACGTAGTATATAGGAATTGTTTTTTCGCATACTGCATAGGGTTCGTCGACGAGGCTTTCAAATTGAAACTACAAACCTCAAAAACTATTAACTGTATACAAAAGCGTTCACATAACTACATAAGATTAAAACGAAAAAAAATTTATTTAAAAAATTTTTGACTTTTATGCTTGTTGTCTTTTAAGCATACAGAGACAAAAATTAAAATTTATGATGCATTGGCCTTTATCTTTAAGAAGTGTTTTGCAAATGTTTACTTTATTTTTGTCCTTTTTCTTAAAAAAAAAAATAACTAATCTATCTATATAATAGTTATAGCCGAATAAATATTTACTGTGCAAAAAAAAAAGGACAAAAACGTACATTGCAAACGAAATATTGCATCGAAAAAATATTATAATTATAGACACAATTAATAAAATTTCATTAGATTTTAGAACCCATTCTAAATGTATATCTATATAAATATAAAATAAATTTTCATTAGTAATATTTTCGTATTTATACGTACCTTATTATATACTTAAATAAAAAATTTCATCCATATTAAATAAAGGTTAGTTTTAATTCATTTGAAATGTTATTTTAAGACCTTAATATATTAAAACAATATTTTTACTAAATAAAAAACTAATACAATTGAATTGAGGATTATGTTGTGATTAGTTTTTCTTATTAACTTGACCACTGAGACATAAGGTCAAAAAATTACATTGTAATTTCTAATAATTTTTACTATATACCTATATTAATATTTATTTCGAGAAATATCAAAACTACAATAAATAATTGAAAATAACACTTTAATATTGAAACAGACAAACTAATCAATTACTATTTGTTTCGAGAAAACTACAATAACAATAAGTAATTGAAAATAACACTTTAATATTGAAACAGACAGACTAACCCAAGATTAGTAAATTATATTTTACTAGCTTTTGGAAATGAATATTGTACGACTTTATTACATCTAGGTACTTGGTGTTTATCTAATGTTTAAAACCTTCATTAATATGGATGATGATTTTTAATTTAAATCAAATGAAAATATATATTGCATCAATTTTTACTAACTATAAATATTAATACATTACAAATCTTTCTGATATTTTGGCATGATTCCTTCTATAAAAACTAGTACATCTTAGTAATATATTCATAAAAAGTAATGCATAGAAATTAGAACTAATAATTTAAATTTATACGTACATATATTTATTACTAAATTTATGTAAATTAATTTACGTATACAAGAGAGAATGAAAAATAATTAATATTATATGTTATACTAACTATTTGCATGAATTTTCTGTATGGGTTTCCTCTAAATTTTACAAAAAAAATATGTATATATTTCATTAGTTAGTTCAAAAATATTATTATAACTAATAAATGTTTAGTTTATTTTATGTAAATAGAAGTAGTTATTTGACTTTATTTCTTAAGAAAAATAAATTATTTTTTATTTAATTTTTAAAAAACAATGTTATTTTTATTTTTATTTCTTATAATATTGGAAATTAATTTTAATTTATTTGATTATGATAAATTTTAATAAATTATTATAAAAAACAATTGATATAAAATCAAAGTGTCAACAAAGGCAATTCTTTTTTTTTTTAATTACTTTTCAATTATTAATTTGCAAATATTCTTTAGCTATAAAACTATTTAAATATTTTTTTTTCTAATTATCTAATTATTTTATCTAACTTTTTCGTTAGATTTGTTATCTCTTCCAAAACGTAACGAAAAAAAACTACACACGATAATAATTAATAATTAAGAGTTCAAAATGTTTTGCCTTCTTAAAAATCAAACAATACATTGCTTCAATTTTTTTATTTACATGAATGAAATCAATATGATTCTCTTGTAATTATTGTAACATTCAAAGTTTTGAATTTTTAGCTTGAGCTGTTACAAAAAAGCCAACGAATTCAATATATTTTCATTGATTTTTAATGTTTTAAAAACCCTTGAAAATGTAAATTTAAATACATATACACTAATTGGAATTATTAAGGACAAACATTTTCTGTAAAATTTCTGTTCAACAATATTAATACTTCATTCAGACACTAATTCAAATTAAAAAAAAAAAAATAGTTTTATTAATTAAAATTTAAAAAAATTATATTTTTGCTTTGATTTATACTAGAGATCGTCTTATTAATTTTTTATTTTTTAGTAATAACTTAAATTGTTTCTTTTAACCAGCCTCAAAAATCCTAGATTTAAAATTTATGAATTGTGTCATTTTGTTATTTCACATTAAATGACATAACGAAAAATGAATTTAAAAATTTCTGAATTTAGTTGGAAAACGTATATATTCAGCAGTTTTATACATATTTATATGAATTATATGAACATTGTATGTCCTAAATTGTAGATATCTGCCTTCGAATTTCAAGTTTATCCGAAAAATTTAATTTACGTTCATGAATTACAAATTCTAAACATTATGTTTAATTAAATGTTGTATGTATTGTAAAAATATGAAAGGCATACATATTTAATAATCAGTAATAAACCGGTGATAGCCATGATATGAAAATAATATTAAAAAGTATTTTTTATTGATAAAAATAATTGTAATATAATGTGAATTATATTAAATAGAATCCAAAAATTCTTAGTATTACTCAGAAAATAATACATTTTTATGCACAATATATACTGTACGAATACTACGAATACTTTACATAATAATGTTAATATTGATTATGAAATATGAATTTGGAATCTTAAATTTATTTTCAATTTTAAAATCGAAATTATCAAACACTTCGGCTACCCATATTACTGATCACTAATAAAAAAAAAATTATGCATTTATAAACCATCTAAACTTTGATAAAATTATGTACTTGGTATGGCCTGAATAGAGCAGTGGTAGGAATCAAATTTTCTTTGAAATCATAAGTAGAATATTTAGATTAGTTAAATTATGCAAGTTTTACAACACAATTGAAACACTATTTTTTAAACACTTTTTTCAAAACGCACAATATTTCACACAAACATTATAAAACTTTCAAAACATTTAAATTATAAGGCACACTGTAACACACAACTATATTTATTTATTTACCACAATTTAACTATACTTTTATCTTGAAAATTTAAATCGAAACATATTTTCAACGCCATCGTCCGTCGTTACAAAAAAATCAAGGTAAAAGTTTACTGGGATGCTTCATAAATTACGTGAATTATTATTTTTTATTTTATATCAAAATTTAAATTATATTCTTACTGAAATTGGTTAATAACGAATTTTTCATTATTGCAACCGTAAATTATGAATAATCGCTAATACACACACACATAAACTAGGATTTACAAAATTTTGATATTAAAAGCACAATAATTTTATAATAAATATAACACAATAAAATAATCGTCATAATTGAAATGATCAAAGCCATTAAGTACATACACATAAAAATTAATCGCGACTTTCAGAATATTTATTTAATAATTAAATTAAGCTATTCAAAACAAAAAAATGTTTTATAATAAAATTCTGTAAAATAAATGTAAATAAATGTAAATTTAAAAAATACCCCATTATTGGTTCATTTAATAATGCAATTATACACATACTTAAAATAAAATTTTCAATTCTACAACTAGTTCAATTTTACTTAAGTTCAGTTTATTGATCAAGTCGCTTTCTTTCTATTGAAATTACATGATGTAAACTTTTTTCATCAAATAAGACTAATTAATTGAATTATTTTTTAACAAATACAATCCAAAAGTAAATAGTGCCGAATAGTATTTATTTCCCTTCCAATAATATTCAGTTACGAAAAAATTGTCAATGAAAAAATTGTTTTTATAACTTTTTTAAACCTTTACGTTTACTTATTGTTGGCACATATCCTACCATAAGTTTCATGTGTTTAAAGTCAATTAATCAATTAATGTGAACGTTTCACGCATTAGTTTAATTATAGTTAGTAACATCTCTTACATTATTATATAATATTTACTAATAATTTTAATATTTTTTCAAATAAGTAGGTATACTAGAATCAATGTCATACAAATATTAATGCTAATAAAACATTTAGTTTTATTATTGAACTATTATGAACCTTTCTTTGAGGGTGGAATATGAAATAATTAATATTTTAATTATTATTTTAATGACATTGATTAAACAAAAAATTTATAATATTTTCGCATCTTTTGCATTATGTATTTAATTTACAATTTTAATAATAAATGAATAGAAATGAGTAAAATTTACATATATACATAAATAAAAACATTATATTATAATTTTATAATTACATATACCATACATTTTTTTAAAATTACTTAATACATTGTACAAACATAAAAGTAGATAGGGTTGTAGTTTTACCAAAAACATTTTACTAAATTGTCTTTTTTTTTCTAATATACATAATATATGAATATATGGTGTTTGTATGATAACAATTTTAAATATACAATATGTAAACTATATAATAACATAAAATTCGTAAATAAGATATAGCTATTGGAGATATAGATATAGTATGTCATATAAAGTATTTAGACCATACAAAATGTAACCACAGTAGTTAAAAAAACGTATTTATTATAATATAAGTAGATAAAGAAGTTAATCATAGATATATATTCCTTATAGAACTTTTTTAAACTGTATGTATAATATTATTTTAAATATAACATAATAAAAGTATAGACCATATCATTCTCAGTTGATACATTATTGTAGATATGACATTTAAAGTCATAAAACTCGCAAATTTTCTGCATAATTGCCAAATCTTGAAGTTATATCGCAATCAGTGTATTGTGAAAAATATAACAGGATGATAAACAAACAATAAATTTATTTTCATTACTAAAAATAATAAATAGATTAACTTGCATTACAATTTTACATTATAATTTTTTGAAACTGTAACAATTTTTTGCAACTGTATGTGAAATTGATGTCCAAGTAAGTATCTTTTTTAAGCCATTCGGACAGAAGTCCATTCGTAATTTTTATATTTGGAAATTACTATCATTTTCGATAATTTTAAAAATTTTAATCGAATTAGTACATTTTAAGAATTTGAAACAATTATTATCTTATATTTTATTTTCATAAAAAATATAATTTTAAAATATCTCCAACATTTTCAAACCCAACCGTAATAAAAATTCAGATCTTGTTTGAAAGTATTATAAGATTCATATTGTATTGTTTTAAATTATTGTATATGTACATATAATAATTCATAATATAATTCAAATAAAGATATTTATAGCAAATATCGTATACAAAAATAAATTATTTGTTTGTTGAAGCAGCATAGGCCTGAAATTTATTCTAACTTTGAGAAAATAAATGGCAATTATGTGACAAATTATAATGAGAATATAAACGAAAACTATAGGTGTATCGAGAAAGTTCGTTCATGCTGATTTTTTATTGAAATTAAAGGAATCGTCGAAAGTAGAAACAGAAAAAAAAAAAATAATTATCCATACCTTCAAATCAATTACCAATTTTTTTTTAATTTTTATCCAAAATGATTCTTATTGAAATTTATATTATAAAATAGAATTTAGTTAGACCCTAGCAGCGTCTAAGACAGTTATTTAGATTAGAAAAGGAAAATGTTATTTATAAACACTACACTATACACAACACAATGTTAGTTAGTTAAGTTAAACAGCACTTAAACAAAACAACAAAAGTTTACATTTTCAAAATTATTTAATAAAATAAAACTAAATTTTTTTTTGCTTAATCAAAAACAATGTTTATTGGGAGCTCAACTATTAAGTCAGCATAATTGCTTAATAAATACGAAATATGGTTAAGCAAAAAGATTTTTTTTTATTAACTTAAGCTATTTTATAAGTATCTGAATTAGTATTATTTTAATTCTGTGAGAAATTTTAAATTCCTTGACAAATTTATACTATGGGATATTTATAACATGATAGATTTATCCCATGATATATTTACCAGATTTTATATGTTACACTTTAATAGTATTAATTCAGTTAACATATAATCAGCTTTTTAACAGACAAAAAACAAAAGCACGAACAAAATTAGACGGTTAGTTTTTAAAATATATCATATTAACACATATATATAATATTAAAACATGCATATATATTATCATACATTTTATTTTCAAACAAATATATTTTATTATTATATTAGGAATTATATATATATACAAACAAACATAAAACAAGAATATTCATATTCGGGTGGCTTTGAAATATAAACACATTTTTCAATAAATAATAAATAACGGAAAATCAAACGACAACAACATAAAATAGTAATATATAATAATAACATAAATTTAAAAATAAATATAATATATATAAAAAAAAAACTAATCTAATATAAATATTTGTAGTAAACACTAAACAAATTTACACGGTATCGTCGTTGTTTTTGATATTTTCGTCATTTTCTTTTTAAGAAAACAAAAAATCGAATTTCGTTTTTAGAGAGTGCTTTAAAAGAAATTAGATTTTTTAATAGAAAAATAGAATTTAGACGAAATATATCATTATTTTAATTCACATTAAAAATATACTTCAATGAACATAAAACTAATGTAAATACACTGGTGAAAAAAAAAATTAATACCTAAAAATAAACCAATAACATTTTGTACAAGAACAAAAAAAAAACATTGTTAAATTATTATTGTTTACAATTTAAACACTTATAGTAGATAGGTTATTGCGCTCGATGATATTTAAAATTTTCAATAATAATAAACGTAATAATAAAATGACGTTTATCTTTCTTTTTCATTTATATATTCTAAAATTTAGACACATTGACATTATACATATTACATAAATATTGATTTATTTTTAATTTGGGTTATGTGGGAAGTTTTAGAAATTTTCGAGGGGTAAGTAGTAAATTTAGTAAGTAGTAACTGAAAATGAAAATTTTCATTAGTAGAATCCTGCAGAGATTTTACTCAATTTACATTTTTTTTTATATAACTACTTTATATTAAATTAACCAATTTAGAACTTCTTATCAAAATTTTTTTTTAATATTTTATTATATGTATTTTTAGGCAGTGCATTGGATATTTAATCAGTCCAAGGGCGAAATATGCAGCCTAGTTCCACAACAAAAATGTACCTATAGGTGGCATATTCAGACATTCAAAGAAAATCACAACTGATGTAAATTTTTATAATTCCAAGTGAGGAAATATTTTTTCGATAACTAATATTTTTTCAATTAAGTTTTTAATTTGTTGTGCAATTTTTATTAAATATTTCACTTTGAAATAATAATAAAGTGACACCTTTTGGGTTCCCACATTTATTTTAGAATTTTAAATTTAATTTCATATTTCGCCCTAATCCAACGTACCATTAGGATGTTGATTTTAGAACAAATAGGTTTGAATAATTATCCAAATACATTATTATATGAATTTATGTAAATTGAGTAATATCAAGAATTACGTTTATGATGAGTGTCCTTATAACAGTAGTTTTGACAGGTAAACGTCATTTCGATTGAAATAAATATCATCGAGTCTTTTTATAATTATATTTAATACATATTTATTTTAGAAGAAAAAAATCACATACACTACTATCTAATAATTAACTAATTTACTTACTTCGATATATTAATCGAATTCGTTGAATATTTTTTCTCGGCTTCTTTTGATTTTCTGATAAAGATAAAAATTATCTGTCTATTGTTGATTCTGTATTAATTTTGGTTTTACGTTTGAATATATATGTTACATATAAAATTCCTCAAGGAAATTCAGTGAACTATTCTGGAATAGTTCAGGAATTTTTTATAAAAGTAATTGAAAACTAATAATTTTTACAAAAATACATTTCCTCTAACATACGTTTTTCAGGACAATGTTGCACATTTGTTTACTCGAATTCTTAACAACAAATTGAATAAAAAAATCCTCAACTTTAGAAATAAACTTTTTAACAACAAAAAAAAAATGTCCATTAAAAGTTTGAAAGTCTAAATTAAGTCTAAATTAGACAGCCAGAATTACTACTAGGAGTACTCTTCTAGACAAGAAAATTATTAAATCATAAATCATACATAATTGTCATTATTATATAAAATACAGGAAAACTTTGCATAATTTAAGCTAATAATGATCTGACAACGTGAAAATAATTTTTATCCACATTATTTTCAAACAAGATTTTTACCAAATGTTCATAGAAATAAAGTTATTGTGATTTATTTGCGTAATAGGTGAGTGGTGAGAGTTGTTAATTTAGTTAACTTAACTTGAAAGGTCAAAATACTATAAATTTTTGTTACCTCATTAATAATTCTAAATATAATTTGATTTTTTTAAGTACAGGATTTGGAGGGACGAGAGCTGGAAAATACAATTTATTTTATCACTAATATTTTTCCGAAAAAAGATTATATTGAAAATAGCTAAATGGTAAAATATGTGTAACAAGATTTCAAAGATAACAATTTAATGTTGTGTTAAAATTTTTTCATCATTTGGTAAGTAATATAATAAAAGTTAATTACTAATAATCTGTAGTTATGTTATTGCCATATATACAATATATACATTATATACCTACATACAATTATATATTCCAATACATGTTCCACATGCTCCTTTTATAACTCGAATTTTTGTAGAAATAAAATTAAATATCGGTACTTGTACTAATTTTACATTCAATTATTATTTTGCTTATTTTTAAACTAAATAACGAAAATTAATTTGCCTTATCCTATTTAAAAAAAAATAGATTCAAAGACCTTATTTTAATTATTCACAAAGTCCACTTTTTTGTTAGCTTTATTCTATGTATATATATATCTAAGCTTTTAGGAAACAAAATTCTCTTAACATGTACATTTTAGCCGCGCATTTAAATTGATATCTAATGGAATCTACATTACATTACCATTTATCTGATTAATTGAATTATTTCGACGTTTTGACATAAAAATAAGATTTTGGTAATAATGTGTTTAAAAATACTAATTTGAATTAATACAATATTGTGTAAGTATAAATCGCTTAATTTTTTTGTTCCATAATGCTTACGTTAAATTGAAATCATTACTTTAAAGCTGAAGTTTTTTTTAAGGTTTTTTATTACGAAAAACTGCTTCTTTTATGTACAAAGCTTTTTTAAAAAAGAAATTATAAATGTATATTACCAAAATATAATGCTTAAACACCCCATACAGTAAATTTATTCAAACAGTATTAAGATATAAATATACCTTACATGTATAGATTATAAATTATGTAAAATTAATGTAATATATATAGTTGCTTTCTATGAATATTTGGCTTCATTTTCAAACAAAATCTAAATGTTTTTTAGGAATCATGTCGATAGAATATAATTCATAATTACTGAAATCAAAATTTAATATAATTTATGATTTTCATACAATAATTTCTAATTTTACAGTAGAATTTGTTAAAAAAAAAAAAAAAACAAAACATAGATTATTTAACAAGTGCTACATTCAAAAAAAAAAAAAATATATAATTTATTTTAAATTTTTCCTTCAATTAATATTCGTTAATAACATATACAATAGTCAAATCTCATAAAGTTAGGAAAATAAATACTTTTATGTTTTTATATTTAATTACATAAACATCATAATTATGATTTAATATGTAGCACTTGGTCAAAAAATTACATTAAGCCTCTGAAATTATAAGTTTATAACTACGATTGTAGTTTCATTTTGAAAAAAATTAAAAAATTTCAATGAATTGTCATAAAACACATAACACTATTATCACCGACCGATTCATTACAAAAAGTCTTTTACATTACCATTTATGGTAAACTCGAAACTAAGTTAGAAAGCTTCGCACATATAAATAAAATAATATATAATAATAAATAATTATGTGGAACACTTTCTAAGAATATGAATAGTATGTGTGACTACAACATTAAAACGTGGTGCAACTAAAATTCTACTAAATATAAGTTTTTAGGTTCTTCGATAAAATATGAACAATATACTCCTAGAGTCAATAAATATTTAAATATATTTATTTTCAATGATAAATAAAACGACCAAAAACAATGCTTTACTATAAAACTGCCATAATTGCTATTATAATTTTTTAAATGTTGTTATAAATGTTTAAATGTCAAAATAAAAAAAAATAATAAAATTGCTAATTCTTTTTTCTTTTTCTTCAACTAAATTTCTAAAATTAAATATTTTGCTATAATCGCGCCATAATTATAAATATGGAAAAGTGCTATAATTGCTTCAGAATAAATCTATAACAATTAATTTATTTTGCTACAAAAAATTAATTGCAAAACATGAAATTAAAAATTAAACAAAAAAATAGCACTAATTTTATAAATAATAACTCAAATGTGATTTGTAGACTATTATACTGATTAGCTGTTTAAAAAATGTCAAGAAAAAAATTTGTGATTTTTCAAAATTCATGTTTTATAGTGACATTCTAGTCCTTAAATTAGTATATTATTTTACTTTAATACACTTTACACAACAAAAAATTCACTTTTTATACACAATAAAAAAAAAATTAAAAAAAAATTATGCAAAAACATTGAGACAACAATATTTTCGAATAAAGAAATTCAAAAAAAAAACACCTTCAGTCAGGGTTAAATTTTATTTTTATTTCCATAAAAATTATGGAATTAAAATTAATAGGAGTAATAATTTAAAGTTCTTGTTTCCAATAATATTTGAACTCTGGTATAAAAAAATTAACAAAACAATAACTAGTAAATTTGAAAAATTTTAACAGATCCCTGGCTGAGAATTATAATTTTCCAATTGAACATTAACGATGTTTCATTCTCACATTAACATTTCTAATCGAAAATTCAACTTATAACATTGATATTTTATCTTCCATTGATTTTCTAAACGAAAATAAAAAGCACTGACAAAAACCGATCTATTTAACTACAAAATTATTAAATCTACTGGAATTTATTTTCTTTTCTATTCAATTTTGTTTTACCAATCTAAGTTCTAAATTAGCATAAACATTTCTTTATAAGATAATATTGTATATGTTTCTACAAATTATAAATTTTCAATTAGTTTCATTAGATTTTTTTGTTGTAATAATACGACCAATTTAATTTGTAGTAAATTTAATTTCATTATAAATTGTGTGTACTTTTGTATACACTTTAATGGATCAATAAGATAACAAATATTGATAACCAATAATGACATTTTCTAAATAGCCAATCTTAAAAATGGTATATAAAAATGGTATATAAAAATTTTGAGTATAAAAATTAAAAAAAGCAAGAAAAGCATAATTCACGCGTTTTTTGCTACAAAACAAGCCGATCTTTGATAGTACTGTATACAATTTCAATAAAAAATAATAAAAAAAAATTTTTTTTTTAGTTAAAAGAGTTTATCATTTTGCTTTTAATGTTAAAAATCGAAGTTTTATATGTCGTATTTAAATGTTTATTTTGTTTAAGCTTTAAGCTTAAAAGTTTTTTACGCATATTGTACATTATACTGAAAATAATTTTATAAATAATTAATATTAATGAGATAACAAGCAGGTATTGACAAAACCTTTCCCCAACCATTTTCAAAAACTCAAAGTTAATTCCATTATTTGTACATTGTTAGAAACTTCTATTTAAAATGTTTTTATTGTAATAATCTATAAGAATTATAAATAAAAAAAAATTGATTTAAAAGATTAAAAAAAACCGAAATTTAATTAAAATAAAATAATTCGAAAAGATGCGCAACAGAATTAGAAATTTTCAAAAATATGCGTAAAAAGCTTATTAACCGGATAATTGTTTTAGTGGTAAATTTTTCAGTTTTAACGAATTTATTATTATTTATTTTTTTTTTCTTTTCTCGAATTAATTATTTTTACAGTGGCGTCCACAAGCAATAGTATTTGAATTTGTAACTGATAAAAAATTCGATATAGTTATAATGTTATTTATTGGCTTAAATATGTTTACAATGACACTCGATAAATATGATGCATCTGACTACTATAATTACGTATTAGACAATCTGAACATGATATTCGTTGTTATATTCAGTTCAGAATGTTGTCTAAAAATATTCGCATTACGTTATCATTATTTTGTTGAGCCATGGAATTTGTTTGATATTGTAGTCGTCGTATTATCCATCTTAGGTCAGTATTACAGATATGAATCTGAACTTCGATGATGATGAAATCATATAATATCTGAAAACAGACAACTAACATTATATATTTTTTCTTTTTTTTTTATCTTTTTTCTCATCATATTAAAAAAAAAAAAAAAAATCAAAATAAATTTTTATAATATTATACTTTAAATATATTAATAAAATTTAATTCACTTTATAATTATAAAAACCACTTCCATCCCGATCAAAATTAAAATACACCAATTGCATGATGCATCCCGTATTAATTCCTAAATCTTCCATACAATATTACAATATTTTGAAACATTTTTTGAAATAACATTTTGGAAAAAAAAAACTTGGATAAAATTATGCATGAATTTTATTAACATAATCACGATTTTGAACCATTTATAACGATTATAAATCATAACCTATATTCATCTCAAATGTCCATCATTACGAAAATTCCCAATATGCAACTTATTAAAAAAAAAAAAACACACACATAAAAATTATTATTATTTTTATAATTTTTTTTTTTATTTCAATCACCACATACATACATACATACACACATTTTTTTATTCAACAGGTCTTGTACTTAGTGATATTATCGAAAAATATTTTGTATCACCAACATTACTTCGTGTAGTTCGTGTAGCAAAAGTAGGTCGTGTTCTACGTTTGGTTAAGGGTGCAAAAGGTATACGAACATTACTTTTTGCATTGGCCATGTCTCTGCCAGCCTTATTTAATATTTGCCTATTGCTATTTCTTGTAATGTTCATCTTTGCGATATTTGGGATGTCATTTTTTATGCATGTGAAAGAAAAAAGTGGCGTAGATGATGTATATAATTTTAAAACATTTGGACAGAGTATGATAATATTATTTCAGGTAAATTTATCAATAAATATAATAATAGTTCAATTATATTTTATATTTTATAAAGTATTAAAAAAAAAAACTTATTAATTTTATTCCTATTTTTTATTTGCATATTATTATATGACAAAACTTCATTAGTTTGTCTCTTCAGACCATTATCGTTGGCTAAGAAAATTGAATTATAAAATAATTATTTTTAATCTGAAGGCGAATGAATTTAGAATGATTTAAATTAACGACTGTAAATTTATAATTATGTGTTATAAAACTTTTTTCAATAACATATTAAGATTATAAATTTTTTTTATGGAAATTAAAAAAAAAACCGAATAAAGAAATTAATTTCTCTGATTAGATATTTAAATTTTAATATCATTGGGATAACTTTCAGATAAAATTTTTTGTATTAATGACCAATTTATTTCATATCTATAATAAAATCAACTACAATTTTCATTTAAAAAATCTTAGCCAACGACGACATTACAGAAATACAGTATAATACTTAGAAATCTTAGAATATTATAAAAACAGCTTAAAATGCTTCAAGATTTTGCTAAATATTTTTCGATATCAAATGGGTAGTTTTTAAAAATATTCAAATCTCATTTAAGCATTTTTCAAGGAGTTTAAATTACTTTTTTTTGTTTTTGGACTTGTTTTTAATAGTAAAATAAAATATATCTAGTTTAAACATGTAGTTTAGAGAAGTTTTTCAAATTAAAAACAAATCAAAAAATTTAACTTAAATTGAACTTAAAAATTGATAAGACTAATTCCTTTTATTCTATTTATATTTTCTAACGAAATCCTGATTTAAATTATCTTAATTTTCATAAATTAAACATAATTTTCAAAAAAAAAGAATTTGAGAAATTTTGTAAACTACACAATTAAAAAAAAAGTTATATTAAGACAATAATGGATTTTATTAAATTTAGTAGAAGTTAGTTTTTATTTGAAAAATAAATCATTCCTAAGAAAAAAAAAAAGTTTTTCTACGTCAACATTTTTATGAACATATACATATATAAATAATTTAATAATATAATATTATAAATGAAGTTATATAGTTTTTACTTAGATGAATTATGTTTTGATTCAATAGTTAGTTCATTCATATTACATTTTGCGTTATATACACTGCCATTATGAGCAGATCTTTTAAATTTTGGGTTTGGTTTTTTTTATGGTGGGCTCAGCGATCTCTAAAGTAACGTACGCCATCTTTGCTAGTGTTAACAAAATTATAAATTCTTATACTCAATACAGTAAGATCAATATACTGTCTACATATCTTTTTTAAATATTTTTTTCATTTAATTATTTTCAATAATTAATTTCTTTTAAGTTAAAACAATTTTAATGTTATTTTTGTTATCAATTCCTACGGTTTGTCGATATTTCAATCTGATTTATTTTTGCTGCCAGCTGCGATAAAGAATACAAAACTAAGTCAATATATTTAATACGTTCAAAAACTTTGTAAACAAAATGAATGAAACAATTTTTATTATATAAATGATTTTTATTTATACATTTTAAGAAATAAAAATTAAATAAAATTATAAATTCTATTTTTTTCCCAATGAAATTAGCATTTTCCAGATAGAAAAAACAATTATATAAGGATTTTAAAATTTATCATAAGATTATTCCTATTTAAGTATATAATATCTGATTCTATATGGAAAAAAGCTTGGAAAAGCTTAGAAAAAAAATTTAATTTAATTTTTTATTTTTATATATTATTTGCCAAGAAGCCACAAATACAGATATAATTTTGGGTTTTTTATGGGTTTTTTTTATTGAGTTTTCTGTACAACATAATTATTTCGACCGCAAATCTAAATAAGAAATATTTTCCATATAATGTTGTTGACGTATCTCAGAATAATTTTCAAAAATTTACGTGTCAGAGATTGGAGAACGGTTGAATTATATTATATAAATAAAACTATAGACAAATTTATGAGGTTTTACTTAAACATTTATCTTAGGCTTGTTATTTATAATTTTTTTTATTATATGTGGGCATGATGAATAGATATCCATAATATTTACGTGAAATTAATTTTCTTCAATAACCCTTAATTGAATTCCCATCAAATATTAATTTAGAATTAACTTCTAAGCAAAAACGTTTTAATTTCGTTTTACCAAAATAATATTAAAACATTTTCTTGTTATGTCTTCATTTTTAACTGAAAAATAAGCAAAAACAATCATTGTGATTAATTATTAATATTAATTAAATAATTAAAATTGAACTGAGCTTAAAAAATTCCTAAAAACTTTATTTTTAAGAAATCTATTCATCACCCTATTGTATTTATGTTATTTTAATTTAAATTAGGAGAAATCATAATTAGTTTTAAAATAAATAAAGAAAAATAATAAATTGAATTACGTTTTTTTTTAATTATTTGTCTTACTGAAAACTTGTAATTTTATGTAATTTGATGTAATTTGTTCAATTTGTTTATAAAAGCTTCAAGAAAGCATTATATTATTATATATTTACCGTCGTTATTAAGTTTTTTTTACCATATTTAAGTTTAAAAACGTTAATCCTAATAATAATTTAGTAAATGCAATTCAAATAATAAATAATAAATTATTTTTGTTATATTCTTAAATTCTTAAATTTTAAAACAAAGAAACTATATTATTCAATGAACTAATTTTGATTTCGACTAATTAGGTTTATATTTAAGTTAATTATATTAAATAATTTGTAGTGATTATTATTAACTAATTAGAATTTTGATTTTTATTTTACACAAAAATCGAAAAAAAAACCTTCAAATCATGAAATACTAAAATTTGAAACAGATGTCAACTTCAGCCGGTTGGGATGGTGTATTAGATGCCATCATTAACGAAGAAGATTGTGATCCTCCTAATCCAGAAAAAGGTGAATCTGGCAATTGTGGTAACGCAACAGTTGGGATCACTTTTTTACTATCATATTTAGTTATAAGCTTTTTGATAGTTATTAATATGTATATTGCTGTTATTCTCGAAAACTACAGTCAGGCGACCGAAGACGTTCAAGAAGGTCTAACCGATGACGATTATGACATGTACTATGAAATCTGGCAGCAGTTCGATCCAGATGGTACACAATACATACGTTACGATCAGTTGTCCGATTTTTTGGACGTCCTAGAGCCGCCATTGCAAATTCATAAACCAAATAAATATAAAATAATATCAATGGATATACCAATATGTCGCGGCGATCTTATGTTTTGTGTTGATATATTGGATGCTTTAACAAAAGATTTCTTCGCCCGTAAGGGAAATCCTATAGAAGAAACTGGTGAAATTGGTGAAATAGCACCACGTCCAGATGAAGCTGGCTATGAGCCAGTTTCATCAACATTATGGCGTCAACGTGAAGAGTATTGTGCACGTTTAATACAAAATGCATGGCGTAAGCATAAATTACATAAAGATGATGGACACGAAGGAACCGGTGACGAAACTGATTACGGGGGCGAGGATGATGATGATGAAGAGGATAATAGACGTTGTATTGATAAATTAAAAGAACGTAAAAGTATAAATAATAATCATAATAGTAATCATAGTAATAGTAATCATAGTGGTAATATTGGTGGTCCAAGCCCTTCCGAATCAGCACATGTGAACGGAGGTGGACCACTTAGTCCAGGTAGTAATTGTAGTAGTGGTGATCAACATGGTCGTCAAACAGCTGTATTAGTAGAAAGTGATGGTTTTACAACAAAAAACGGTCACAAGGTTGTAATACATTCTCGATCGCATTCACGATCACCAAGTATAACATCTAGAACAGCGGATGTCTGAGCCAGGCCTCGCCCCCCTCTCCAAGAAGCACGACAGAATTAATGAATAATTATATAAATCTTTTATTTATTTCAAAATATTTTGTTAATTTTTTGTTTTTTTTTTAATTATAAATTAATTTTCGTAACATTTATAAAAAAAATATTTTTTAACTCTCTCTCAAATCAATTATGGACATATTAAAGATTATATCATTATAGAATTTTAACTCCACAATAATTTTTAATTTATAGAAATTTTTATTAATGAATCAACAAAAAATAAAATCACAAAATTTTTTTTTTGAAGAAAAGGATTGAAAACTTTTTTATGCGCGTAAAAATACTATAAATTGTTAAATGCAGTTTAAAACTCTGACAAGCACTTAAATTAAAAATAATTAAAAATATAAATGTAAAATTTCTGTTTTCTTCTAAACTCACAATTCGAATGACAAATCAAGATATGAGCTTTTATGTCAAATAAACATATTAAATTAAATTCATTCAAAGTTTAAAAACAAATTGTTAATAATATTAATATGTCCATAAGAATAAGAATTCATAGTATGAAATCGTCTAAAAAAACAATTTTCTTTTGTTTTGAAAAATTATAATAAATGTACTTAATTTAGTACATTGTTTTAAATTTTATATAATAATAAATATTAATAAAAATAAAAGTAAATAATATTTTTTTATATATCTAAAAAAATTTAAACAATGTCATTAAGTATTTAAAAAATAATAAATACCAAAAATAATACAAAAACAAAAAACCTTATATTTTTGAAATAAAATGTAAAAATAGGTTTAATATTAAAACAAAAAAAAAGTATATTAATATTTTATTACATTTTATATTTAAATGAATTTTAAGGCATTGATGTGATCTTTTTAGATGTACTAAAAATTATTTGTACTAAAAAAAATCTTTGTACTGTACTAAAAAAAAAACAATATCTCTATTTCTCATTCAAAATAAGAAAAAAACAAAAATTTAAAAAAAATAACACAAAAAACAGCAAAACATATTTATTAATTATTTTAAGATTTTTTATTTTTATTTTTATTTTAATTTTTTTTTTAAATAAATGGAAAGCCGACTGCCATATTTAAGAAAATTAATATACTTAAAAATAATAAATAAAATAAATAATAATAATAATTAATACATTAAATAAATAATAAAATAATAAAAATTAAATAAAAAAAAAAATAAGATCAATGTAAAATTCAAATTTTTGTAATTTTCATATCTACTTTTTTTATTTTAATCAACAAAAATACAATCGAAGTAAAAAGCAACAAAAAAAAAAGCAAACAAACAAACAAACAAACAATTTTCCGACAACATTAAAATAATAATAATAATAATAATTAAAAAAACCTTATTAAAAGTAATTAAAAACACAACAAGAACAAAAATGATTAAGAAATTTTTTAATGTAAAATTCAATAGTAATTTTTAATATTAAAAAAAAAAAAATGTCTAAAAAAATATTTTATACACAATAATTAAAATTAAAAAAAAAAAACAATATAGGTATTATAATTTAATTAAAATTTATATATTAAAAATTACTAATGAATTATACTTTTACATTTAACAATTTCTTAATTAATTTTTATTTATAACATTATACGGACATTATAAACGTTATATATACATAATTTTTTTGTGTGTGAAAAGAATTACTTCTTTTTATTTTTATTTTTTGACACATTCATATATAACGTTTTTATGAGATACTGGTGAAACATTATATAATTTCAAAACATAAACGTTTTAATAGAAATAAAAAACTATATATTAAAATCAAGAAAATATTGAAAATGATTAAAATCTAACAATATTTATATATCGATATAAAAAACAATTTCAAAAAAAATATATATATAATAAAATTATTTTAGCTGCTTAAAATATTATGTATATTTTAAAAAACATACATAAAAATGTTTTTTTTTAAATAACTAATTTTTATTTTTTAATTTTTATTTCAATTAACTTAGATAAATATTATTTATTTTCATTTATTTTTAACCTTTATATTATTTAATTTTTTTTTTATAAACATTTAATATAATGGATAAAATAATTTTTTAATATCATAAAAAAAAAACCCTCGATATTCCAATATTATTTTCCAATATTTTTAATTCAATAAAAACAAAAAATCAATCAATAATAATTAAAAAAAAAAAAATACAAAACATCATAATCCGTAAATCTTGGAGTTGGGGCGCATAATTAAATAAAAACCAAAAAAAATTATAAAATTTTCTTATTTAATATATAATTTCCTAATCATATTTTATTATTCTAATAAAATTTTAATTAAAATTTAAAAAAAAATCACTAAAACATAAAACACTTAAAAATTAAAAATAAATTAAAAAAGTAAAAGGATTAAAAATGCTAAATTTTCTTTCTGAGTGTGACAACAGCTAATTTACTTTCCATTTTTTATATAGGCTTGTGAAAATTTAATAAAACCAAAAAAAAATTTAATAAATTTAGAATATTTTTTTTTTTAAATTAATTTAAAATTAAAAAAAAATAGTAAAATATCAGCAAAATGTAAAATGTCGCTTTAATTAAAATTAAAAAATAAACAGAGATAAAATAATATTAAAAAAAAAAAAAATTATAATAAAAAGAAAAATATTTTACAAAACTTAAAAAAAATTGAAAGGAAAAATATTCATTATTAAAAAAAACTAATAAAAAATACGTGAAAATTATGAATAAAATGGAAAATTTTTGGAAAATTTGAAAGTTATCCAAAAAAAAAAAGAAGAACCACATAACATATTTTAAAGGTGAAGAAAGCAAAAAAAAAAAACGAAACCTAAAAATAAATACATTATTAAAAGCATTCGTTGAAGTGCACGCGCAATAGTATGTTTCGCTTTTAAATAACAAACAAAAATTTCGAAAAAGGATTAAAATGTGAATCAAAGAAAAAAGAATAATTATAAAATCGATTGACTATCTAGTATAAAAAAAAAACCAAAATCAAGGGAAGTTAAGAATAAATAAATGTGTGCTTATTTTTTATTTTTATAAATTTAAAAATTTTCTTAATTAAAATTATTTTATTTGTTTATTTTTTTTTTTTTTTTTTTTATATTCTTATAGGGAAAAATAATTTTGTAGATAAATTTAAAAAAAATCAAAAATATAATAGTTATATTATAACAAAAAATATAAATCATGGCATTATTATTTTAACTATTATTTTTGAAAACACAAATTTCAGTTAAAATAAAATAAAATAATTGCTATTTTATTAAGAATTAATTTGCAAATTTTTATTTGCTAACGTTATTTATATATTAATTATAATTTTTTTTTAATTAATATTTTTTTTTTAATTATTTTTCTAGATTTACATAAGTCTATTAGATTCAAAACTTTTTTGAAACCTCCACTATTTTATAAAATTAGATATTTTCTTATATTTGGGTTTGGAGCGAGATTTCAACTTTTATTATACAAATATTTTTCTTTCTAATTATTTCATTGGAACTTTAGAATTAAAAATTGAAGAAAAAATCTCAGTTTCTTAGATTCAAAATGTATATAGCCCATTATCTTAGTATCAAAAACCGTAATTCCTTTATTTTATTTTTCTCTTTTTATTTAACGCTTATACACTTAGCACACATCATATATACATTTGTTCTCTCGTATGAAAACCAACCCCCTTTTATTCTCAAAATATTGCTAAACGATAGTTTTTTTTTTTGAATCTAATACACTCAAATATAAAAATATTGAAATACCTTAAATAATTAATATTTCAGGACCTGCTTATCAATACAGACTTCAAATTCAAAAATCAATATTTATTTTTAAAGAATTAATTCTATAAAAGAAAGAAATTATAAATTATACATGTTTGAAAATACCAATAAAATATTTAATAATTGTAAAGAATGAAACTTCCTGCTGAGAATAAATTATAAGTCATAAAAATTGTGCATAAAAATTATTTCAAATTTCGCTTTTTTCTCAATTTCAATTATTATATTTAAAGTATTTCAATATGATTATATACATATTTATATTTTATTATTTGTTTTAAATTTAGAAAAATTTATTTTATATAGAATTAATAAAAATTTTTAATTATAGACACACATGTAAATTGCGCAAAATTAACTTGAAATTTTTTTTTAACGAAAAAAAAAAAAAAAAATATGGTTCAGAATGGCTTTCACAAATAGAATAAAATGCTAAATAATTTCTACATAAAATGAATTAAAATTTGATCATCTTTGCTGATTAATATCCCAACAATTTCAGATTAAATGCAAAATTTTTCATTTATTTTATTTACTTTTTATTAATAATATTTTTTTAATTGAAGAAAAATTATTGTTAGAGCTTTTTTTTAACGAAAATTTTCTTTAAAGTAATAAATTTTTTTTTCTTTCTATTACTTAATATAAAATTTTTCAATTTATGAATACTTTTCATAAAGTTTGGCATAAACAAAACAGATATTTTGTTAGAATCCGTCCAAACTAATATTTACAATATACACTAATATGTAATTAAAAATGTTTTGCGCCAAAATTATTAATATTTTTTTATAATTTTTTTCTATTTTATTTTTAAAATTTTACTATAAATTATTAGCGCTGATTTTTTGTTTAATTTCTTTTAAATATTTTTAACCAATGATTGGTAAGTTTTAGAAAAATTTTGCATAAAATCCATATTAATAATTTCATAATAGGTTTCGAACCTGTATAATGTTTTTCATAACTTTTGAAAAGGAGTAAGTCAAACACATAATTTAATAATAATGAATTGCCGAAATTCAGGTTTAATTTGATTCACTGTTGTGTTACAGATTTTATGGCTTAATTTTATTTCAATAATACAAAAAATTAAATACAATTTAAAATTTAATGACCGATTGAATAAAATTTGTCTACATTTTTTTTTTACCAAAGTGGCAATTCAAATTTAGTTTTAAATCAAATATCTTGAATAATTTAATAATAACGCAATTTTCTTTAAATATTACAATTTTATTTAATACAAGGCCTTACAAATTTTATGTTGAAACTTTTCAAAACATTGTCAAATTAAAAACCAGGGTTGAGTACAAGTTAATAACGAAATATATAGTATTTAAGTTGCGCTGTAATAATAAAATAATATTAACAAATTTTTTGTTCTATTTATTTTTGATCAAACAGTTTCTTAAGTACTTCAATTTTACGAAGATATTAATTTAAAAAAAAACACTTAAATTTTTGTTTGATCATTGCGTGGAGTTTTCAATAAAAAAAATCATTTAGGTTTAGCTTTGTGCCTTCTTGCATCATCTCTGTTATCCCTGCCCTGTAGCAGTTTCGTTTAAAGACTTTTTACATATAAATAGAGACAAGAAAATATTTTACATCTATCATTTTTTCTATTTTTAAATAAAAAGAATTCATATTTTCCTAAAAACTTAATTAATTTTTTCAATTTTATATTTCATATTTATTTTATTTTCTCAATATTTTCTAAATTTATTTTTTTTTGTCTCTGAACATTAATAAACATCTACACAAACGAAGCTCACAAGAAAAGTTTCAACAAAGACTTAATCCTGGCCATTTATAAAATTATTAAAATAATTAATTACTTTTTTAAAAATATGAAAACTTTGAAACGAAAGCCCTCCAAAAAACATTTTATGTATTTAAAAAAAAAAAAATATTAAAACGAGCACTCAAATTAAAAAAAAAAAAAAACAAAAATTAGCTAAGATGTTTCAACAACAATATATAAAAAACACAAAAATAATGACATTTATAAAATAAAAAAAAATATTTTATAAAATTAAAAAAAAAAAAAACATAATAATTAAAAACAAAAAAAAAAAAAACTATTTTATTCATTATGCTGTTATTTAAGGCTTTTTATTGCAATTACAAACTGCATTAAAAAAATTAAAAAAAAAAAAAATTTTACATAAAAAAAAGTCTACAAAATATTTTTTGGGTTTCAGTTATTTCATCTTTTATTATTATTTTTTTTTTTTTAAATATTTATTTAAAAAAAAAAAAATTAAAATTAAAACAACAATTATTATTATAAGAATTAATTTATACACAGAGAAAAAAAAAACAAAAAATTTGACAACAAACGTATAAATGAGACGATTATTATTTTTATTTATTTTAATTTTTAATTATTTTTTTAATTATTTTTACGAAACAAAATAAAACTAAAAATAATGAAAACAAAATGATAAATTTACAAAAAAAAAAAAATTTATCTAAAATATTTTTTATTTTTTTATTTTTAAAATTTTTTTCTGCGTGCAATTAAGAAGTGAGAGGTGGGGCGAGCAATGAAAATCGTAACTAAATTAAAAATATAAAACAAAAAAACTAGGAAAATATAAGTAGTTATATTAAATTAATTGAAAAAAAAAACTTATTAATAATATAAAAAAAAATCTATTAATTACAATAAAAAAAAAAAACATTAGAATTATAAAAAAAATTAAAAATTGAAGAAAGTATAGTCACAAACAATATTAAAGAATAATTAAAAAAAAAAAAACGAAAATTAGACACACTGAAAATTTAATAATATAAAGAAAAACTATATAAATATATTAATATATATATATATAATGTATATGTATATTGAGTAATATTTTATAAACAATCAAAAAAAAAAAATTGACTTATCGACAAAAGAAAACAATAAAAATATGGAAAGAAAGTGAGAAACTATTAAAAAAAAAAAAACAATATAAAAAAAAAAATATTTAATTAATTAAATTTAAAATAAAATACTAAGACAGCAAAAACAATATTGGAAGAAGAAGATATAAAAAAAACTTTTTAGATAAAACTAAAACTAATTTTTAAAATTAAAAATAAAAAAAAAAACCGAACGAATTTTTTTTATTATTGTAATTTAACATTTTTTAGTTCGAATATATTATAAAAAAAAAAAAAACAAAAAAAAAAAAAAATTAATAAATAACGAAAAAAAATTCAAAAATTTGTAAAAAAAAATTAATTTAAATATAAAATATAAATATATATATATATATATATATTAAATATTTTTTTTATTAAGAATAATAAGGATAAAAAATAAAATTATTTATAATTAATAAAAAATAAATAAAAAAAAAATATATATATAAAAATGCTTCTTTGTTAACACATTACCATAATATTAACTAAAAAAAAAAAAAAATACCAAAAATACATAAAAACATAATTACATTGTATTATACGACATTTTAACATAACAGAAAGGCTAATATATAAATTAAACCAAAATAAAAAATAAAAAAATAAATGAAAAATCATATTAAGGAAAACTATTCTAGCTAAAAAAAAAAAAAATTAATAATTAAAAAGCTGAAAAAGTTATCTATACATAAAACCAAAAAAAAACTAACACGCACGTCAATATTAAACATCATATATTAATAGAAAAAAAAAATAAAATACATTAAAAAATTATTATATATGAAACATAAAATATTTTAAAAAAATTAAAAACAATAAAAAAATATTTTATACTTAAAAATAAAAAAAAAAAAATTAAAAAAATTATCGGCTTGAAAAAATATATTATTTAATTTTATTTAAAATTTTTTTTTTTTTAGCAATTTTAGTATAATCTTTTCTTCTTAAAATTATAAACAATTGAAAAAATGAAGGCTGTATCTCAACCCTAACTATGAACAAAGGGTATAGGTTCGGTACCTATTACGAAAAAAAAATGTTTTTTTTGATTGATTAAGACAATCTGGATGGGCCAATCGCTAAGTGAAGCTTCACCCAATATTTCAAGACTAATCTGCAACTTGTATTTTGTTAAATTTAAAATAACTAGGTACCTAATTGAAGAACTCGAAATTTTATTTCATAAAAGATTTGGTTTGTTTTTTTTTTTTTTTGTAATATTACATAATAATCCTAGATAGTTTTAAAGTAATTTTTATTTTTATCCAATTGATGCAGAATTTTTTTTTTAGTTTATTATATAAAAAAAATTCCAACGATTTTTAACTTAATTTTCAATTGTAATATACAATTTTGAAGAAAAGAAAAAATTTAATTAAAAAATTATACCAATTTATTATAAATAAGCGTAAAAAAATGTTAAAGTTGTGTTGATTTAGCCTTAAATTACAATTAATTGTATAATGTATAATTTGCTTTATGTGATTTATAAACAGAATATTTTTATTTATTATACTGATGAACTTAGTAAATTATTGTTATATATAAATAATGTTTAAAATTAAATCATGTTTTTGCCTAAGATTATCACTAAATCAAAAAAGAAAATAATTATAATTGTTTTTTAAGTCTTATTATTGATAGTAAGTCAGATCTAGATAAAATTAAAAAATTTGAAATTTTTTAAATCTTATTATTGATATAGTAAGTCAGCTCTACATAAAATTAAATAATTTGAAATTATTTGGAGGAAAATATTATAATTACCATAAATAAATAGAAATAACTTAATATGTTTTCCTTAAAATTTTATTTTAAATATTTTGGAATGTGAAATACCCAATAAAAATTAAAAAAATTATATTAATCTCTTATGATATTTCGTACTTGTTATTTATGCGTTCCAAATAGAATATTTATTTTAAACCTATTGTATTGATTTTTTTTTTAATTAGATAAAACATTTTTATCGAAATTTTAAAACTTACTATCCAGAATACTTTTGTCGAATTTAAAATAATTAATGATTTGAGTTCAATTCGATATTTTCATACTTATTATGAAAATAGCTAAATTTTTGAATAATGCTTTAATTTCAATTCTTGAAATTTTTAGATTTTTTTTTATATAATTTAAATTTAATATTAAAATAATGTGATTTCCATAATATTTTTACCTAGATTTTTACCAAGTTCAATCAGTTAAAAAAAAGATTTTCTCAAATTATTAAAAATTATCTATTCAAAAAAAAAATTCATTGATGAATTCGTGAAAATAAAAAAAATTAATAAATATTATTTTCTTCACCTTAAAAACTTAAGATGTTTTTATTTTTATATAGTTAACTATCTTTTTAAAAATCAACTTAATCAAATGTTTTTCTTAACAATTTATTCTTAACAAATTCGGTCAATATTCAACTTATTACAGTTTCAAGAGACTCTAACTTTATAATTTATTAAAACTTAAAAGTTGATTTTTATTTAACCATGTATTGCAAGCAAATAAGTTTAAAAAAAATTGTGTATTTAATTTATTAGTTCCTGAAATGGCATCTTCCCCGGCTATAAGGGAACTTTAAGCTTTTTTCTTATATAAATATTGTGTAGAAAAGAAACAAAAAATAATAATTTTTTTAAGATATTTTATTGTTGTTAATATTGAAGGCGAATAAGTAAAATTTTTTTTTTTTTTTTCAAATTCAAAAAATATTAATTTTTAATTAGAACTTTTCTTTTCTTTGTCGATTCTAAAAGCTCAGAAAATATATATAAAAATATATGACAGACTATTGCAGTTGTCTCTGTCGCAAAAACTCTCAATCAAAGAAAATAATAAGTAAAGAGTAAATTGGGAAAAGGAGACAGAAAATTGAACAAAAATAAAATTAACTCAATCGTTTCATATTTTTTAAGGAATAACATCGAAAAATCGTAAAATGTATTTTTTAACTAACTATGCTGAGCTTTGAAAGTTTGTTTCTTTCAATTAAATTATTTTTTCAAAATTTTAATTTTTTTATTTTATATAAAAAATAAATTTAAAAATAAAAAAACAAAAATAAAAAGAAAAAACAATACCAACAAAAAAAATTACAATAATTTGAGAAAATAAAATTATAATTTTAATTCTGTATAAAAATAAAAAAAAAATAAAAGAATTTGTTTTTACAAAGCAAATCAAAAAAATGCACAATACAAAAAACATAAAAAAAAAATGAATGAATGAAGAAACTATTGATTTAAAAAAAATCAACAAAAATTACAAAAAAAAAACTTTATTATTGAACTATTTAATTTATCAATTGCTGTTTTTAGTTTTCGTAAGAGTTATTTACGTAAAAATACAAAAAGTATAAAATGCAAGAAAAATAAGAAATTTTTAAATATATTTAAAATTATCTTTAATTATGTATAAAAAAAAAAATATAAATAAAAAAAAAATCAACAAACATTTTTTCACACTTTAGCTTAAAATAAATTGTATTTAAAAATATAACAAATTAAAAAAAAAATACAGAAAAAAAAAATAAAAAAATATACAATTTAATTGAATTTGTTATGCAAAATGAAATTCGTTTTTTTTTATTTTGTAAGTTTTTTTTAGCCCGTTTTCCATCAAAAATGAAGACTAAAATACTTATAACTTTCGATCCAGCCAGCACAACGATTTTTTTAAAAGATGAGCTATCTCGTTCACTTTCATTTCGATTCTGTCATTTAGGGTTTCAGAGTTAGAGGGTGTCAAGGTCTAAAAGTTTAAATAAATTTCAATGAAAATTAGTATTGGATAGATAGACATCGATTGGAGGAACTTAAAAAAATGGTTACAGCAGCACAAGGTAAACATTGAAAAATTGTGGAAAAATTAATTAATTATGAAAAAGTTTCATGTACGAGAAGTTATTCACTTTTTTCAGCGAACCTTGTACACTTTATTGCATACGAGAAAATTAAAAAATGAAATTATTATTTTTTATAGCATGCGACAAGATTTAAAAATAATTAATTTTTTTAAATTATAAACACGTTTTAAGGCTTCAAATCAATAAAATTAATTAAAATAATTAATTTTTGATTATTCTGCATCAAAAAAATTAATGCTTTAGTGGAAAAAGTAGTTTCTTTGTAATAAAATATTGTACTGTGCACATAAATCTTCGGTGGATGAGCATTTCCAGGCGAGAACCATCCACGCCACTTGGTGCAAAGTTATGCCAGGATATCCCCCAAAATTCCCCCTTACTGGTGTCCGCCTAAAGGTCTACACTTTTCCAGAATGACCATTTAAATTTTTTTTTTTAAATGAGTCATTCTGGAAAAGTGTAGACGTTTAGGCGGACACCAGTATGGGGGAATTTTGGGGGATACCCTGGCCTAACTTTGCACCAAGTGGCGTGGATGGTTCTCGTCTGGAAATGCCCATCCACTGAAGGTTTATGTGCACAGTACAATATTTTATTACAAAGAAACTACTTTTTCCACTAAAGCATTAATTTTTTTCATACAGAATAATCAAAAATTAATTATTTTAATTAATTTTATTGATTTAAAGCCTTAAAACGCGTTTATAATTAAAAAAATTAATTATTTTTAAATCTTGTCGCATGCGATTAAAAATAATAATTTCATTTTTTTTCGCTGAAAAAAGTGAATAACTTCTCGTACATAAAAGTTTCATGTCAATTCGATTCACAATAGTTATTTATATCTTGCATTTAATAGCTTCGCTACATTCAGGTTACAAACATTGAATTCCATGTTTTGCAGAAAAAAATAGGTTCGTTCTGTGTTTGGTACTTGGTTTGCCATATAAATTTTTTATTTTTTTTTCATGGTTTGAAAGTAGATTCGACACAAACCTAGAAATTTCACTACATAGTTTTATTGCGTTTAAAAAAATAAAATAAAAATTAACAGAAAAAACATGCTTTAAAATACTTCAATATAAAAATATAATAATAATAAATTTTCGGTTGTCAAAAAAATAAAAAATCAAAATATTTAAAAAAAAAAATTTAATATTATTTGTATTTTCTTTTTTTTCTTTAAATTACAAAAATTAAAATTTTTTTTTAAATTACGAAAATCAAAATTTAATTTTAGAAAAAATTTTTTTATTTTAAATTTCAATCCAAACCATCTTTTATTAAGTGTGTCACCCCATTCGCCAACCTATTTTCAAACCATGAAAATCATGGTTGGTAATCTGATAACTTCGCTACACTTCAGGTTACAAACACAGAATTCCGTGTTTTGCAGAAAAAAATAGGTTCGTTCTGTGTTTGGTACTTGGTTTGCCATATAAAATTTTATTTTTTTTTTTCTTGGTTTGAAAGTCGGTTCGACACAAACCTAGAAATTTTACTACATAGTTTTATTGCATTTCAAAAAAAAAAAGGTATAACCTGTCAATTTGCAGAAAATTTACAGAAAAAATCATACTTTAAAATGCTTCGATATAAAAAAATAATAATAAATTGTAGGTTGTCAAAAAAGAAAATAAATTAAAATATTTTAAAAAAAAAATTTAATATTATTTTTATTTTCCATTTTTTCTTTAAATTAAAAAAATTAATTTTTTTTTTTTAAATTACGAAAAAATAAAATTTTATTTTACAAAGAATTTTTTTTTAATTTTACAAAGAATTTTTTTTTAATTTCAAACCAAACCATCTTTTATAAGTGTGTCACCCCATTCGCCAACCTACTTTCAAACCAAGAAATTCATGGTTGCTAACCTGAAGTGTAGCGAAGTTATGAAGTGTAGCGAAGTTATAATTTTTATCCTCAAAATTGTGAAAATAATCTATAATGTAATATCTCTTTTGGCTTTAATTGATAAGCTATGGTTCTGCAAACCTGCAAGTTGTCACTTCATCTGTTTCAAAAGAAGAGAAAATCGAAAAAATCCCAATTAACTAAAATTCTCTTAAAAACTCATTGACATGTGAGGAAAAACCCTGACAGTAATTAAATTAAATTTCAACAAAGTGGGAAAAATTCTTCGAATATTTGCATTTCTTATTAAAGTTGGTTAAATATAAAGAATAAATATACTAATAAGTATGAATAAATATACTAATCGGTATGAAAACTAATTATTAATAAATAATAATAATAATAATAATTAATCTCTTGTTTGGTTTTTAGCTCTGATTTAGTGTAATTGATGGCCGTATGCGGCGCTTTTGAATAGTAATACTCAATAGCGTAGTTTTGCTTGAAAAACCCAAATGACATGTAATGCGTTGTTAAAAGGAGGGAAATATTGACTTTTCGTTTTCAGACGGGATCATTAAAGAACTTGGGGTGGGAATGGAGATTGTGAAAATAAAAGCAAAAAAATATTATTATTTTTGTTAAGAAAAATATTAATTATTTTTAAAAAAAAATAATTTTATTTAAAAATTAATTTATTTAAAAAAAAAATCAAAAATGAGCGATAAAAAGAAACATAAAAAATCTGTAAGTTAAAATTTTAAATTGATAATACTTTTTTATTTTGACAGTGCCTGCAGGAAACTAGGAAGAGCTAACTAGAATAACAATGGTAGAGTTTAATTATCACGCGTCACCAAAATAATTATTTAATTTAAATTTTATTACCTGGTTAATAATTAAATTTTAATCATATAATGTTTGTGATTGAATTTGACAATATAATAACTTCGGCCCAATTTTTGAAGCTGGTAGAAATAGGTAGTTTCTAGAGGAAGCATATTTTAAGATAATGAACATAAATTCCTTCTTTTTTGTAGTTAGAGGAGTCGTAGCTTCTATTTTAGGTAGGTAGTTTTAATAAAATAAATTTTAGTTAACCTGTCTATCAAACAACATAATGTTGGTTGTTGATGGACCGATGTGTTTCCAAAAATAAAGATGAAAATACCTATACCTAGCTAATTGCGGATAATTTTTATACCTATATCGAATTGAGTTCAGAAAACAAAAAAAAATTAGTTATAAGCACCACATGATAATTAAGATTTCACATTGCTTTAAAAACATCGAAATCATATTTTATAATTTTTATATTTTTAGAAAGAGGAAATTGCCAGAGAATTTGATTTGCCTGAACGTAAAAGTAAAATAGCTACAATTATGAAACAAGATGATCAAGCTTATTGTGTTTGTAGAAGTTCAGACTCATCCAGATTTATGATGTAAATTCTTAACAGGATCTGCCATGGATTAATTTTTTTTCATATATATTTATTTCTTTAAATTTTAGAGGTTGTGATGGCTGCGAAGAATGGTATCATGGCGATTGTATAAATATTTCTGAAAAGGAAGCCAAACACATTAAACATTATTATTGCCAAAGATGTAAAGAAGATGATCCTACACTTCAAACAGTTTTTCGTATTGTACCAGCAGAAAAAATTGCTCAACCTAGCGGGTCTACCATGGTGCTTGATGCACCTCTTAAAAAGAAAAAAGATAAAAGTCATCATTCCTCTGAACCGAAAACTAGCTTAACACGCTGCGGTCAGTGTGAAGGTTGCCAAAGACCAAGTTGCGGAGTGTGTGAAGGTTGTTTGCAAAAGAAAGTTGGCAGAAAACCTCGCTGTTTAAAACGGGTCTGTTTGTACCTAAAGAAACGTGACAGAGATAAGGAAAAGAAACTTTTTAAAAGTTCTAAGAAAAGAAAGCGTTCTGCAAGTCCAGAATTATTTGCGAACCCGGATCTTGAAGGTAAGGAAGAGGACAAGTGCAATTACAAACAATTGCGCAATTACTTAAAGTCTAAATTTTCAGGGATACGTCAATGTCGTGGTCCTGGTTGTCGTATGAATTGTCGACCTCAATCGAAATATTGTTCTGATGCTTGTGGGCTTCAATTGGCACAGAGTCGAATATTTCAGGTTCTGCCGCAAAGAATTCAAGAATGGAATTTATCGGGCTGTAGAGCTGAGGACGAAAATAAGAAACAGTTAGAACAAATTCGTGCTAGACAAGCTGTCGTTCGATTTGCATTAGCTGAATTAGATAAAAGACATGCTGAATTAGACTTACTAGTAGAAAGGGCGAAGCGCTGCACATTAGATCCTAAGGCATTAGATACAAATGACATCGAAGATGAACAGTCAATGTATTGTATTACTTGTGGTCATGAAATTCATTCGAGAACAGCAATACGCCACATGGAAAAGTGCTTTAACAAGTACGAGAGTCAAGCAAGTTTTGGAAGCATATTTAAAACTCGAATTGAGGGTAATTCAATGTTTTGTGATTTTTATAATCAAGCTAGTAAAACTTACTGTAAACGTCTACGAGTTTTATGCCCTGAACACTGTAAAGACCCTAAAATTAGTGATAGTGATGTGTGTGGTTGTCCATTAGTGTCCAATGTATTTAATTTAACAGGACAATTTTGTCGTGCACCTAAAAAAAATTGCTTCAAGCATTATGTTTGGGAAAAAATACGAAGAGCAGAAATAGATTTAGAACGAGTAAGACAATGGCTGAAAATGGACGAACTTTTAGAACAAGAAAGGCAAATTCGCGCAGGTATGGCGTCTAGAGCTGGTGTACTCGGTTTAATGCTCCACTCCACTTATAATCATGAAGTCATGGAAGAACTGTGTAGACAACGGAAGGAAGCAGTTGCTGAACAAATGAAAATTCATAAGCAACAAATTGCTCATCAAATTCAGCAACTCCAACAAAATCAATCGCCTAAATATGAACGAGCTTCTCAACATAATGCAAAAAAACAAAAAGGGCATTATGATCAACGAAGTGCTCAATCACAACATCAGCGACAGCCAGAGTTACCTCACTCAATACAACAGAATACATATTCTAGCTCATCTCAGCAAAAAAATCTAGGTGTGAGAGCAGGATATTCGAATAGTTCGTCACAAAATTACTCGGACCAACAAAAAACATCAAAACATCAAAATCAAACAAATTACACAAATGAGTCTGGCCGTCAGTCTGTTATTCAGCAGCATCAACAAAAAGAAAAAGAAAGACATAATTATCAGCAAGAATTGCAATATCATTCACAACAAAATAGGCAAAATGTTCAAGAAAATCAAAACTTTCATAGCGGTTATAATAAATTTCTACAAACTTACAACAGTCAGAATAAAACTTATAATTCGAAACAAAATTATAATTATAAATAGCTTAAAGTAGAAAATAAGTTTCTTGAAATCTAAGTATTAGTGATAAGATTAAACTTATTCAATGAATAATAATAATACTAAAATAAATAATCACTCTTACAAGATATCTCAGTTTTACAAAATATTTTTTTAAAAAGTTAAAGATAAATTTAATGAATACAAAATTAATTAGGATAATTCAACTTTGTCTGAAAGAAAATTATGTTTAATCATGTAAATCGATTGATATGAAAAAAGTTTCTTTTTTTTAAATTGAATTTCAATAATTAACTAAAAATAATTTAAACTGAGACAAATTAAACTTTTATTCTACGTTAATACTTTTCAGACTTTCTTTTAAAGTTTTTTAATTTTATAGTAGCCGACTCTAATTGGTAGAGTTGTATTGTAATGAATTATCAGTTTTTATTTCCAGTTGGTATTTGCATTTAATTTTTGTATGAAGGTACGTATACCGGCATTATCCTAATAAAATGAAAAGACAATTTTATTTTTCTTTTTTATTTTATAAATTTATTTCAGTTCGAATTTCTATCTATTTAAAACAGCAAATAAATTATATTTTAAATTTTCATTTCCCTTTTTTATGTTTCTTTTTATGTGGATTTTTACCTCGAATTTCATTTAACCTTCTAAAATTTGGTTTTTTCTCGATTCTCCTTCCTTGACTTTTAAGCTGTTTAATTTCCTTATTCTTATTTCGTTTATGCAATTTCCGATTCTCCAATTTTTCGACACGAACTTTCATTTTCATAATTTTACTTTTTTTCATTGATTTCATAATTTTATCTTTTGTTAATTTATCTAAATCTTTTTTATTTTTAATTTCTTCGTTCTTTTTTTCCTTAATATCTTCATCTACCAATTCAGCTTTTGGTTTCTTTACATGCATTGACATTCCAGGAATAACTTCATCTTCACTACATTCGATATTTTCATTTTCATCAGCTTCATTATCACTTGGTTCTGGACAATTGATTCCAAGAAAATTTTCTTTATTTGTCAATTCAATTACTTTGACTGTAACTTCTTCTTCATCGTATTCAGTTTGACGCATGATATCATCTTCAATTGGTAATGGAGCATAAGAACGCTTTAAATTCTGTAAACCACTTTTAACTTCTTGGCGTATACGCTTTCGTTCGGCCTTAACCATTTCTTCTAGTTGATCTTTTGCTCGTTTACGTCTTTCATTTTTTCGTTTTCTAAAGCCAGTTAAAAATTCTCTAAAATTAAAGAAAATAAATATTTCAGTGATCAGACCTTATTTTTATTCATTCGAACAGGTATCGAAAGATAGTTAGGTATCTGGATCTAGTATGCTACCTACTTCATTTGAATATACCTATTTAGACTTTTTGAATCGTTGATTGTAGCTGAATTTAACTGCTTATTGCAATCAAAATAAATGTAGTTCCGTCAGCAATCAAATTTCGATCGACCAATTTAAATTTAAATGCTAAGTTGACAACCTCAACATAGTAAATTTATATACATGCATATAATTTAAGCATTTAAGACTAAAAATCGAACATGAAACCAGAAATAAAAACAAGATGTTTCCAAAGGTACTTTTATTACTACCTACTGTCTTTGATTTTATCTGTTCCGCCTTCACGTTTAAATAGAAAATTTCTCAAAGCCAGAACTGAGTTGATCTGACATATCTTTATCATTTATCTGGAAACTTACTTTCTTGATTTTTCATCAAAAACTATCTCTAGTTTTGGTTTCTTTTTCATTTTTTGTCTTTTTCCCATATTGGATGGATTTAATATATATTATTTATTTTAAAGATACAAAAAAATTATTAAAATTAATAATTAATTAAGCAAAAACCTTGTGAGAAAAAGCAAATGAGAATATGAAATAAAAATAAACAAAATATAACTTTTAGGAAAAATGTAAACAATTTACACAAAGCAACACGAACACGCGTTAAATCTAGTTTTGTTTATTTTTTCAAGTGTTGTGGATGTCGAAGGTTTTTTTCGTTCATATTAAAACGATTTTAAATTTACTGACCTGCTCGCGCTGCGACTTAATTGCGTAATTTAATTATACATTATTGAAATAATATTTTAAGATAATGATGAGAACGAGAATTAAACATTTTAATTTTTTTTGTTAAAAACTAAAAAAATAAAGCGATGATGGGCCGCTAAAAATATTTTTTAACAAAATTTAACTAAGCGACTTCAGCTTCAGCTCTGAGTACTGCGTTTGATTAAGTACTGCATACACGATGTTTTCAACATAGATTGTATTTTTTGATATCTCCCTACATTTAACACAACCAAGTAACTAGTAAGTTACTTGGTTTTGTTGAATCCTTTTTTTAAAACTATTTAGCTTAAAACCTATTAGGGACTCAAACCGAATTTTTCGTTCCTATTTTTTTAGTGCTTTAACAGGAAAAAAAAACAAGTAAGTCCAATTTCCTTATAAAAAGTTATGAATCAAAACGCAAAACTTTAATTTCCCACGATTGAGAAAAATATATTACTTGGTTTTGTTAATTCACGGGAGGTACCTATATAGGTATATTACATTATATTTATAATAAAAAAGTTTAATAGAAAAACCAAATCCCGATAATAATTAATTGTCGGCTGTCATGGTGTAGTGGTATTGCCCTTATCCTACGGCGTGTTCGGTTGTGGGTTCGATTCCCACCTCGGACTGGAATTTGTGTCAATTTTTCAATTTGTCTCACTTGAACTAAGTGTTTGTGTTGTTTTTAAGCTAGTACCTACTATAAAAAATATATATTGCTTAACTAAACTTAACAGCTTCAATTATCAGTTTTTTAAAACTTCGAAGAGAAGGAACTCTAAAAAAGAAACAAAATCTAAAATTAATTTTAACTTAATATTACTGCTGTAGAAATTTTAATCCGGAATAAGTTTCTAAATTGAAGATTTTGCATTTTAGTACAGGGAAGAGCAGCTAATTTAATAATAATCTATATATAATAGACAAATTTATTAAAACACATAAATTAATCTTTACTACGTTAACGTTAAATACTTTTCTAAAAACCAAAATATTATTCCTAAAATATGTATATATAAATATAATATAATCAAAATGAAATCACAGAATTAAATAAAAAAGTTTACTATATTTACTATACCTATTTCTATAATTTAATTCAATTAAAGAAAAAGTCAAAGATCGATAAAAATATTTTTCACCTCCCCATTTCAATAAATTTGAAATGTTGTTAACCCAAATATTTAACCGAAAAAAAAAATTTAATAATATTCCTTAATCCAAGAAGATTCCCCAAATTCCTTATCCACGTAGCGAAAATTTTATCGTACAATATAATAAATTTTACTATTTTATGTATATGTCCAAAGGACTTTCACTAAATGTTGTCCTTTTTCTTTAAACTTGATCTTAAATCATATGGGGATGGGCAAACAAAATAAGAACCTTCTTTATATAATATCTATACGATTTTCTTAAACCAATAAATTCAGTTTTTTATGTTAAATGTCTATTAACTTAAATGCGATATTTTACTTCTCTTCTTTTTTTTTTTGGATTAAACTTAAATGGTGAAAAATTTGGCACCTGGGTATTTCCGAATAATAAAATGAAAAATAAGATATTTTTTTCCTACATTTATGTGAGAAAGGAAATGTTAAAAGTCTTTTAATAAAAGCTAACATGAAATGCATATTTAGGATATTATATGCTAAATTTCAGATAAAAATAATTTGTTTTTTTATTAATGAATGTACATTTGTTGTAAACTTAAATTTTAATGCAAATATAGTAAATGAATTAAAATTTTTTCGATTTTGATTATGAAAAATATGTGTTGTCTATTATTATCATATACAAATAATTTATTGGTACCCTAGAATCCTAGATAAATACTTTAACATTATAATTTATATTCAAAAATTATCTGGTTTTTTGGCATCTGCATACTTTTAATACTTCTCAAAGTTTTTCAATATTAAAAAATTAATCTATCAAAAAAATATAATTTATTCTAATTATATCATGCTTTTATTATTATTTTTATTTTCTTCATCAATTCCAGATTTCAACGTATTTCAACTTTTCCTTTGTTTTGTAATCACATATAATATTGTACAATCCTAATAGAATACATAACTTAGTTTTAAGGTGCTTTTTAATATACAAATATGTAGGTAACTTGCTTATAAATGATGAAAAATAAATAAAATAATGCAAAACGAAAAACTTTTTAAAAAATAAATTAAACTTGAACTTGAGTTCTCTAAAATAAACAATATTTTTTTACTTTCGAAATCAAGTTCCATAAAATTTGTTTTATATTTCTGTTTCTGTAATATTGAATTTTTAACAAGAGAAAAATATAAAAAAAATATTTTCAATAAAAATGAAAAAAAAAAAAACAATTATGAAAGTTGTGTATATTTATAATTCTATATCTCTTATATTGTATATAATGTATTACATGATGATTGATTATTCATACTATGTATATTATGTATATTATCCGTATTTATGTTGTAAATTTTGAGCTTATGTATTTACACTATAATGGGGTAGAATTTATTATTATGTTCTTGTTGTTTATCCAAATAATCTCGATATGCATCTTTGACACTTAATTTATCCCAAATCTTTTCTTTTGGACTTTTATATGAAGTTGATGGAATACCATAGGCATGATAATTATATGGCATTTCAAAGGTAGATCCAAAATTTTGTGTGTAATTTATGTCAAATAATGACTCTGAAGTTCGAAACGCTTGCAATTCAACAAAAGGTAGTGTTAAATAAGGCTGAGGAAAAAACGTTGATTCTTTAAAATCGTATTTAGATAATTTTTCTAAATGGAGAAAAGGACTCATAGTTTTGCAACCTTGCCAAATTAAACTCATTATATTTGGGGAATCATTCGTATAATACGGTTTTTGATCATAATATGTATTATATACTGGTGCTATCGATGGTGTCAACTGCATGCCCTTCATTAAAGTTGGATTTTGATAGCTGTATCCAAGACTATCTTGGGTGGTGTAAATTGGACTCGTTGATTCTATTGAAAGGGTTGTTGTTTGCGAATTCATTGTGGCTTTGGACGTGGTGCTTTCTGCCAAATAGTATAAAAGTGTATTTTTAATCAATCATATTATAACTATGTATATATATATTTGTGTAAAAATTTCTGGGAAAAAGGAAGTTTGAGCTTTTCGGAATTAAATACAATTTAACAATTAATTTAATTTTAATACTATTTAATTTTGGAATTAAATACAATTTAACTGATTACATTTAGTTTTAGACGGAATGTAAACATTACGACCTAAATATATGATATGTATATATTATAAATAAATTTACCTTCACATTCATCTCCACAATTTTCAGTTGTTTTTTCTGCACTAATATTATTACTTGTTGGTTTAGTTGTTTCTTCAACCTTGGCCGGTTGTTCTCGAAAATTTATTGTATTCCGAACTACAGGTTCAAAATTTGTGGAACGCGTCTTTCTTTTATTTAAAGGATTTTTTGATGGTGATTCTGCTGATCTTCCTGCGACATAATAAGGCAAATAACTATTACCTAATAGATTGTAGTGAAAATCCAACGGAGATTGTAATAGTGATGAATCACTATTAAATGTAGTTTGTATACCGTGAGCTATTGCCATATGATCTGCTTCGAATTCAAAGCTTAATGTATTGTATTTTTTTCCATAAATTTCTTGCTTTCCAGCTTCTACATGAAAATTATTAAGCAATTTTATGCCAGCTAAAAACCCAAATATAGTTAAAATTTTTGGGAATCGTTCACCAGTGCTAGTAAAAACAATTTTATGCTTAACATTTTCACATTGCACAAAGCTCGCGTATAAAATGAAAAATTTAATTAACATTTCTATTTTGTGGAAATTTTATTTCTGACTAAAAAACTTTTTTGTCTTAACAATTATGTTACTTCGAAACTTTATGCTTTATTTTTTGGACACAAAAAAAAAAACAAAGTGAAAGTATGAAAATTTCATGAGGGTATTAGATAAATTTTTCATATCACCACCTATTGTGTTAAATGTAGAAAGGGAAAAACCGATATAAATTGTCGATTGAGAATTATGTTGTTCGAAGGTATTAAGTTTATAGTTTTTATTTTAAATAATACTTAATATTTGGAATTTAAAATCAAATGAAAAATGTGTACATTATACATATTGTATATTATGAAATCTATATTTTTTTAAATAAATAAAATAAAGTAAAACAAATAATTGTTATAAACTATTCATAATAGCATTTTGTTGCGTTATGTACATTGTACAGTGTCGTGCCTAGAAATGTTTGACAATCCCTGATGCTCCTTGTTGTTAATATTCAAAGCTTGTACCGTTTATTTTCTAATTTTTATTGGTTTCATTTTTTTTATATTAAATCATTTTTTATATTAAATCAAAATTTAAATATTTTTCCCCGGTGAAAATCATTGTAAATTTAAGGTGTTAAAAAAAGTTTAATCAAAAGTTCGATTTTTTATTAAAACTTTATAAATAAAAAGTACATAATATTAAATTTAATTTTTTTTTTTGCAATCACGTTCTTAAATAATAAAAGTTTACTATAGTACCTTAACTTTAACCCCATCATTATGATTTTTCATAAAGTGATTATGAGTCGAATTTAAAAAAAATCTGAAATTTATAATGTTTATCACAAAGGGATTAGCTCGTCAAAAATATTTGAAAATAAGAAAAAAAATATTTGAAAATTGGGAAAATCAGTTAGAACTTTTTTTTCATAAATTTTAATTTTTTTTTGTTATTTATTTTCTTTCCAAAAAATTTTTTTTACAAAAAGTAAAATTTTTTATGTTTACAAAAATATTAAAAATTTATTTTAGGGTATTAATTTTATATGAATGGGTACAAACAAGACAGTGATATCAGTCCAAAATAATTGATTTGATGTTTTAAATAAGTTACTAAAGTTGATAAAAGAAGTGTGGGTATATTTTTAAACTGATTGAAGTTAAAATTTATTAGCAAAGATTTTGTTTTGTTGGCAGATTATAAGCTTTGATTTTATTAAATTGGTAGAAATATTAGTCAGTGGACGGATTTTGAATCGTCTACAAAGGTATACGTAGAAGGATAAAAATTACATCACTGCATCGAGGAAGATTTGATATTAGTTGATGTTCTAATTTGATAAAATATTAACAATGGAGATTTTTTATATATAAAACTACAGAAAAAGTGCTTGAAATCTAATTATTAATTAACATCTAATTATAATAATAAAAATTGAATAAACATAATTGTACATAATCTAGATACAAAATATTAAAATAAAATAATACAATTCATCAACAAATATCATAATTTTAGTCCAGTTTGGCCGATTTGACTATACAAATAGTCGAGAATTATGAACTAGTTTAAAAATATTGTTATCTTTACATACTTCATCATTTTCATTTTATAATTTTTCTATTTAATAATCCTATAAATAATGATAATAAATAGTGTGCGTAATAAGTATGACATAAATAAATTTTAAATTTATTGAAAAAAGCAGGTGCCCTCAAATTCATTGTCAATTTTGACAAAAAAAAAAGGATGGCATTATGTACATACAAACATAAAATCTTTCTCATATTACTTCTCAGATTACTTTTATTGAGAATCTTAAAAAAAAAAATTTTTAAATTGTGTGTAATTTGTCTAGTTCAAAACCTTTATTATGTTTCTTAAAGTGAAGCTGCTATGTATATATATAATAGTGAAACTTCAAATTCTATTTAAACAGTTGTTGTTTTTTTTAAGGGATCTTCTTCTAAAATCTAAAAAATGTATATAATCACAAATTTTAATCTTATTAAACCATTTCTTGTTGAAATAAGAATTTTAACAGAAAAAAAAGGAGGATTGAAGTTTAAGATAAAACTACTGTATATATGATGGCAGATGTTTAGAATCTTTAAAATTGGGCAAATTTGTTATAAAGGTAGGTCCTTACTATTTAAATTAAAATAAATGGCATAGAAACTGTACTTTATTGACAAGATATACATAGTTTTTTTGATAAATATATAAAAGGTATGCTTTGAATTTTGTTTGGAACATTCGGCACATGTTAAGTGTTTCTTTAACCCGTATTGGCTGATTGTAACTAAATTCAAACCTCATTCTAATGATACAGATTGAATGTATTTATGATCCCGATATTAAAGTTTATGACTTTAGTTCCTTGAAATTTTCCAAGTAAATAAGAGCAAAAAGTTTCAAATCATTGATTTTTTTTATATAAAAGTTTTGAATTTAAAAAGAAAAACACTTTTGATAATAAATATTTCATATAACGCTTGAAATTATAGTTGTTTATAATTTCTTTTTAACCAATAATTCATAATAAAATTACATTCTCTATATAATTAAATCCCTTTATAACTTTTATGTTCGTGATGAGCATATATAGGCAATAAGCTAATAAATTGTTTGGAATATAAAATTTGGATGTTGAACTTAATTTAATGAGAATATCTTTAGTTAATTAAATGGTAAGCAGACAGTTTCACATATGTTAAATTGTTTAATAATATTCTTTCATTGTTTGCTGAAAATAAAATTATAACACCATGATTTCAAAAAATGATCTTTGATGATATACGGACTAATTGTATAGAATCATTTTGTTAAAAACGTCAATTACATTAATTCCTTAATATTTAACAATGTTTGATCATTGTTTTTACTAAGGTCTCAGATTTCTATATATGCTTCTTTAAAAATCATATTTTTAGTTTGTGCAAAGTCTTATAGGTACCATGTTCATAAAGTTGTAGACAAGATTTTGATTGAAAGTAATTTATATTTAATAAAACTATTGACAAGCAAGAATTAACTACTTATTTTGAAATTATCTTTCAATTATTGGTTAATCTGAATTTTACAATTTGTATAATAATATTTATTTGGTCCCGAAACACCTACTTATTTTGATTCCAAAAATCTTGAAAAATCTCACATATGGAACAGTCATATTCTATTTATAAAATATATTTACGTTCAATCGGATTTAAGCAAAAAAGGTTTTATAATAAAAAGAAATTCATTTATAGTCATTTAGCACGTGTATATGTTTTTATTAAGGAAATTTATACTTCAGATTTTTTAACTCCTCATAAATTTTTGGTTTTCTCTGTTCTTGTTTGTTTTTTTATTTCGTTTGCTTGTCGGATAAAAAAGAGCAATTATAAGAAAAAGCCAAATATAGGAAAACAAAACTCAAAGAAATATGCTCATCATGAGGTTAAAAAAGGTCCTTTTTATGATAAACAAAAAATATATTTTATTTAAAATTTTTTCTTTATTTCCTTTGCCAAACAACATCATCATAAATTGGGTTATTAAAAATTTTGTTTTCTTTTAAATAGAAACAGATGTTCCTTATGCGGGCAAAAATATGCTGATGATATGCTTTAATTTAAATAATAAAATTTTATACGTTTCACATTAAAAAGTAAAATCATTTCAAAAAAATATAAAATTTTGGAAATCAAATACGATTAGAATTGTGAGGAAATTATTTATTTGAAATATTATTTTTTTTACAGAAACATATTTATAATCAATTAGAAACAATATGTTTACTGGCTTATTCGGTCTAGACTTTAATATACGATCTATACGATCTTAAATCATTAATCATTAGATTTTATATAAATTGAACAAATTTTTTGCCATTTTGTTTTCGTATATAAGCAATAAAGTTTCAAATTATAAATGTTTATGCAACTTTATTGAAGATGTAATTTTATTTTAACTTCAATATTTTAAAGATGCTATGAACATATTGGTTATAGTGATCATAGTATAATGATCACAATAGCATATTATTATTGTATTAGACAAAAAATATAAAACAAAATTCATGTCTATATCAGAAATATTTAAAAAAGAAACTAATATGATATCGTTATGTGAAAATAGATCATTATACAATATGACATATTTGTAAATAGATAATATGCATATCCCAATATAAAGTCAAAAACCACATTTTGTAAAATTATAATTATATGAAGGAAATTTAATTATAAAGAACTACATATATAAGAATATCCTTTGGCATATATCCTTGAACTTCATATTTCATTACGAAAAATTTGATTGACATGACACTTCACTAAATAATAATGTTTTCCTGTTTTCTTTTCCTATATTAACTTATGTATTTGAAAATCTACAATTTTTCATATATGAAATATAAGGATTATTGTAGAAAATATATTTGTTTTTTTCCAAATTAAAGGTACTAATGAATGAGTTCATTTTGTGAACGAACAAAAAATAATTATTTATTGCCTGTTGACCAAAAATAAGTAACTGAAACATAATTAGTTGTTCATTGCGTGATCAGCACAAAAAAAGTATGGTTTTATCGTCAATATTATTCCAGAATAAATTTTTATTTTCTAATTAAAAAACATAAAATATTGTATTTAAATTACAAAACAAATTAAAGATTGTTTTTTTGTTTTGCTGTCAAAATAAGTAAAAAATAAGTCCATCGACTAGTGTGAACAAGTTTTTCAAAAGGCTATATTAATTCTCAAGTTTTGATTTCAAATGTACGAATGTATTTGAAAATTTTATCATCAACATGAAAGGTGAAACAAAAATTAAAAGAGATAATATCTAAGGACTTTTGTATTTTACTTAAATAATCTTCTGGTCACATCGACATTTTCTGAATTTAACAGCAGTTGTAAACTTTAAAAAATTTATTTTCGAATTTCTCTGCACGTGTAGCAATATTATTAGTAAACATATGAATTGCTAATATAAGTCCCTATTTAATGCTAAATTATACAAAGATTTAATAAAATTCCTAAAAAATTGGATTCAGTGAATACCTGAACTGATTTTATTATTTTGATATCATCATATTTAATCAATGATGAAATGTATTTTAAAACAGATGTATGGTTGTAGTACTTAACAAAACAAAAGTAAAATAAAATTCAAACTTTAAGATAAAAACCATATAATTATTAAAAAGTTCATATAAATATATGAATTTTGCTTGACGATTAAAATTAAATGCACAAAAAAATTACACCTGTTCTTCACCTTAATGTATCTACATATTTCGTATTTAGGTTTCTTTGGTCAATCTGTTTTTGCTTCAATGATTAGAAACAAAAATCTTCATATAATATAATAATAAGAATAATAAAAATAAAATTTTATTAGTTCACCTGCGCATCAATGTCTTTATACATACATTTTACAGCTGCAATATAATAATAATATTAAAAAGATTTTACAAATTGATAAGAATATAATACTTTAAAAGAATAACTGTTTTTAAAAAAATCTTATGCTTGTAAGTTAAAGGATTAGACTTGCGTAAGATTCTGTTATTCTGTTTAAAGAAAATTATCATTAAGAATATGTTGTATATACATACAATGTATGCATATTAAGTATGGAAGAAGTGTTAACCAATATTAAATTAAGGGTGCATATTTCATTCAAGATTCACTTAGTATACAAAATTACAGCGCTCAGAGTTCTTTAAGATCGCTTTTGGCAGAAACGATTAATAGCTTAATCAAGAATTACTATATTTGTTCGAATTTTTAACTGGCTTGTGGCGGCCAAGCGTTCATAGCGACGTCGCTTTTTGCTCCTTGGATGTCGGCTCTTCCTATCATTGTGAAGCAAAATTCACCAAGCGTTGGATTGTTCAATCATGCAAGGGAACGTGAGCTGGGTTTAGACCGTCGTGAGACAGGTTAGTTTTACCCTACTGATGACAAAGGTTATTGTGACAGCATTCCTGCGTAGTACGAGAGGAACCGCAGGTACGGACCAATGGCACAATACTTGTTCGAGCGAACAGTGGTATGACGCTACGTCCGTTGGATTATGCCTGAACGCCTCTAAGGTCGTATCCGTGCTGTGCTGGATCTATAAACAAAAATTACATATTTATGTAGGAATTGGACATATACCTAGAGTTCCTAATTTTTTAAGTCAGACTCAAAAGAGGCGAATTTCTTTCATTAGTTTTTTCGCTTGACTTGATAAAATATTGGACCCATGATTGAACATGGCATATTGTATGATTCCAACGATGAATGTATCTATTATCGGTGTTATTATTGCCTCCAGATAAGTTTTTTTAGGTTTTTTTTTTTTCGAAATATTGAATTCGGTAAAATCATAATTAAAATTTGATTAAATAAAACTGGATCCACAATTAAGAAGTTGGACCGTGTTATATTATTTGAAATTAAAATATAACATTGCCACTTTATATTTATATGGAAGATAATAATTTAGGGAAAAAAGTTAATTATTATCAAATTCTTTTTTCATTTATGTTTTTATTTCTTGTCTTCTATACAATAATGATTTGTTAAATATGGCATTTATTGTGTTAATGTTGTGATTTTTAAAATAATGTTGTCATGTTGTAGGTTTTTTCTTTTTTTTTTTGAGGTGTAAACAGAATCTAAAGAAAATAAAATATTATAACAATTCAAATAAAAGACCACACCTGAGATTCTAGTTATTTTCAAGAAAGAAATAACGTTTGGAATTCTTTTTTTTTTTTTTTTTTTAGTATAAAAGGAGTTTGTTAATATTAAACGGATTTATATGAATTAAGATTTTCATTACATAAAAAATTAATAAAAATTTATATAAAGAGCATTAAAATGTGGTGTAAAAAATTAAATTACTTTTCTTGAAAAACATTATTAATTAAATATTTACTATTAAAATGAACGATATTGTAATCAAAAAACTTTTTTTCCTATATTAACCATTTCCCAGCTATCGTAACGTGATTAAAATTGATTAAAAATTGAAGATCATTACCATTATATACAAAAATACGAAAACTTGAAGTCGAATGTTTTATTCATATTCTATCATTTTCATTTTCATTGTGAGTTTGAATTCAACCATTGCACTGGTCTAATCTCTGTTGTTCATTATGAATTTTTTGGACCAAAATTATCAATCGACAAAAATAATAGCTCAACTATAGTTTGAAATATCAAAAAAGACAATTCGTTACCCATCAATAATACCATACGTATGGTCAAATAGTCAATACTTTAACAGCAAAATAAATTATTTTACAATAATATAACAACGATGAAAAATACTTCGATGTAATATTTGGTATGAAAATATAGAATTTCCAAATGGAAATAAATTAAAATTATTTATGTTATTGACATTATGTTGTGTTGGCTTTTTTTTAAACCAAAATTATTTTCTAAAATGTATCAATCGTAATATTATTTGAATATTTTTCTTTCACGAAACTTTTTTAGCTTTTGTTTTAACCACACCATACGATCAAAATAATAATTCAATTGTAATTGAAATTTATGTTGAATTTAAAAATTATTAGAATTATTTAGGGTCATCATGGAAAAAATACAACATAAATATTTTTAGTTTTTAATTGTTTAGTTATGCTGCAATAATTATTTTATTAAAAAAATTTTGAAAATATTTTTGAATATTAAATAATTGAAGAGAATATCAATACAATAAATATTTAACTGGTGATTCCAATGCAGTGGTTTTTGTAAAACCTTTTATTTATATTGGAGTTCGTTTGATTTCTTTATATCTTGAAATATTTAAATGGTCGTAACAATCAAAAGACCCAATGTCTATTAAAAGCTAAAGGTATGCTTATTTTAGAATATGAATTCTGAATTTCATGAGCTCGAATGAAAACTTATTCAAACTTCTTCAACTTAACAGTTGGAAGTTCACCTCAAGTGATGTTTAATTTTCTTTCAAGTTTGTCCTACCAACCAATTTCCCTGATTACTTATCTTCTTATCAAAATAATATGCACTTAATTATAATTCGAATAATAATTCTCAAAAAATGAAGCCATTAAAAATATTACCCATGAAAATGAATGTAAAAATTTATTATAATATGAGGTTATAATAAATGTCCCCTACAAGATTTTTTACATTTTATTCTGCAATTAGATTATAATTAATATTAAAAATAGAGACGTTATTGTATGACACTATTTTTTTAATTTCTTTTCCTCAGTATATATTCAAGTTTAACGCAAAAGTCACGAAAGGTTAGTGAAAAGAAGCATAAAAAAATATATGTAAAGTGTTCTTAAAGAAAATAGAAAATATAATTCATTTCATTAAAATATACAAATATCCCATAAATATTTAAAAGTAATATTTTTGTTTGGTCTGGTTTTATTTTCCACACCCTCACTTATACCGCACCTCAATGAAATAACAACATCTTTTCCCTTTTATAACTTGCATTACAATTTACAATAAAAAAAAACCAAAAAAAAAAAAAAAACTCTCTTCATCTCGAAAAAGAATCAAAATTTAATTTGAAAAACAAATTTTGGTGTGCTTTTTTTTCTTCTTAGAGTATTTTCAGAGACATATTGCTATTTTAATGTATTTTCCAGAAATGAGTCATCAATATCATACTACCACATTCAGTTGTTTTTATTTTTAATAGTAAAACCAGCCATAATGCATTCATATAAATAAATGTATATATATATGTATATATTTTAATGTATATAATCATGAATTTACTACAAAATGCTTGTTGGAGATGATGGTAATGTGTAGTACAGAAGCATAAGAAGCATTATATTGATTATGCGATGAAATGCGTTAAAAATTATAATGCTTTTAATAATTCCATTGAAAACATCTGTTTTTTATATTTTCTCAAATAAGAGATACACATAGATTTCTTAGAAATTTGTGGTTGTAAAGAAAACATACAAAATATACATAACTATGACTGGAAAATGAGAAAAATTTTGGTAAAGTTTCAAAAAATTAGATAGTTTAGAAGAAATTTAAAATTCGCATTCATTAGTTGTAATGCTTGTTGGAATTGAACAATAATGAACTTTTGAATGGTCAAAATTGGAAATAAAACAATCGAAGAATAACCACTATGGGAATATGAGTAATTCATGGATGTCTTCTGTAGAAAATAATTTTTTTCTAAAAGATTTGAAGCTCATTATCTTAATTTTTGCTACCATAAATTCAATTTTTGATATGATAGATAAATTTAATTCAAAGACTTATTTCGAATTAAATTTATATGGAAACTAAAATAAACCTAAAATGCAAATAATGGAAAATATAATCAAAAGTTTCCTCTTTCAAACGTTATATCAGATTATGCATTGTTTATTTTTTTTTTCAACAAAAAATTAAGTATAGTTGTTGTTTGTCATATACATTATACCATAAGAATATTTTTTAGTAAAATAATTGAGAATGAAAATTCAATTTGTTATGGAAATTTTACTCTCTTTTCCATTAAAGTTTTGGGAAATATAAGAGTGCTCTATGTACTGTGTTGGATTTAGTTTGTTTTACCATTGTAAATATATAAACTTTAAATCAGTTTGTGAACAACTTCTTAAAAGTAACAATTTTAAATATAGATATACGGTTACACTTTAAAATAGGACGATTAATTATTAATTATTAATTACTTATAAAATAAAACTATTTCCATAAGTTTATCTTTGAAAGATTTTGATTTGTGGGTTACATTTTTCTTCTCTATGGCTTATAATCGTCACTTTGTAATTTGTAAATGAAGCAGTTTTTGGTCCATCTTGTCTTTTGAAGGCTTCGTTTGTAAGAAAGCTCATCAAAATAAAAGTATAACAATGACAAAACTTAAATCCTAATTTCTCGAAAGTTTTGATGTAAAACATAGTCGTCATGAAATTTTAATTTTCATTGCAAACTCGAAAACTATAATTCCATGTTAAATATCAAAATCCAAAATACCAAAAAATCAGCATTCGAATTCAATAATTATTTGGTTTGTTATTTTTATTTTCTGACTCAGAAAGAGTATATTTCGAATTATGTTCAACTTTACGGATAAATTTTATACGAAAATGAATTCAAATAATATATAGGAAAATTATGAATTGAGTTTTCCTCATTAATTTTATGTTTTCAATAAATAAAATATAATACATATTTTTAATAAAAAAAAATTAAATCATTCATGAAAATATAAAATATCAATAGATATATCAATAGATATTTTGTCTGAAATGAAAATATAACCATAAAGTAAGTATAAAATATACATATTTTTTGATATAACTTTACCTTCTTTCACTTCATCATCTTTTTATGGCTTTTGAATTATTATTTGTATTATTTTATTTTTGTTTTCTGTTTAAAACTTTTCATAAATTTTTTGGTAGTTATCCAAAAAAAAAAAATTGTCTCAAGAGAAGTATATATGCGAACAATTCTGAAGACAAAGAAAAAAAGATAAATAAATAGAAAAGATGGTAAATAAAAAATAATATTTTTTTAGTATTTGGTATTTCCCATTAAATAAATAACAAAATATAAATGTATTTTTCATTAAATCAAAAACCTGAATAGAATTCATATATTTCATTTCTAGAAATTCTTTGCTTGGTGCACTATTGTAAAATGTAAGACCAGGGACTGCATATATATAGATATATTTTTGTAAATAAACTTTCTTAAAATTTATCTTCGTATTTGCTTTGTGAATTGCAAAAGCTGTCCATGATGGTAGCCTATATTTATTATTCAGCTAAGTACAAGATCTTTGACACTGAATACGAATGGAAAGAATAATTGATGATTTTAAGCTTCTATGATTTCGTTGAACATAAAACGAGTAAATTGAGCTTAACATTTTATTGATTCCTCAAAATATTTAGTATAACACCTGCTCGTAATTATCGGGTTTGTCCCAAAATATTTTTTGATTCTAAGTGCATTTTCCTTTACTTAAAGCTCTATGTTGTCTACAATATTCATTTTTATTTTGCCTACAATAACAATTTTATGCCAATTCACAAAAAAAAAAACCACAAATATACACAGTAAACCTACATCATTTTTGGGCTTATTTTTAAAGCTTTATGACAATCTTTATGTAAGTAGATACAAAATACTGAAAATAAAAAAAAAATGTATACATATTTTGGAAATCCATCAAAGGATTTACAAATATTGGCTTGTAAATCAACTTAAGAATAAAGTTAAATTAAAAAAAAAAAAAACAAATTTCTCTATTTGAAAGAATTGTTGACATAATAAAACTTATAAATGGATTTTAGGAAAATGAAGATGATGTGAACTGGTTTAATTTGAATAAATTGAAGAAAATAGAAAACAAAATAAAATTGAAAATTATATTGATTTTATTTCAGAACGTCTTCCTTACAATTATTTATATATGTAAATCTGAAAGCTTAAATTTTCGGTGCTTATTTAAGAAGGTTCTCAAATAAAGGTTTCCGATGCTAAATTCTAAATTAATTATTTTGGCATGTAATGTCAAATTACAAAATATGTTAGTAAATCTTTGAAAAATTATAACATGATCTCCTAAAAGACATATAACACAGCAAGAATATGATTGGAGGAGTGGTTGTCGTGGAAACTATTTTTTATCAAAGATAAATGGTTGAATACATCATAATATTTCAAATCAAATTTCAGCCAGATTACTTTGAATAACAGTTTAAAATTCTTCTGAACTTATAAATATATATTATAGGTGGAAACATTTTTGTTTATTTTAAAAATAATAGTCAACCACAAGTTTTATTTACAAAGATTAAAGATCAAATTATTTTCAAAATTTTTTGATTAAAGATTATATAAATTAAATATATATTTGACGAGGAAATATTATATGTAGTATGATTTATTAAAAAGAAAAACCCTTTTCAAATTATAATATTTATTTATGTAAATATTTTTCATGTTTTACATTAAGATATGAATTTAAAATTCCTTCTAGCCATTTCTTCACAACATATTGCCGATTATAATATGTGGTGTTGATAATACGATTAAAAAAAAGAAAAAGGTCTACAGTGTCTGGTTTCATCATTAGAATAATATTTTTATTTGGAAATATATGATTTATGAGCATCATCGTTTTTATTTTTCTTCTCTTTTTTAGAAGATGTTATAAATATAAAATATAATTTTACAATTGCTTTTTATTTTAAATATAAGTATGTATATATAACATATTGATAAATACAGAGATTCTGAATTTATAATATGGTTATAAATGTTCTCAGTTTTCGTAAATAAACCAAAAATCATTCCAACATTAAATAAATATTTATTTTTTGGCATAGTAAATATTTGAAAAGTTTTTCAAAATGAAAACTTTATTTAGAGAAAAAAGGGGTTTTCATTAAAACTAATAATAAAATAAATTACGGTAAATATATTTTTGTTTTAACTTTTTTAATAATAATAAAAGTTGGATAGGTAGAAAATAGTTATATTACATTTTAAATTGAAATTACAAAATAAAATTTTAATCAGCTGAAAACATTAAATTATAAACAATTCATTTGGAAGGAAGATGTGTTTATAACTTAAATTTTAATAATGATTTAAGGAAATTCCAATATTGTAATCTTTTTTTGGATTAAAATTTTAATAAAAAGAACATGAAGAGTTTTGCTTTTGTTTTTGTTAGGGTTCGACAGTTTTACTCACTTTTTGAAGACGGGTATGTTTCTGTTTCGGTCAAAACGTCTTTAATTTATTTTAAGTCAAAATAATTTTAATAACGAGCGAAGCATAGATTTTTCTCGTCCATCTTTGTTTGATTGGACGTTTTAATCGATCTTATATATTTATCAGCTCTAAAGGAAACCAATTAATATATATATAAATATGTATGTAATTATGACATGATGTTAAAATCAGATAAATAACTTTATTATTATTATTATTTATGCTAATAATTTAATAAAATTAAAAAAATGTTAACAAAAGAAAATTAATTATCTAGTTAATCTTATGACTATGTAATGATTATACCCATATAATGATAATTTAAAACCATAAAGAGAATAGCAGATAATTAGTTTTTTACTTCAAGCAATAATGGTGTTGTATATATTTTTTTTACATGGTTTATCAGAATGTGCAGAAATAGAGGCGCGAAAATATTAATCTTGATGAAAAATATATATTTTATTGAGCATATATATTTATTTTTTGCGTTTAATAATAATCACCTGGAGTTGTTATGAAATTTTTATTAAATTAATTATCGTCGCTATATGCTCTCAATTTATAATTTAAATTAAAAGTAATTAATATTTGATCTCGGCTGGGCGTTAAGAACTTATTACAAAAGAATATATGTAGCTTACAAAATAAATTCTTTTGTGTTGATTTGCAAAAAAAAAAAAAACAGAATTAAAGTTTTTATTTTTACAGATTATGGAAGTCTCAAAATGCTGTCATATAGTATTTTATACTAACAAAACAATTTTCTAATTTTTATTCTCTCATTGGAAACAACTTTCAAAAAAAAAATCAAAAATAAATAAATTTATTTAGACCCTTGGCTGGAGCCCGTAAGCCCGAAATTTTAAGAACTCATCTTTTAGCTGAGAGGAAAGTAAACCAGATTGCGCATATCTGGAATTGAAATTCATTTGGCAGTTCTTTGGTTATGAGGACATACAATCTTTGGTGATGAGGACATACAATCAATGAAAATATAAAGTTAGTTTTTCATGTTTGAAAGCAAACAGGCCAAAAAACAGGACTTAATTTTAGCTTTTAAACCATAATGCACATAAAAACATGTTATATCCGTTTCATTCATTAATAAATAGAATAATTTAATAACACTTGAACAATTACTAATAATTAAAATTTTTTTTAACGATGCAGGTCATGTATTATTTTTAATATTCATATAAAAAATAAAAGTTATTAAATTAGGTTTGCTTTAATTTTTAATAATAATACGCGAATTCAAAAATATACACGTCTTTCCGCCTTCATAAAATTTTATTATTCAATTTTTTTTTTGTTTTTTTTTTTTAGAAAATAAAGTTAAAGACATTGAACTTCACCTAATATTCTCTGCTTGTTTTTTTTTTTTCTTCTTTTTATTGCTTCTAAATTTTTGATTTTATATAACTTATTCCATTCATAATTTCATTTAATTTCCGCTTTAAGAACATTATAAAATATTCAAATAATGTTATTATGGTGCCTTATTTCCTTCCTCATAGGCGCCTTTTCCTTTTTGTCATATAATTTTTAAAATCGCTATAAATGAATTATGCGCTTTTTACTTATGATATTATACATTTTGTAATAATATAAAAATATATTTATATGATTTTATGTTTCAGTGATCTTAATTTTTTTTTTATTAATATTCTGGAATAAAATGTTGCAATAATGTATAGATATTATTCGCAATATTTGAAAAAAATTAAATTCAATTTTTATGGTAAGAAGTAAAAGTAGCTTATACATACTTTATTTCATTGAGCTCTATTTTCTTTCTATAATCTATTCACAGCTAAGATTTCCCAGCTATTGCATTTTTGTTAATTTACTAATTTATCTATTTAATAGTAATATTTAGTTTTTTGACATGGAATTATTATATAAATAAAGAAGAAAATTCTATTTTAATGTGTAATTTTATAATCTCACAAATGTATGTAAATAGAGAATATGTACAATGTATTATATTTGAATTAAAAAACATGTTTTTTACCGAAAATTGTACTAAAATTTACATAATATTTGTATAATAAAAAATATTCATTAAAATTTTATTACCGAAATGTGTATAATAATTGAAAAAAAAAAATTGAATTATGTTTTATATTTCATAATTTTATTTACTTATTGTGTATAATTTTAAGATACCTACCTACCTACATAGCTACTCTATACATTTTAACATAACTTTAGTTATAAATAAAATAAAAGGTACCTAACATAATTTTTACAAAATATAAAGCTTTATAATGTTAGGATATTAATAAATATCTTAAAATATCTTAACATTATTATTATTATTAATTTTTATAAGTATAATAATGGTAGGAATATTTGAGGAATTAAGAGATGAAAAACAATCATAACTATCGATTTATAGCTTTCGAGTTAAGAGCTGATAATATTGATTGGGATACTATTAATGTACTAATCCTCTCTTCATAGATATTTTCTATCAACAATATTTTGATTTTTGTTAGAAAATTTAGTATAAATGATTTTCTGTGATCAAAAAATCGAGCTATCAAATATAAATAAATATATACCTAAAATACCCGTCACGATGAGGCTTGATAATTTTGGTAAATTTTTTCTATAATCAACTTAAAATTTATATAATGATTATTTATCATTTATGTAAAATTTACTTCAAAGTCAAATCATTATAGAATTTATTAAATTTTTAAATATTTCAACCTCATAAAAAAAATTTTTGAAAGAATAATGATTAAATAAAAAATATTTAAAAAAAAAAAAAAAAAAAAATGTTTAGATAAAATAATTATAAAAATATTCGAAATTAAATTTCTTCATTTAAAATGAATATTTTCTTGGAATTTTTATGTTATTATTTAAAAACAGAATAATAATAATAATTATAAATAATTCTCAAGTTTAATGAGCTCATTTTTTATTCATAAAATCCTTTTCTATATCCAGGATATTTTTTTTTTTACATTTTTCTGCCTAATAAGACATTGAACTCATTTTCTATTAAAAAAAAAATGAAGATTAATTTTTTTATTATATTTTAAATGCAAATCAGAAAATTAAAAGTCCGTCGTAAAAAATAACAATTTAATTTTTTGTAGAAAATAAAATTTTAATAAATTAATGAAAACAAAAGTTTAAGTACGGAATTTAAAGAATTGGTCATCCCGGACTTTATTTTTATTGTATAATAAGATTGATTAAATATGAGAATCATTTTAAATTCAGCATGTAAATAGGTTAAGATTTTTAACATATTACTATTACTACACTTCAACGTTATTTTTGGCTAAATATAAGAACTATTATAAACTATATTCATTAAAATGTATAATATTTTCTTTAAGTGCATTTTAATTGAAAAATAGTTCTCACTTTCACTAATTTCAAAGTTTGTGTTTTTAAAATTTGCACCTAATAATTAAAAGTTTTACTTTAAGAAATATTCTAATTTTCAAGTTAAAGAAAACCAAAATCATTAAATTTATATAACGCACCTTGTAAGAATATTTTCATTCATTTATAATAGTATGATATGTATACGTTTGTACACATTACACTTTACTATGTAATACTATGCATGAACGTAAAAATAATCAACCTTGATGAAAGGTGAATGTACAAATATTATTATTTTTTTTCTCATTTTTTTTTTTTTTATATTTTTTATTTTCTTTTTTGTCTTATTTAAAATTCCCTTAAAAAGAATGAAAAATAAATGAAAAAATTACTTCCTCACTGCCACAATATAAAAATTATTTATCTACCTAAACTACATTCTCGTTCCCTATGGTAAAAAAAAAAAGAAATAACGAAAATTGAAATGAAAACAAATAAATATTTTATACATTAAAATTTACCACCATTTTCGAAGAATCCACTTTTATCTTAGGAGTAATTGGAAAAATAAATGTTATTCAGGGATGCAAATGATTTATGTTGTATTTAGAAAAAAAATCTATTATAATCCGTTAAAGACAATTTGGATTGAATGCGCTGAACTTAGTGTTTTAACAATTTTATTACAACTGTTTCTTATTGAGAATGTTAATATTGCAGATATTTTTATTTTGTATCTACCAATATAAAAATGAGAGGTATTGGTTCTAATGGATCAATTCTTGCAAAATTTAAGAAAAATTCATGCACTATTTGAATATATTGCATAATAGCTTGTTGGATATTTTTCTGATTATTATTCATCAAGTTGTATATATTTCAATCAATTTACAGGTTAAGGATGGATATAATGTAAAAAATTTATATTTAAGCTTTGAAAAGCTATAGTACTATAAGTGCAGTGAAATATAAATGTATACCCTCATGAATGTGCATTACATATAATACATACAAAATTTAATGCTACTGCAAATCCTTAGATTTTCAATTGTATTACGTATAATTTTATACCTAATCTGGCAATACTTTAAAAACAAACTAACGTCAGATATGTGGTATACAATTATTTTAACGCATGCTCTGTACCTGCCAATGTGTACACATAACTTATTTTACTTAAAATTTCCTAGAAATTACCATAATTGAAGAATTTCATCATATTAAATATATTGCAATATGTTTTATGAGAATCTCACAAACAAAACTAACAGGTTCGAAAGGCTTCGTTCATCTATTTTGTTTAGCATAATTCATTTATGATAATAATGTATGTGGAACTATAAAGTGATAAATATTTCAATTCAATTAAAAGAATTTGTTTCAGTTTTAAAGAACTTTAATTATTTTTTTGTTTTAAAAATTGGCCGCAAAATGCGAAGTAAATTTTGAACAATCTAATCGATTAAATTAAAGAGATTCCCACTCATCAACACCCATTTTTTGTTCATTAAAGCTAATAATGTTATGTTTAATTTTCGTTGGTCAGTAAAGTAATACTTCTCTGGACCTTTCAAAAGACGACAAACAACGAAATAATTGACCATATTAGAAATAAATATGTTTCAGCTTCCGTTTATTTTTTATGTAATAAACAAAATTTGTTCTGAAACATTTCATATCACATTACACATATTATAGAGACTCGAAAATGTTGATGTAAAAAAAATCCCTATAAGTGTCTGTTTTCGCATTTCGTTATTTTAATAATGCTGAATGTTGTTTTTATGCTAAAGTTTTTATATTTATTTGTATATCATATAATATAAAAATCAAATTATAAAAATATACAAAACGGAAGGTTTAACAATTTTTTTTTAATATGTTATTACTCTAAACATTAAAACATATAATTTTGTTAATTTTGCCAAATTTATAAAATAATAAATTTTTTCTATAAAAAAAATTCAAGTTATAACGATTTACTAAGCAGATTTTTCTATTCTTTAATTTTAATGCAACTATGCCAAAGGGTAAAAATGTCGACATTTTAAATATATCGGGCAATATATAAATGAATGTAGTACATAAGGCTTTCCCTATGTATATAAAGAAACTGGAATTTTTAATGTGTAGGAACCCTTAGAGTGTTTTGAACTCGCATATCTTAAGTGTTTATTGCAAATCAAGGATTGGAAGGAAAATTCTATTTTGATTAAACTATAATTTGAAGTCTAGATAGTTTTAATAATCAATCGATCTAAATAATTATATTCAAACTTCTGTGTCCAAAAGTAATTTATTTATCTCAAATGGAAAGTTTTTGACCTTATTATGATATCAACATAAATATCATAAAAAGTTTTTTTTCCTAAAAACATCAAAAAGAGAAAAACGAAAATTTTTCACAAAAAAAAACTTATTTTTCATAATGGTAAGATTAATTTTTTTGTTAGAAAAAAAAAAACTAATTTGTAAAATTTTCACTTAATTTTATATGCATCTAGAAAATGAAAATTTATGATATTTTTTTTATGCCAGACATTATTGTGCAAACTTCAGCAAGGTAAGATAGTTTGTACATTTTATTAAAGAGAGATTTTTAAGGATTTTCCATAAACTAAATTGTCCATGACATCTGCCTTGTTCTCATTATTTTTGTTGATAAATTTGTAAACTAAAAGATGTATACACGAAAGTGCATTGTTCATTTTAATTTTACAAAAAAAAAATAAATAAAAAAGAAATAAAACTACATAATAATCATTTTTTTTTTAGTCTCTATGGCAATTATTAATTCATAAATTTGTAATGAATAATGTTTTTAAAAGGAAATTTAGAAAATGAGTGTGTAAAAGTTTGTGCCTATTTGCATTCATTATTTAGGATAAAAACAAAATTTTCAGACGTAGCATTTGGAGCACCAAAAGAAGTGAATGTGACACAAATTTAGATGATTCAATGGAAAATAAATAATAATTTTTAATATGTAGGCATATTGTGATTTTTTTTAATATGTTGACCCAAATATTATTACATTGATTTAGCAATAACACAAATAGGATATTATGAACTTGTATTATAAATTTGAATGAAAAAAAAGTTATTTTAAAAACGTGTTCAACTAAATTTTGGCTGAGATAAAATTTTGTAAATAAAAGACACATTGAAGCAGTGGCGTAGCTAGACATTTTGGGCCCTTGTGCAAGAATCTATTTTGGGGCCCACCTACAAAATCTTTTCTTATTAAATAAAATATACAAATAAAAACTTATGTGTATTTGTTTTTATTTTAAAAAAATCACATCGGAATTACATTAGAACATACATTAGAACATTTCTTTAATCGTCATGTTTTCTTTCAAATCGTCTTTTATGAAGTTAGCGGCTTGTATTAACTGAATTGGCAAATTATTGGAAAATACTTCTCAATAATTTTTTGAAATATTACGGCAAGCTATCTTCATTTCCTGTTCAGACATAGATCAAATATTTCTAGGTTGAAGAAATGCAAAATTTTGGTTAATTGTATTCATACCTACGAAGCGTTTTTCAATTTGGACAATTATTTTGTCTAAGGTATTGAAACGATCTAGAGAAAGATTTAGAGTAATAGTAATATACACACAGCAGTGGGCTAATAATTTCTCCTCATTTTATGTATTATTATTTCCTCTAAAAAAAACTTAACAGAGTAAATTTTATTACACAAATTTTTTTTTGGATTGGTTTGGTTGGAACCAGGATATTAAAAAAATAAGAACATTGTCTCAAAAATATTTTTTTTTTTAATTTGAATCTAGAAAATTTTTTTTTTTTTTAATTTTATGGTTTGATGAATGGGCCCCTACAGCAATGGGCCCTTGTACTTCGCACACACTCGCCATACCTAGCTACGCCACTGCATTGAAGGACATTTTGGGATAAAAGCTTAAATAAATATCATTTTACTAATTATTGAAATTCAAATAATAAATGACAGCCCTTCAAATAAAGTACTGCATCTTTTAATATTTCAAGTTTATATATGCTTAACAAAAAAAAATATTTGCACGTCTTTGTTAATATAATAACATTTAATTATCGGTATCTCTTAAGTTTAGATTTTTACATCAAGCTTGTAGACAGCTAATGAAAAATAAATAAACATTTTCATTTTCCTAAAACTAAAAGCAAAACTTATTTGCGTAAACATTATTTTCAAAAAGAGGAAAGAAATTTTAAATTATTTTGTTAATTCTACTTAAGTTTTTATTACCAACTAAACCTTAAGTTTTGTTTATTAAATTGTGTACAGAAAATTTTTATTTTTGGGGGATTCTCCGCAATATGTTCTTAATTTAACTTTGATTACTTTTTGTTAAAACAAGAAAAGTTTTTGATTTTTTGTTTACTTTTTGAAAGAATTTACATTTAAATTTAATACTTTCAGGTTCACATCCTTGATGAGAAAATGTTTTGAAAATTCAGTATTAAAGATTTTTTAATTAAATTGTGAACTATCTAGGATTTAGAAATAAATTTTTGTTGAGAAAATTAAACTAAAGAGATGATGATAAAAAATAGAAAGGTTATTCGAATAATTTTACAATTTTTTGACACATTTTCAATACCAAGGAACATTTCTTTGAAAACTTGTTTGATGTTAGATTCGATAATTGCTGTGTAATTGAAAATGATTATAATTTATATCTTATCATAATCATTTAACTGAAAAGTTAAGAAAATTTTTAGGCATAAAAAATTAATGAGTGTATATAACATTTAAGTAAATCATTTCAGGATAAAGAAACATATACTTATATAAATGTATTTGGTATAGCATAAATATTTATATAAAAATATTTTAAATTTGTTAAATAACTCATTAAAAAAGATTAAATATAATTTATTTTTGCTGATCCATTATTTTGAACTCTGTTTATATATTCAGTAACATAAAATAAACTTATTTACCACCTTAAATAGTCTAATTTTCTTGGCATAGAAATAAGTAAATGTTTTCCTACTTTTTAAGAAAATCTGCGAATGATTAATTTTACTTTCATTATTTGCTTTTAATTTTATATTTTAATTTTTTTTTCAAAATTTTTTATTCAGTCTTTTATTGCTGAGGTATTTTCATGCAATGCCAGCAATAATGTAATATTTATTAATCGTTATAAATTTCATTAATCTGCCTTTTTCATACGAATTTTATTTATTTTATTTATTTATGTTTAACTTTTGAAAATTTTTTGATTTGTATTCAAAAGCGTCCGGGTAGAGTTCTTGAGTTCCGTCTTCGTAACAATTGTTAGTTCAATTATAGTTAATACATACTATACCTAATAAAGTATGTCCTAATTCTGAATTTTGATCCAAAATAGAATAGAATTTAATTCATTACAAAATAAAATTAATGATACAATCGCAATGTATTTAACATGAAGTGTACATTGCATAAAAAACATTAAAATAAGGGAAGTTTGAGTTTATATCATACAAAATAATAACATATATTTTTATAAGCTATAAGATATTCTAAAATGTAAAAATCGAATGAAAGTGTACCCGAATTGAAAAGATATTACTTAGGCGATTATTTTCAGAGCAAATTTGATTTTATTGAAGCTCTGAAACTTTCGATGATAAAGTCTAGGAATATTTAATAATAATAAATGTTTAAACCTTTTTTTCCTAGACAATGTGTATGTATAGTTACATTTATTTTGATAGTTTTATTTTTATTGCAGAAACTTTTACAAAAAAAATAAAATAAAATAAAATGGAATAAGAAATTTTATCTTTATGTGGTATATATTTTTCTCATTTGATGTCAAAAGTTTGAAATTTTTAAATCACAATGAGGTGTATGGAAAATTAATGTTATATTTTATATGATATCTTTGTTCCTGGCATATAATTAAGGTACTTTAAATAATAATGAGAGTTTTATGCGTAAATAAAATGTAATGTATGAAGTTTTAATGAGGTTCGAAAGTAATAAGTCTCTAGGCCTAAAATATTGAATTATTCGAATTCTTACAAACGTCGCCGCCATTGCTAGAAAGAACTTCAACTAAATTTCATAGGTCCAAGTCTCATATTCCAGGATTTCAAATATTCCTTACAAATAAAGGAGTTTTTCGTCAACAACAATTATTAAAGTTGAAGAATTTTGAAATTTTGAAATTTGTTAAAATTATGTCAACAATTTTATTAGGTTTATATAAATTTTATCAGTCCTCTATTTTATATAGTGCAATAATAAATTAGAGAAAATATATATTTATTTAACATACATATACAAATACATACTATTTATAATGTGTCCTTTTAAGTTTGTAAATATAATGTTTTTGGAAAAGAAAATTTAAATATTTGAATAAAAATATTTCAGATTCATATTTAGCCTAAGTGAGTAAATACTTTCTACAATTTTTTTTTTTTCTATTAAAAGAATTTTCCCCTAAAAAGGCATAATATTCTTCTTCCTCTATTTTTTTTTATTCTGTCTAAATATTTGCTTTATTAATATATACGAAAACTGGAATTTTCTTTAACGTCCCGAAATTCTATTAATAAATAATTTTTTTTTTCTTCCATCCACATTACGACTTTTTGGAATTTTTATCCTTTTTTATTATGTAATAAAAACACATAATTATTTCAATTATTTTCAAGTTGTTCCTTTCATGTTTAACTTTCTTTAGTTAATTAACGTTTTGTTGGCATTTTGGGTATATTCATTGTTTACTGTATTTATCGTTTTGTTGTATCTATAATTAATAACTATACTTATCAGAAATAATTGATTAAATGCGTATATTTTCATTACTAATGAAAAATTAATAATAACAATACGGATTTTCACAATTTACTCTGTACATAGGATGGGATTGCGATAATCGTAATCGTGACAGTTGCATGGTTAAATATTGAAACTAAAGCTTATAGCAAACTTCAATATTTTAAATAACATTATTAATTGACAAAATTGTGAAATGAATGATACTGAAGCAATCTGATAGTAATCTTATTCGAGTTTCTTATTTTAGATATTTTTTTTTGAAAACAAAGAGAATATTTTAATGTTTGTTTTCAAAATATTTACGTTAAATTTTCTAATTTCATGAGTTATTATTTTTTTTTTTTGAAAATTATATTACATAGAAGCCTTTTTTGCAAGTCAAATTCATGTAAGAATTTTAGAATAAGGTTGTAAAATTTTATAATACCCTTGAAGTTCAACATTATAAATCGCAGAACCATAAAATTTGTTTTTATTTAAAACCTTATAAAATAAACCAAGTGGGTACAGGCTCCATATCTTTTAATATAATCAAATATTCATAAATGTGTTATTTGCCACTAAAACATCTTCTAGCATTACATAAAATATTATGATTCAAAAAATATTATTCATATTATATTGTATTATAGTGTAAACAGCTTACAAAATAGCTTTAAAGGATATTTCGTATTTTATTATTTGATTTTTATAAAAGTACCATTAAATATATATAATTGTGACATTTAAAGGGTATACATGCGTCAAAATTTTGATTTTCTCTCTTATTTAATAAATGGAAACTTTAAGATTCAATCGAATTCTTAGAATTTCAAAACAGCTCTTTACTACATGTCACCAAAAATAAAGAAGAATTAGAAAACTGAAATGTCTTGAGCTGTGTGTTAAGTTTTAAGGAAATACAAATAAATTGAATTAAAAATCTTTTCATGAGGAACTCGTGTACCATGGCTTTTACAACGTATAATTTTTAAGCATAAGTAATTTTAGGTTCTCACCGTTTAGTTGAAAAATGAAATCAACATTTTTTTTTTGTAATGAAATGGAGGGAAATCATATTGTACCTTGCATATATTTTATAAAATATGTTTACTTTATTTTTGATAAATTTTGGGCCCTAAAGACTTATTTAAAAAAAAAACACAACTTACTGCATAAAGAATAAGTATCTCTCAGCTTTTATTACTTCCTTACAACAATTTTCTTATAACAAAAAATATCTGCTGTCATTATAATAAATTTTCCGGTATTTTTTTTACAAGTGCAAATTGTATTTATTTACAAGTTAGTTTTAATTAATTCGGTTAAGTTGAAAATAAATATCAAAAATCTTTGTATTTCAAAAGTATTAGGTATTTAGGAAAATCAATTTTCGCTCTTTTTAAATTATATTTAACATAATTAAGTACTTTCCTTTTTTGGGTCAAGTTTTGTTTAACGACATGATATTAAAAGATAATGAATAACAAAATTAATAGATTTTAATAAAACTTTTGTAAAAACAGGATTTTCAAAAAACCAAATTAAATCACAAAAAAAAAAAAGAATTAGAATCATTTGTCTAGACGGAAGATTGAAAATTATCATCTAATTGGGATCAAAAGACATTATTATTAGTATATTTATGTAAAGAGTTTTTGTTGACTTTCGTAACTGAGCGTTCCCACGAAAGAAACTTCTTATCTCAGATCACAAAAACTTAATGCAATGATCAAAAACTACACTATAATCGTATATCAAATTCAAGATGTTCTGAAGTTGGAGAAATTTTAGATTTTCAAAATTAAATAATTAGTATAACATTACCTTTTATTATAAATTGTTCACTTGGCCGGTATGAAAGAATTTTAGCCTTATTTTTTTCTTCCAAGATTTTAGCTTTCACATTATTTTAAGTTCATACTTAATATTTTATTAAATCCATGTAAATAAGAATAATTCGTTTAAATTATTGTTAAATTTCCATTTATGTGGCTGATTCAGATTTAACAATATTTTTTCGTTAAATCTTTTTTCCTTCCAATTTTTTATATTCTATATAAAATTATAATAAAGTGTATAACACTAATCATTTTGAAAATGTGATCTATTCAATGCATATCTCAAAAAAAAATTTTTACAACGACGACGACGACGACGACTACGTATTATTTGTTTATTATATTTTTCAAGCCAATTATTTTGAAATCCTTTCATTCAACATAGATTTATTTCAATAAATTTTTACCTTGAAAGGATAAATCTTTAAATTAATCCTTATAGAATAGATAACGGTAATATGGAGGAAATTCAAAAGGAAGTATCTTTTTTCAAGCAAAAATAAGAAAAAAACCTTAAGAAAATTTAATTTTCAATATTTCTTGTTTGTATATGATTTTATATTAATAATTTATTTAACATTGTAACGAAGGTAACGAAAATTACTGTAAATATAACTTTGTTTATTATTCATATTAAATTTTATAAAATTATGTTTCACATGGTAATTTGGAACATATATTTAATTATATTTTAGAATTTTTGGGTATATAATTTATTTGGTGTAAAATTTCCCGCTAAAGAAAATGGATTTATTTACATTATTTTAATTTTTTGTTTTTTAAGTTCAAGTAAATTGTTTTCATTCAAACAACTCACTTTTACCACAGATTAAGAATACACAAAGATGGTTAGCTAGGTTAGCTTCATACAACAGTATTTTTGGTATTTTTATGTGAATGGGTTAGTAAAACAAAATAAAATACGTGATAATTATCAATATATGAAAAGAATTATATTTAGTTTTACTAACACCTTCACATAATAATACCAAAAATGCTGAAAAAAATGTTGTATGAAGCTAACCATCTTTGTGTATTCTTAATCTATGCTTTTACTTAATGGAATTTATTTTGAATTAAAAATATATATACCATGGAATTATTTTTTTTATTCTGAAAAGGATTTAAATTAAAAAACGAAACGTTAATAAAATCAAAACTATTGTCTGCTTAACGAAAAATGTAGAGGGCTAAGAAACTTTCTACTAAGCATTTATAAGTCCAATTCTAAAAATGCTTGAATTAATTAATTTTGTTTTTAAATGATTTTTTAAAAATACTATTTCAACTTATGAATACAATTTTGAAGTTTTTCTATGAAAATAATCAAATTTTAATGGCATTTCATTATGCAATATAATTAATCATTCAACAAAATTCAACTTAATATAATTCAAAGTGATAATATTAAGTATTTGAGACGCCGTATATACCTTCAAGCATATATACATAAAATACATAATATCGTCTTATCATATCCTTGTTACCTTTTCTTTTTACTATCAGTATTCGAAAAATAAAAGTTATTAAATTTCTTAAAAATAAAAAATCTTCAAGAGGTTGAAAAAATCTCTGAAAATCATTATTTCACAATAAAATATTTTATAATGATATAACTTTTCAATTTTCTTACGAAAAAAAAAAAATAAAAAAAAAAGGATAACATTGTCGAATGAGGAATGCTATGTTATGCTTTTCCTTTTTTGTTTTTTTTATTATTATAAAAATTCTAAAAGGGATCAAATCGAAATATTTTTTTATTTATTTATTGTGTGTTCATATTAAAAAAATATTTATTTATTTATTTTTTATTTTGTGAGTAACATGAGGAGCCTTTTTTTTTAGTGGGATGTGAAGCTACTCACATAGGAAAATCCATATCCGTAGGTGATTTATGTGAATTGAATTTGGGAAAACTTTTTGAAAATGTACATATAATATATATAATTTTCTTTTTGTATTGTTATGCTAGATTTAATTTTAATCTCTTTTTTTTTTTTTTTGCTCTTATTTTGATTGAATTTATGAATATGAGACTATAAAGATAGAAAATTAACTATAAATGTTCATAAAGTTTTTACCCATATTTTATTTATTTTTAAGAAGATGTTAGATGTATGTAGGATGGAAAAATGATATTTTGTTTTTCTTTTGATAGATACATTTATGGGAAAAGATACAAAAAAAAATTTTGAATATACTTAAAAAATAATATATTATGATTAAAAAAAATCTGCAACTGCAAAGATTCAAGGATTCTATGTTCTTGTGGAATTTTCAATGAAGACCCAGCTTAAATATAGTATCACAAATTATTAATCTTTTTATGCTAAATTTTTAAGTATCATGAACTAAAATCTTAAATATTTTACGCATTATTAGAATTAGATAAATACATTTTCTTAACTCTGGGAAAATTAGGAGTGCTTTCACAATATTTAATGTTTACTATAGATTTTAAAAGCATTCGAGATTTGGCAAATTTGACAATAAAGGTTTGTGAAATAAATTGTTCGTTCATAACAACATAGCAATGATTTTCTATATACGAATTGAGTGCTGTTTTTTTTTTTTCTATAATGCTATTTCGCGTTTTATTTACACACAAAAGAATAATAAACTTATAAAACTTCAGATTGATTTGTACATTAAAAACGTTTATTTGGATAAATATTGATTGATTTTGTACTGAGAAACGGTTAAATGGGTATGAAGATGAATACACATAATATAATAACGAATCAAGCCTAAAATAGTAAACACATAAATCTTTATTAATTTTTTTTCTAACAAAAGTTTTTACCCTCTTTTTTTTTTTTAACATACTACTCATATATGTTTTGATATCAAAACGAAATTGATTGAAGTTATTATTTGATTACAAAAGTCGCATACACAATGCTGGAAAGAAGTTTTTTTTTTCTAGACTATGTGACGATGAATAAATTCAGAGAATATTATTTTTTTTAAGTTAAATATTTCGAGAAATATATTTTTTGTAAGTTCAATATCTATCGCACTGAAATTAAATTCAATCAATAGTTTTTCTATTACATATTTCTTTTAAAGAATCATATTTGTTAAACATTGAAAAATTGAGCTTCGTTAAAGAAAACAATATCATATAAACAACTCAAAATACATGAAAATTGGTATTAAAGTCATAATTTCTTTGCCTTTTTTCAATTTATTTAAATTTTAAAATATTACTATTATAAGGGGTAAAATATTGGTATTATTTTAGTTGCCTCTTGGGACTTGTCAACCTGCTTTTCACTAACGTAAATTTTTGTCAGATTGGGCCAACATTTTGAACAGATACTGTCTGTAAATATACTATAGGTAAATATACTTTAGCCAAATGTAATGAACATATAATTTCTTAAAGGTTAACCTGTCTGTCTTTTGCCAAATCTTTAGAGGTAATCTCTACCTACATTGAGAATAGATTATCTTATAGTTTATACTAAGATTTGTTGAATGAAATAAAAATCCAATTTTGTTTTTGTGCAGGTTATATAATTAAAAAAAAAAATTTATATATCACATGATTTTATGGCACTATTAGCATTAGTTTTGCTATGATTATGAAGAAAAATTTTCTTTCGATTTTTCTCTCTTTAATGTTTTTTTATGGTTACAGTTTTTGTACACATTAAATTTTATATTCACATTATTATTATATATATATTGAATTCACAGTTAACAAAACTTATATATAATTTTTATAGCATTTCGAATTTTTCCAAACTGATACATCTCTTGGATAGAATGTTTGTAAAGCACGAAATTTACTTGTCATTTTTCAGTATTGAAATTTCTGATTTTTAACTTTCTTGTGTTAAAGTTTGTTCGCTTGAGGATGCTTGTATAAGTATTATATTAGATTTTTATGCCAGATGATTTATACAAGAATCGATACAAAAAACAGATGTGTTTTTCAAAAATTATTTTAGATTCAAATTTTTCCTCATAATTACCCTTTAATTAACCATTTAATGCTGTAACATTGAATTTTTAAAGCTATTTATGAAGAATATTTGTGAAATTAAAATTCAAGGCAATGACACGTTTTCATATAACACTTTTGTCCTTTTTTATTCAAACACTTAAGAACTATTATGTGCACTAGAAATGCATTTTAAAAGGAAAATATTAAATGAATGAAAATTGCATTTTGAAGAAGTTCAACCAAGACAAAAAGAATATCAAATTTCTATATTATTAAATTCTATTTTTATGCAATTTTCATAATTCCGTAGAAAAGTCAATGTGAACAAAAAAATTTTATTTGGTGTCATTAAAAAAAAAAATTAAAACATAAATAAAAAAAACTTTATTTTGTCCAAATTGACTTGAATAAAAACATAGTTTTTGCGTTTGATTTAATTTCCCTGCATCACCTGGTTTTTAATTTTTTGCCAGCATTTTAATTGAATGCTTTGATTTTTTGCTCTTAATTCACTTAATAATTTAACTTTGCAAAAACTGCACTAAAAGTGGAAAATTTATTCCCCAAAAAATATAGAAGTTATATATTTTAAAATGAATTTAAGTGAAAAATTAAATTTTATTGTGCGGCGTATGAGAAGGAAAATTTGATTTTATGACAAAATTACAGAAAAGACATGCACCGCCAAGGACTCTTTCATATTATTATCCTTTTTAAGTGAAATGAACGAAAAGAAAAAGTTCAATTGAAAAAAGGGATATTTTAATTTTAACACGTTTCCCTGTTAAGCTTTCTTATGGTGTCATTGATTAATTTAAAAATGCTGTAAATACCATTAAGTTAACATTACCATAACATAAATATACTATCACATTTATAGTTCTCTAATTGATTGTGCAAATTCTAGTTGTAAATTAAGTTTATAAATAAATTTAAAAAAATCTTAAATTTTAAGAAAAACTTATTATAAACGTATATAATTCTTTTCCGCGAAATGAAAGACGTCAAGCAAGCCACATCTGACATCTGACTCAAAGGAGTTTGAATAGGGAATGGCGAATGCTGAATTTAAAGGAAACTTATATTTAAAAATAAAAATCAACTGATACTAATTTATGCTGATAGGTACTGCGTTCTTAACGCTTTAATATTATGTATACATAAAAATATATGTACGTATAGTTATTGTTTTTTTTTTATTTATGTATAATTCAGAAGTTCAATATTACGAAAATAATATGTAGGCTATGGATGCTTCAATTATATAGAAATTTTCATTTCAATAAACATCACGATCTATAATTGTAATGGCAAATCTTTTCTATTATGTTTAATGGTCTCTATAATAATAGTAAGTATATTTATGTAATATGTATTCGTATTTTTGTATTCTATTTAAGATTCTAAGAATAAATTTTAGAAAATTTGTTTAATCTTCTAATAACAGAGAAATTTTGTTTTATTCGCCTTATGTATCACAAAAAATTGGGAAATTTGGTAACAAGGTTAATCTGTGATTATTTCAACCATGGTTGTTAAGAGTATACAATATTTTATTTTACGAAGAAACTAATCTCAAATAAATGAATATAAAGTAAAAAAAATTTGTGATCCATAAAATGTACTGGTATAAACTTTATTTTCATTGAAACAAAGTAAGAGTGTTAAGTGAAATACAAATATTTTTTAAGTTTTTGAAATGTTATTAACATTTTCGTTGCAATTTAAAAAATAAAGTGCAAACATTCAAAACATAATTTCTCCCACTAGGCATTGCTATTTGAATCGATTATGTTAATTTTACTAATTCCTATTAGTATGACAATTGATTTTGTATCAATTAATATTATTAATTATTATTATTAAGCTGTGTTAGGAAAATTATCATTGAATATGTAAATTTCATAACCTGAAAGAAAAAAACTATATATATTTTATTTTATTCTGTTGTTAAGTATAAATGAATATTTTGTGAATACATTATCTATTATTCAGTTTTCAATTCCTATTTTTGAAAAAACAAAAGCAAAATATAAATAGATATAAATAAATCTACTTACTTCCAAAAATGACTGCAAACATATTGGTATTATTTTTCCAGCACGAATTTCAAAATTTTTTTGAGATCTTTGCATGAATATTATTATTGCCGTACGAAATGCTCGATTTTGATCAATCCAATTGCTTGAATAAATAGCTGTTTTCAATTTATCTGTCTCAGTTTGAATCAAATCACCAAAATAACATGCAAATAATATTTCATTCATAATAGCAACTGCAAAAAGTCCCAAATAAAATGTTTCAAGAAATGTGGCTCCAGAAAATAAATAATAATATCCAGTAATGCATAAAATTAAAAATGTCGTTCCAAACTGCATTAACATTTGAGATGATATTATTTGATCAAGAATTGAAAAAATTCTGAAAAATTAGATAGTACAAACAAAATATAATGCTGCCATTTTACTGGAAATCTATCAGAACTATTAGTTTTGAAAAGTACAGTACTTAATTCAATACTGTAAGTGTAAGATATACAAAAACTCCAGCAGTCCAAGGTATATTAATGGCATATAATTAACATTAAATCTAACTTAAATCAGGCTGATCAATTAGCTAAAAGGCAGTATTATATCATCAAACAATTGGAGATTTTAGAAAATATTGATTTTTGATTTTATTAAAACATTATTATACTTACTCAAATAAAATTTTATGGCATTTTACGCAATTAACTAACTTCATATGATTATTTTCTTGACTCATACTTTTATCCCAGCCAATTTTTTTGATTCGCATCAAAAGGACATGAAAATGACCAGTTAACAAACATAAATAAATAGGTGGAAATGAATCGTTAGCAATATTCGCAATAATTTGGTATGTCATTCCAAAAATTTGGTAAATAATTATCAACCAATAAGTTAATGAATGTAAATTCCAATTAAACGGAAACCAAATTGGATAGACTAATTCATTTTCTCTGAATAATTTAAATTAAATATAATATATTAATTAAATGGGAATAGAAAATTTTTGATGTTAAAAGATATTTTTAACTAAATTTTCATAATCAATTAAAATTATATTTTTTTATTCACTCAAATTCACATATAAAATTGAATCAATCCGAAGTGAAGCCTTTGGGTACAAAAAAAGAAATAAATAATTAATAGTAGATTATTGAATATGTAAACTAAATTTGTTATTAATTAAGAGTTCTGTATACACAAAAATACATTGACACGAGTCAATACAAGTGTCAATGTATTTTTGTGTAAATACAGAACGAGTTGTATAACAAATTTTGTTTACATATCCAATATACTGTTTTACTGCGTAGGGGAGAGGTAGTTGCAAAGAGAGAATATTTTTTCTTCTCATTTTTTCTCATTTTTTTTTTTTTTTGCATTTGGCTGTATTGAAATATTGTGAGGGATATTATGTTTGTTTAGGTATTACGTAATATTCAATACGAAACATCTAAATGATTTCATTATTTACGCTGATGCATCTAAATTTTTTTATTATATACGCTGATGCATCTAAATTTTTTCATTATTTACGCAGATGCATGTAAATGATTGCATGTGTTTTGACGCATATAATACTCCATTTAGTGATCTAAATTCTATAGCACTAAATACAACATAACGATCCCCAACGCATTAAAATATTTTTAATTGGGTTTTTAATATAAGTTCTCATGATCGTTCCTGCAGAAAATTAAGCCTTGTTTGTAACTTCTGAGAGAAAAAAATTAATCAAGTACAAAAAAAAAAGGTTTAAACTAACCACAGCTTAATTACTTAGTTCCAATTCTAACTTATTTTCATCATTTTAATTTATTATAATAATTTTATGATTATTTATTTTACCGTATTGCATTAAATACGAATATCAACCAGGTGAAAAAAAAAGAAATTGTGAAAAAGTGAAAATATCTGTGAGATTTTATTATTATCATTTTTAAATATTTCCATTCATCTTCGTCATCAATAAATATGTCCAAATGTTTAAATAAAACTTCAATTTTCTTCAAATCATTATGATGTATGAGGATATTCAAAGTTTTCATAAAACTTCCAATGGCACAAACTAATATTGGTATCATTTCAAGCTGTTTTTTAAAATCATTCAAAAATATTATTCCAATCATAAACAAAGTGTTATATAAAATAATGCCAATTAAATTGAATGGTATTATTATTGCAAAATATTTTATTATCTCTTTGGGAGATTTCGGTGGAATAGCCCCAGCTATACCATACAATGTTTTTGAATATTTTAATGCAATTATTGTTTCAAATTTATCCATTTTTCTTATAAATCTGAACACAAACTGATAAAATACTTAAAAGGAAAGTTTATTTTATTTAAATATAACTTTTTTTTTGCATTAGGTAATATAAAACTTTTAATAAAATGACGTCAAGATCTATATTTATACAGTTAATATGAACCCAAACATATTATGTTGGGTAGAACAACGTAAAAAAATGAATTACTGAAATTTAAGATAATTTTCAGAATGCATAGTTTTTACAATTTTGGTGCAGTTATCACAACGTCATGCGGATAGCTTTAATTAATTAAACGTTTCAAAATTGAATGTATGATGGCTGCCTGATTTTACCCAATTTTAAAGAGAAAAGAAACAAATATCTTTCTAAATTTTCAATAATGTTAATTGAATTTTTTAAGGCGTACGCTTTTTTCTCGTATAAACAAGGCTTTCATCCAATTACGTGAATTTAAAGTAAATTTAAAAAAACCTAGAGAACATGCAATTAAAGTGAAAATTCTAGAACAGCAAATAGGGAACACAAATTATTGAATAAAAATCAAAGAGAATTATTCATATAAAAAAAATATTTTTATGAAAAAATTTATTGGATAATAAATTATACTGAATTAAGGATTTACAAAGGAGTTAATAATATTATTATCGTCAAAGCTTTTGTTGAAGTAATAATTTATAAAAATTATATCACTATTAATATTTTCTTTTTTCTTAACTTGTGTGTGTACAATACATATATAGTATATTACATAATGTATACATTATGTGTATATAATGTATTATGTATTGTAAATATATCGTATTTCGAAAATTAATAAAAAAAATTAAGACAACGTTTTCATTGACTAGACTAGACAATGTTTGTTTGGATTAAAAATATTTTCTTGTGGCACATTTCGAGGCGTGAATGAAAATGGGAAATATGTACTTATAAAAGAGCAACATATTTAAATTTTTATGAATCGTAAATGATGGTGAATGGTAAAATAAATTAAAGTTGGTTTGCACCCTCAACAAAATTTTTAATTTTTGTGAAATTTGCATTAATTTTTGTTCTGTTTTTTCCTTTATGTTAAGACTGAAGGATTTTATATAGCTGTGAAAAATTTTTCATTAATTTTCTCAATTATATAGATAGATAAATTTTGCTTTGTGATTCATTTTATTCTATTAAATTTAACATGACATATATATTTTGAAGTTTTCTGTAACAAAGGTGTTAGAAACCCATTTTGAAGAAAAAAAACTTAAATTTTTGTTTGAAAATAAATTATTTAGTCATTTTATATAATAAAATTTACAATTTTGAAACAAGTTATTTAATTATTTCCGTCTGATTAATTGCCATTTCTTGGTCACATGCAATTTTCTTATTTTCCTTATATTGAGGCAAATAATTAAGTTGTGCTTGCCCTGTCATAAAATCTAATAATTTTTCCAGATATGTGCAATTCCATTTATTACTTTGAAGCGAAATATAAAATCGTGATTTTTCTTCTCGTACAGCAATTGTTGTATCAAAATGAATTTCATTCAATTTATTTCTGTCCAAATATAAAAACTCCAGAAACTTATTACTTATTATAATCTGTTTTAGGTCAAATTTAATTAAGTTGTTCATAGATAAATCTAAATTTGATAATTGTGGCAATTTCAGAAATGCATTTGAATGTAATCGAGTAATATTGCAATCAGATAAATAGAGACGACTTAAAGTTTCACTAATAAACACATTTTCATTGATTTCACTAAAATTATTTTTTGATAAATTCAAAAGTACAATTTTTGGTAAACCCTTGAGAAAATCTTCGTTAAGGCTACTCAAATCTGTATTTGATGCTTTCAAAAATCTAACATTCTCATTATGCAAAACGTTATCTGAAATAGTTTTCAATGGATTTGAAGATATATCTAAATAGTATAAGGCATCCAAATCGACAAATGCAAAATCATCAATAATTGTTATCTTGTTATTGCTAAAGTCAACTGTGCTCAGAGTGTAGTGCTCAGAGAATTTTTTTATATTTCTCAGATGATTACCATAAATTTCAAATGTTTCTAATTTCGTGAACACATCGAATATATTTTTTGGTAATTTTGGAATAACATTGTATGCAAAATTCAAAGTTGTTATTCTATCGACATTATTAGCTGATTCTAGTTCATCTTCACTGAATACTTCTTTTAACCCACATCGATTAATTACAATCGTTTCAATTGGGTTAACCTCTGGACGAAAGCAGCTTAATGGCAATTTATCGATTTTAAAATGTTCAATTTTGATAAGCTTGAAATCAGTTAAATTTAGTCTAGTTTCATTTGTTAATAAATTCGTTTTATTCGTTCCAGATCCATTACAAATCAAATCTCCATAATTGTTAGGATGGCAAAAATCCGTAAAATTTTCACTTTTCGATTCAATAGCAACTAAAATATCCGAAAGCAATATGAAAATAGTGTAATATAAAAAAAATAACAGAGTCATTTTTGTAAATTCATTTAGCGATTCTTAAGCACGAACTGAAACTGAATCAAAAATTTATTTTGAATAAAAAAGATAAGCAACATGATGAGCAATCGCTTCTTAAAGTTCATTAAAAATCCAAAAAACTAAGATAATAATTTATTTTTTAATGGTGTTGTTTTGCATTTTAATTTCTATGTTTAAAGCTTAAATCAAAGTCAGAAACATTTTCGTCGTTCATCAGTTCAACAATTTCAGAAATATGGACAGACTATTAACTTTTATTAAACAAATAAGAATCAATCTAAGAAATTATGTACTCCTATTATCAAAATCACTCTGAAGTGATATTTTTCCGAAAATTTAACATAATTCAGTAATCAATATGCTTGATTTGTGTGCTTATTATTGGCATAAAAATCAGTGCAGCTAAGTAGTTACGAAAACCACAATTTCTTGTAACTTTTAACATAAGTCATTACGGGGATTTTTCGAATTCTACTGATAGACGTCAAATATTTATTTATTAGGTATACATATACTTAGATTATGTTCGTTATATTTTTATCAGGTGCAAGAATACAATTATTTAAAAAAAATATATGTGTGACATCGAACTTTATCAATTTATTTTGCTCTTTAAAGTTCACTTGAATGTTAATATTTATTGATAACTGCAAACAAATACATAATTCTAATCGAAATTCACGGTTTTTAATTCATTTAATTGAGTAATGTCCGGGAACACTGGTCAATCGGGATCTATATGTAGGAACATGTAGTATTGAGTAAAATTATCAAGTAAAATTGCTGAATTTTAAATTCAAGTACTAAACACAATTGGGGCGACAGCGACAACGACAGCGATAGCGACTATCAAAAAAAAATAGAAACCATATATTTGTATGAGAATGAACACAATTGAGACGACTGGCGACAAACGACATTGTCGCCTGGCGACAAATTAGAAATTTTTCTATTTTGTCGCCAGGCGACAACGACAACCATACATTTTTTTATTTATTTTTCTATTTGTTTACTTTTTTCCTGTATATTTATTTCGTCGCCGTCGCCGTAATTGTGTTCACTCGAGTGATATCGCTGTCGTTGTCGTTGTAGTCGTCGTTGTCGCCGTCGTTGTCGCCCCAATTGTGTTTACTCCTTCAAGGGTGAAATTTTGTACTGAAATGACAGTTGATTTTTACTGTCAAATAACGATATTGATATAACTTGTGAATAGAGCAACATGGAATTATATTCGAGACAATTGTTCGGATAAGCGTGGAACACTATCTTAAAATTTTATAAAAGATGCATAGTAAGAAATTTGTTTTAAATTTAAAAGCATTTTATTTATTTTTTTTTATCCATATTTTTATTTTTCAGTTTTTTCAATGCAATAATAATTTTACATTAACATTGATATTTATGATTTATTTCTATTTACTCAATTTTTTTTCTTTTTTTATATTTTACTTATATAGCTTTATTCATAATTATATATTTATAAATCTATAGTATAGAATAAAAATTTAGTTTTTTATTATAATTATTTCAATTTTTAATTTATATATATATTTATAAAAAAAAAGGAAACAAGTGTAGTTTATTTTACTTATTTATTCACTTTTTTTTTAATTATTTTATATAATATGTATTTTTTTTTTGTTATGAAATGAAGCATAGTTTATTTAAATTTACATATATAGTTTAATTTTTCAAATTAAATATACGTACATAGGTAAATTAAGTTATTTTTGTTTAACTATTTATTGTATTTATTACATTTTTATTCTTTAAAAGTTTACTAAATATTTTCCTTTTTTTTATTTACATTATTTTTTTTAAATAGTTTTTTTTTTAGTTCAGCTTTCAAATAACATTTATATCATACTGCAATTTTATTTTTATAGGGTTGTTTTTATCAATTATATTTTATAAAAAATTATATAAAAAAAAATTAACAAACTTACAATATATTAATTAATTAAATTGAAAAAATAATAAAAAAAAAATTAATTTTACATTGATAATATAAAATTGATATTTTGGTAAAATTATATAAAAAAAAAATGTTAAATTGTGCTTAAATTTATTGGTTTTTTAATGCTTTATATACATTATATTTATATTTTTTTTAAAAAAAATTGGTTATTATTTAGTACAAAAATTAGTACAAATTTATACCTAGTGTTTTTTGCTTAAAAAATTTAATTTTTTTTTTCGTTTACTTGCAAAAAAAAAAATATTCTACATTATTTTATTTCATATAAAATTTCATTTTCATTTTGAGTAGAAAAAAATTTTGTTTTCTAAGCACTAGCATTTATTCGTACAAAAAAGTTTTTTTATTTTTTTTATTTTGGTACATAATATATTATTTTCGTAATTCATTTAGTGAAATACTAAAATGTTTATATAAAAATTTTTATTGTTTTTTTCCATGATCGGAGGATGATTAGAAAACCATTTTTGTTTGATTAAATTCTAAAATATTTTTTATTTTTATACAAAACAAATGCACACATATCCTATTATGCAATGGTGTAAAATAACATAAATACAAAAAATGTTGAAAATGCATTAAGCAAATACATAATTGTTGTCTTTCTTGAGGGGTAGCTATAGCTATTGTATAATATTCTTTTCTTGTTTTGACATGGAATCAATTACGTGTTTGTCGCTTGAAAACTTAAATTAGGAAATTCAATTTAATAAAAGTTATATATTTAAATGCACATAATATTGTAACTAAATCAAAATGTATATGTACTTCATCAAAACAATTCCACACTCTGTATGAAGATTTTGTACCCCTTCATGTGTATTTGACTTAATATTTACTTCAAATTTATCATTGTACACTTAAAATTAAAATAAAAGCACCAATTCGGATTAAAAATTTTTTTTAATTTAGTAAATTTAAATTTTTTTATAATTTTCTTACTTTTGAATTGATTTTAATAGTATGTATATAATTTATAATAATAAGTATGAAAAACAAAACACATATTTTTACTTCAGAAATTGTGAAAATAATTACTTTTGATTTGACACATTTAATATTTTTTTTTATTTTTATTTAATAAAGTTTAATAAATTAGAAAAAAAAAGATGATATTTTTGTATTTTATTATTAAGTATTTTAGTCAGTCTGGTAAAGGTTCAAAAGAAGGCGAGAGGCAGTTTATAAAATGCTTAGCGGGTTATTCTAAAAAATAATAATAATATTTTGTATAAAATCTAATAAAAACAGAATTTTGAGATTAAAAATTGTGCTTAACATATTTTTTTTAACCTGTTGGAAGCAAAATATTAAACAAAAATTTAATCTATCTTCAAAACGTTATTTAAAATAAATATCGTTAAATAAGTAAGTAGTTTAAAAAAAAAGAAAAAAAGAATTCGAATATATCTAAAACATAGTGTTTATACTGTACTTTGTTTGTAACTTCAAATAAAAATCATATGAACTATCTTTAACTAAGATTAAAATATTTCTGGTTAACGAAAATGGTATGCAGGATTTTTTTTTACACAATTTTATTTTCACTTTGATTGACAGAAAATAATTTTAGTGATGTGCATTTTCATTTTAGTTTCTATTTTGATAGAAAAGTTTCAATTTTATTCATATAACATTATTTAGTTAAAAAGATCTTTTTTACTCAATTCTTCATTCAACGTTACAACGTTAGAACTAAATCGAAAGTCCAGTATAAGCCCACAAGTATAATATAAGTTTTTAAACTTATTTATTATTAAGTAAAAATTATACACGATTTTTTTTTTAATTTTCTTTTTTTTTTTTTGCTGAAATATAAAATTTATTTAATTACGAACTATTAAATTCAATTTATTATTTTTGTCAAATTTTACATTTACATTTACATTTTTTTTTTCAATATTTTATTTACTTACATTAATATGTAAAAATTTTTGTAAAAAAAAATTTATTTATTTTTAATCAAAAAAATGTATAATTAGGGTATAATTATAAATAAAATAATGACAAAAAAAAATGTTTATTGATTTTATTGAATTATTTTTTTTAATTTAATTAAATTTATTATTGTATTTTGTTTAATATGTTTTTTTTTGGCAGTTTGTTTTTTTTTTTTTTTTTAATAATTTTTAATAATATATATATATAAATATCAATATGTAAATTTTATAAAATTCGTTATTTTATATATAAAAATTTCAAATACAAAAATTTTTTATATCCATTTCAAATTTATTTATCATTTCAATGTTATTTTCTTTTTATGATGATAATTTTTTTTAAATTTTATTATTTCATTATTTCATTATATTTTTATTTTTTGTTGCTTTTTTGTAATCTAAATAATGAAAAGCCTATGGCACATTGATAGTAGAAATAAATAAAAAAATCTAAATAATTTTGACAAACAAATTTAAGATATTTAAAATTTATAATGATGTTCAACATTGAGATTTTTTTTTATTGGATTTTCGAGATATATGGTTTCTCATTGATTTAAAAATTTAATATTGTTGTCGAGATCTATTGGTAATTATTCGAAATTTTATTTTTAGATTTTCGAAATATGTAAGTATAGAATTTTATTAGGCTTTTGGTTGCTATTGGTATTATTAGTTATCGTCGGGAATAAATTTGAATTTTTTAAATATAGATATTTTAAAATTAAAATAAAAAACTAAAATCAAATTTTTTAATTTTAATTATTCGCTAAATGATATACTAATTATAACTTAAAACATATAAAATAAATTATAAAATAATTATTTTTATAAGGATCATAAAATTAGAAAAAAAATTTACATAGTATTCATTGTGTAACCAATTAATTATACAAAAAAAAATATTACCCTGCAGTTTTTGAAAATACAAATTTATCTCAGCATTAAATGATAAATCTCTAAGGAACTCAACCTAGAGAGATATAGTGAAGAATATCAGTGGTCTTAATTTAACACTGAATGAATCTAAATAATCACATTCTTTGCTTCAAATATTTACAAACTTCCCAATCATATGGTAATCACAATTTTTTTTTATTTATTTTTATTTTTTCAAAAATTTTAGAGTATTTATACTCGATGAGTTAATTGAGTCGATTCACTACGTTTGGGTGGTGGAGGGGGTGGCCTTTTTTTAAGTAATGGTATAACTTGCTGAATTTTCTGCGATTGATTTAAATCTGTACCTAAATTTTCATACAAGGCATATTCACCGCCAATACCAGTGCCATAGTGTTCTTGAACCCAGTTGCTAACATTAGCTGTCTCTCGGTAATAATGAGATGACTGATTCAAACCACCTAATTCTTCAGTGAAATCTCGAAAACCTAATACTTCATGTGGAGTTGTAGCTGGCTCTTGTTTACATTTTTGTGCTACCTGCCATTTTTTGCGCATTACTCGCTGAAGATCTTTTAGAAAATCTCTGGGTGGATTAGATGTTGATTCGGCCAAACGTTTGGGAGATGTGTGACTGTTAGAAAGACGAGTTGCTTCTGCTCTTGGTGGAGGTGTGGGTGCGCTAGAAGAACCGTTTGAAGATATTGAAAGTGTTCGACGTGGTGATGGAGGTTGCTGTTGTTGAACTTGATCTTCAAAACAAACTTTCCGTCTTAGTAAAACTGGCGAATCAGCAAATGAAACTGATTTTTGAACTGGTTGTGCTGGTTTTGGAGTATTCCCATTGTAAGCTGGAGGGGATTTGTAGGGTGGAGCTTTTATGGATGGCTTCATTGTTTTAGAAACTGGCGATTGTATCAATATTTCCTTTTTACTATCGCTTATTGGAGTTGGAAGGGTTTTACTATTATAACTATTTATTAATTTCTGTGCGGCAGTAATTTCTTTTGGTGGTTCAGGAACTTGTTTTTGTTGCTGCATAAGATTCGATTGTCGATTACCATTCATAGCTGGAAGATAAACAGGTTTCACCTCTGGTGGTGGTGGCGGGAGTGAAACCAAAGAAATCTGTGATCCTGATATATTTTCTGCAATTAGTTCAGATGGTGGTGGTGGTGGTGGTAATGAATCCAAAGAGAATGTGGATGCAGTCATGATGTCTTCTTCAGGTGGAGGTGGTAAAGAAAACATTGAATCTGTCATGTCTGAAGACATCTGCTCCAAAGGACTTAGGAGTATAGCATTTGATTGATTAAAGTGATTAGCAAGTGGTGTACCTGGCGCGGAAGGTGTTGGAGTTGGTGTAGACGCATTTGATGAATTCATGCTTTCAATTGAACCTCTATTAGCTTGATGTTGTAAGGTTGGTCTACGTTTTAGGGTGCCGCTGCTATTACTTTCTTCGCTGCGTCTTCTGCTATGTCTTCGAGTTAAAGTTCCCCCTCGTTCAGGTGAAGTGGGATTACTGTTGTTATCACTGCTACCACTTCCATTCGCAACAATGGTAGTTTCACCAACTTCTTTAAGCTGACGTGTCATCGACGTTAATGGAATATTTGGTTTCATTGATGGTTTTCTTTTGATAGTTCCTGTAGTAAATTCTGAATCAAAACCATTATTATCATCTGATAAGCATCCACTTGAACTTGAACTAGATGCTCTTGAGAGTCTGCCGTTAGTAGATACAGGCTGGCTACATTGTGAAGGAACTGATGATACTATGCTTCCAATGGATCCGCTACGAGTAGTTGAAAATTTATCCAATTCCTCTCTTGTCAAATCCTCAACTAAATTTTTATGATTCTCAAAAACTGGTTTTCCATATTTAGCTATACGAATCGCAGTTACCCATCTTTCAACAGTTTCTGGATCTTCAGCGCAAAGCATCTTTAAGGAACGTAATGATTTCAATGTGTTTTGTTCAGTTGGAGCTTTCAATGCAAATGTAAAATCTGTTGGTGCTTTGTGTTTCTTTTTCCATCCAATCCCTTTATAAATATTATGACCAGTAAATAAAGTTAAGCATAATAAATCGCGAGGAGATTTTGTCTTTTCTTTCGGGAAATAATATAAACCGGAGGCTCGCAACACGAAATGATATCGTTTCCAGGCTTTCTTTGAATCGGCTTTCATATATAAAGGTCCTTCCATTTCAACTTGAGTTGCATTTGTGCTGTTAAAAAATTCATCCAATAACATTAAACGAGTATGTTCGTCATGATCACTGCCAGGGGCCATTTGAGTTCCAGGTATAAATTTTTCTGGAGTACAAAATAAAGAAATTTTGTCAGCGCGTTGCAGGAAAAGTACTTTATTTTTTGAATCAGGACTCCACATCATTAAATTATCAACAAGAAGTTCATGATCTTCAAACAATCGTTCTAAAATGAGAATAAGAAAAAAAAATTAAATATTTGCGAAAATAAGATTTTACTTGTAAATAAGAAAAAATTTAACAATTTCGTCAGATTGAATTTCAATTAAAGGTTTTCAATTTCTAACAAAAATGTATTAAACATAACCAATCAAATCCGTTAGTAAGAATTTTGATTTTTCATTAATATCGAAATAAAAAATATTTATAATAATTCTAAAAATCTATAGGCTTAAGGAAATAAATAAATTTTTCTTGCTTATAAAGCGAAAACACAAAAATTTTAAATCCATTAAACTTTGAACTTTTTTTTTTTTTGTAAAAATAAAAAGAAAACTTAAACAGCTATAAATTATTCCAGAATTTTCTATTACTCATTTTAATTTATTGAGCAATAAATTCAACGGAAGAATTATTAATGGGGATAACCAAATCAGGATATGATTAAATTAGATTATTAAACTTCAATAAAATGTACATTATATTTGTGGGTAAAAATATAAATACCTTCATAAATATAAATTTTTATTTTAATTAAATTTCAGCACATAAATCATGAAAAAATCGCAATTAAAAAAAATTACAAAATTGTGATTTATTTTGAATTGATCTAAACATGGTTATTATACTAGATCGGCGGATAGACTCCCTTCTCAGTTGAATGTCGGATGATTTTTAAAGTTACATTGTACAAGATATCTTACTTTAAATCAAATTACTATATTGGAGCCCTGCACTCTTTGAGTACATTTAAAGAACCAAATTTATCTATAACGGTTTGAAATTACTTTCATATTAAATATATAAGTGACTGTAACTATAACTGGTTTTATATGAAGAGAAAAAAGTAGTTTTAATAAGAAATTTTAGGAATAGAGAAAAATATATAACCTCTTTTAATACCTTCAAAAATAATAATGAATTTTAATGAACTTTTTTTCCACAGTCTAACGCCCTTCCAATAAATCGATTTTTATTTTTATTAGTCACAAAAAAAAAAATTGTTAAAAAATAAAAGATTAATTGAAAAAGAGCAAAAAAAAAAAAACTAAAACTAACAAAAAATAATTTTTAAATAACAAAGAAATACTTTATCAGACTTAGAGTCTTTGATTGAATGAAAGTTTCAAAAAAATTATTAAAACAATAATTTTTATTATGAATGACGTTTAAATTAAGTTTCCCTGATCAAAATATTATTGTTTTTACATGTGGTTATAACAATGGTTGGTTTACATAATTATTATTGCCTTTTATATTTTTGATAATAGGAACTATATGTGTAGTTATGTGTAGTTTATTGTAATTTCTTCATTATCCACCGAAATGTTTTATCCAACGGATGTATGGATGGAGTTATATTATAAGTGTAATAAGAAATTTTTTGGAATAGCTAAAAACAAAACTAGCAGATTCAGAAATTTAGAACCCATCATAAATAAAGTCGACAAGTATAATACATAAGCCTAAATTCGACTTTAAAGCTTAATTTTAATAAAATTTGTGATATTTTTTCAAAGACCAGATAAATTTTGAAAGAGAATATTGTTTATGAAATTCTAACTTAGTTTCTATTTCTTTTCCTTGAAAAACATAACTTATATTTAAAAAGAAACAAGAATTATTTTTCTTAAGTTCTTAACTAAAAAAATAAATATCGATACCCGTATACATATAAACGTATATACAATATTTTGTAACTTCTTTATTTACAACTAGCATTTTATTTTTAACTTTTTGTTTTTTTGCTATTTTGGTAAAGTTTTTATAATAAATTGTCCAAGTTACTTTTTTGTGAAAAGTGAAAAGAAAAAAAAAAACAAAAAAAAAAACAAATGCATATTATTTCTTAAAAGCATTTTTAAATTATGAAAATGTTTTAATGGATTCACGTTTCAGAAATTGTGATTTTGCTAAATAGACCAATTACTGAGAATAATTTGTAAATGTTGTTTTTGCTTTTTTTTTCACTTTAGAAACAAATTATAGACTCGTGGGCATAAGAGTCTACTATTCATAAAAAAAAATAAAAAAAATTAATATTTTTTTTTAAGGTTTCTCTCTATATTACAGAAATTTTTCAATTCAACAGATGAAAAATTTTCTATATTGAGATATTTCCGGTTTATTTTTTTGTATATATACATATAGGTATGTACCATGGCAAAAAAAATAAAAAATAAATAATGTGTATAACGTAAAAAATAATAACAATAATAAATAAGAATAATAAATATATATGAAATACCTTAATAATATTATTATTATATTTTTTAAAGTCTTAAGATTCTGTATAACCAACCACTTAACCACGTACATCAGCAATAGCGTAAAATAGAGAAGAAAAAAAAAAATTATTTTAGGGGAATTTCCTTTGGGTATAAAATAGAAATTAACTAGATTTATTAATTTAGTATTTTATTTTTAATAAATAAAATATTTGTTTACTTTAAAAATTCCTTATCAACCAAAATCGCCTATATATATTAAAAAAAAAACAAAAACTGATGAAACCCTTGTGAATTATATTAAAAGCAAAACTAATTTTAAATATATAGTCAGTTATCAAATTGACCAAAAATAAGATTATACAATATAACTTACCCATTTGTAAATCTGTTAAATGTTCAACCAATGCCCAATGTGGTTCCATTTGTACATGATTTTTATCTGCTAGTAATCTACTGACATGACCGCAAGTCATTCGTTCATCCACCAACAAGGATTTAGAAGCTCCGTCTGCTGAAAATGCTTTAACAAACAATCTTCTAATGGACGCATGTTCTAATTTCTGTAGAGCTAATTGTATTTTAGCTGCTTTGGCACTATCAATTTGTTGTACATTTCCTGCAGCATGCTGTTGCTTCAAATGTGCTGTACCACTTACACCACTCGAAGCTGATGATTCAGATGATAACAGTGAAACTGTGTCGCTAAATGCTGAATCATTATCTGGTGATTCTGTTCTCGGTTCACGTAAACTTTGTGTACCACCATTTTCTGAACCTGAATTATTACCACTTTCATTTGATATTGTCGAAATTGTTGAATTTGTTGCTCCCGATACAGTTGAATTTGATCTTGAATGATTTCTTCCTTGCCTTAATTCGGCAGTACCATGTTCGAGTAAGCTAAGTTCGCCAAGAATTGCATCCAATTCAGCTTCGTGTGTTTCTTCAAGATTCGCCATCGAAAAACGATATGAATTTGTTTTACGTTCAGTTGTTTGTGATTCAGGTTTTTTGGGTCTTAGTTTTGCCGGTGATAAAAGTAAATTTTTTTGATTATTATTTAATACAGTTGACGAAAGTTGATTCGTTGGAGGTGTTATTAAAGTACTTGCTGCTGTTGGCGGTATTTCTAATCCCTGTAATAAATGAATAAAAAATATAATTATTATTAAAATATTCGTTATTATATGGAAATTTACAAAAATATGAAAGTATAAAATTTTTTAGAACTTTTATAACGTGTTCGATGGGCAGTACTTTAACTGTTTTTTATTCATATGAATTTCGCTTGAACTATAAGATAAGTTCTTAAATCTGAAATGTGAATTATTTCAATTTTGAAAATATATTCCGTAAGTTTTTTTTTCGATTAATGTTACAACGAGAAACTACCACAGTCGACTGTTCTTTTAAAAGGATTATTATTTTATGATTTCCTCTTTTTTATTTTTTGAAGGAAATTTAAGGATACTATATATTATACACAATAATTTTCAATACACTTTTTAAGACAAAGGAAAAAAAGGTTTTTCTTTTTTCTAGATTTTTTTTTTTGTATAATTTATTCAACAATAACCTGGGATTAAGTTTACATTTTGTTTTTAGTAAGAAAAGAGCTTCTAACATCCAAATAAATTTTATGATCAGGTCGTTAAACATAATTGAAAAGCTAAAAATAAAATTATGATTCTTAATGTTTAATGAAGTGAAAGTATTTTTATTTTTCTTTTGAGAAACTAATTTCCATAACCAGGATTTTATCATATCATTATTATAGGATTTTAATGGTTATTTTTCTTATTTTAAAATTAAGTGTGTATGCACAAAAAAGTAAGAGTCATGAAACCCAAATAGAACTAAATATTTACGTTATCATGCTGGGTACAGGGTAATTATGTCGGAAAGAGGAGAATAGTAAATATAACAATTATTTAAGAAACTGTGTGACGTTATTTTATGCACATGGGTTCAGTTTTCATCGTTCGATTGTTATTTTTTTGTTGGAATTAAAAGTTTACGATTTAATTTTTTTTATTTCCAGCAAATAAATATTTTATTAAATTTTTGCTTGCATAGTTCAAGAAATGTTTTAAAATAATAAAACAAGTTAAATAAAGAAAAATATAAGCAGCATGTACTGCACACTGTTACCAAAAACCATAGTATCACCATTAAGTCAAATTCATCTTTTAATTTTATTAAAAAGCATAAAAACTTTTCCTTTTATAGTGTCAAATATATTTTTTTTTGTAAAATCACAAAGTAAAATTCCCTTTTTAAGTCTTCAGAAAATACACATTTATACATATGCTACATAATTTTTTTTTTATGCTTCAGACTAAGCAAACATAATTTTGTTTATCACAAAAGCAAAGTTAGTTTAACAGTAATTTTTTCTAACTCTTATTTATAAAAATATATACACACATAATTTTGGATGCAGGATGAAAAAAGAGTTAAAATACTCAAGACTTTAAAAAAAAAGAAAAAAAATATCCTTTTTTGATACAGAAGCCTTAAATATCACATTAGGTGGTCTGTTTTACATTACAAAGCTGATAAAGCACGATGTTTTCTAACAAAAAAATTATTTTTTTTTATTTGGAAAAATAATATAAATTTTAACTTGTAATAATTTTTTTATTTTGTTTGGTTCGGAAAAAGGAAATCAGAGAATGGAATGAGTTAATAAAATATTTTATGGCGATTTATTTTCATATCCCTTTTTGAATTTTTTTTCTTTTTTTTTTAAGATCTAAAAAATAAATTGTAAAAAATTTTGCTTATGCTAGAAAAAAGAAAATAATAAAATATAATAATGCTAATTAAAAAAAATTTTTGGGTGGCACGACATAGAAGATTATTATTTCTTTAAAATTAAGATTAAGTTTAAATTTTTTTTATTTCTCTATATATTTCCTTGAAACACTGTCAGCGAAAAGATTGAATTTAAAAATAAATATAATGAAAAAGGTCAATAAGGCCCATGAGATAAGCACGTAGAAGATGTTACACCCAGCAAGTGGTCGAATAATAAAAGCATAATAATTTTATCTTTAATTCATTGAGAAAGTTTTTTATTGAATCAAATTAAAATCTACTTATAATCTTAGTTCTTTATAAAATGTTAAATGAAATGACACTAAGAACGAAAATTGATTTGCCTTAATTCTTAGCAAAAACATGTTATCGTAAATTTTTAGGTCAGCAAAATGTCCAGAAAATTATGAAATTATTGGATTGAATCCAATTGAATTAATATTATTTTTATAGTATTGTGATATTATGATCCTCAGTTTCTTCTTGCAAAAAACACAATATATAATATATTTCTATATATCTAGACTTGGTCAGCACATATTTATGAGTACATGTCATGTACATACTTATTAGTACAAAAAAAAAAGAAAGAAATATTATGATATTACTGTTTTGACATTTTTTAAACATGAAAATGTCATAAAAAATTACAACGAATAATTTTCAATATAAATTTGGCATAACTTTTTTTATGTTCTTTTTAAGGCCACAAATAATTTGTTTTTACTACATGGATCATAAAAAATTTGCCAACCATAGCCGTTCAGTAAAAATAATAGTTATAGTACGTAATAATAATAAATTCAAAATAATTTTGATTAATGCAAATTGTTTCTTTTTGATATAAATATTTTTTAATTAAAATTCTTTTGTAACAAAATATCCAAATTTTTGAAATATCTAAATTGTATTGTGCCTATGTATTAAACTTTTAAATAAAATTTTTATATCGTAATTATATACATTTAGATTATATTTAACAATATGATGAAATAATATAAACAAAATTTTATTTTTAACATCCTATTGAACAAGGAAAATACTCAACGTTGTAGTTATGCTTTACATTGAGGAAGCATTTCAATTTTTTGATAGAAATTAGAAAATATAGACTATATACATTTTTCTCCGAGGACTTTACGCTAATTTCAAAGAACAAGTAAAGAAAAGAAAAATCCTATATTTTTTTTTTAAATTTTATATAACCTATAATAATTTATATTTCATTTAATTTTTTTTAATAAAATAGGTACATGAATATTATTTTAATGTGCATATTCTATTTTTGTATTTCTTCAATATCTTTTAAATTATATGAAGCAAAATGAGAACATTTTTCATTCTTATCATAAAATAATTATATTTCTTGCACAATAATTGTCAATATAGTTTAAAATACAAGATATAATTTATTGTCATATGAAAACGTGTCAATGCCTAAAAATTTATTGTACAACATTATTTATTTAAAAAGATATAAGATATTATGTACCTCTTTTCAGAAAATATATACCTATATTAATGTTTTTTACTCTTTCGAATTAAAACTGTACGTTAATGTCATGACATGTTCGCGTCAGAATAGATAATGGAAACAAAATAGTCGATAAGTGGACTCGCATGTATATGGCAATCACAGAATATGGCAGTTCGTATTTAAACTACCTATTTCAGAATTTCTTTAAAAATATAATTACTATGTTTGTACAAATTGCGGTCTTTTTCGATTGAAATAATTATTTTTCGTTCACTGAAGGACAGAGAAGGTTCTTTAAAACGATTTCAGGCAATAAGTTCACTTAAATATTACAATTTTATTTGTTCTTTTAAACAAGAATATGTTATAAAATGTTAGAAGTCAATAATTTTTTTTTTTCAAACCATAAAGAATATTAAATTACAAAAAACATGGAAAATATATATCTTCATTATTTTCCATCCTATTTGTATTTTAAGATATTGTCACTGATTTCGTTTTTCCTTTTCTTTTGTAAAAAGAAAAATCATTGTTTTGTGTATTTTTATTACTTTAATGGACTTCAGTATAATAAACAAGAATTATTATTGTTTATCCTTTTTTTATATTGCATTGAATCGTTATCTTTGTATGTTACGAACATATGGAAAAAATTTATGAATTATTGCTAATGTGAAAAAATTATGTACATAACATTGACAGATTTTGAAATAGAATATTTTATAAATTTGTTTAGGAGAAAGAATAAAATATTTATGTATATACTTTATATTGTGGGCGAAAGACAAGAGTATAACCATATCGGTTATACTCTACATAATGCAGCATAATATTGATAGGGAAACTATTTCGTTTTATGTTTGGTTAAACAAAATAATTCTCAAATCCATCAAATTATTAATCATTTGTTAATTCTGAATACAAGTTTTAAACTGTCTATAAAACTCTGAGCGCAAATAGAAATGTTTCTTAGAATATTAGCATTATATCGATCTGTAAATTTGGCCGGCAATTAAATTATCAAAAAATTAATTATTTCCAAAATTTATTCTATACTGTGAAAAACTAATTTTCCGCTTTACAAAGGATAAACATAATATTTAGCTTACACAAAATTTCCGTTTTTTTAATTAAATTTTATAATCGCATTCCATAAATAATTGCCCTTAATAATATTTTTCAGAATGAATTTTTTTTTTGCATGCATATAAATTTTCTCTGCAAATTTATTTTCTCTTAATTCTCATATTGTCAGCATTTAATTTCATTATATTTTTGAGGTCATTACTATTTGATTATTACTTATATACTTCCCTCAGAAATATTTTAGAATTTTTTGTTTTTTTTTTTCACTAAATGGATAAACATAAATAAGAAAAACATTTATTATTTTCATAAATTCAGAGTTTTAAATTTTTTATTTCTTTAAAGAACACTTGGTACACACAACAAAAATTATTTCAATCAACCGCAACCACAAGCATCTCATATCGCATCATTTTAATAAAGGAAAAAAAAATATATATATAAATAAAAATAAAGCATTATTAAAAAAAAAATAAAAAATTATGAAAAATATGAAATTGTTATAATTTTCAATGCGCACATTGTGAATATAATTCAAAAAAAATTATATTCTAGGAAATGGTATTGATGCGTTTTCATAGTTGGCGCCAAATATAACGCACATTACAATAACATCATCGCTAATGATGAACTAAATACTTCAATTCAAACGTCATATTTCATCATTTTGAATTATTGTAAAAGAAATTAAAGAAAAAAATATAATTAATTTTTAATCATTTAATTGAACATTATAAGTATATTTTTTTTTTGTAGAATAATGATTAATAGAAAAAAAAATCTTATTGTACAAATTTAACGAAATAAGTTTGTAAATGATTCTCACGCCTATAAGTAACATATGAGGAGATTAAGAAAATTTGATTTTTTTTTTCATTGAAAAATTTGATTTTAAAATTGAGTACATATAATATAATAAAAATTTTTTATTTAAATTTTAAGGGTTAAGCAGCTTAACAACACATAGAATTGCATGAAATTAAAGCTGGTAATATAATTCAAGAAAATCTGTTTCTATATAAAAAAAACTGCATAGTGTTACTATATAAGAAATATTAAATTGAAATGATTTGAAATAGAATTTATAATATATGTAAATAGTTGAAAACCAAAGTTCTTTAAGATTTTAAATGAATTAATATAGGGGCCAATATTTTTCTTCATAATGTACAACATAATTATATTTTTAATAAAATAAAAAATTTCAACGACTTCTGTCAATCATTGTGGCCCATATATTTTGGATCCACCCTTTATAATTCAATAATTTAAATTTATCTAAAATTTATTACCGGAAATTCTTGTAGTCCCTAAAAATTAAAAAAAAAAATATAAATAACATCTTAAATTAAAAGTCAATTTTTCGTTTAAAAAAGATATAAATTAATTCAATGTAAAGTTTAATTCAATACTTATGATTTTCTACCGTCATTATGTCTAGAAATTTGTGAATGAAAAACATATAATAATATGAACTTTTTAGGTTTACAAACAAAAAAAAAAATTTAATTTAAAAATAGAATGAATTTTCTACTCTAATAGATTATATGTAAAGTTAACTGTGGATTAAATAATTTTCTGGCCAAATTATAGATTTAAGAATACTTTGTGAAGTAAAGAAGTTACTATTTTACTTTTAAAGTTTTAAAGGTTTCATTCCTGGATTCAAGTGTAACAACGTACCAAATTTATATTAAGATTAACATGATTATTACCATATTTATATTAAGATTAACATGATTATAACATGATTATTACATTTTTATTCCTACAGACAAAAGAATATTATTCTCAATGTCAAATAATCAGCTCGGATTGTTACACTAGAATAAGAATTTTTTTATTTAATAATTTCCACTTTAGTTGATGTGTTTTAATTAACCCTTTTAGGTTGAAAATCACAAAAAAAAAATTTCTTTTTTAATAATAGAATCAAGTGAAACTGAACTAATTATGTTCTATTGTTTTTATTCATATTTCTATTATTTATTTATAAAAAAAAAAATAACAAAAGAAATTTACACTATTTTATTCCATTTTCATTCCTTTTTTATCCCTTATTAAAGTTTTCATAGTGAAATTTAAATAAGGGACACAATCAGCAATATTATATTATATGAGACAAAAAATTATTATATTCCAAGAAAATTCAAAATTTAATATTTTATCAAAGTTTTTTTTCCCTTTTTTTTTTGGGGTTTTTTTCATTTCAATAGTTTTCCTTTATTTTTTTTGTGGGTTATTCTGCATAAAAAATTTAACATGTTTGCATTTCCTTAAATAAAAAAATTTTCCTTTTTTTTCCTCCAAAATTTTCTATAGTAAGTCGGTCAAAAAAAAAGAAAGATACAGTTCATACTTTAACTAGGTTATTGCAGATATTTATAGTTTTCTCATAATGAATCATAATGGTTATATAGTTGTTATAGATTATAGCTTAGAGCACATATTTATATATTAGATATTATATATACATTTATTAAGATTTAAAAAAAGGATGAAAAAAATTCATTCAATATTTGGAAGTTTTTCATTTTTGATTTTGCACATTTTACTCAATATTTGGATAACCTTAATAATTTGACTATTTAAAATTTTTTTGTGTATAGTTCAAAGGTTATTTCAATCCAAATTGGGGTTAATTTCTTTGGTTCAAATATTATTTACTTTTTCTAACATATGATAAGTATAAATATTTGAATTGTCAGTAATTTCATATTGTGGAATGAAAGTTTAATGTCAGCAATGCTCTTGATATAATTTTTCACTAAATTTTATGCTCAGTGTGTGGTATTAAATAAAAAATAATATAAACATAATTTTTTACTTTACAATTATCACATCTGGTTTGTTTTTCTGATCTAATTGAAATGAAATTTAGAAAAATAACTATTTTTTATTTGGTATGATATTTGAAAACTAACTAATCCATTGCAGTCTTTTTGCTTATATGTGGAGCAATAGAAAGTTACAGAATTACGATTCGAAGCCATTGAATCAGGAGTATTTATTTCTGGTAATACAAATCCTTTTCTGGTAATAAACTTTATATTTGCTTTACTATTTTTGTTGTGTACAGAAAATTGATCAAAATACAATTATGGTCTAAAGAATTTTTTTCAAATATTGAACATTGAAGACCGTATAGTAAGCAATTGAATATATTTCAACTGGTTCTTTTTTAGGGATTAATTCTTTTCTAACCCATGAAGACAAATTGTCACAAAATTATCTTACTTAAATCTTAAATATGAATTTTGATTAATAAAAAATGCACAATTTATTTTCCTGACTTTGAATTTAGTAAGTGCATTTTTTTAATTAAACAAAAAATAAATACCCATGTGTATATACTTGAATCAGCTTAGAGTTTTTCTATTTTAAATTTTTATTTTAATTTGACGTTATATCTAGATAGAAAATAGTTATACACAAATTTATATACTAAACAAAAAATATTTTTCCTGACAAACATAATTTATTATCCCCACAAAATGAAAAGAAAATAAATAAAAAATATATTTTTTTTATTTAACTATAACTGCACCTGATGTTCGTTATTCTTAAGATGACAAGATCAAATACAGACAAATTAATTGAAATCGATAAATCATATAGTAATATAAAAAAAAAATATATATATTTTTTTTCATTTTCCTGAATGTTAGTAATAATTTTTCTAATAGAAGAAAATTTTCTTTTTGATGGACAAATCTCATTAATTTTATTGTGAATAGAATACTATTGCGGACTACTTTCATTTCAAAATTTACTTCGAGAGATGTTTATAAGTGATCACTATATAGAAAATTGTTATTTATTTGATTATTGTCAATTGTCAGTTCAACTAAAATTTAAAATTATTTTTTTTATGTATTTCGTAAATATACGTATACGTTTTATATTTGAATTATTCCTAAATGAATATCTTTAAAAATAAATATATTTACCTATTCACTCATATTATACTTTGAATATTATATTTTCCTTTAAATTTCCTTTTATTAACATTATTATGTCATGTCCTAATTTTTTTTTTTTTAATTTAATAACTGTCAAAGCATATTTTTATATGAAGTGAAAAGATTGAAGGGAAAGGAGTCTCAAATTTAAATCAACGCGTTTTAAATTGAAAAATATAGATAATGTTATGTCAAAAAGATGTGTGAATGGTGTAGTTTTAGAAAATACTTGAAAATACTTGAATAAACCTATATCTGATATCTATGCGAAAATTTATTTACATAGATGATAAATGCATAAATATGAATATGCGAAATATTTTATGCTTTTCTGAGATTTTGGTATCTGATCTTTAATAATGTAAAATTTGAATTATTGAGATTGACTAAAAATAGGCTATAATGACAAGTAAAAGCCCCATCCCATTTAAGAAAAACATAGACGTAATATCTATTTACAACTTTGTATAATATAAATTTCAAATATATGATAAGTGCGATGTTTGGCAATTTACATGATAAACAAATATTCTCTGATACCAGTATTTTATCTCCAAATTTTTAAGAACTAATTCATCTTTTAACATTGCGAATTTTTTCCGTAAGCCAAATGAATATTATTAAAATTGCGTAAAGTTTTTCCTATAAAAAAATTTAATAGATAAATTGCCACACAGAAAATGTTTCTTTAATAAGTTTATCCATATTATTTTCAAACTGATTACACGTATTCCCGTACCATATGTAATTTTATATGTACTATTACTAACTAAGTTCATAATCATATATATATATACATACATTGAAATAAATAAATAAATATTTGAATCATTCTAAAAATATTTCTTCCCTATTTTCTTCAGTTATTATTTTTTCTAATATGTTGAAATTAAAATAATTCGAATCTAAGATCCCTTGATGAATATTAATTTTTTGTTTGGTAAAATTAAAAAAAAATTATGTAGTTTCGCAAATAAATCCTTATTTTCGTAAAATTCAGCGAAGCAAATACGGATGTTTTATAATATTTACTTTTCTACCTAATGTGACACGCATTATTGTCATGTTATATGTATGTACACATAATCCACAGAAAACATATTATCATATAGAGATCATGTATAGATAGAACATAGGATTTTATGATTTAAATAAAAAAAAAAATGAAGAGAAATTTTACTATTAAAATTACGGATATGTGTTATTAGAATTTACAGAATTATTTTATAAGTTAACGGTGTAAGGTGGGATTAATTCAATGATATGGAACTTGTTATTTCAGTGATAAATAAAAATAATAAAAATACATTTCGTATATGTATGTACCTACATATAAGTTTATATTTTACACATTCATTTAAATATATATTATAATAAAGGTGTAGTGTAAACGAAATGATAGGGAGATATACAATTAATTTATTTAAAATAAATAATTTCTCTTATTAGAACTTAAAACATCTTTCTCATTTCCCAAATTGTCTTATACTTAAATATTTATAAGCGAAGCAATATGGATCAATTTAATGACGTATTATACTTAAAATGTTATATCTTAAAATGTCTTTGACATATGTCACACTGATAAAAACTGAAAAATCTACTGTAGCAGCGATTTAGTTATTTTCTGTGAAGTTAAAAATATTTTCTGCGCGGCTCCAAAGTCCAAAATACATTGCAGTTGATTATAAATAGGGTTTTTGGACCGAGCCGGCTCGATCCAAAAAGCTCGAGCTAGCTCGTCTGTTTTTGCTTGAATGAAGATCGAGTTTTTATCTGCTAGTGGCTCGAGCTCAGCATTTTTAATGTTTTACATTTTACTTTTGTTTTTTTTTTATTTTATTGAACAGAAAAGTTTATATAAGAAAATATTTCACTTTAATCTTATAAGTCACAGTCAATTTTAACAGAAAATGATACACTGAAATGGATTTTTTATGTTTTTATATTTTATGATGTTTTGTTTTTTATATTTTATAACGTTTCGTTTAATAATTTTGCAATATTTATTGTTATTTTTATGATTTTGTAATGAGTAAATAATGATTAAATTAGAAGAGTAAAGTTAAAATTATATGCCCTAAAATTGGTTTCTTTTTAAGAAGGCTCGGGTGGCTCGAGTTACCCGATCCTCCTTATAGAAAAAGCTTGAAGGCTCGAGCTTACGAAAATGGTCGAGTTTCAAAAACCCTAATTATAAAATATTGATTTGAAGGTTGAAGGACAATTGAGTCCTAAACTAACTACACACTGTTTTTCAATTTATAAGTCTTCAGCATATTTTGCCATTGCTCTAATCTTTGTGTACTCAGAAGCTAATACATTGTGTATTGTATATCAAAATAAGCTATTCAATCAAATTTCATTTCAATCAAAATGAAAAAATAGAATTAAATTAAAAATATTACCTTCAAAAATGTTTCTTTATACGGGATTAGGTACACATGTAGATATAAACTCAAAAATAAAAGAGATGTCAATTGTTACCGTGAAGTTTAAAACTTGTTTTTAATTTTAATTCTCAACAGTGCATATAATATTATTTTTATATGATAAAATATGCCTAGTTAGCAATTCTAAATTTTAAATACAAATTACCTTTTTTTTTTGTTTTGTAGGAAATTGTTGTTGGAAATGCAATAATTTTAACCATATAAAAGAGGTGCATTTTCGAAAACAATTTCATATCAATTTTTATTGTCTTACGATAAAAAATAAAAAGGTAAATAAGTATATATGCCCTTGTTTTTTTCTCTTTAGGTGCTGGAGTTCTTATCCTAGCCAAGTGGGTTAAACCCCTTGCCTAGGATGACAACTCCAGCTATGGTTGATATTAGGATGGAGTGTTCCAACGCCAGTCCTAATATCCAACCCAAAACCCCCGATCTTGGTGGAGGATTCTTGGGTCTATCCAAGAATCCGAAGCCAAGACAATACCGGTCACCACATGGATACTCCTACGGGAGTACCCATACTACGTTGTGGTATTATGACTGGTTCCACTGCCACTATCGATGAATTCAGGATCACTGAGCAATCATGATCTTGTGTCCATTGATGATGACAGAGGAACACAGTCATAAGTGGACGGACTCATTGGTCGTTCCTTATCCCAACCAAAACGTGCGGTACCCGGTTGGGATAGGATCGAAGTACAACAGACCAATGAAGCTCCAGCCGATCGGTCAGGAGATGTCACTTGACATCTTCTGCACTTCAATTTCCCTAACTTTCAATTTTTCCAATACTAACAAAGTTAGCCTACGGAATACAAGTCATAGCATAGAGACCCTTATTTTTTGTCAAGAAATAATAAAATTTTTTTCAAATACCTTTTTTTATTATAAAGAAAAATAAATTTTAATCAATAAATAATAAAGAAAAAGAAGAAATTATAAAATAATTTTATTAACCCTACTTCTTTAAAGTTTTGGTGAAGTAAAAACTTTTCACCTTGTATAATTACAATTAAAATTATATGTAAATGAAAAAAAAAAAAAAAACTGACCAACCATAATAAAATTTTTTAAGTTCACTAAACCCCCTTACGTAAGTGAAACAACAAAAAAAAAGTTTTTGATTTTCATACGACATAACGTAATATTTTTTTTCAAGTTATAATGTATTTCGATAAATTTATAAACATAGTGTTGTGTTTATAAATCTTCATACCCTTTAGAACTACTTTAAATTTTTTTTTAAATAAAAGAATCTCAGCCAAATTTCTTCGTCAAGAATTTTCCAGAATGGAAATAAAATTTGAAATAAATTTAATAAAATTAAATAAAATTTTATTTTTCTTTTCGTAATTAACTTTTAATGCAGTGGTTGTTAACGGTTTTAAAGACGCGGAACACATGTATATTTTTTTCGCGGAACAACGGTTAAGAATCACTGTTTTAATAAAAACAATTTGACCCCATGTAATTTTTTTTTCTCCTATATTAATGAACTTTTTTTTGAATAAAAAAAGAAAACTTAATACTAAATTAAAACTAAATAAAAATTATAGTTGTTTTTTTTAATTTTTATGCCCAATATTAAATAATTTTGCCTATACCTTAATACATTTTCTAACAGGGAAATTGACTTGTATTTTGTATAGCTAAGCTACATTTTTATATTTTTAATATTTTCTTTAAAATAAAATAATTTATCTAATTAAAATTTTCTATTTTTTTTCATATCAATTTTTATTGTCTTACGATAAAAAATAAAAAGGCCAAACAAAATTATGAAGTTCATATAAATAAACCATGAAAATTTCATACTGTGTGATGCATACCCTTTTTTTTTATGCAACAAAAAAAAACAAACTCAGCTTACAACAGCACCTCCACTTTAAGCTACAATCATATCAAAACAACAAACAATAACCTGCACATTTTTTTTATTGAAAGAAAACTGCACATATATTTAAATATGCAATATGTACTATATGTACAAAATAATTATGTTTATTATACATACATTATAAAAAAATATTATACTGAAATAAGTCAGTAAATAATAAATTGTTTTAAATTATAAAATGAAATATTGCTTAAATATTATTGTAAAACAAAAACAATACAACAAAGCAAAAATAAATTAAAATTTGGAGATATAAAAAAAAAATTATTAAAGAGTTATGTATCAAAATTTTATACCTATATGTATAAAAAAAAAAAAAAAAAAATATATATAATATTAATTATTGTATCATGCGGCATAAGAACCCAAATCAATGTACTTTAGTTTAGATTAAAATTGTCGTAGGTGTTTTTAAGTTTTTTTTATGTTAATAAAGCTTACATTTGAATATGAAATAATCATGTCTTTGACTTAATTTAATATTTTCATAGGTCCTAGGTAAAAGAAATGCAAGCGTAAGATCCAGCTATAGGTGGCCATAGCTGCGAGCTGAAGAATGACTCCTTAGTCATTTAGATTTAAGTTTTTTTTTATTTTTTTTTGAATTGGTTGGGGTTTTTGAAATATATCTTTTTTTATACCTCCTTTTACCTTCTATCTTAAAAAGACATCCTATAAATATTGTTATGAACCCTCTGGTGTTCACTGTCGCGTACCCACCCAACGACGAGCTTAGACCCGGCCTGAGAACAGGATGTCCTAGACAGTGGACTCGGCACCAGCTTAAAATTTTGAAAGTAGAGCACCTTCTTTTGCCTCTACTTTCTCCACTTTTCTTTCTTTATCATAAATTTTATGATAAAATTCTCAGAGTTCATCTTGAACTCAGAATTTTTGTGCTTATATACACCCTCCGTTTTCAACATTAATTTAATTCATAACAAATGGCGCCCAACGTGGTAAGACTATGAGTCCTACCCTACTCAAAGAGGTGGAAGGCTTTAAGAGTCTCTACCTTTTGAAAAAAATTGTAAGGCATAACCCCTTACACGACCATAATTTTTTATATGACTAACATAAAGTTTTTTTTTATAAAAAAATAGTATTTTGAGTTTAGTAATTTTTTTTCCTACATATTTTAGAAACCCCAATTCAAAAATTTGGCTCTGTAAAATATTTATTTATAATATTTAGAGAAAATTTTCACCTTACAGTGTGAGTGCAGTCGAAATGTAGGCACAGCCTACACTGGTACATGCTGGGGTGAAGATTTTCAGAAAAATATTCATTATCCTTTTTCTAAAAAACTATTCTTTATTTCTTATTCTAACACTACACAAATCTCCTTTTACTTTTCCCTGCAGCGTGAGTGCAGTTTAAAATGTAGGCACAGTCTACACTGGTACATGCTGGGGAAAAGTTTCAGGAGAAATGTAACGCTCTTTTTTTCTTCAAAACGAAATTCAACATCGTACAGTGTGAGTGCAGTTGAAATGTAGGCACAGTCTACACTGGTACATGCTGCGATTTTGAATTTCACATTGTACATGCTATAAAAAAAAAAAAGCAAGTACAAGTTCTATGCCGACTTTTCTCCTTACAGTGTGAGTGCAGTCTAAAATGTGGGCACAGTCCACACTGGTACATGCTGGGGAGATCAGTCTAATTGGAACATTTCTATTTCTTAACTATCCAACCTTTTTCTAACTTAATAGAGCTAATTATAAAAATTTTCCGTCTTTTTCTAAAATTTTTCTTCACTATATTACTACGCTAAGCATTTCTATTATCTAAAGGACCTATAAAAACATAAATATATATATATATATAAATAAAAAATTTATAAAAAATGTAAAGAAGATAATTTTTTTAATTTTTTTATTGAATGAATAAAAAATTTATATAGTTTATATACTATAATATATAAAAAAAAAAAAATCCTTGAAGGAAATTTATACAATTTAGTAAATAAAAATAAAAATAATAATTATCAAATTTTATTAAATGTCTGACAAAATAAGTAGAATAAAAAGCCTAGTAGAAACTTTGAGTAGACAAATTAACATAACAGAGCATTTGGCTACACAACCAACTTCACCAGAATTCAGTAGAATATACCCAGACTACCCCTCTAAATATGGCACACTTGGTTCCCAATCTTCAATTAGTCACCAAACAAAGTATTCAAACTCTCCGATTAGAAGAGAAACTACGGAATACCCCAGATCTAACGCCCCAAGAAATCGAGGCCCAAGATCGAACAGACTAAGAAATTCTGAAGAACCATATTATAATAGGCAAGTACCGCAATATGACAGAGAATTAGATCTCAAAAAAAGGTTCGGTTTATTTTTCAACGGGGACGAGGTAGAAAACTTTGTAAAAGATGTGGACAATCAAAGAATTGACCACAATATCTCAGATCGAGTATTAATTAATAATTTCCACCAATTACTCGACCCCTCAGTAAAAAAGTGGTATTTTCTTTATTTTAGAACACACAATAAACAAAATACTACCTGGAGAACTTTTAGTTCAGCCCTCGTAGACGAGTACGCTGATGCCCTTGACGAAGATTTGAAAATCACGGAACTGGTTACGAGGAAACAAAAGTTAGGGGAAACATGGAGAGAATTTATTATAACCATGATATCTCTCAATCAGAGGTTAGAATCTCCATTGAGTGAACCAAGGTTATGCAACCGAATAAAGTTGAATGCGAGGCGCGAATATCTAGAACCCTTACAGGCAGTTGAAATATCTGATCTTAATACACTTAGAACTAAACTAAGGATGATAGATTCCTGTCAAGAATCCAGACCGGTTTATAGAACTTACCAAAATGAACCTTGTTATACCAAACCTTCAAACGATCGAAACAGGTATCGCGTACAAGACGATTTCTGTTATAACGACAATTGCTACGAAAAAATGGCATTACAAAATACCAACAAACAGCCCTACTTTCATACGACCAAATTTCAAGAAAAGTATGAGCAACCTACTAAACTAAAAATAAATCAAATTCCAAAACTAACAACTTCTGAAATAAATGTACGTTGTTGGAACTGTGAAATGCCAGGCCATGCGTTCATGGACTGCGCAGCCAATTTCAGACGAGTATTCTGCTACAAATGCGGAATGACTAATGAAGTTTCTCCTACTTGCAAAAATTGCAATAAAACGACTAAAGATAATGACGTAGGCCAAAATATAATTTTCTCAGACTCCATAGATAATGAGTTAAAAAATAATTATAATGATAATTTTGAGAATAGCGAAAATTCTCAGAAGAAAAAAATTAAAATTTTAGAAAGACCTGAAATTCAAGAAATGGAGTATAAGCCAAAGAAACACTGGCCTCCATATTCTTTCAGAAAACAGAGATATGATAGAAAATGCGCAGAATTAGTATCATATAAAAATAGTAGTGAATTAAGATTTAACATAAATAGGATTCCTCGATCAATAAAGAAAAAGAAGAATTCTGTACGCAAAGAAAATTTTTACAAAAATGTGAAAATCGATAAGTTTAACATTCTATCATCAATCATAAAAATTCCACACGATAACCGACCCTATATAAAAATTCAAGTAGGAAAAGTAACACTTGAGGGTTTATTAGACTCAGGAGCCTCTATTTCTTGTTTAGGAAAAGACAAAAAATGGCTCGCTGAAAATACAAATTTTAAATTACACAAAATTTCAGAATCGGTAATAACCGCAGCCGGTAATAAAACCGATATAATAGGATACATATTAGTACCTATTTTTTTTAATAATATATCGAAAATTTTAAAAATCCACGTAGTCCCTAAATTATCACAACAACTTTATCTTGGCGTAAATTTTTGGACAGAATTTAACCTGGCCCCCCAAATTTTTAATCCAATCGCAGAAATTTCTGAAACGGATCCAAATTTACATCCTTTAAATGCCAAAGAAAAATTAGAATTAGATTCTATAAAGAAAATGTTTCCATCATATGCTATTGAAGGGTTAGGGTGTACTCATTTAGAACAACATGTTATAGACACAGGGGACAATGAACCAATTAAACAAAAACATTATCCAATTTCCCCTGCCATACAAACCCTAATGTACGCCGAGGTAGATAGAATGCTGGAGATGGGCGTAATAGAAGAAAGCAATAGTGCTTGGACTTCGCCAGTAGTACTCGTTAGAAAACCAGGAAAGAACCGTTTATGTTTAGATTCGCGAAAAGTAAACGATTTGACAAAGAAAGACGCGCATCCTTTACCCAACATTCAAGGACTGCTTGCGAGAATAGACAAAACCAAATACATTAGCAGTATAGATTTAAAAGACGCTTTCTGGCAGATTCCCTTAGAAAAAGATTCGCGGGAAAAAACTACGTTTGCAATCCCCGGTAGACCCCTTTATCACTTTACACGAATGTCGTTTGGACTCTGTAACGCAGCTCAGCGTATGTGTCGGCTTATGGACAAGGTAATTCCCCAACATCTGAAAGAAGAAGTAAAAGTTTACCTGGACGACTTAATGGTCGCCACCGAAAGTAAAGAACGCCATTTCAACTTTTAAAAGAAGTTGCAATAGCCTTGAGAAAAGCAAATCTCACCATTAATGTTGAAAAATCTAAATTTTTCATGAAAGAGATAAAATACTTAGGATATTTAATTGGCGCGAACGGGACAAAACCAGACCCAGGGAAAATAACCGCAATTTCTGAATACCCTGAGCCCAAAACCCTTAAAAAAACAAGACGTTTTCTAGGAATGACTGGATGGTTTCAGCGTTTAATTCCAAACTACTCTACCATAGTCTCACCCATTACAGATTGCCTTAAAACAAAAAATTCAAATAATAATAAATTCAATTTCACAAATGAAGCTAGAAAAGCTTTCATAAAAATTAAAGAAATTCTAATCTCTGAACCTGTTTTAGCCCCCCCTGATTACGGAAAACCCTTTTTCATACAAACTGACGCAAGCCAATCGGGAATTGGAGCCGTTCTTTTCCAATATGACTCCGAAAATAATGAACACCCTGTAGCTTATATGTCAAAAAAGTTTAATGACACTCAAACCCGGTGGGCAGCTACAGAACAAGAGTGTTATGCGGTAGTTGAAGCTATAAAAAAATTCAGGATGTACGTAGAAGGAGTAAAATTTACCGTACTGACTGACTGCGCTTCCCTTCAGTGGTTAATGAAGTGTAAAGACCATCACGGAAAACTTTTTAGATGGTCTTTAAAACTTCAAGCTTTTGAATTCGATGTACAACATAGATCCGGGAAAAAGAATGTTGTGGCCGACACACTCTCACGTTCATTCGGTATAGAGGAAATATCAGCTCGTTGTCCAGATTTAGACCTCGATTCTAAAGCTTTCGAATCAGAAAATTACAGAGAAATTAGAGAAGCTGTTGAAGACAATAGTGATAAGCTTCCAGATCTCAAGGTTGTGGGCAATAAAGTATTTAAAAGGGTAGAGTACAGAAAAGAGCAGGAAATACCAGAATTCAACCTATGGAGACTTTGGGTTCCAACCGAATTAGTAAATGACGTAATTAAGAATAACCACGATCCTCCCCATTCAGCCCACGGCGGATTAGGAAAAACCCTCCATAAATTAAGAACAAAGTACTTTTGGCCAAGAATGTTTACCAACGTAAAACAATATATTTCTAATTGTACAATATGTAAAGAAACAAAACCCACTAATCAGATATTAAGACCTCCTATGGGAAACAAACCCATACCAGAAAGACCCTTCCAAAATTTATATATTGATTTTTTAGGCCCATATCCAAGATCAAAATCAGGAAATACGTGTATCTTTATAATATTAGATTCCTTTTCTAAATACGTAATAATTCGACCATTACGTAAAGCTACTTCAGCTAATGCTATTAAAGTCTTAGATGAAGCCTTTAGTCTGTTTGGCTGTCCAGAATGTATCTTAAGCGATAATGGGACACAACTTATTTCAAAAGAATTCAATTCCTATTTGGAAAATTATGGTATAGAACATAAACTAACAGCTTTCTATTCCCCACAAGCCAACGCGAGCGAAAGGGTTAATGGCTCAATTCTCAATGCCATAAGAGCTTACATCGATGACGAACAGTATAACTGGGATGGCGATCTCGATAGCATAAGCACAGCTCTTCGCGCTAGCGTACATGAAGCGACCGGTATGTCTCCTTATTATATCCTGTTTGGACAGCATATGATAACCCATGGTAGCTCCTTTAAATTACTTAGGAAATTACACATGTTGGAGGGAGAAGATATAGACATATTACCCCCACCAGGATCCTTTCAAATTATAAAGGATATAGTAAAACGTAATTTAGAAAAATCTAAGGAAAAAGGAAGAAGATTGTATGATAGGAAATGTAAAAATATCAAATATAAAATAGGTCAGACAGTATATAGAAGAAATTTTGCACAGAGTGACTTTAGCAAACACTTCAATGCGAAGTTAGGAAAGAAATTTATACCCTGTACTGTACTTAGAATTATAGGAAATAGTATTTACGAACTAAAAGATCTTACAGGTAGAAATCTTATAGGTCGTTATCATGCGAAGGACATTAAGACCTAAAAATTTATGATATGAGAACTAGTTTTATAAATTTAGGTGATAAATCTAAAAATTAATTTATAATTACAAATTTTTAAATAACAGAATTTTATGAATATATAATAATATATAAACATAATATATAAACATAATATATAATACATATAAATCTAAAGAAAAAATCACTTATAAATAAAATATATATATATATGTACTTATATAATATAGAAAATATAAGATAAATAAATAAGAAATATTTTAAATAAATAAAAAAAAAAAAAAAAATGAAAATCTGTAAATAGTTCTAAGTTTGTAAACAAAAAAAAAAAAAAAAAAAAAAAAAAAAAAAAAGAATAAAATGGAAAAAAAATATATATAAATGAATAAATAAAAATATATAAAAAATATAAAAAAAAAAAAAAAAAAAAAAAAAATACAAAAAAAATATATATGTATGACACAAAAAAAAATAAATTACAAAAAAAAGTAAGATATATATATTTCAAGTTTATAAGATATATAAAAATTATATAGTTTTAAGTTCAAATTATAAAAAAAAAAAAAAAAAATATATTTGTAATAAAATTAAAGTTAAAACACAGTCACATATACATCCATACACATCCATACACATACATACACAAAAACAAAGTTAAATCTGTTTTTTTTAAGAAAAGTAAAATAAAATTTTGCCCGGCTAACTCAGTCGGTAGAACATGAGACTCTTTATCTCAGGGTCGGCTTCGAGCCCCACCTCTGTTCTTTCTTAATCTTTTATTTCTGTTTAAACCTTCCCTTGTTTTCTAGCTTCAATCCACCACCTTTTGTGCGTGTGATTGAACCTAATTTGTTACCGTGAAGTTTAAAACTTGTTTTTAATTTTAATTCTCAACAGTGCATATAATATTATTTTTATATGATAAAATATGCCTAGTTAGCAATTCTAAATTTTAAATACAAATTACCTTTTTTTTTTGTTTTGTAGGAAATTGTTGTTGGAAATGCAATAATTTTAACCATATAAAAGAGGTGCATTTTCGAAAACAATTTCATATCAATTTTTATTGTCTTACGATAAAAAATAAAAAGGTAAATAAGTATATATGCCCTTGTTTTTTTCTCTTTAGGTGCTGGAGTTCTTATCCTAGCCAAGTGGGTTAAACCCCTTGCCTAGGATGACAACTCCAGCTATGGTTGATATTAGGATGGAGTGTTCCAACGCCAGTCCTAATATCCAACCCAAAACCCCCGATCTTGGTGGAGGATTCTTGGGTCTATCCAAGAATCCGAAGCCAAGACAATACCGGTCACCACATGGATACTCCTACGGGAGTACCCATACTACGTTGTGGTATTATGACTGGTTCCACTGCCACTATCGATGAATTCAGGATCACTGAGCAATCATGATCTTGTGTCCATTGATGATGACAGAGGAACACAGTCATAAGTGGACGGACTCATTGGTCGTTCCTTATCCCAACCAAAACGTGCGGTACCCGGTTGGGATAGGATCGAAGTACAACAGACCAATGAAGCTCCAGCCGATCGGTCAGGAGATGTCACTTGACATCTTCTGCACTTCAATTTCCCTAACTTTCAATTTTTCCAATACTAACAAAGTTAGCCTACGGAATACAAGTCATAGCATAGAGACCCTTATTTTTTGTCAAGAAATAATAAAATTTTTTTCAAATACCTTTTTTTATTATAAAGAAAAATAAATTTTAATCAATAAATAATAAAGAAAAAGAAGAAATTATAAAATAATTTTATTAACCCTACTTCTTTAAAGTTTTGGTGAAGTAAAAACTTTTCACCTTGTATAATTACAATTAAAATTATATGTAAATGAAAAAAAAAAAAAAAACTGACCAACCATAATAAAATTTTTTAAGTTCACTAAACCCCCTTACGTAAGTGAAACAACAAAAAAAAAGTTTTTGATTTTCATACGACATAACGTAATATTTTTTTTCAAGTTATAATGTATTTCGATAAATTTATAAACATAGTGTTGTGTTTATAAATCTTCATACCCTTTAGAACTACTTTAAATTTTTTTTTAAATAAAAGAATCTCAGCCAAATTTCTTCGTCAAGAATTTTCCAGAATGGAAATAAAATTTGAAATAAATTTAATAAAATTAAATAAAATTTTATTTTTCTTTTCGTAATTAACTTTTAATGCAGTGGTTGTTAACGGTTTTAAAGACGCGGAACACATGTATATTTTTTTCGCGGAACAACGGTTAAGAATCACTGTTTTAATAAAAACAATTTGACCCCATGTAATTTTTTTTTCTCCTATATTAATGAACTTTTTTTTGAATAAAAAAAGAAAACTTAATACTAAATTAAAACTAAATAAAAATTATAGTTGTTTTTTTTAATTTTTATGCCCAATATTAAATAATTTTGCCTATACCTTAATACATTTTCTAACAGGGAAATTGACTTGTATTTTGTATAGCTAAGCTACATTTTTATATTTTTAATATTTTCTTTAAAATAAAATAATTTATCTAATTAAAATTTTCTATTTTTTTTCATATCAATTTTTATTGTCTTACGATAAAAAATAAAAAGGCCAAACAAAATTATGAAGTTCATATAAATAAACCATGAAAATTTCATACTGTGTGATGCATACCCTTTTTTTTTATGCAACAAAAAAAAACAAACTCAGCTTACAACAGCACCTCCACTTTAAGCTACAATCATATCAAAACAACAAACAATAACCTGCACATTTTTTTTATTGAAAGAAAACTGCACATATATTTAAATATGCAATATGTACTATATGTACAAAATAATTATGTTTATTATACATACATTATAAAAAAATATTATACTGAAATAAGTCAGTAAATAATAAATTGTTTTAAATTATAAAATGAAATATTGCTTAAATATTATTGTAAAACAAAAACAATACAACAAAGCAAAAATAAATTAAAATTTGGAGATATAAAAAAAAAATTATTAAAGAGTTATGTATCAAAATTTTATACCTATATGTATAAAAAAAAAAAAAAAAAAATATATATAATATTAATTATTGTATCATGCGGCATAAGAACCCAAATCAATGTACTTTAGTTTAGATTAAAATTGTCGTAGGTGTTTTTAAGTTTTTTTTATGTTAATAAAGCTTACATTTGAATATGAAATAATCATGTCTTTGACTTAATTTAATATTTTCATAGGTCCTAGGTAAAAGAAATGCAAGCGTAAGATCCAGCTATAGGTGGCCATAGCTGCGAGCTGAAGAATGACTCCTTAGTCATTTAGATTTAAGTTTTTTTTTATTTTTTTTTGAATTGGTTGGGGTTTTTGAAATATATCTTTTTTTATACCTCCTTTTACCTTCTATCTTAAAAAGACATCCTATAAATATTGTTATGAACCCTCTGGTGTTCACTGTCGCGTACCCACCCAACGACGAGCTTAGACCCGGCCTGAGAACAGGATGTCCTAGACAGTGGACTCGGCACCAGCTTAAAATTTTGAAAGTAGAGCACCTTCTTTTGCCTCTACTTTCTCCACTTTTCTTTCTTTATCATAAATTTTATGATAAAATTCTCAGAGTTCATCTTGAACTCAGAATTTTTGTGCTTATATACACCCTCCGTTTTCAACATTAATTTAATTCATAACACAATGCGTTATAAAAATAGAATGTAATGAATTTTTTTTTTACATATTAAAAAAAAAAAGAACAGATTTTCATTAAAAATTATTTCAAAAAAATATGTGAATATGTGGGGCTATTGAACTTTTCAAATATAACAATAATAATAACAACAACAAATTCATTTTATTTTTCAGAATTTTTAATTTCATCATAAAATTTGGATGAATGGAGATATGAAATAAAATTTTGTACATTAAGTACAATGTTTATTTTTTTGTGAAGGCGGTTTTATTCATTAAAATTTTATATATTGTGCATTTCTATGGAATTAACCTATTTTTAAGTATATACCATTTTTTCTTTCTCCTCTTTTAAAATTATTCAAAATTTATTTTAACTAACTCTGGCATTAAAAATAATATATGTATAATAATAGTAAAAAATATTTATTTTAATTGTTTTAAATATAAATTGGATAAATTTTTAAATAAAATTTATTTCATATAATTACAGATATTATTAGAGTATGTTTGTTTTGATTTAATTTTATTATTATTTTTTTTATTTACTAGGTATAGAATTCTTCAGTACCATTTATTAAATAAAGACAACACTTTTAAAAAAAAAATATTTAAAGAATGGTTAATGAACTAATAATTATTTCAATGCGGTTAAATTGTCAAAAAATAGTTCTGATTATCTTTTAAATTATATATACCTAACTACATACATAATGTGAAGTTTATTTATTTATTTGTTCTTCAAGTATATTTCATAAAAGTTAAATTGTTATAATTGGAGTTTGATAAAGTTTGCTAAGAACAAAAATTATATTAAACTGAATTCTTATTGAGCGTAATAAAACAATCAACAAAAATTGTGACTTTTAGAATTTTTAACTATAGAAATAAATTATTTTTATTATACATAAATTATGTAGGTTTATATACATAAATAATAGTAAATAAATTGATGCGACTGCAATTATAAAGACCTCGTAAAAGGAAAATAGAAATGAATAAGGGAAAAAAGGAAAATCATACATATAAATATAGTTATGTAGTAGCAGCAGCATTAGTTCTGAAGAAAAACAATTTCTTCAAAAACAAATCAATTTTGTTTTTTTTTTCTTTTACTTTATTCTAAATTAGAAGGGCTTTATTATTATATCCAAATGAAATCTTATGTACTTTCATTATATGTAATACATATTTTTATGAGGATTTTTTTTTTATTTTTATTATTAAATTTCCAACGCACAAAAATAGAATTCTTAATATTTTATGAATATGTTGCAGCATTCATAAAAGCACCGTCATATGGCTTTATTAGTTTAGTTCTTCTGTATAGTAGACATTTTGTATATGAATATTTTACATATTTTTTTTTAGGGTACTGTGTAATATGTTTTTATATATATGTACGTATAAAAATTACTATTATAAATACATACATATTTTTTGGTTGTAAAAATAAGTCTTAAGGGCCTAAAATTATCAAAAAATATATAGTGCGTATTTTTGTACACAATAATATGGAGCATACAATATGTTTTTTTTCCCATTTTAGAATAAAATTGTATCTTTTTTTTTATATGTACCAACATGTACATAAAATTAACTAAAAATATACATAAAATGGTTTAAGAAAATATGTAACAACCGCCGAAATCATCTTAAGAGTTAGGAATTTTTTTTTCCATATATTTTTTTCTTGAATACTTTTTTTTAGAATTCAGGAATATATATTTTAAGAAATTGGCAAAGATATATCCCGCTGATTGAAATAAAATGAATTGAACACATTAAATAATAGATATTACGATCATATATTTTAATAGAAATTCAGAATTATACAACATAAGAAAAGATTTGATTTATTTTCGAATACACGAATCGAGAGAATATTTAAAATTATTCAAGCATTAGTGCTTCTTTGCAACCTCTGTTTTTTGATAAATTTTTTTATATTTCGTTCTTGAAGTTTTTTGTCATTTTAAATTTTTGATACAATAGTGAACGTTGCAACTATTTGACAATCATCACTTAAGAAATATACCCAAGAGTTAATAGTGGCATAAAATATAATTTTATAAATATTTAATTATTTGGAAAAAATATAAAAATTAAAAAAAAACGATGATTATTTTTAAATTTAATTATTTTTCATGCAAATTTTTTTAAACAATAATTTTTTGAATACATAATACATAAGCACATAATGTACTAAAGAATTTAATCTCATAAAACATAAGAACAAAAAATAAAATTCATGGAAATTTTCAGCAAGTGCTTGAACAATTCAGCTTTCAAGAATTTAAAGTAATATTATTATTAAATAGATTTTATTTTTGTGCCAATAAACAATTATAGAGAAAGGTTTTGCTTTTATTTTAATAATTTAGACTCCTTCTTTGGTCCTTTCCGATACGAACTGTATATTTGTAAACTTGAAATCTTTATTTTAGAACATAATCATATACTAATATGTAAATTCATTAGTTCAGTTCAACAACTGCAGGGAAAAAAATATTAATGCTATTATGCAAGTTTCTTATTTTATAAGATTTTACTTAAAAAGAATATGTATATGAAATTGAAATACCAAATTATTCTAAATTTTCAACCAATTAACTAAATTTATTCCAGTGGGATTAATAAATTAATGATATGAAATTTTCGTACATATATAAATTTTACATAATAAACATTGTAAATATATGTTAAGCACATAATGATAATAAGAAAAAAAAATTTTTACTCATGCAACATTATACAATAAAAGATAAGAAGTGTCTTTGGTAAATTTTTATGTCAAAGGATTTTCATTCCATTAGAAAATAATATGTTGTCTCTGTAAAATGATAAAATGAACATTAATTTTTTTTTTTAGAAATTTTTCGTTATTAACCTAAATATTTTGAAAATTTTCAACAACATTCTTTGCGACAGTAAAACCTATTAAAAAAAATTTCGCTTTAAAATCATGATTAAACAATTTTAATACTTAACTGAAAATTATCATAATAACATTTTTTTTTTATTCAATCTTCCACCCAAGTACAATTCTTGTTACATAATTTTTGTAAAATATCAAATAAAATTGTAACGATAAAAACTTTTTATTTTGTTGATTCTTCTTTTCGAATATATTAAATATTTAGGTTATATTGAAGAAAAAATAGCACTATATACTACTCTACGTAACCTAAAAAATCTGTTTAAGATAATATACATTTTGTTTTTTAAACTTCAAAAAAATAAATAAATGAAATAAAAATTATTGGAAAAGTTTAAGGATTTTCCTTTTTCCTGAGAATTTATTTTTTACTATACAGCTGACAGATTAAAAGCAAATATTTTTTAACATCAATAAATTCAATTTCCTTGTTTACAAGGCGTATATATAATAAATATACATATTTTCAAATATTAGTCTCAAGAAAAACTAGTTCAAATTTTATATGTTTTCCTTCTTTTTTTTTATGAATTGCGTTTTCTGTTTGCGTTCTTAAAGTGGAAATTAATGCATTTCCCATATTTTTTTTGAATTGAAAAATAAAACTTTATATTTAAAACTGGATAAAATGAAAATAATAATGAAAGAGATAAATTTAATTGTATTTAAAAATATAAAATAGAATTAAAACTTTTTGATATTTAATCAATTATGTTTTGGCAAAATGTATATATAAAAAATACGATTAATTTGTGTGAAAGAGAATTTAAAAAAAAAAATCATTATTTTTATTCAAACTTGTACATATATGTCTGGATTGACCTTCGACTAGCAGGCCGCAAGCACTTTAAAACTCAGCCCCATAATATTTGTCTTTATACTTATACTTCATTTTCTTCGTAGTCCAATTTTTTTTAAATTCTTTTAGTTAATGTGTCTTTCATTTTCATTTCCTGATTATTGATTATTTAGTTTTAAAATGTGAAAACATAATAAATCAAATAATTTATACTCTTATAATTGAATCTGTTATCGATTTTATTTTCTTTTCAAACTGAAAACTGTAAGACACGTTCTAATATAAATTCGTAATTAAATGTTTCAGATTGGCAAATAAATTTTTTAATATCAACAGTGCGTCTGAATTAAATTATTTTATTTGTGATATAAATAAATTAACTGATTGGCATACAATGGTACCTTAATGCAAAATATGTTACACTTTTTACGGTAATTATAGAGCAGTTTGGATAAAAGACTGCGGTTGTCGAAGTAATAAATCAATGACAACAATTTATTGCGACTAATTCCAATTAATTTACAGCGTTTGCCAGTTTTATAATAATTTTGCACCTTAATTATTAGTTTTCATACGCTTCAAAACTTGTATCGCTCAAGTTTAATATCATTATCGAAATTGAAATTTTTTTTCGGTTTATAATTTAGCTAAAATAAATTCATATTAAGTTGCCTTTTATCACACTTTTACTTTGATTATTACAAGTATATGTATAAAAAAAAATTTCTTTTTAGATAATTATTTTATTTGGGTGATTTTTCTTATCGCTTTCAATTTTTTGTTGAAGAAAATAGAAATAAATTAACCAATAAATAATACAATTAATATGATCGAATAATGTGTAATAAATTAAGATTAACTAGTGCGTAAAGTATTCTGGTTTTATAATATTTCATTTGTATATACCGCAAAAGTTTAAGTTTACATTATTCACGAATTAAAAAATTAAATTTTCTTTTCTGATTCAAATTTAATAAAAGATTAAGTGTTGATAGTAAGTAATATAAATTTCATATTGCAAAAGTTTTTTTAAGTACAAATTATCAGCTATTTTCTTTTAAAATATTTTTAATATCTTTTACATTTTTATTCGGTTACTGGTAAAAAGTTCGTTTGATCCACTAACAAACCAGGTCAATTATATCAAATGAACAATTTTATTGCTTTAATTCTTCAAACTTTCGACTGTTCACTTTTCCTATTGAGTAATGATAAACTAAACGAAAACAAGGATCTAGAACTGTGTATTGAACAGATGCAATAAATATGAATATATTACATATTTATATATTATGTGCATACATTTTAATTTTCCAAATATACAAATCATCTTTTTATTTTTTTTTTTCATTTTTTTTGATCCACCTTAACAAGATGTTTATTTCTTTAGCCTTTTTTTCAAAGAATTGTTAGTAGGAAATTTATTTTCCGAAATTTTCTTTCTTTTTTTTTTTCTTAGAAAACAAGAATACCTATAATACTCTTGTTCTTTTGCCAAGAAAATAAAACATTAAAATAATGAGTTAGTTAATTTATCTTATTAAGAAAAGTATATAAAAATTGTTATGAATCAGCAGAAAATAAAATAAAATTATTTATTATATTATTTATTAGTAGGTATATTATAATTCAATTTAAAGAAAAAAAATATTTAATTTATTTTATTTGGAAATCTAGACATTTTTTACGTTTTAAATTTTTTTTTGCGTAGAAATTTTCTGTATACTTATTTTTATTCAATACAATTTTTCTATATAATTGATTTAATATAAAAATAGAAATTTATCTAACAATTAATATAATATTTAAGTTATTAAATTTAATTGATTTATTAGATTGTAATAAAATATAATGTAGGCTCTTACAGTTATAATAACTTGGAGTACTTACTTATTGAAATTGAGGTAATATTGTTCAAAAATATTGATGAAATTTAAACTTCGATTAAAGAACTTATAATTTCAGGCATATTATAACCATTCAATATTTCGAATACTGTTATCAATAATTACAGAGAACATAAAGTAAAAGAAAAAACATTTTTAATTGTGCAATTTTGGGTATACTATGTCTCTGTCAATGTGTTCGAAAATTCAAGTCTCAATTATAAGCATAGTTTACTACTGTGATCTGGTATATTAATATTTTACAATAGTATTATAAAGTAAAAATTTACAATTACCAACTTTTTAAGACACATTATTTATGTTTTTAATTTGTTTTTTTTTATTTTTTTGTTTCTTAACTAAATGATTCATGATGAGGAAGCAGTATAGTAGAACAGAATGATCATAATATACACAAATTTATTAATGAATGTTATTATGTTTTTTTTTTCTTGAACGTAAAATCTTAAGTTTTTTTTTTGTATATAGTATTTTTATTTCTTAATATACGTTTTTACTTAAATCATTTTTATTATGACTAATTTTAAAATAAGTTTTGCAGAAATAAATAAAATTATACTCGTTTCGGTTGGTTAAATAAATATATATATATATATTATATATATATATATATATATATATTTTTTTTTTTTTTATGTTTTTTTAACGTTGTCGTCGTCGTCGGTCGTGGTCAAAAAGTATAACAAAAAAAATAAAAGAACTTCAAGAACTTTAACAAAGAAAGAAAAAAAAAAAAATATAAAATAAGTAAATTAATTATTATTGTTGAAAATATAGTCTCTATTGCATTGAAGAATATTTTCTAAATGTTATAAGATAACTATTAATTATATGTTAAAGAAATTTTTCAATGAAGTTATTATTTGTTCTGATATCATCATATAAAAGGAAAATAAACTATAATAATGTTTTCAACTTCGACAACCTGTCTAAGTCAAAGTGAACAATTTACCCTTTTGTAGAGCCATCATTATTATATATATATATAAACTACGATACTTCCCTACTAGTCTGAGATCAGTTTAGAAGTAGTTTTTCTTGACATAGGTTCTGAAACTGATGAAAGTGGTGAACAAAAGCTATATTAAAATTAGTTTTCATTTATTAAGCCCGACGAAGTTGTCATAGAGTTTCAGAAAAAGTGTACTACAAATTTTATTTTAAATTTGCATAATTTTGCTTTGAAGTCAAACAAAAAATGTAGCAAAAATATTTCGCTTTTTTTATTAATGGAGTTTTAATTATATAGTTTATTTAATTAGAAAATAAATTTGTTTATAAAATTTGTGATTTTAATTAATGTGTGTAAATCAAAGGGTTTTGTAAATACTTTATTAAAAAATCAATATTATCTTAATACTATTATGAAGATGAATTAAAATTGTACAATATAGAATAAATTTACTTGTTCGATTTATTTTAAGCGCACAAAAATTAGTACATATATAAATAAGCCTCTTGTGACAAACAAAATAATAATTCTGAAAATATTTTTTCTTTTTTATAATTGCCAGGTTTCTTAAATTAGAATTGTGCGTATAAATATCAAAGATATCCATAATTTTTATGTATATTTATAACTTTATGTATATATTATCTGTGTGGTACTTGTTGGCGAATCCAAATGTCTTAATAGGATGATAAACAAATATAGTGGGATACTTTTTTTTTTTTTTTCAATTTAAAATTAATGCAAGTTTATGTAAATTTTTTTATTTATTTTTTTAACTAATTTTTTGCTAAAGAGGATAAACATAAATTTTTTTTTATGATTTTCTTTTTACTCCCATACTCCAATTTTAGTGAAGAAAGTTGTTAAATTAATTTTTCTTCCAGATGAAAGTATATGGTAATAGGAAAAAGAATGTAATTTGCCTTAAAGTAAAATAAAAGATTTTTCATAAGATTTGCATTTTTTTTCTGTACATACTAAATCCTCATAGAAACCAAAAAAGAAAATTTCTTTTAATAAGGATAAGATTAAGAGAATTTTTTTTTTCTTGTTTCTGTTTTAAATAAAAGTTAATTTAAAAAAAAAAAAAAGTTAAATTAAGTCAAGTTGTTTAAAGAATATGTTGTGGAAAATATTTTGAATTTAATATTAAGAATTATTTTTATTTGATACTATTTTTGTGTTAAAGCTTACTTTCGTTTTTAATTTTTGTTAACATAAAAACAGAAAGGAATACCAAGTTTTACAATCGACAACTCATTCAATTAAATATAACAGGTGTTTTCTACTGCTTCTGCCATGTACAATTAAAGCTCAACTTTTTACATCTGGATAATGTTTTTGTTATAATGAAAATCATAAATTTTTAAAAACACTTCGATTTTGATATTTTTAATATTTTAATAACATATAAAAGTATAATATACTTATGTTCATAATATGAGTGGATGATAATATGTTTTTATGTAAAATCAACATAATAAAATGAGGTAGTAACTAAGGTAGTCTTTATTCAAAAGATTCCCAATTTTTATTCTAAATAAGCATGTGAAAATACATTTAAAAAAAAAATTAGTTAATGTTAAAAATTAAGATCCAAGGGAGCTGGAATGAAAGCTTAACATACAGGCAATATGCTCAGGGAGTTTTGATTAAAAGTTCAATAACTTTAATACATTGTATACATTTATGTACATAAACACTGCAGAAAAATCGTCAACAAAAAAAAAGTATTTTTTTTTAACAATTTTGACTACATTTCTTTCATTAAAATTATCCAGAAAAAAATTCTTAAAACTTTTCTTATTGTTTCAAAACAACGAAAAATTCACATTAAATTCAATATATATATTTTTTTATTATATAAATATAAAATGTCTTTCAAAAATATTTCTCTTTGCATGCAGTAAAACTTGCATCGAATCATTTATTTAATGAATTGTATATAGATATTATTTAATTTAAGCGCATATTTATGGAACAAGTCCAAAAATGTTTTTTATTTTCAAATTGCATTCATCCCACATTATTTATTTGTTTTGATATATTTTATGTTTTTTATGCTTCAGAATATTATTGCACAACACTTTCTAATATGAGCTTAAGTAAGCTTTAAAAATTGTCTTTTAGTGGTATAGTCGTCGACAGCGAAAAATATATTTCTTAGTTGTAATAAATAAAAATTCAAATGAATCTTCGAAACAATTTTTGTGTTTAGATTCAAGAAAAAAAATTTATTAAAACTATAATAATAATAAATATAATGATATCATTATATACATATTTGTATAGTGTTGATGTTTGTCTGACAGAAAAAATGATTGATTGATTGTATTAGTATATATGTAGAAATATTTCTAGTTATAAATATGCCTAAGTGGAAAATCGATATTTATACAGTTTAACTAAGAAATGATTAGGAATGTTTTAAAATATTCCTAAGAAAAGCCCAAAAGTGAATTTAAATCCGTAATATAAATTGTTTAGATTAAAAAGAGGAATTGTTACAAATGAGCATTATACATGTATTTACTTGTTTCACAGATTGCACAATAAATAAATTTCTCATGTTATGCTCTAAATTTTTATGTTTCTTAATAAAATATATTAAAAAATTAGTGGGTAAATAAGTTTTTATTTTAAGAATTTCTAATTTCTTTTATTTCGTTTTTACACACAAATTTCTTTATTAACAATATAAAAAATGTTTATTTTGACAGTTTTATTTTTATTTTTCTAATCAAATTAATTGTTTTTGAATGTTTTGATATTTAAGAAAAAAAAAATTCAAATTGGGACCAATATATATAGACCATAGAGACAGAAGTTTAAAAGGAGAAATATTGACATCTATGTAAGTTTATATAGATTATGAGTTATCTTAAAATTAAAGTACATATATATGATATTACTTTCCGAACTATATTAGATACTTATAATTTCTGATGTTAAAAGATTTTTCATTCGTGTATTCATTCTTTTTTTTATTATTATACCTTTGTATCTACTGTACATATTTATCATCATTTGATTTTAAAAACATATTTTTGAAATTTTAACTTTTTTATTATTAATCTTTTTTAGAGTAATTTTTTTTTTCGTGGATTTTCTGCATAGAACAATTTTTTGATTAAAATTGTTTTTTTTTGTGAAATTTTTTGAGCTGTCAGCTTCCTTTTTTTTTTTTTTTGAAAGATATTTTTTATATTCATTTTATATTTTCAAACATTGTATGTACAATGTATATTTTTATTTTTATGGCAGATTTTAATATTAAAATATTTATAACATGAAAGATATTCAAAAATTCTTGTTTCTTTGTAGCAAAAACTTATTTATGACGGTCTGAATGAAAAAGTTCAAGTACATTCATATATTGACATTATAGTAAAAAAAATTATTGTATAGTTGTGGAACACACATAACTTTCAGTTCAGGATTCATTTCAAGCTCTCTCACAAAAACGTTTTATTAAAAATGAAAATATTTTAAATATTTATATAAATTTATAATATATATAAAATTGTTTGCAGTTATATAGGTATACCTGAGGTCTAGGATGTTGTAAAATACTAGAACGGGAAATGTGGGGAAAAAATTAAAACGAAATTGAACTGCAGTGAGTGAGGAGCGTAGATTGTAATTTTCTTTCTTGTTATGAATATATTACTGTATATATATAATATATTCATAGAACATATTTAAATGTTATACGTCTTGCCTTAATTATGTATATTACGAAAATAATAAAAAAAAAAATTTTAATTCTTTACAAAAAATTTTTAATTAAAATTTTTTTTATTATTTTCTAATTAATATTATCGTTACAAAATTCCGTGAACCCCAAATACAAATTCTTTTGATTTTTATACACAATTTAATTGAAATTTGTGACAAAAAACGAATCATTCCTCTAATTATAAAAGCTTATTTTCAGATAACTCCAAAATTTTTAATTTTAATTAAATTATGTGAAATGAACCTCTTCTTAAATCTATATATGTATATTAACTTGAGCAAATTTTTGAAGTAAAATTTCAAGTGGATTTATATAAAGGTATATTCTCTTTGGAATAACTGAAATAAGTGCCTAATGAATTTCAAATGAATAATATTTTCAATTCATTAGCAATATAAATTATAAATCCTTAAATACCAAACCTAATGATTATTTAAGTATTTGAATTTTTATAACCATTAAATCTACCTTTTTTTGAGTATGAAATGATGAATAAATAATAATAATCATTCTATATTTTAGATCATCATCAACAAAAATATAAGACTGAAAAAAAGAAAATCAAATGTCATGGACAATTAAGAAAATCCTTGAAAACTCTTATAGAAACCAACATAAAAAAAATAAAAAAATTGGAAAACTATAATTCTAAGTGAAATTTTCACAATAGTGTCTGATACGAAAAATACATAAATTTTAATTTTGTCTGAAAATCAGCAAAAAATAAAATAAATTAGTTTTTTTCTTTCGATATACTTTTTAAATGGAAAACTAATAGATTTTCCCAATGAGTCATACCGATGAACTTTTTCATTTTAATAATAAACACTTTTTTTTTTATTATAATTTTGATTTTAAATTAATGGGTAAAATTAATTATTAATATTTTTTTAAATTTTTTTTGACAGATTAGAAAAAACCTTCATCAAAGAAGGAAAGTGAAAAATTTTGTATATTCAATGGGAAAAAAACTTAATTAAATTAGTCTGTCTCACCAAGAATTGGAGTTAAGTCAAAAACTTGGTTAAAATGAGATAAAAAAATCTTTGCGATGGCTTAAGGATTTAAAGTAGCAGCCCAATATTGCAAAATCATCCTCTCATATTTTTTTTTCAGTTATGAAACATCATATTCTTTGTTCTGATAAACATTTCATAATCTAGCTTTTAACGATTTTTATTGCTATATAGTTTTCCACTATCAAACTACTACTAATTTTTTTTTATTGATTCATAGACAAAAACACTTTTAATTTGTGTGTTTGTTTATAATAATGAATATCATATATTTAAAATATCTTTAAACGGAAAGCGATCAAAGAGTTCCAATCATGGAACTTCGAAAAAAGCGTGCTAACAAATGTTTTGATGGTCCTAACCATCATTCAAGTACAGCCTCATCATTCAGTATGAGCTAATTTTGAACTATCTTTTTTTTTTGCTTTATTAATTAAAAATATTTTTATTTATTTACATACTTTTTTGTTCAAAATCTTTCTTTTTAATATTCCAAGTTTTTTTTGGCTTTTATTAGAATTCACATATTACTATATTAACTTTTTCACTTTTACATTGTAGATAATTAAAAAAAAATAATTAAAAAATTCTAAATTAATTTTTTTTTTATAATTTTCTTCAAGTTAATTATGTTCATAACTTTGACGTAGATATATTTATTAAAAAAATTCTTAAAGTTAATTAGCGCTACTATTTTAATTAAGAACCGACACGTATAAAATCTTATCTTCAACTGTTTTTCTTTTATTATTTCGTTCACATAAATTTTATAATTCACAAAAAAAAAAAGGGAAAATATATTAAATGAAAATTATGATTTTTCACGAAATCTTTTTTTTTTTTTGTATCTTTTTAGCTTTTGTGGCTTGTTTCTTATTTTTTGCGGTGTTTAAATCAAACTAAAAACAAAAAAAAAAGAAGAAAATTCCGATACACAAAATGTAAAGAAAACAAAAATTCATAATACTTTTATAATATACCAAAAGAAAAAAGAAAAGAAAACACAAAATAAGGGAAAATTTTCATAAATGGAAATCGAGAGGGAAATTATTTAGATAAACATTTTTCTTTCGAGACTCGCTGAAAAATCCATGACAAATTTGCAATAAAATTATATTATAATAACATTGTTGGAATTTTGTTGGATACAAACAACTTTTCTCATACCCCAAGATATTTAAATGAGGTAAAAGTATTGATTGTTAATTTATTTTTGGAATTGAAAATATGTAGAATAGTGGAATATGTAGAATAGTGGTAGCTGTCATGCACTGTGAAATATGTGATAAAGTATTTTATTTTTAAATAGATTGAGAAATTATAGTTAAAATACTTTATAAGAATATAAGGGATGAAATAAAAATGTTTGGTTCATTATTTTACATACCTCATATTATCATATTATTCAGCTACAAAGATATAGAGGTACATATAAACTGAAATATGTGTAAAATTTAATTATAAGAAAAATGCTGAGGAAGACAAATTCTTTTGGTGAATTTTGAATCAATCAATTTTTACTTTTAATTTAAAAGAAAATCTTTTGCTTCCTTTCCCACATTTGATACATTTTTACATTCTACCGGTAAATTCTGATTTTAATATTTTTTTAATATGCTAGAAAATTTGTTGAATAATCATAAAACATGCGCAAAAAAAATTTCCTTTTACAAAATTTGTGAATATATGTAAGTACGTATATTATAAATATAACTTTTTGATTTATCTTATTGTTCAGATGATTTATTCTACATTGTTCAATGAAATAAAGTTTAAATCAACTAGATTCGGTTGGGCTTTAATTTAACTTCAATTATTTACTTGCGGAAGATTCGATATTTTCGCCTTCGTTGCAAATTACCGAAGTTAAAACCTTCCAATATTTATCGTTGTATTCAATATTGTTTGAACTGATTTTGATTTCGAACACGTATTTCTTGTATATAGTTTGAAATATTTAACGCTATATATAGGTAGATATTAATTTTTGAACATTATGTTCCTAAAAATTGAATTGAATTAATAAAATTGCCATACAAAACTTTTAAGAGATCTTTTACTTACAAATTATAGTGTAAGGACAACGATGATAATAAAATTTATATTATATAGACTTGGTACGTGACTAAGTTTGAATTTTTGATACTTAAATAAAAAATCAGTAAGAAAAGAGTTTCTATAATAATAATAATAATAATGATGATACATGGTTAGACAATTTTGTATAATGAGCATTCAAAGTCTTTACCTTTTATTTAATAGAAGAGTTGAAAAGAGACCTTCATACGGAATTTTTTTGATTACATTTAATGTTCCTGAATTTCATAATGGTTAGATTAAAAAAAAAAATTGCTTAATAAACAACGGCTTAACCTTTCTGAACCCTAATTTCATTAATTTAAATTTTATTGAAAAAAATTATATAAAATTTTATCCTTTTTTTATGGTAATTTATCCTTTCTGAGTGATGTTCTTTTAAATAAACCAGGTAAATTCTTATCTTATTCATAAAATTATTTGTAAGTTAATCAAAAGAATGATATAATCATAAACATTTGACATTTTCCATTATGGGTTCTAACGCGCCAATCACACTCAGATGTGTTGTGCTGATGATTTAAGATTCAGCGATTATAGAATCAAAATGTTAAATAAAATTGGTGTCTATTGGAATAATTTAGAAAAATGTATATTAGATCTATCAATAAAAATAATAATTATGGAAAGAAGTTTAATTTTATGATTAACATAGTTTTCAAAATATAAATTCAAAATCAATGAACTTTAAATGATTTTTGAAGTTATAATTTTGACATTATCCAAATATTAAAATAAAAAAACCAGCTTTATATCCTTGAAAAACAAAATCCCCGAAATAACATTAAAGGATTTTATGACATTACCTACATAACCTACATATGTATTGTATAAATAAATTTCTGATGGTGTTATTTAACAAATATTATATAAAGGATTTTTCTTTGTTAAATTTAATTTTGCGGCTTTTAAGAGGATATTTTGCCGGCTGCTGCTACTATTATAATATTTCAACTTATTACAACATATATACTAGTAGTATACCATAGTACAATAAAATTTACAATATAAACTGTTAGTATCTGTATCTATATCAAATATACATGTACAATATATTAATATGTATATAGAATTTTATTTTTATAGCAAATTTTGTTGTCGAGATAAAAAACATTCATCTTTACAGTTGAATGAGCTAAATTTTGTAATTCAGATGATCAAGTGGGTGGCATTTTAGAGGTGGTGGTATAAAAAGAATTTACTTGTACAACAATTTGAAATTTTTTGTTTTGCCGTAGGGAACGAGAATGTAGTTTAGGTATACTCAGTCAATAGGGATGAATATTTTTTATATTGCGTCAGTTAGGAAATAATTTTCATTTTTATGTATATTTTTTATTTTTTTTTGCCTTAATTTCGTATATTCATAGAGGTAGAGTTTGTTAAGGAAAAAAAAAAAGAAAAATTTAAAAATAAAATTGAAATAAAATAGGTATACACCTAACATGAAAGATAATTTTTTTTCTTTAACTTTGATAACGTAGTTTATAGTGTCGTAAATATAGAGTATAATAAAGGATAATGACATCCATATTATTGCTTGGAAAAAAAAAATTGGTTTATAAGGTGTTCGATATGATTTTAGGGAAAAAATAAATTTGAATTTCTAGAAATATAATTATTTTAATATATTCAATCATCTGTCTATAGAGGACTAACCATTTATACTTAAGTTTTCCATAAAAGGTCATAAGTTAATACTAAGAAGTTTAGCTTATGCATGCTAAATTCAAACAACATAAATCTTCTACTAAAAGCATAACTTAAAATAAAATTTATGATTTCAGTTAAGTATAAAATCGGTAGCTTAATTCGTTTCAATATTATTTATAATTTTTTAGTTTAAGTTATTTTATCAAATTGATCTTTGTAATATTAAGAAATAGAATGTTTACAAAAATTTTAAGAAAATACTTATAGATTTCATTCAATTTTGACAAAATTTGAGTTTATTAAATATTGTTAAGACTATAAACTGGAATTATTATTTTATTAAAACGGATAACTCAAGATGGTTTTTGATTATACCTTATACCTTGATTCTGATTTATTGAAGCTTTTTGCTCTATATATACACTATGTGTTAAATAATTGAATCGAATAGGTTTTCATTTGACATTTTTATCTTATACATACATTTCTGTAACTTCACACAATGTGTTGAAGTTGAAAGTATATTCTTTTATCTTATTTTACTGAATAAAAGAGAATTAGAATTCTTTTTATATTTTTTGTAGTTTTTTTTACGACTTTTTCTGCAAATTGTTTTTTTTTTTATGTTTATGTGATATTTTCTCTAATAATGCTATAGAAGAAGATGATTTTTGGTAGAAAGTAGCTTAGAATTTAAATTGTATAAAAAAAATTTGAAAAAGGAAGATATTTTTTTTTTTCTCAAAAATATTAAGTTCCACCACCATTGAATTCAAAATGAGTTCAATGTCTTACTTGGCAGAAATGTAAGAACTGCAAAAAAAAAATGAAAAAAAAGTAAATGAATAATAAAAATTAGAATTATAAATGAAGACATTGTCTCAATATAATTCTGTAAAAAGGAAATTTTACACAGAACTGTGTCTTCGTTGGAATAAAAATTTTAAAAAAATTGTAAGCGAAAATCAAAATTAAAAATTTTTCACATAATCCCGTGCATAGTAATATAAATTATTTCTTAATGACCGACGCCGACGTCGACGACTCAAAAAACTATTTCATATAAATTAATTATGCGCTATTGGAAAACATATTTAAAACACGTTTTAGGTTGTCAACGCAAAAAGATTTATCTTCTTAATAAAAATACTAACTTTTAACTTTAGCCTAAAAGTGTATACCTAGTTTTGGATGACTAATTGATAAAGCATGTACAACATTGCAAAATAAATATTAGTCAATTCTGTCGATTTCTTTGTGCTAAAATTTCAATTTTAAGAATTTCTTAAAAATTAGAAAAATAAATAATTTTTTCCTTTTTTTTTGTACGTTTTTAATAAATTCTTTTTTATATTTTAGACGGAGAGATAATAAAAGCAGTCGATAATTTGGCAAGAAAACAAATCTAGATTTGTAAAATCGTAAGTAAAAGGAAGTTAAACATTAAAAATTGAAATTAAGTATAAATGTATATAAGAAGAAAATCGGGCATGCAGAAAAATTCATCAATGGAGTATAAATATACGTATTTTGTTTTCAATGTTTATTGACCTGAATAATATGGTGCAGTTAGTTATATTTGATCAATCAAAAAACAAGAAAAGCGGGAGCATCTGCAATTTATGGAAAACAACATCTTTCAATCTCACGGTTGGAACATAGCTTTTTTTTGTACAGGCGAAAGTTTTGGTAATACAAAATTTACAAAATGTAATAATTTTTCGGCAACTCTTAATACGGTTGTTGTTGGATTTATATGTAACTTAAAATTTAAGAATTTATCTTAAATACAAGTATTAATTTTTAATATATCAGTTAAAAGAAATAGTTTAATAATAATATCATGAATATAATAATAATATCCATCCAATTTATATATTGTTTAATCTCTGTTATTAAATCATTAAATTGGCAGACTTAACAGAAAAACCTATATTTATTTTTCATTGACACTACGTTTTATTAAAAAATTTTTGTTTTTCTTGAATGAAAATTTTATTAATTTTTATTGAATGCTTTTATTTTCCATCAATAAATAATTTAATTTCTTTTATCTTTTTTTTTTCAATAAAAGGATTATTTATTATTATACATTTATATGTATTATAAAAAGGATTAAAAAATAATTGTAATGCTCTCCTTTTGGAGCAGTCGATACAAAAAAATTTTTTTTTTTTATATTTCATCAGGTCATCAAACATTAAAAGGGTTTAAATTGAAGCAAATCAGACTTTTTTTTAAATAAATTAAAGTCTATATAAGTGAAGTGCATAAAAAATAAGAAAATAAAAAATATAAATTGAAAAACATTATTATTTCTTTTTTAATTTTTAATTTAATTTCAGGATTTAATTGAAAAAAATAATAGTATATGTGTATTAAAATTTTAACACGAAAATGTTCGAAAAATGTAATTGTCAAACTCCAGAAGAATGAAAGTCTTTTCAATGCATTTCACTGTATTTTTCTCGAATTTTAGTCTTTGATTTAAATAAAATAAATACATATATAGCTAATGGAATTAAAATACTTAGGTGCAAATTATAAGTACCCATAATGTACGTAAATATGTAATCTTTACATACATTTTTTTTTTGTAGCGATTTCAAAAAGTTAATTTTCAATGGAAAATCCATTAAACGTTGTTTTTTTTTACAGAAAAAAAATATTTTTATTCAAAAATTCCAAATTTTACATCCTTTTATTCCTTAATTGATTTCAGTAATCCTTAGAAAAATATATAAAAAAAAAAAGAAGAAAATGCCCTGAATTTAATTTGGTTTGAAAATAATTGGAAATAAATTTTTTGTAAAATAAAATCTAATTAAGTTTTGGTTATTTTTTGTTAGGATAAAATCGTATTTTTTTTTCACTTACTCATAATATAATTATTTAAATTTCAAGTGAAAAATTTTTTTTGTTGAAAAAAGATGCTTATAATGCCAGGATTTTATAATGTTTACATAGAGTTTACATTTTGCGTCAGATATTAAAAATATATTTGTGTGGATAAACAAAAACGATTGTGTTGATACATTTTTCAGTTCGTGAACCTATTGTAAGATCTAAGTTCTTTAATATATTCAAAGAGGATAACACGATTCTAACAATTTTATGAATTTAATGAATTTATTTGGACTTGTTTATATTTTTATTTGAAAACATAAATCAAGTAATCAACTCGAGGTACATGAAATCGTTCATGAAAGGTATATGTGTGTTATGAATGTACATAAATATATATATTTTACTTTAGTTTTTCTTCATGAAGTGCATATCCTACATTTTTATTCTTCATTAGGTATGTGAACTGAAATAAAAGTAAGCTGCAGCATCTATGTCAATGTTATATACATCTTTTTAGATCAAATGGAATTAGTGGATTACTTTAGCAAGATTAGATACTTTTTATATATCATAGCAAAGTAAAATATCTCATACTGTAATTTTTTAATGTAAATTTGAATGAAATTATTAATTCAATTTTTAGTTTTTGTATATAGGTAGTGACCTTTTCACTACACTGGAGTATAAATGAAACTTTTATATAACATTATTTTATTATAAAACATTTATACGAGTAATCAGAATATGGGAACTTGCGTCCCTAAGGCTTAAATATTAAAATTTTAAAGTTTTCTATTTTAATCTGGATTTTTTTTTTTACATAATGAAGGTAACTGTTTGTATAGTTGCCGAGAGCTATTTTTTTTTTTTGTAACTTCTCCTTTCATTGGATTTATAATTAAACCAGTATATTTTCTTTTACTTTTGCCAATGCGAATTTAAATCATTAAATTTCGTATTGTTACGAAACAAAAAATTAACTTACACTATTCCTGTAAAATTTACTTTTTATGTGCATAACTTATTAATTTTCATATCTAAAAGGTTAGAAAAATAATCTTTTGAACTAACATTGTCATTTGAATCGCCACTATAGATATTTGATTACATTATATATAAATTGTAAAGACTATTAAAACAAATAGTTTTTATTTTTATTTTTTTTATCACGAAAGATTAAAAAACGATTTCAAAGTAAAACAAATTTTTGATTTTGCTGAGTTAAAAAAAAAAATATTTGATTTTATTTAAAAATAAAGAAAAAAAAAAGTGTGCATAAATAACTTTATAGTTATACATGACACCCTAGACCTACACTTTGCATGTACGTGAACTGAAAATATAAATTCAATTTGCATTTACTGCAATTTTGCATGCTATTTTTATGCTGATAAAATTATTATCTATACATATATTTTTATTTATTTAATCTTCAATTTTAGTTTGTTTATTTTTACATGTAATACATACATAATGTTGTTGATTAGAATGAGGAAGAAGAGAAAACTATGTATAGATTCAAATGTTCAATAATGTAAGATTTGAACTAAAATTAAGGTAAAATTATTATAAGAAAACATAATAATTTTTTTTCAAAGCCTTTTGTGGTTGTTTGTTTCTCCATGATAATTAAAAATATGCAAATAAATGGCAAATTCATCCATGTAAATCTCAAAATTATATGTTTTTTGACCGCTTGAGAAAATCTGTTTTATAGTATTTGTATAAATATAGTGTTATCCAGACTCACCCGTCGCGTCACCACGTTTATTGACTAGGTTTTTAAATACTTTGAAGAAATAATTATAGTTTCAATGTTATAAAGGAGATAGCAGACAATTTATACATACTTTTTTTTTTATAATAACTACCAAATCAGTAGGTGGGATACCTTTTATGCTTAAAGAAGTATAGATTTGGTATTGGGGACAGGTATTTTAAACGCCAGCTATCGGAAATAATTTTGCTGGGAGAGTATTCCACATTTGCGAGGTGTGAACTGAAAACGAATCTCCGAAGCTCATTCTATCACATCTGGAAATTGTTATGTATTAAGAATAAGCTCATAAATGATTATTTACAATTTATAATTATTTTACATACCCAGAAACCATATTTGAATAGAATCCAAATTTCATATTATGACATTATTATTTGTATATTTGATTAAACTAAATATTTAATTTAATATTGAAAATTTATTATGAGTTTTGATAATATAAAATGATAAATTTTTATTATTTTTTAACAATTTTATATAAATTTTAATTACATTATTAAAACCCATAATAAAAATGTGAATAAAATGATAACAATAGCAGGATGTTGGTCCCTTAAATTAAATTCTGTTGTGACTTTATTTTTCTTCTTCTTTTTTTTCAAAAATATCGAAAATATCAGAAAGAAAAAGAAAATAAAAATTATGTAAATTATATTCAGGAAAAATAATAAAAATATTAATAAAATTATACATAATAATTTTTAAATCATAATAATAAAATTTTTTTAGAAAACCGCATGACAGAGGCATGTACATATCTATATTGTTATTTTGTATCTTCTCTATCGTCATTTAGCTTGCTTATGTTAATAACAAAAAAAACAACAGTTTAAAAAAACCTAAACGTTGATTAAAATTTTGACTTTAATATTTCTAACCTGAAAAATGAGCCGCCATTTATATAAAAAAAAATTAAATATAGAGGAAAAATTGAGTTCTTCACACCAATTTTACTCTATTTTTAATTTTTTTTCTCTATTTTTTTTTTATATGCACGGCGCGGCGGCTCATTTTTCAGGATCACTTCAGGTCATTTTGAGCCTTGAACAGTGAGGGTAACACTAGAAAATTATTATTGTTACAAAAAAAAAATTAGATTTCCAGAAAATTTACGTCCGTCGCCGTTCAATACACAAAATGAACTGACGATCTACTGAAAAATGAGCCGCTATTTATAGAAAAAAAAAATAAAAAAATACAGTAATATTGGTGACGAACTGAATTTTTTATTTTTTTTTTCTATTTAATGGCGGGTCATTTTTCAGGAGCTCTTCACTCTTATTATTGTTACAGTATACAACTGGAAATATGCGGAATCTCGTTCATTTATACATCGAAGCCAAAGTGTAAGATTATCCGAATGCGGACTCCGTAGATAAAAGCTCTTAGCTTATCGAAGGTGTGTAAGTTAAATCTCGATTAGAGGTACCTAAGAAAATGGTTAGTCTGAAATGGGTCAAGGAATCCGTACTGGGGGCTGCAAATTAATTCTATATGTAAATTGTTATATGAATAAATATCGATTGAAGCAAACCTAAAGCAAAAAAGCTTAGCTCCGATTGAGACAAAATTTCAATCTGGAGGATAAATGCGTAATTTGATTTATAAATATTTTTAACAAAATTTCGGAAAATATCTTAAATCCAAATGTTTGGAACGTGCTCCATACTTCATTTATGTACAGTAATATTTTTTGTACAAAATAACAATTCTAATCTGCGATAGTCAGAATACAAATAAAATTAAATAATCTTGAAGAAAACTGACAAATATTTACTAATACTCTAACTATATAGTCTTTTATAACACACTAAACTTATACAAGTTTTAAAATTTTCTCCATAATTTGAAAATGTGAATGAAATTTGTATTTGATGATTTAATCATAACAAGTCCCCTATTGATCTGCCCTTTTATTTTTGTTGTTCTATTTTTCTAAGTAAGTATTTTGTTTAGTATAAACATAATATTATGATGTGCAAAAAGGGAGTGAAAAAAAAATCTATTGTTTTTTCAGTTCAAAATGACAAGTTAAGTCCCAATGGATTTTATTTTTGAACAAAATTTTAAAGAAAAACAAAAAAAAAAAGTTCAAAAGGAAGGAAAGAAAAATAAAAACATTAGAATAATGAAAATAAAATTGTTTAGAGATGAATGTATGTATAGTTAGTAGTATATAGTATACCTACCTATGTATATATATTTTTCAAAAACCGGAAGCACAATAAAAATGTGAATAGAATGTTAAGACAGAGATATTAAAAATATCTATGTAATGTATAGTATAAATATGTAAAATTGTAAAGTAAAAAAAAAAAAAACAAAAAAAAAAATAGTAATAATAATAAAAGAAATGACAAGAAAGTTATAAATATTAGGTGAAGTTCAATGTTCCTCCTCGTCATATAAGAAGGAATAAAAAATTATTGTAAGAATAAAAAAAAATGTAAAAATATTTAATTTAGTGGAGGTATTTTGAGCATATTAATTGAATGCCGCAACGATATATTTCATTCACAAGACATTATAAACGTGTAGTATATTTATAAAACTTTTTTTTTAAAGTACACCTAAACAAAATAATATTGTGGTATATTTATTTTATTTTTTGGCTTATGAAAATTCAAAGATTTCGGTTCAAAACTTCATATATATCGATTATTTTTATAATATCGACACTATTAAAAGTATTGATACTAATGAATTACATAATACCGGAAAATTCCGAATACGAAAGGGGAATAAAATTATTTTGCAAACTGCTATGTATACATTAAAAAGCAAATTTTGGGAACAAAATTTTGATCTGAGAAATTTTTTCTTAATATATCTCATTTATTTAATTAGATTCAAATTCGCTATACTAATGCTATCTCGATAAGTTTCTTTTATATATATGATAATTATATTACACAAATCTGTGAGGCTTATTCAATATAGGCTAAATAAGAATAATGAATTTAATTAAAAAAAATAATTTTTTTTTTGTTTTCAGCTCTATTGATCAAAGATCAATCAAATGTCAAAACCAAATATAATATTTTTTTTTTCTTTGTGAATAAAAAGCATAAAACAATTAAATAACCTATTATTACATCAGACCAGACTCCATTATTCTAAGCTTAATGAAAATTTATGTATTTATGTGCAAATATATTTCTAAATCACTGTGAATGTTACAAAAAAAAATATATACATACTTATATTATAATGTATTTTAATTTGTATCCATTTCCGACATATTTTTATTTTCCCATCAAAAGAAAAAATGATGAAAAAAAAAAAATCTCACAAATTTTTTTCGTCCCCTTTTTTCGCCACAAAACATTTTCTGTTTTTGCTCCACATATAGTGATTGAAAGAAATCATTTAGATGGACTTATTTCTAGATTGAAATGATAATTTTTCTAATTTGAAGTATAAATTTTTTTTTATCAGTCTTAATTATGAAAAAGATTCATCGAAAAAATTAAGCCTTCTTACTGAAAATTCTTATAGAAATAATTTAAAATTCAATTTTCTTCTTGAAAGACTCAGACTAATATAAAAATTCGCCAAATAAAGATCAAAACCGTGTCTAGAATAAAGCTAAAATAAATTATTACTTTCAATATCACTATGGCTGGAATTAACAAAACAAAGATAAAGGTATCTAGGTATTGAAAAATATTGTAATTATGGAACTCTAGACCAGTCATATTTAAGTACTAATAAATAAATATAGTATAGTATATAATTTTTTTTTACATAAACCTTAATATAACTACACTTAAACTATATAGAAAAATAATTACTTTTTAATATAAATATAAGTTCTTAAATTCCTTTCATCAAATTATGATTGCCTTATAAAGTTCTTTAGTTAGCTTTAAAAAAATATGATTTTTTTATTTTCAAACAAATTTGCAAAGACTCCATAACAAGAAATTATGTATATTTTGCAATTTAATTTCCTTTTGTCTTTATGGTTTGTTTTCTTCATAAACTTAATGGGAAAACAAATAGAAAATTAGCTTTTTATACAAAAAAATAAATTAAATTTATGTATTTTGTTATTATTATTTTTTTTTTTTTTTAACGTAATTGAAGAAATTCCATCATAAAGTCTATGTTTAGTATATATATTTATAATTTTTTTTATTCTACATGGGAAGAATTTCAAATAAAAGGAAAAGTTTATAGACCTCAGGTTGTTCGATAATGAAATTTAAGTATAGAAAAAATTAAAAGAAATAGTTTAAATAATTGTAAGCGATTTAAAAAAAAATTGACGTCACATTGAATTTAGAATAAGTTTATAACATGAACAAAAACTATTTTAACATGTTCATCGATTTTAAGTTTGAAATTTTTTAATTTTTTGATGGAATGAAAAATATTTTATTGAGTATGTGAATAATGATGAATAGTCGTCTAAATTTTCGTTAAAAGAAGATAAGAGAATCAATGATGTCATTAAAGTTCCATGCAATCGCATATGAATATAAAAGAAAAAGACTACCTTCAGAATAATCATATCCCTTGGTATTTATCTGCTATATTCAAATTTGAGTTGATGTATCTATTGTGGTAATTTATTAAGTTCATGAATAAATTATAAGAAGCTTATAAATTTAAAAAATGAGTTAATACTAAAGAACTTGTTCTTTAAATGAAAGATACTATAAAATTGAAAGAAACAAGTTAATTTTTTTTAAACTCTTTTATAATTTTTTCTTGAATGTTAAGATTTTATATTATTTGTTTATACAAATAGAATTCAAATTAAAAATATTATTTTTTCAATTTCTTGTTTTATTTTATTTTATTCAAAATAGAAGTATAATAACAATAAAAGTATGTATGTATAAATAAAAACCTCGAAAAAAAAGATATTCATATTAATTTGAAATTCAATTTGCCGTGACCATGAAGGTCTGGGTTTTGTATTAAAGCAACATGAAACTTAAATTTATTCATATATTTGTTTTTTTTTTTTTTAAAGACGCATATTTCTGTTGCATCTTGATTGTAATATAAATTATATCTAATTAATTGGAATATTTTTACTGACTTAATTAAGCGATATTTATTTAACTGATATTTAAACATAAATTCCTTAAGGTAGTTTTTTTTGGTATGGAATAGGTAATAGGTTTTAACATTCGATCTAAATTAGTAAGCTCACATTTAGGTCGAGTTTGTCACGCTATGATTCTTTAAGACACGAAAAGTTTTGCAAAGAAGATGAATACATATATGAAAATATATATTAAAGAAAAACTGGACTTCAATTTTTTTTTAATTCCAATATTTATGTTAATTTTCATTACAATTTTATTTATACTATTCCTGAAAATATTTAATTGATCTCTTTAACATGTATTTCAGCTATCATACATTTAAGTAGTCTGCTACTCAATTTTTCGATCAATAAATTATAAAAAAAAAAACTTTCTATTTTATTATAGATTTTATAGTTTTTAATCAAAGAAACCAAAATAAATCAAAATAAAAAGATATGTTTACCTGCCCAATGAAATTATGTTAAAAAATTTTACATACCTGTAAAGAAAAAAAAAAGAAAAATTAGTTAATATTTATCTTTAATCTTTATTTTGATTAATAATTAAAATTCTGTATTTAAATTAATTTAAGTTTTTTTCCATAAATATCCACGGCACTGTGTTAAGATAAGAAATTTTTTTTTTTTTTACTTTTAATAATTATTATTAATTTTATTAGGCTCATAAATATCAAATGCATATATTGCTTATACTTGACAACCACTAAAGAAAAAATGCATTTAATTATGTTTTTACATACGATTTCTATTTAACACAATGATGAGACAAATAAATAATAATAGGAAACAAACAATTTTAAACACCAACATCTTTCCTTGGTATCAACAACTTTGTCTCTAAACTGATTGAGTGTTTTTTTGTCCTATACATTTTTAGCAAACAAATTTTGAGTCTTTAATTTTTTTTTAAAGTTCTCATGAACATTTACTCTCAACTTCAACTGAAAGTTTGGCTTCTTTCAATTAAGAAAACAAGATGAGTTGGGTGTTGTGAAGAAATGGAAATAGAATTAAATTAATTATTTTAAAACTAAATTTAAGGTTTTTACCGGTAAATGGAAGTTTAATAATTTCAAAATTGTTTTCTCCTTGTCATTCCAGTTGGTGACTTAATGGAAAATTTAATAAAACAAAACTGATTTTATAGTATTTTTTTATTCAAAGCTTTACTTTAAGAGTTTTCAATAGTAAAAAAATGCGGACAGTGCACGCAAACAAATTACAAATACTGTATCTAACAAAAGAAAAATTGTTATGAAACAAATTATTTGTGATAATATTGGTATTTTTTGAAACAATATAAATATAGAAACAAATAGTTCGGCTGAAGGTTAATTTATTATATATATATATACTGGATGTATTTGTGCATAATTATATAAAATACAAAATGTGATATGTAAATATTTATTGATTAGAAAATTACAACGATAAAATATGAAGAATGCATATAATTTATATCATAAAATGATATAAATTAAATTAAATTTAATGAATACTGTTCATAAAACATAATTTTTATTTTTGAAGTTTTCACTATTATAATATTTACCTATATACTAGAATAAACTTCAATTATTAGTAAAATGATAAAATAGTAATAGCAGTCACTTTTACTTTATTATTTCAAACATATTTTCTAAGAAGTCAAATTTTAAAACATCGTTTACTAGATTATTTATTACAAATTTTTAATTAATTTGGTTAAAAAATGATAACTTAATAGAATTCCATGTGAACTCAATACATATTGCTCATATCTTATTATATCAGCTATTTCCGGTGATAATTGTTTGCTGCCAAACTTTTCAGTTTTCCTTAAATATGTAAAATGTATTCAATTATTTTTTTTAACAGATTATACGAGTAATAATTAATTAGTTTGCTAATTTGTTAGAATTTTGATTGAATAAGTTGTTTAAATAAATTTTATTTTTTAAGTTGAACCGCAAAAATGATAAAAAATATTTTAAATAAATAAATTCTATTTTTAGACTTCAGTGTAGATAAATTCGTTTAAGTTTGAGGTTAATATGATAATTTCAAAAATTGAAATTAAAGTTTCTGTTTTTTTTTTTGGGAATATCCTAAAATTTTTACATTACATATTTAAAATATAATCTAGTTCGTAAGGATTTGTTTTAACCAACTACTTCTAGACCATAATTCAAAATCAAGTATTTACGTTTCTCCTGCACCGCTTTAATCGGATATAAAAATTTTTTCATTATCTAAAAAGCTGTTCGAAATAAATTGTATCCATAAAACTTTCTGATGCTTCTGAATTAAAAAGTAGCAAGCAGCAAATAAATAATAATATAAGTAAGGAAAATAATTGGCAAGTAAAAACTCAATTGGTCATCAATATTATTACTATTTAATAAATTATAAAAATTTATATACATAACTAGTTACCTACTATATGTCAATAACGATATAATAAATTCATATTGTCAGTAAATTATGAATGGATTGATAATCATTAACTAAAACTGGTTTTGTCAATGATTATGTTCGCAAAAAAAAAAAATAATAATAATAATAATAATGGTCATGTGTTTATATCATTAAGAACAAAATTGTGAGTCGATAATAGAAATAAACAGATTTGCAGTGAGAGAATATAATGTGAGAGCGCCTTTAAAATATAATTCTATCTAAATTTAGCTAATTTTCATCATGATTAAATTTAATTTTTACCTTGTTATTTTTAGCTTTAGATGTGCCGAGACTAGCAATTTTATTTATGTTTTCTTGGTATTAATTTATATTCGTATGACATTTCTAACGAAAAGTATCTAATTTTTAAATTTATATTATAATTTATAAATAATAATATGCTCAAGTTTATAAATATTATCTATTTTTTCATTCTCAACATAGAAATTATGCTAAATTATATAAATAAGTATTATAAATTACATAACATAAATTATATTATATAACATTATTTTATCATAAATATTATGTAGGTATTGTGTTTTTTTTTTTACTTCATCGAATAACATCAGTTATAAAATCAAAATAAATTAACTAAGACTTTTTTTTTAACCATCATGGATAGATAATTCAATTATTCACCTATAGCTAAATAATATTTATCATAACAGTTTAATTTTATAAAAAAAATAAATTTTATTCAAAGATTAATTTGAATATAAATCATTTAAAAGTATTACAAATTTACAATTCAACGTTATTTTTTATAAAATTGTTGTACTTTTATGCCGTTTTTGTATCATTAATTTGGGTTTCCTTATTTGTACATTCTGTAACTTAACAGGTTTTCTTATCTTTCAGTTTATCTACTGGTGCAGTTTAATTTAGTAACATATGCTTTCTTGTTTAAGGTTCAGGATTAAACATCTTATAATTCAAGAATTTTTAGTTTTTCGTATTTTTAGAAATTAAAAAATTACGATTGTTATTTTAAAATATTATGATTTTTTGTGGACTAAACGTATGAAAACAATTTTTAGCACAAATTCTAGGAGTTCCACATTCTATTCAAGACTCTTACAAGAAAATTCAAATAGAGTAGGGATTAAATTCGAATTCAATGTATTTTCGATTCTTCGACGTATCTTGTTCATAATAAATTCACTTTATGTGAATCAAGAAAATCATATTATTATTCTTTGTTCAATAATCATATTAAGCTTAATAAGCTTTAGAACCAATTTATACTATATAGTAAATTAGAAATTTGCATAGCTTGTGTGGTAATGCAAATTTATTATTTTGTTATTGCGAATTTGAAATTTTTTTTTCTTTGAAGGTTTTTTAACCTCAAATTGGAAATAAAGCTTTCTAGTGACCGGCTTTTTGTCATGTAGGCGAACAAAAAGTTAATAAACATAAATTGAAATCAAAATTGCTAAATAAAAAAATTAATTAAGTTAGAATTGCTTGATTTTGTTTCTTTTTGATTTAAATAAATTATAAGTCTATTTAAACTTTGTATATAGAATCTAATTTAAAATTAAATACTTTTAGTTGCCAGAATATTAGTATGCGATTTTCTTTGCGTCTTAACTTATTTACTTCCATTTCCATGTTATAATTGTTATAAATTTTAAATGTAGAAGGTATTCTACATATACCTACTTATTCTTAAACAACTCTTAAATAAACTTATTGTCTTTGAATATTTTGTCAATATTAAATAATTGATCGTGTTAAAAGTATTATGTTTTATCTATTTGACTACTCCTCGAACGATGAACATACTATATAAGGAAAGTTTTTTTTTTACAATTGTATCCAATACTTTCAATGTTTTCCATCTGTATTGTTTTAGGTTTTGTTTATTCAACCGCAATTATGTACCTATATATAAAAGCTAATATATATTTTATTTTTATAACTAAAGGGTTAATAAAAAAAATGTATAATGAATTAATAGGAAATATTCTAGATCCAGCGGCTGTATGATTTCTATAATTTATATCAAAGTACATTATACAATATATACAGCCAACACAGTTTAGTATAAATATATGTAGCACGCGTCATCCATTTATATTCTCATTTTACTTCATTTATTTATTTCACAACATACATATATAAATTATCTTTTTATTTTATGTGTTATGTTCAAATATTGGACGCAATTTTCATTTAGAATTTACATACATAGATATTTAATAGTTAAAAAAATAAGTAGCACAATGATTATGTTCTTGTTAGATCTGTTCAAAAAAAAAAAAAATGGAATATGTAAATTATTTACCAGATTTTAAATTATACATTTTTTTTTGATTTTCATTATCGATATTAAATTAGTTTTAGGGTAATTATAAAATCCGATTCTAAGAATAATTAATGCACTAAACTTGTTTTTATGGCCTTGAATACGAATTTATATGTAGAAAAATGTGAATATATATTTCGTTGATTTAAAATGACTAGTCAAAATTCGAAATAAAAAATTTCTAAAAAAAATTATACCTTTGGCTACATCCTTGGCTATAATAATACCCTAGTGTACAAAGTATAATTTTCAAATATAAGACTTCAGAGCTTTAGTATGAGAAAAGAAAGATATAAATATTCAGATAATGATATTAAAATTGATTAAACACATTAATAGTTAAAGGTTATAAGCAATGTAGCTTTTTCTATAAAAAACATAATTTTTATCTTCATTAGAAATAAAAGAACCTACCTAATTGTTGCATATAATATAGAGTGAACTTTTTCATAATATTCTTAAAATTAAAAAAAAAAATATCTTTGCTTGGTAGTGTCAACAGGCGTTGGTCAATGACACGTAAATTACATGGTTTAATAATAGCCATGTGGATTTCAAAAGAAAAAAAAAACTCTTTTTATAAGACAAATAAATAATCTAATAAAAAAAATATAGCTATAAATAATATTAAGTACTTTATTTTAATAAAAATATATTTTATTTTAGTTTCAATAAATTATATAATTACAAAACAAAATAATTGTCAATATTATTTAGGTACTCCAATTCAGAGTGGATACTAAAGTTCACGAAGATGATGGGGAAAATTATTAAAAACACTGAATTGAACTTGACAACGAAAGATGTAGGATGATGACAATACTACTAGACAATGGCGGTGCTTAAAGTACTAAAAAATGAAAATTAACATTAGTAGTGTCGCCTCTCATTAGATTCCTTTTAATAGACATTAAACAAAATGGTAGATTATTTTGGAAGAGCGCTTTTAGAGATCTTACTTTAAATTTATTTGCTACTTACTTATAATTTTGTTATCACACAATGCAATTTATCTTTGTTGTCAAATTTAATTTATTTGCCAAATAAATGAACTTCTATAAACTTGAACTTATAAATCATCCTAAACCATTTAATTTATCAAAATGAACTAGCAATTTTTAGTCGATCACCACCGGTTTTATTAAACGATTATTATTTTTATTGCTTTTTTATTTTTATTTTTTTTCGTGAGTTCCCTAAATTTATATAAATAATAGAAAAATATTTTAAAGGAGGGTGATTACATAAGTAACGTTTGGATTTGAAATTAAATTTAGGAACAATATAAATACTATATGCATAACGAACTATGTACACAAACAAAATGTATTGCTTTACTTGAGTCAATAAATATGAGATGTAACAATAGATTAATTTTAAATGCAACGAATTTACTGCAATTTTTAAAATTTGTTGTTAAATATTTTATCGATATATATAATAATAATAGTTATTTTGTTAAAAGCTTTATATTTTATTACATATATGCGTATGTAATGTACTTATGTATTTATGAGAATTTCAACAACTGGAACAAATTATATAATTTTTTCGTGTCGTAAACAGTTTAGTAAATTTTATTGATCATTTGTACAGAGGAAAATTTAATATTAGTAGTCGTAAATAGCAGTAATGGCTACAATTAAAATGTATTGACTGATTTTACATTAAGAAAAAATCGAGCTATAATTTCTAATTAGTTTTGAAAAATTCTTTTTCAGTAGTTTATCTGAAACCATTGGAAAAGAACGTGCTCCAACTTTATGAAGGAACTATGGAAGAGAATGAAAAAGCAAACACAAATCAAAATCGAAGTGTGAATTGGGGTTCAAAATACCTAATTGACTTCCAGCTTTGGCTTAGAAAATATTTTAACTTATATGTATTACTTTCGACTTTGTATAATAAAAATTACTTAAATATAAAATATATATTTGAAGAATTTCATGACTCAAAACATAGTTCCGAAAAACAGATAAAATAAATTTTTTTTTTTTTGATATTAAGGTATTTTTTTTCCAAATCATAATAAACGAATGGTTGTATATCAATAATTTGACAAAAATAAAAAAAATAAATAAAATATAATTAAAATCCCCCAAAATTTTTTTTTAATATTTTTCGAATTAATTTAAATGCAATCCACATTCACACATATTATTTGTGTGAAAGTTTTTTTTGATGAAATAAATATTCACATCATTTGAGTATGTTTTTAAAAAAGTATTCTGAACTTTTGTGAGTTTTGTAAAAATATGTTTATGTTTACATTAAGATAAAGGAAAATTTTTATAGCGCAGAGCAAACCGGAAATTGATCAATAGCAATTTATTTTCCAATATTATGTACTCATTTGAAATGCCAATGAGAATATAGAAAAGAAAAATATATTTATTACACATTGATTTATTTTAATTGTAAAGAACTTCTTCATTTTAATTTAATTAAATAAAAATGCAATCACCAAACAAAAAAAGTCATCGAAATAGATTACTTCTGGAATATGAGAACAGTCTTACGCATATAATACACCCAATACTACACTATGAAAATTCTACTACACTATGAAAGTTCTACTACACTATGAAAGTATTGCCAATTTTTAATATTTCAACAAGCTAACCGCCATCATAGAATAAAGGAAACACACATGAAAAGATCTTACAATATTAACAAGCAGAAAATAAAACATTATTTTGATTTTTCTCACCTTCCAATCTCAGTTTGATTGAAATTAAACAATTTACTAGGAGGACAAAGTTTTTAAAATTCTAAATTCGTTTAAATGACATAATGCCTGACACGGCATTAGAAAGAATATTTAATTTATTAAAAAAAAAATGTACATTGTATCTGGTTCAGTAAATTAAAGAATATAAAAAATTAAAATTTAAAGAATATTTTTTTAATAAAAAACAAATTTACCAAAGAATCACTCTTCTTCTCAATGGAATTATTTTCACTTTTCATTATTTTTATTTTTTTATATTTTAAATTAAAATATTTTTTTTTTCTTATCCTCCCACCTTTATAATTATATGTATATTTATTTTTTAAGTCGTTTAATTTTCTATAAAGTGAAAATTTAAACGCTTATATAACTTCCTGACATCCGACCTAAAATTACATGTAATAAATTTTTATATTTTGAAAAAAGAAAAATGAGGTAGGAATACAAAAAACAATTTAAGAATTTTTCAAAAGGATGTCATTAATTTTTATACTTATAGATTTCTTTATTATTTTTTTTTTATTTTTTAGGGAATGATGCATGATGAATAGAATTTTAATTAATTTTTTTTTTTTTTTAACAGAAGAGGTAAAGTGTCATTTTTCTTCCTGAATATTACGACTTGTAGAGCTATATGTGTGTTAAAAATAAAAATAAAACATATACAAAAAAATTATGTAGGAAGAATTATCTTTACCATCTTTCAGTCTCTTATTGTTTTTGAATCAGATAAGAAAATTTTGAAAAAAAAAAAAAAAAAATTAACATAAATTTTATGTAAGTCGAAAATTGTGTTACAAGTCTCTTTTAAAATACAGAATAAGTGTAACTAAAATATATAAACAAAAGTTGATAAAACTGAAAGAAAAAATATGGAAGGAAAATCAGTTGAAATGATAATAATTATATTTATTAATTTTTTCAAAATAAATTCAAAAGTATCTACAACTTAAATTAATATGTGACTTAATGTTATCTATATCTTGTGTTAATAGTGTTAGTAGTGGCTTAAAAATCACTACATCTAAAAATTATCTGCTCTTTTTATGATTTTTTTTAACTAAGTAAATAAAAACTACAATTTACATCATGCATATAATTATATGCTTTTAGATCAAAATCGAATTACTTCTGAGAGAGAATAAAGTACAAAGCAAAGATCTTTATTATTTTATTCATAAATTGAATAGGAAATGAAAGAAATATATCTCTTATTCTAAAAATAAATATAATATGCATTTCCGATTCTTAAAAAAAATATGTATATAATTATATGTTTATTATCTTTTTTTCGAATTAACAAATAAATAAAGAATGTTAACTTAAATCTGCTAAAATAGTTTATTCCATCTTGATTGTGATTTTAATATTTCTAGATTCCAGTGTTTATAATAATTATTTGATTGTTTGTACTAATTATAGCACATTATTTCAAAAAATAAGTTTATTTATAAATGATTTCGATGGAGTGCCCCATTTTTCAGAGTTAAACTTAATCTTGTTCATTGTCTTGAATGTCACAAAAAACTATGCAAAACATTTGAAAAAAATTAATATCATGGATAAGTTTTTTCTTAAGAACTCTGTCTATGTTCACATCGCAATATACATGGAACTATAAAAATTCTAGAAAAGCTATGTAAAAGAAAAGAGCATTAAACTCGTGAATGAACATCGAATGAAAAGAGAAAAAAAATCTATTTTAAAATAAATAAGGATAATTGAAAATTAAATTAAAAATTCTAGTAATGTGTAATCAAAATAAATTTCTTTTCTTTAAATTTCATTCCTTTTCTCATTTTAACACTTTATGTGCTTTATCATCGTACACACTCTTTGTTTCTTGTTGTGTTATAAGTTATAAGCAATATTGTTTTAGACGAAAAATATTTAACGTTGAGTGAAGCTCCAAAATGATATTCACTTTTAGAAGTATATCGTCGGAATTATTATTTCGGAATATAAATAGCGATATCGCACAGTACTGTAGCAGTACAAAAAAAAATCTTTGGTGTATTATTCAAAGCTTTAAATTTCTGCCTAATGAGGTCATATTAAAGTTTTTTTAAAGTTAAGGTATATACATAAACCATTCTCAATTATACCTTAAAAATTGTGTAATTCAATACATGATTATATTTGTATGCATAGTACAGTGTATATTTAAAGGGATATACATAATTATTTTTTGTCCCAATTCGATTTGGTTATTATGCTTTGTGACCGTAGAATATTATTAATTTAATACAATATCTACAAACATAATATTTTAAATTTTAATTTAATAAAGTATATTGAATGCACATATTAAAAAAATATATGCTTTACTATTTTTTTATTTAATTTTTAATAACATGTTTTTTGTTGTTGAACGTTGTTGTATTTCCAGTGCAACCTTATTGTAATAAATAATTTAATTAAAGTAGAATTTATTTTTCATTTTAATTTAATGATGCAGTTATAATTCCCTTTTTAATTAAATAAGTTTTCTTTTTTATGTATATTCAACATTCCCTTCAGGTGCATTAAACCATTAAAGAATAAAATAATATAAAAAAAAACTTAAATAACTAAAAAGAAACAAGAACAAATTCTTTTTTTTTTTAGCAAATCTGCTGCAAAAACATTTTTTTTTTCAATAAATGTTATAAATGTACGTGTAATGTGTATGCATTACATTGCATAGTGTTCTTATTTACTAGTTTCTTAAATTGATTATCGGATAGTTTATAATATACCTATTAATATAAAATTTATATACATATATATTAATTTAAGCCCAGTACAACATCCTAACGTTACTTTTAATTCAAATTATTTTTAGATAAATGTAGTCGTAAGATAAATGAGAAATCGTTTAAAACTCTAAAAAAGATTCTAAAATTCATATACATATATTTAATGTATATAATTAAACACTCATTTGTTAAAGAAAACTTATATAATTTTGTTCACATTGAATATAAATTTTGATTGATAGTTCTTAAAATGAATAAATAGTACTTGCGGAATGACATATAAGAATTTTAACAAGACGAATTTTATATAAAAAGCTATGAATTTTTAAGGAGATTTTCGATAGAATAAAAAAAAAAACAAAAAGTTAAGATTGAAAATAGAATAGAATAAGATTGAAAAGAGAAATGAATTACTTTTTAGAGAGAAAAAAAAATTATAATAACAAAAAATTTTTTTTTTGTTTGATCCATATCCTTAACATAAACAAGAAATAGTCATAAATCATGACCATCAGAATTCTCATGGTAAAAAATAGGAAAAGTCTATGGGAATTTTTTAACTGTTAACATAATATTTATAGCCATTGTTAGACTCTGATTTATTAAAAATTTATTTATAAAGAAAATTTAAGATTTTTTTTATTTTAATATAATGTAGGTTCGTTACTACTATTATAGGATTCAAAAAGTCACGTACAATGCGGAATATTTTTCTTTTAGTTTTATGAAGGAGATTTTTATAGAAGAAAATTGTACATTCCTCTAATATTAAAATTTATTTTAACATTTTCTAGATAAAATTAAAAAAGAATCAATTTTGTTTTTTTTTTTTTTATTAGAATTATAATCCAGCTGGAACTATTTTTTATGATGCTGAATTTTGCCAACAAAATATATTATATTATTATTATTTTTTTAATTTTTCTATTTTTCTAACTGTTTTTTATATTTTTATATCAGATATGGAAAATCATTCAAGCAATATTGTGCCAATTTTTATGCATGAGATGAAGGTCCAGAAAGTTCTCTTAGCATCCATTCTAACCAATGATCTTTAGTTGGGATTTTTGGCAAATTCTCATTTTTTATATTTTCTCCCGAATTCAAATTAATTTCGAATTTAAAGATACTTTTTAGGTCAAGTGAGTTCAATATTGTTTACATATATATTCCACAATAAACTATTTTTTTTTTTAACTGATAATTATGTGTATGAATTTTAATAACTGTTTTAAAATTTATGCGTTAATGATCGTTTCCGTTCATAAAACTGGTTTTTGGTCAGTATGTCATTAAGTTTTTAAAGAGCATATATATGTACTTCATTATGAATATATATAATATATGTACAAACATAATGTATATAACTATTAATTAAAATTTTAAATTATGATTAAAGCTTGTGGAATTTGTGCTAACAAGATAAGATTTAATAGTTATGTGTAGTTGAATAATAAATAATATCATAAAATTTATTACACTCATTCATATAAAAAACAATATTAAAAAAAAGAAAAAAAGATTCATTTTCATAATATGTACTGATTACTGAACATATTTATACACATATTAAAATTCCAAGTGCATGTGAACTCGTTTTAAAGTTTTTTTTTTGCTAAAAATTAGATAACCAAAGCATATGTTTTTTTTTAAGTTAATATTCGCAATGTCATATTTGTGAATTTTGAAATAAGCAAAAAATTCACTTTTATTTATCTTAAATTTTTTTTAATAAATTCTTTCTTGAATTCATCATGTTATTTTAAGTATATATAATAGAGAGATTAAATATTTCAACAGCGAAATAATATTTTGTTAAAAAAAAACGAAATTAAATAATTAAAGAATTAATCAACATTTTGACTCTACAAATATTTCGTCCCAATTTTTTGTCCCTGTTGAACGAAATTTCTTATTATGAGTGTCATATAGATTTTGCTTACATTATGATTTACCATTTACGATTGTTTTTGGTTAAAAACTACTCTGATTTAAAACTTCAATGCGCAATACCAAATTTAAAGATTATTTTCTGCATATTGAAATACAGAAACTGTTTAAATTATTTGTATCTTTTATTTAGAAATAAATATAATTTTTAATTAGAAAAAAAATATGCTTATTTATATTAATTAATAATTTGTTTATTATTGACATTGGCCTCTTATATAGTAACAATAATTTGAAGAATCTACAATTTCCTTTTATACATAAATGTATATATAGCTAGGTTAATGTATAGCTAACTTAGATAAATATATTAGAATATCTGTCGAATTATTTTCTGTTGCATTAGTCATTTCCCTTGTTGAAAGAATCTAAAATTTTTATTATCACTTAAACATTAAATCTTTGCTTAATTCACATTGTTTATCAGTGGGTTAAAATGTGGTTGGCAATTTACATCTGGTGTAGTGTTGCTAAAATTTTTGTTTTTTTTTTTTAAATGCTCAGAATCTCATTTCAATTCTCGTACCTTAACAATGTTGCAAAAGTTAATATTATGGTATCTACATAAAAGTGTGAAATATTTAATGATGTTTTCATTACATTTCTTTTTGATATACAATATTGCAATTTGAACCCACTTTTTTTTTGTTTTTATTGATTTTCCAATGAAAAAAGAGAAAATAATTTTAGAATTTTGATATCATAAAAAATCAAAGTAAATGTTAATATTTTAACAACTTTTAATGTTGATATATAGTATGAACGTACAGTCAGCCGAATGTGAATAAAATTGTAGATAAAAAAAATAAAAAAAATTTTTTAAAAAAGAAAACAAGTAAAATAAAATTAATATCAAAGAATATTTTCGCGCTTTGTGAACGGAAGCAGCTGTTGTGCAATTTATATATTCAATTCGACAAAAAAAGCATACTTAATTCTCGATATTTTTTTTATTTTTTTTTTTGTGTTTATGATTGCACTTTAAACTGTGTGTGTTGTTTTTTTTTTTTCTGAATAAATTCGTGACTTAAAATGTAGTTACAGCTTTTTTTTTTTCTCTGATTTTATTTACACTTACATTGGAACAAAAAAAAAATCTTTGTTTGATTTTAAAAATTAATTTAAAAAAAAAAAAATATTATGATTGGTTTTTAAATTTAATTTTTTATGTGAATGCAATGCACTGTATTATGGATACTCACTACACTTTAAATTATGAAAATTAAAAATTAAAACACAAACAAAAATGTCGTTGAATTAATTTTTTTTTTTTTGTCACTAGTTAATAACTTATTTCCACATCGAATGATCGTTTGATCAAACAATTATCAATAATACAAATATGTTATGTTTTGAATATACTATAGAAGAGAGGCTTGCAGCTTGCCACCACTGATGTATTTTGACATTCTAGCAGTCTCACAAACTAAACTCCAAGTGACATCGACCTCAAAAGAACAGTTGTCACTTTTAATCTACTTTTGGAGCGGACAGACGCAATAACACAGTGTTTACTGAGCAAAGTGTGAATTATTATTTTTAAAAATTTTAAAAATTAAAAATTGTGTTTTTGTCCTGTGCTCTTAAAGTGAACTTTTTTATTAGCAAATCAATATAAATAATTGGGTTGTGTTGCTTTTTCATTCAATTAACATATTCCAAAAAGAATTAAAAATATATTATGAATTGACAATTTTTTTAAAAGGATTATACAAAATTGCGTCAGAATGCAGGTTGCCACCTTTATTGGTTTGCAGGTTGCCACCTTGATGAAAGCGCTGATGACTGTATGATTTGTTTGAAGAAAATTTCGGAAAATTTCTATTATGTGCCGCGAATGTAAAAGAGCCGTTCACGCGAAATGTGTTTCAGTGTTTAAACTGGCCCGAATTCTGATTCCGATGAAGATTTGGAATTATTCCATACCATATTGCAATTTTATTTTTTATGTCAATTTTCAGTAATTTCTTTATGTTAACAGCCACTGTGTGCAAGTGAAATTCAATAAATTTGAATAAATTTCTAAATAAGACATTTTTCAGTTTCAGCTTTTCAACATTTTCAGCAATTTTCCAAAGGGTGGCAACCTGCAAACCTAAATTTTTAGAGTTCGATTTTAGATACTTTTGAAAATTTGCTATAGAATTTTTATTTTTGAGGTTTCAAATGATTTCTAGGCCAGGATTGTAGCTTTTTACTTCCTCTTTCCAACGCATATACTTTTTGTACAATACGTTCATTTTTTGACGAGTTATGATAAAAAAAAGCTATGGGGTGGCAACCTGCCTCTCCCCTACTCTTATAACTTATGCCTACAACTTAGGTCAATCACAAACTTGATCGTTTCTTAAACGGATAATGATATTAATTTCAAAATTTTTATTAATTTTACTAAAATTAAAGCATAAATTCAATTAGATTTCAAAAACAAGGTCTTAAATGATAAAAAATTTATATTACTATGGTATACTATGAAAATTGTGCATTAACTATGAAATCAAACGCGGTGAACAAATATTTTTGAATAATTTACAATTCTTTTAAATAATTTAATTTGTATAAAATTGAACTATGATATTTATGGAAAAATTTTAATTTTAGGTCTCATTGATGCAACTATGTGTATATAATGTGATTATTATATGAACAGTGTAATACATATACATCGTCAGTCATACCTTAATAGATAAAAACCAATTTAAAAAGAAATTCGAATACTTTTTATAAAGCTACTATTTCAAAAAACAAATTTTTATGAAAAATGTTTTACTAAACTATATTTGGTTTTTGATATTTTTTATATATTTTTGCGTGTAAAGAAAATATAATAAAAAAGAAAACTTAATAAAATTTTCTTTTTTTTTATTCTTAAATTTCATTGTTACGCTAATTAAATAGAATGTTATTTAATATTTATACCACGAAATAATTTCAAATAGGACAAATTTGTTATTTGCTTGCGTTTAATTTAAAAAATTTTCATTTAATTATATGTATACAAGAGTACTTTCTTTCCATTTAGCCATAAATTATAATTCATAAAAATAAGTAAATTATAAAATATGGAGAAAAAAAAATGTTCATTAATTAAAAAAAACTTTTAGTTAACATGTAACTTTCTAATTGATTAATGAACATCATGTCACATTTTAGAAGATCTAATATAAATTTATTAAACATTCTCATATAAAATAAGGTCGTTTCGCATCATGTGTTTCTTTTTAAAGTAAAACGCAAAATATAAAAAAAAATTTAGTCAAAGAACTAAACTAGAGTACAGTTTTTTATATAATTCCATTTAATTAAAAAAAGTTTCAAAATTTCATTATTATTACTAGAACCAAAATAGAAAAAATTTGGCATTATGACAATTCAATGTACATATATATAAATATTTGTGGTCGCATTGCAATTAAAGAAGGTTAAAATTATATTGTTATGCAAATTAAAATTAAAATTAAAAAAAAAAAACGGAAACTTTAGAGGTTGTTATAATGCTTCCAATCATGTTCTGATGACAATATATATAAATATATATTTTTTCCTGTGCTGTAATTAATTGAAATAGATATGACCAATGTCCAATATATATGCGGCCTTAAGCGGCATAAAATTTCATCGTTTTGTTAAAATTAAAATTTATATTAAACATAGCGTGAATATTTAATTGTTAGAAAATTTTTTTCAAATAATAAATTGTTAGTTTTTTACGCATATTTTATTAACATTATATAGTATGTACATGCAAACATTATTTACTTTTAATTATTTAATCAAATTTGAATTGCAAATTTGTTTAATTTTTTTTTATTTTTTTTAATTTTTATCGCGTATATGTACATTCAAAGATAAAAATGTTAATTACTGTTTTTTTTTAACTGTTAAATGATGTAATGATATTAATTATAATAACAACATTATTGTTGACAATAATATATGATATTAATTTTCATTGTTATTAATAATAAAAAAAAATATGTAGCACTTATTAATTATGTAGTCCTAAAAATCCTCATTAATTTGTGAAAGCATTTTGTACGCTGTAGTATATGATGTTCTCAAGGAATTTAATATAATATCTATAGTAGAGTAGAGATGCTTTATAAGTATAGATGCTTTATCGTCTGCTCAGAAATGAAACAACGTATGACATTTATACGTCATTATTGTACAATAGCACCATTCGATTCCTCGTACTCGATTTTATAAGTACAACTACTTTTCAATATTTTTAATGTTGATTAAAATGTGTTTTTTAGATGAAAATTGTACGCTACTTGATATTTTTTCATACGTTTTTTTTAATTTTTAATTCTTTAAATTTAAATTACTCGAAACTATACTTTTCATTATACATTGTTTCATTTCTGAGCAGGCGTTATAATGTAAGTCTGATTTGAACTATGTATATTATATTAAATTTGAATGATTATTTTTAGCATAAATGGAAAAAAAGGTATTTGAGTTTGCTATCATATTTCTCTTTTTTCTTCGAAAAGTTTTGCGATAAAAATCATTTTAAATTAATAAGGTGACATCACTGAAAAATTTATCAACTTAATTTTATTAAATTTTTTTATTTAAACAAAAATTAAAGATTCTATAATTTCCTACATTTTTGCTTCTTTTTTTTTCTTGAACAAAAATTCCGGAAAATTCCATTAACTAAAACAAAAAAAAAAGAAATTTTCCTTTTCACTCAAGATGATTAATAATATGTTAAGTTTTAACAAAAAAAAAATCAATGACCAGCTTAATCTGTATACTATTTACGAATACTACTACATAACTATTTTGTGATAAGAGGAAATGCTGATAAAATTGAAACTAATTTAAGAAGCATAATATCATCAAAATTATCAAAACAAATTGAATTTTACATTCAATTTTCTTTTATCTTTATATTAAAATTGAACTATAAATTTTCAAGATAACGTCATAAAGAAAGTATAAAACAGAATTTTGATTTGGTTCAATTTAAAATTGTTTCTATTAACAAATATAATTTTATCTTAAAAAAAATATATATTTTTTTAAATATGTATATTAAATATTTACATTATGGGCAAGGCAAAATAAATAAAAATATAAAAAAAAATGTCTTAACATTAAATTTGATTTTAATTATGATAAAGATTATTATGAAAAATTCAAAAATATGAACTTGACATATTTTTTGTTACACTAAAAATTACAAAATTTATCGAATTTTATAGAAAAATATACATGTATAAAGTATGTATTTTGATAGTAAAAAAAAAGTATAAAGATTTACTTGCACTAATCCACTTCAGTATACATTGATTATTAAAAAAAAAAAAATAAGTTTTTTATTTGTCTACATATTTAACTTGAAAAGCAAACCATAATATTATATTATTTTACATTGAAAATTAATAAAAAAGCATTACATGTTAAAGTAATTTCCGCTCTGATAATAATAATCAAAAAAAAAAAAGTAAATAAAATGCTACTGAAGTTTTTATCAAGAAAAATAATAAATATGAAAAAAAATAATGTACATAATTATATTATATGCCTATAGTACATATAAATAAATAACATAAAATTACTTTATTCAATTAATAATAATTATTTTTTTTTAAATAAAAATCCAATAGAGTTTCAATTACGCAATTATGCAAGTACCATTTCAATTCCCTTAATTGAAAGACATTTATTTGCGACTAGGAATGAATTAAATTAGAATAAACCAAATGTGCCTAAGCTAAAATATTATACCACAGCACAAGGCTACAATCAAGAACCACATTTTCATAAAGTTCAAGCAATTAAATGGATATTCTAACAAATGTGTATATCGCGCCAAAAATTTGGAATTATTCTTTAACTACTTGCATAAATAAATAAAAATATTTAATTTATCAAAAAAATTGTTTGGTCTGATTATCTTATAAAATTAATTTCTCAATTTACAAGAACTATCCACTTTTTACATGCTTTAAAATAGAAAAATAAAATTTAATAAGATAATTAAAAATGTCGCTTACTCAAAAACATTATCAAAACACAATAAAATACATTAATTTTGATAAATGAATTTGAAAATATATGAACTTAATAAGTTTTCTCTTTCAACGACCAACTGATTCGCACCTAAGTATTCAGACATGCTATATTCATTACCCACATCTTTGATAATAAAAAAAAAATAGTAATTATATTTACCTTTATTCTTATCTAATTGAAAAATTAAACAAGTGTAGTTGGTAAAAAAAAAAACGCAAAAAAAACACGAAATGAATGGTTTTATGAATATATTTATGAATTATTTACGAAAAATTAATTCACTTTCTGAATCATTTCCATTTCGATTTCAAGAAAAATTTTATGGCAACATATAAATAGTGACAATAAATAAAATCATTATATAGGTATTCGCTATCCTAGCTTTCCAAAAATTTGCTAATCCGGAACACTTACGAACCTATAATTATTGCCTAATTGATGTTTCTTTCATCCGACACATGTCTATAGATTATAAAGTGCTTAAAGGCACGCATTAATATCTTATCTATACTATGTAGTTAAAGGGTATTTTTATAAATTATTATCTAAAAAACCAAGTTTGGAAAAATTGCAATTGAATTATTTCTTTAATTTTCCAAAATTGAATAAATTTTTGTTATCATATTTAATACAAAAATATTTCACGATCATCAATAACTTTAATTCAGATTACGTACTTACTTGTACATAGAATTACATCACCGTTCATATTATGATTTCGTAAACGGCTGACCACAGTTATCAATTTTGCGGTATAAATGAATGACAATGACAATTAAAATTAGGCATATTGAATGAATATTGATAGTATATAGTGAAAATATTAAAATAAGAATAACTAACTCATTTAGATAATTTTGTAATAATTTTTTATGTCGATTCGGTTTAAAGCAATCAAATTCTGGATCAATTATGAACATTGATATATAATTGAAATGACATATTAATGAAATTTATTTTTTTTAGTTTAGCCAATAACTTTATTTAGACGGAAAAACTTCTTGGAAATACGTAAAACACACTTTAAATTTTAAAAAACTCAAGTAACATAAAATTCTCACTTTGCTCAGATGAGTAAATATCACCGAAATGTTAAAAAAAATTTACCGAAACATCTGTCATAATACATAAATATACTTAGGTACATTAACTTTTAAGCATTAACACTGCTGTAACTTTTAAGCAAGAAAAGAATAATCGGGATAGTTTTTATAATTTAAACTACTTAAGTACAATTATTTATAATTATATATAATAACAGAGTTATTTTGAATCTAAATTATCCTTAAGAAGAATAAAAAGTGTATATAGTTTTTATTTTAAGTAATTATGATCATGTTTTAACTTTAAAGTCAACAAAAAATGATTATCTTTTTGACCTCTAGAGATCAAGATTATTATTATATTTAAAATTTTTATTTTATAGTCACTGTGAATTATAATCATAATATTGAAAATATTAAATAAATTTTGTTCGAAATTAGCCTGTTACAAAAACCTTAACCACGTTTTCCAAATGCTTTTAAATTAAAAATTTTAACAAAAGAAAATCTTTATAATCCTAGTAGAACAATTATTTTTATACTGTTTAAACATAATTTTCACTTCTTTTTGAATACGGTTAGATAGCATTTTACACAATTTCTTTAGTTGCACTTTTCTGTCGATTTAAATTAAACTGTTAAGGTGATATTAGGAAAATTAAATTAACATATTCTTGTGATATATAAACAGGCCAGGCCTAAGACGGTTTCTTTTCTGCACTCTGAACCTGTTTCGTATATACTGGTTGGTAGAGTTACATTTGTATAAAATAAAAGTTTTATTTGAACAAATAATAACATCTAATTTTTAAAACTAATCCATCAGAAAGATATCGATCATTTTTCAAAATAATCAGAAGGCTAATTACAACTAACTAAAACTTAATAAACACATCGACTTTAATTTTTGCAGATACTATGCAATATTATTATTAAAAAAAGTTGGATTATCTCGAAAATTATAGTATTTTAGAAAATAAGGAAATACACGTAATTATTGTACCGAATAATATTCTAAAAAAAAAAGAAACCTTCAACTAGAACTTTAAGATTATATAAATAATCTGATCCAATGGTTATAATCATTTTCTAAGCTTTATTTTCTGTCTTAATAAATTTATTAATAAAAACATCTTTGTTTTTGTCATAATTTTTCCCGCATTTTTCTACGTTTAATTTTTTTTTTGTTTAATTTTGATATTTGAATCTATACTACATAAGTATGTAGATATCATCAATAAACATGTATATAACAAAATATTATATTAAAATTCATAAGCTTTAAATTTGAAACAAGCTTTCAACCTGTTTGTCTATGAATTGAACTGATAAAAGAGCTTAAATGTATAATTATGCCATTAATTTATATATTTATGAAGTAATTAAGTAGCAAAAACAAATTAGTTGAATAAGAAAGATCTTATTGTATAAATTTTTTAATAAGTAATTTGCTTTGTTCAAATTTTCTAATAATTGTAGAAATTTTTTTGAGCATTTCGGTAATGAGACACTTATTTATTTTAAATGCAATGACTCTTAGAAAAAAGATACATATATCTTAATTATATGAAGATGAAATGAGTATTTAAAATTTTTTTTTTTTTCTAATTTTAATAATTCAAATTTTTGGTTGAATTTCTAATGAAACGTTACATCTGCTTAAGTCCTTAAACTTATAAAATTCTAATTAAATTTTATATATTGTTAACTTATCTGTAAAACACGTATAGCAAAGATTTGGAATTGAAACACAATATAAAATTACGACAATTACATATTTGGAGTTTAAAATTTTATTATTATAATAACATTACTATATGAAAAATATCAAAAAAAACTTTACAGCCGGTCCTAATTAAGAAAAAATAATAATAATTTAAAAAAATGTTGATCATTTTTAATATTTTTATATAAAATAAGTTTTATCCTTTTTATATTCCTTTATTTATATAATTTCTAATTCTTGTACACACAAATTCATATTTTCAAATAAATATAAAATATTAAAGGATATACGGGAACTAGTTGGATCTTTTTAATATAATATTTTGTTCAAAATAAATATTTAGGTTTTAAAGAATATACCATTTAAATTATGTAAATCTGAAAGACAATTCTAAAACCATATTTAAAGATTTAGAGAAGAGATATAAATCAAAAAAAAAACATAAAAATTCTTTTTTGCTGTTGTATAATAATAAATCCTGGCACAAGACCTTTTCACTGTTTTTAATCGCATTACCAACACCACACATGAACATCAATAAAGCAAAAGGAAAGAAAGGAAAACATAAATCTACATGTATGTATAACAAAAATTATTTGAAAAAGGGTTTTTCGTTTCATGTCGCATTTCTCGACAAAGAAAAACAATTTTTTAATATTATGTGTATTTAAAGTCTAACTTGGGAAAATTCTGTGGGAAAATTCAAACTGACATACATACTTAAATAAATAAACATGGGGTTATGTTCGAAACATTATTTTGTTGTAAATTTGTGTAATATTAAATAATATTTTGATTTATTCACAAAGCGCAAATTGTTCAAGATGAATTGTCAGTTTTTGAAGATAAATAAATATTTATTTTAGTTTAAAATTTTTGTAAAGATGTATATTTTTAACTTTTTATTTTACAGCTTCTTAAATTTATCTTTTATTGTTATAGAATAAATTTTTTTGTTTAGTTTAGTTTAATAAAAAAAACAATTTTTACTCATTAGTTTCAATTTTTAAAGATTTATTTTTAAAAAATTTAACAATAAAAAGTATATTACACAAAAAGTAGTAATTGTCTTTTGAAAATAATATTAAAATTTTAAAGTTATATTTCCACCGTATGAGATCATTCGTTTTGTTAAGTTAAAAAGACATCATTGATTAAAACTTTAATATTCGATCATAAAGTTTGGTTTATCTTTAAAGCCACACGTCAAACACTATTTTGTTGCGTATTATGATTTATTTATTGGTGAAATAAATCATAAATAGATGCTTTATAAATTATTATTATTATAGTCAATTATTTTGAAATTTTGATAAAAATTTACTAAAACTTCAATGCACAACATTGTAAACAAAATACATTCATTATATTATGTACTTTTTGAAGGAAATATCAATAAGAAGTTCTGTCTGTTTATCACCAATAAGTAATCATAGTTTTAAAACTAAAATGCATTAAAAGAATTTTAAAAATTTCTAAAACAGAACTAAATAAATAAAAATAAATAGAATAAACAGAACACAGAAGTGATAAAAAAAAATATTGCAGTCTATACTCTCTGTGTTTGAATTAAATGATTTATCTTTTATATATACATGCATTATATTTATTTATATATATTTATATATATTAAAATATGAAAATGTTTTTAAAAATAAATACAATTTCTACCGAAGATTTTGAAAAACCTTTAGAAATTATAAAAATTATTTTTCATATTAAAATATATTACTTTTTGTTATCATAGTTCATTGTGATGAACTGAACATTTTTTTCATAGATGGTACCACTAATATTGATTATAAATATTATTATTTTTATTAATAAAAGATATTATAATTTTCGAATACTTTTCATAAATATTTTTTGAAGTTTTATAAAACTTTTGACTATTTCGATGGTAATAGGATTTGCATATCATGTTTGAGAACCTTTATTGAAATAAAATTGACATATTATTTCGCAGACAATGTAAATCTTGATATGTCTACATGTAAGTATTTATTATAGGTTAAATCATATATTTCTGAAAGTTTAAAATAATTCTAGATCTAGAACTCAGTATGAACATATCTGAGCCACATAATTTTCTAGAGAATTTTGCAAAATTTTCTGTTTTTGCGGTGCTTTAAAATTGTATCCTTGATTTTTGTTTTATTTTTTCGTCTGTGATCTATGAATTTTTAAAGTTATTTAAGTTAAAAATGGATGAAAACAAAAAATAAAAATAAAGGTATACCCATAGTTTACAATTTTTATCTTGATTAATTCATTTATGTCTTTAAATTCTTCTTCTTCTTTTTTTTTTTTTAAATATAGTTTTTCCATAGAATTACCATAGTTAAATTCCTAGTAACCAATTCTATTTTTAATCTTTATGAATTTTAAGGTGATGTAGAAAATGAAAAAAAATTAAATATTTTGAAATATATAGTTAGTTATTGTAGACATAGTGACCATAAAGAACAATGGCTTTTCTCTACTGAAAAAAACAAAAAAAAAAAAAAATTAATAGTCTTAATAATTTATTATTATATAATAATGTTGTTGGGATTTAATACATACTTTCAGAAAGAATTAGTTGTAGAACATTTTTGTTTTTATATTTATTTCCCATCTTAAGTATAATTACTTATTTTCTCGATAATTCTTCCTTATATAAAGGGCAATAGTCTCTACAGAGAATAATTTTTTAAAAATATATATAAGGAGATAATATAGAATTATTTTTTAATTGGAAATTAAATTTGAAAAAAATGTATTTACTTTTATTTTGCATTAAAACGCATAAATAGTTTATGTTTAACATTTTTATAGTTTTTTAAAGAATTTAATCTGATTTTCAGATTGTTGAATGACAGAACTAAATTTAACTAAATTGTAACTTAATACAAACTGCCAGGTCGTCAGTCTAGCGCTATAATCAGACAGAAGTGTGTATAAGGTCCAATTTTATAATCTGCCAAAATCACGTATCTGTATTGTTTATATTTTTTAAATATATATATATTATAAAATATTTATTTTGATTTTACAAATACGTGATTATAGCATGAGAAAAACGATATAAAATTTATTCCTATGTATCTCAGAAATGTCTGCACTTGACCGCAATATAATGTTACATATGAATGCAACATTAACATCTGCAGACACTCGAGTTTATAACTAATTCCAGGTTTTATGAGTTTTTTTTTTTTAATAAATCCTGGTCAATGAAAATTAAAAATAATATTTTTATTGATTCTTAAAATAAATATAAATTCTGTTTCAACAGCAATTACTTTTAATTTTTATTTTTATTTTATGTCAATTTACTAAAATAACATTTTGTGAAATTTTCTCCCAAGCGTATATTTTTCATTTATTTATTATTTTATAAAGAATAATAAAAAAAATTAATCATAAAATATTGTAATACATCAAAAGATTTACAACAAAATGTTAACTTAAAAAATTAAAATGCATTAATAAAAAAAAAAACAATTTTTTTTTCTTTGAAGTATTGTAATTATGTACTTGAAATTTGCATATTAAAAATTTTGTTCTTTATGTATAAAAATAAGTATATTAATACTTTCGTGGTACTGAAATCATTTCAAATCATTATGTCAATGTAGAAATGGCAGTAGCAGATATTTAAAATAATTTCAAAATACATAGTCTCTTAGGAAATTAAAGATAGTGATTGACAAAAATTGGAAACATCAAATCATGTCATTTAAATTTTGTGCCGACAATAATTGTGGTATAATTTTTTGGATTTGAACATGAAATAATATTTTGATTATTTACCAATAAAAGATCCAAATAAAATTTATTAATTTTTTCTGTCCTACTTTTTTTATAGAAACAAAAATTAAATATAAAAACCCAAGAATGGTTGGTTAAAAATATTTTTTACAAAAATAAATCAAATTTTTTAATTGACAATCACTGCTCTACCCTTAGAACTCAGATGACAAAAACTCAAAACAATCTAATAGTTTATTTACCACCATTTTTCAATAAAAATGTTGAATTCAAATGTTGTTTTGGGCACAAGCCATTGTATTCAATACTACCAAAGAATCTTATACATAAACATAATTATCCTCCTTCACCATATAAAATAATAAAATTTTTCAAGTTTTACTTACTTCCAATTAGATTATTTTTTTTTTCAATATTATATTTTTCTGGAAAATTATCAGAAGAACATGAATATTACGCTTTTCAGCAATTAGTCATAGTGTAGTCAAAGCAATAAAAAAAAAATAAATAAAATAATGTTTCAGAAAAATACATTAAACATACCGATTCATTTGAATAAATAGACGAGGAATCATAATCCGAAAAACTGTAATCCATAGTATTCCCATAAATAAATAGGAATTTTTATTATTTCCTTATAATTATTAATATTTATTTTAGTTATTTTTTTTCGAAATATTCTTATGAAAATTACATCGATACTTAAATTTAATTGTTATACAATTATTTTGAATTCTTATTCTTTTCTTTCATATAAATATTTTAATTAATATCATTTACTTTAATCAGAAATCGATAAAAATCACTAAAACTCCAATTTTCTCGATAAAAAGAAAAATGTAGAAAAAATTTTATTTTTATTTTTCTTTCACACTATTTATGTATTTATTAAAAATTTATTAAAAATCCTGATTAAGTTTAACAAATATCATTCAAAATATACAAGATAGTATAATATTACAATTATGTAATTATAAAAATTTTGAGTATAAAAATGACAGCCTATGTATATAGCAATTCTAATTTAGACACTTAGTTCTCATAACGCTCTTTTTCTTTTTTGAAAGACGGATTAATTTTTTTTTTTTTTTTTTGTTAATTAATAATCAAAAAAGGTCCAGATATTCAAATTTATATTTTCACTCAATATTATTGTTTACATTACAAAAAAAAATTTTGTGCTATTATGCTTATATGCTTTTTTATTATATTTTTTATGCTTTTTATTTTTTCTTTTGCAGTCAAAAAAAAATATAAATTTTTTTGTTAATTTTTTTGTTTATTAACTTTCCAAAATTTTGTTTACTAATTTTTTTCTAACATAATATCTATTCATTTAAAAAAAAAAATATGTAAAGCGCGCGTAATTTCTTTGCCATATTTCATTACATATAAAAAAAACATGCATCCATTTTTTGACACAAAAAAAAATGTATGTATTTTATAACAAATTTATCATAAAAAAAAACTCAACGCACTGCAGACAACGAGGAGTGAGGGTGGATGAACTTGTTTAATATTTTATATGATGCTTTTTATCAAAAATTTCACTATATTATAGTGAAGTTATAAAATTTACTTCATGTGTGAAGATAATTTTTTTTTATCCTATGTTTGTTTGTTTGTTTATATATATATTTGTAATTTTTTTTTTTTTGTAAACACTTTAAATTCTTTTTATAATTATTTTCATTTTATTTTTTAATTAATAATTTTTTTTTTTTTATTAATTTTAATTTTGTTATTTTTTTTTAGGTGAAAGAAAAAAGAAAATTCTTTTCTTCAAATATTAATCATATCAAAAATCTTATTATTAAAGTATATAATAATATGGAATAAAAAGAAAGAAAAAAAAAACAGAATTTATCGACCGGTTTTCGACCTCACACACTACTTTCAGATGAATTTTTTAATATAACATGAGGAAAGAATTAAAAAAACAAAAAAAAAAAAACAACAAACATAGAATACATACAAAAATATCGTGCAAAATGAAAATAAGAATATCCGTACAACGATTTTAATTTTTATTCAATATTTGATTGAAAAGGAAGTCACCAACCAACTAAATTTTCTTGTTGAAAAAAATATTCAATTTTTACTTATGCGTTTCCCAAAAAAGTATCTACTATAGTTTTTTTTTTTGTTTATATTTCCCATATTTCCAGTATCTTATTGGAAATTATGAGAATTATGAGATTGTTTGGAAAAGATACATAATTTTGTATACAAAAAAATATATATGTATAATTAAACAGTATTAGAAAATAACTAAAGAGGAAAAGAGATAAATTCACTATAGAATATAAGAATGTAATTTGAGCTAGAAAGAGTTAAATAATATTTTGAATGTTAGTAAGAGAAAAATAAATTGAGAGTATATAAAAGTAGATACTCTTTCCAATAAATTTATTTGAAAAGTATCTTTAGTTTCCGATTATATTTTATTTTATAAGTTCCCCTCATGTTATAATTTAATGCCAAGAGAGAATCAAAGTTTATCTTAAAAAGTTTTTTTTAATTATAATAAACAAGCCTTATTTGGAACTGGGTTCAAAATATCTCAACTCATGTGAAGTAAAAATACAAAAAATCTTTAATAGTATTTATTTTCAAGCAGACCAGAGATCACGTCAAAGACTCTTTCAACTATAAGTTTTCAGTTCTTAATTCTTCTGTTGATATTTTAAGCCAAAACAAGATTACCAGAAAAAAAAAAACCAAAAAAATGTTTGAATGAACTAAAAGATATACCTCCAATTTTTTGTTACTGCATTATTAATTGGAAACTATAATTTGTAATATTCAAATGTTATAATAATATTTTTAATATGATTCTCTTTTAGACATTAATATTCTTTTTTTACTCAAACAAATTTTTATATGTTTATATTACATTAGGTATAGGAACATAATATTATAAAAAAAAATTATATATATTCCAATTTCATAATTTTATTGCTCATTTGAAAGATATTATAAGTTAAAACAAAAAGGAAAAAAAAAAACAGATGTTTTCAATGGAATGAAATGCATACACGTTATTTTCATCGCAATCCAACGCTCAATCAATATTACTATGTTATGTGTATATAAGTGTCGCTGCTGGAGCAGGAGCATATTTTGTAGTAAGCTAAGCTAATGATTGTGTTTTGTAGATACATAAATTTTCAGTGCATCATGGCTGATTGTCAAAATGTGAATAGTAGTATATAACAAAAACAACTACACATGGTAGTAGTGTGATGTTGATGACTCATTCTTGTTTGGAATACATAAACAAAATATATTATGTTGGTTGTATATATATACCTATGTTGTTATAAAAGATGAATGGATGATATGGTTTTTTTTTTTTTGATTTTTTTCAGAGAAATCCAAAATGTACCAAAAAGTTTGCTTTTCAAATAAAATTTTATTGTATAATATTTTTATACGCAGGAAATTTTTTTTCATGTAAATTTTTTTATATAATATATGCTGCTCTATAATGTAGAACGTTATATATGCTACTATAGTATGTTTTATGCTACAACAGAATAAAATAGTATGTTTATTATATTGATGCGGTGCGGTTGAGTGGGAGGGTGTAAAAGAAAATCTGAATAAAATATTACATCTCGAGTGCGGCGTATTTATGTTCATTGAATGTCTAAATATATGGTATTTTTTTGAAGGGCGATGCAGTTTAATTTTATCAAAATTTTTATTTGTAATGAATGGTTAAGTGTAAAAGTATCGATAGTTTTATTAAATCTAATTTTTCCATCTCCCGCGTATAAGAAAAAAAGTTTATCAAAAAAAAAACGTTGTGGAGAAGAAATAAACTACATTTAATCCAACAGCGAAAACTATGTTTCTTAAACGTATGACTAAGTGTTTAAATTATTTTTTCTTCAAAAAATTCAAATACACTCATCTTCTTGGTGCATCTAACAACAATAATCACTTGAATAAACATCATTTTATTATTAACTTTTTTTTTTATTTTTGTAACTAACATAGATTATATAAATGATATATTATTGATGCTGTTGTATGTAAAAAAAAAATGCATTTAAGCAGCTACATTTTTTTTTATTCTCTTTATAATTTTGTTTTTTCCTTTAAAATTCTTCAAGGGATTTTAATTATTAATCTAAACAACTTTATTTCAAGGTGAGATAATTAGAAGAATGAAAGAAAGAAAAAAATATTGTTAAATTGAATAAGGTAATAATCAAATTTTTATGGCCACTTTATGGTTTTATTTGAAATCTTTTAAAACGAGCTGTTGAATAAATTTATGTATATATATATACTTGCTTTCAAAAAGATGATAATTGTAAATCTGGTGTAACTGGGTGCGTTAAAATGTTCAAAATAAATAAAGATTAAATAGGTATATTATAAATGAATTGAATTGAACGCATTTGGTATATTATCATATTTATGGTTTTGTCGTTTAAGATAAGTCAGTCAATCAAGCGAGAACAGAGAAGTGATTAAGTTTTTGGGTCTTAGCTTTGATTAATTTACTGTGAAGCTAAAAGCGGACTTCAAAACTAAATGCATTTATCAGAATTATGAAATAATTAAGATTATTCCTAACTTCTAAATATTGTCTAGATTTAAGTATAAATAATATATTTTTCTTATGACTGAATTCGGCAGCACTAATTTTTATTCCTAGAATTATCAAATTTGATATTTGGATGTTTTATTCTAGTCGACGGTTCTCAGTTTATAGTACGAGGTCAGTCTCAAATATATGCCATGTTAAAAGACAGTATAAATGTTCATAAATTCATTATGTTAAACCTGTATTATTTTTAGTACAAAAACTTAGAGGGATTAGTGAAATTTTAATCTAGAAATCTAAAAATTTATTCCAAACTTTTACTCAAAATTGTTCATATTTATGATTTTTATCAGAACAAATTATTTAATTTTCTTTTATGATTTAAAAATTTATCAAAATCAAACAATTACATAAAAAAAAAACTTTTCATAAAAATCTTAAAGTGATTTCCTAATTTTACATTTTTTTTTTTTTATTGAAATTACAAAACTTTACAATTTGAACTTTAAATAAAAAAAAACTTTTTTTCTATTCCAACTTATAATGGCCCTTAATAATTTTAATTTGAAATAAATTTCAATTACCGGCAATTTAATCGTTATTTGGCAAAATAAAAATGATTTTTCTTTTACAAAGTTCAATAGTAAATAATTGATTTTGAAAAACTTGATTCAATAATAAAAAAAAAAATATGTATATATATATATATATATTTTAGATTATTCCCTACAAAATAATGCTGGTATTTCTGAAGATTTTCATATGCTTACTATCGTATAGTTTATTTAAATATAATTTTCGTATAGCATTCGGATGTTAATCATGAATTTGAAAAAGGAATACAAATTTATTATGTTGACACTACGGAAATGATTGAGATTAAATGAATGTAATATCTCTAAATTTTAAATTTCATTAAATTGTTAAAGTTTATATTTTGATGTAAAGTATTTTAAGTTTTGAATAAATGTATAGTCATAATAAAGTTTGACTATATATTCTTACCAGAATCCAATAAGTTTTGAAAAAAAAAAAATGAAAAACTATTCAGGCATATGATATTTCTGTTAAAGAAATATTATCTTATTAATTCGGGTCATTATTATCATATACGACAACGAAGAATGGAACCTTAAAAAATATTGTGATAAATTATATTGCCATTATAAAGGATCCTATTATTAATCAATAATCCTTTCGCAAATGAACGTAATTTATTCTTATATTTTGTAAAAAAATTTAACAGTTTGTTTTCATTTGGAAACAAATTCATTTAATAAAATAATTGGCAATATGTTGGTAGAAAATTTATATTATGAATAATGTTTGATAAAATGATAAAATTTACTAAAAAAAATATAGTTCTTATCTCTTTATAACTCAGACTTTTAAAATTTTGTCAGATTTGCTTTGAAAAAACTGTCTTTTCTTAACCAATTATTTTGAAAAGAGGTTGAACAAATAGGATGCTGATACTAGAATGTCGGCCGTCATGATGGTGTAGTGGTATTGCCATTATCCTACGCCGTGTTCGGTCGGTGGTTCGATTCCCACCTCGGACTGGAATTTGCGTCAATTTTTCAATTTGGCTCACTTGAATTAAGTGTTTGTGTTGTTTTAAAAAAAAAAAAAAACTGTAAGCCAAACTCCCCCAATTTAACATTATATTAACAAATCATTTGTATTGAACTAAAAGTTTACTTTTGAACATTTTAGTTAATGTGTCTGATTGTGACCTCAACTACAAAATAATATATATTTTCACTTTGAACCCATTAATCTTAATTAACTCCCTTTTTGTAAAAAGAAGAAAAAAAAATTCAAGTTTTCTTAATATAGTACTAACAATTCAGGTGTGGTCTTCTATTTACATTGTTATGTTTTTATTTTGTTTTGGTCCCTTCTATGTTAAATAAAAATAATAATAATAATAAAGTAATGCGACAAAATTCTGGGAATGTAATAGAAAACAAATCTAAAATCATGATATTAAGAATATTTATAAAAATCGAATATTTGTAAGTTGAACTATTGAGATTTTATTTTTATAACATTTTACATATACTCCAATTTTTATTTATTTCTAAAATTGCATCAAAAGTGAATAATCAAGTATCTGCACATTTACAAAATTTCTATTTTATTCTAACTTAAGGCAGCATTATCAGTTCTGTCTGCAGTTGGAACTTACAATTAATTGTATTTGCCGAAATATAATTCAAAAATACAAAAAGTTCAACGATTAAAGAATACTGTTTTAAGTTAAAATTTTATTGTTTTTCCTCTAAGACATAAACTGTCAAAAACTTATGATAACCCCTGAATTCTTTCGCAATTTTTAATAATTAATTTTAATAAATAATTTTAATTTGATATTTTTACGACTAAATTATTCTTCAACCGTGTTTTGGTGCGTGCGTAAGTTTTTTTTTTTTTTAAATATAATTAAAGTCAATATTCTTCTTTAGCAAATTAAAATTTTAAATTATTGCTCCCAAATAATTTAACAAGTATTTTTATATGGCGCAAACATTTTACAGTTCAATTATAAAATTACTGAATTTACAAAAAAATAATTATGTAGGTATAAAAAAACATAAATGCGTATTCTTCAAAAATGCTACACATTCAAAAAAATTAAAAATTGCATTATAAATGTTTTTCTTTTTTATTAAAATTTAAATAATTTCAACACAATTATTAACTTTGAAGTAGAACATAATAACTTTATATTCTCTGCAAACAAATTTTGTACTTTAAATCGTAATTTATCAAGTATTGGATCTAATCTCAATTAAATTATGGTGTAAACAGATATACGTACTTCTTGTAACTAAAAAAACCAAATGTTGAAGTTTATTTATCGGCAATTCATTTATAGGATAGGTAGGAGTATAATACAGTCTGGAGTTTTTTCACACATGTTTTTCAAATCGTCATTATAATCACATTTTACTCAGAATTAAATGTTTGGGTTTTTTAATTACTTGATTTAGTGCTTAATTCAACTTTAAAAGAGGCAAAATTGATATAAAAATAAAGAAGTCCCTACCCATTAATGATTAGTAACAAACCATTATACGTAAACATTTAAAAAAAAAAATATTTTTTTTTTAAATATTAAGTATATAATTTGTCAACCATATGAAAATCATTAAAATGAAAATTCTTTAATAAAAAAAAAAAAACAACATTTAATTAATAAAGCAAACCGCTGAAGATTCACTAAATTGTATTCAAGTTCATATATCATACTTTTTTTTTTTATTCAAAATAAACTGAAATAAAAAATAAATTTTATGCAAAAACACATATCATTTTATGCTCGATAAACAAAAAACAAATAAACCATAATGTATATTGCGTGAAATAAAACACTTGGTTATATTTTGTACTGTAATTAATTCCGCAATAAAGGAGTGTCAATAAAACAAAAATAATAATTTTGGTTAAAGTAAAGAAAAAGTCATGCTAAAATATTATATTATAAGTTTTAATTATATTTCCAAGTAAATTGTCATAATTTTAATTGGAAAACTCTTAATAGCAGGTCGGTTTTTTTTTTCTTCTTTTTTGCATGTGACAAATTTAATTTCATATTATTATCTTGAAATTATAACATGTGACATATGTACCTACATTAAACTATCAATATTATAACTGACCTTTTATTTAACAGTATTATATATAGTAATTTAATTAAAATTGTGTAATACCATCGGCAGTAAAATAAACTTGATGATATAACAGAGGATGTATTTTGCTATTTTTCGATGAAATACAAGAAACTTAAATAATAATGAAGCTTAATTGAAGAGTATTTTATTCTTCTCGAATTTTTAATTTATTAAAAGCGGTGTAATAATACATCAAACTATAAAGACATCGTAATAGTTTTTTCGGACTTGTTCTTATAAATTCTGATTCAAAGCTCAAAACTTAAAATACTTATTTGAATTTCAACCAGACGAAAAATTATTTTATGTGAAAACCATTAATTTATAAATTTTTTGAAATAAATTTTTTTATTTGTTTATTCGAATCTTGTCATTAAATCAAGCCAAATTTAACATTCCAAGGATAAATTTTAGGCTCATTGCTCTGTCAAGAGTTCACATCTTGAAAATTAATTTTATATTCCATTCTTTGATTGAAAATATGTTACAAGAGTCTTTAACAGAATATTTGTTATTTCGGGCATTATTAGAGCCTGTTAAGGAAAAAAAAACTGACAGAAAATTAATGTTTAATAAATTTAGCTTTCATAAAGTATTTGAACTTCTTGATCATTCTCGCTTAGGAAAACTTTTAGAAATAGCGTGGTTAAATAAATGCTATATATGCTTCGAAATTAAAATAAACTGTTCAGACTTATTTAAACTTAGATTCCGTTTGACAAAAAATTCTTTCCAATGCTGTAATCTAGTCATGATATAAAAACTAGCTTACAATTCACTTGTTGTGAATTAAAATTGTACCTTCGTGAACAAACAGAAAGAATTTAACTCAAACTATATTGGAATCAGTAATCGTAAAAATGGAAACATAATATTTATTTAATGTTGAAAAAAAAATTTGCGAATTGCATGCATGATTTCCACCTTAAGTGATCAAAGTGATCAAAGCCATGTCAACAAGTCACGTCAACTCGAAATCGTAAATTTATTTTTTTCTTTTATGACAACATATAATTTTTAAGAATCAATTCATATCAAAAATTTCATTGTAATTGAAGATTTTCTATATACATATAAATAATTATAAAAAAAAATTAAAATACATAAATTTTTATATTATTATTATTAAGTATTACAGTTCGAGGAATTAATATAGGGTGGTTTGGGCAAATAATATATTTAAAAATAAATCGTAAAATAATAGCCAAATAAAGCATAATGGCATAAACTAATTTGACCAATATTATAAAAACGATCATTAGAAGATTATGAAAATTATTATATATATATATTCGCAATGATCATTCTTTAAAATTAACTTTATATTAAAATCTTATGTTTTAAAAAAAGAAGTTCATTGAAGTTCATCAAGTGGAGAAAACTAACTTTAATGATTTGGGTATGTATGTCTTGCTTCTCCAGTTTTGTATTCGTTTCATATGATTGTTTAAAAAACTGCTTATGTTCGATGGCACCCTATATCAATAAATTGGCATTCATAATACGTAACAAACTAATAAAACCGATTAACCCACTCTTAGATTATACTAAATGTTTCTTATTCCTTCAGAATAATAATTTTAATTTTTCCTTTTTATTTTTGCTGATGGAAGTTCTATAAAAATGATTGCATTGGATATTAACAATGTATGTTTAGGGAACTCAAATTTCGTAATAAATCATCAAATATTTTTACTAACTCAAATATTTTTTTTCTTGAGCGTTAACATTTAAACCTACTGTTGGTTTGCCTTAGATTTTAATAATCATAAAGAAATTTTGGATACTGGCGTTTCAAAATAAATGTAATTTTTATAATAAATGATGAACATTTTCTTAAAGATTCAAGTAACTTGAATCAATTTATTAAATTTCTATTGAAATATCCGGGTTTTATTTATTATTTAGGTCTCCATTGCAATTATAAATCATATATAAATAAAATTGAGGCGCCCACAATAATGGCAATTTCTTAATATAAAACAACTTTTAAGAAATCATTAATGTCACAGTATTATGAAAAATATGAGAATAATTTTTATGTTTTTCTTTTTTTAAATTTTGCATAGATTATGTTAAGAAGTAAGTACATAATGTTTATTTTGAATCCTTATTTTTATTTACATTCATAAATGCACCTAATTTAGAATTATTATTATTAACTTAATGTAGTATTATTATGTTAACAAAAATGTATATTCGTATGGTTATTATTCAACGGACGTATTTTTATAAAATCAATGATATTCAATTAGAAATCCATATTAATTGGCATTATGTAAATAAGAATTTTATTATTAAACTAGATTGGTTATTTGTTTTTTTTTTTTTCTTTTTTATGTATTTACTTTTTTCCAGCCATAAAATGTTAATCAAAACCAATGTATTTTTTATGTATGTTTCTATAGTAATTGCTTAATGGTTTATAAATATTTTCTATTTTAATAGAAAAATAATCAAAATTATGTTCATAGTTATTGGAAAAATCATAGAAAGGATTAAAATCATTTATGTAATATTTAAAAAATATTTTTTTTTTTTGTTAATCAAACTTGTGTTTAATGATTTTAATAATTAATCATTAATGTAAATTTGAAGTTAATTATTTATGGAACTTGATTTTGAAATGAATGATTTTAAAAAAAATATTTCTACGTAAGAAAGCAAGTATTAAATTTTTTTTTTTTTTTTTTGTTAATAGAAATTTATTGCGTTGTTTAATCTTTCGAGCCTTCAGCTTAGAATAGCACTAAATGCTACAAAAATAATATTAAACTAGATACAAAAATATAATAAAATTATACATCTATCAATGAATTTTATGCCTATATACGTCAAAAGTTAATTTCAATAAAGTGTGCTGATTACAAAAGCATTAAAACTCGTGCATTAACATTCATATATAATATTAATTGTTATAAAATAAACCGAAATTTGATTTGGTAATAATTGAGTTAGAATTCAAAACTTTTAGTATATTTATACTATTAATCTTCAGCAAATAAGATGTTAATAATATTTTATGATTTCCGATTACCACCCAATAACTGTGTAGACCACCTTCTGGAATTGCATTTCATATTATTATTTTTTCTATGTCATGATACCAACAAAAAAAAATTAAATTCTTTCAAACAAAAAAAAATTATCAGAACTTGTATATTGATTGAAAAATTGTAAAACTATGATTATGATTGAAAACAAAAAATGCAAGTCAGAATTCGGTAATCGGAAATAAGTTAATCATAGTCACTTTGGAAGCATATATAATACAAAATAAATATAAAATATGTGTTTATACAATTATTACTCTATACCCCAAAAAAAAAACCAGTACAAATTACATAATCATTGAATTAATGACGGTATCGCTGATTATATATTTGTATATTGCCTACATTTATATATGTACATTTATGTATACATAAAAATTATACAGTACAATAAAAATACAATTACAACTTAGGTCTATCAATCAATCAAAAAACAAATAGTAAAAATAGTAGATATATTTTATAGTGAAAAGAAAATTATTACAAATCATAAATTAATTTTTGAGTAGTATTCATTTTATTTAACTTTATGTGATTAAGTAAGTTATCATCGCACTATATCGAATGTAATGTAAGCTCTGTGTTCTAGGAGCTCATAGTATATGATATGTAATAAATAATCAATACTTTACTCTTATGTATAATTAAAAATGCTCCAAAAATAACATATTTTCCATTTTAACTGCAGACTAGGGCAAATTTTTAATTTAGAAATAATGAATGGTTTTTAAATTATTTATGAATGCATAGAATATTCTCAAATATATACATATGCATATACATTCAACACATATGCATATGTTATAGATATAATTCACATGTTGAATATTATTTTTCTTTTCCTCATTATATGAGTCAATAATAATTATTATTGTCGTCCTGTTTATCATCAGTATTTGAATAGATGAGACTCTATATGTACTCTTTTCTCATTATTCTATGTGGTGGAACAATATTAATGTTCTGAGATAAAAAATAAAACAGATTTTTTTCTGTTTAAAATGTAAATACCTGTCAAGGGTTATTTTTAAAACGCATAATTTTTCCCCCTTTTCTTTAAAAAAAAAATAAAATAAAACCATTATTTTTAATTCAATTATTTTGTCAATTCTCACAGTTAACACAGGAATAAAAAGGGTCGTATATGGCACGCGATAACAAATCTTATTCACTTTTGCCAAAAGGAATTTCACATTTTACGTAAGCTGCATTTGAAAGAATTATTTAATTTCAGTGTTGTTTAATAATATAGTTTTAAATTCGGATATTGAAAAATTATAACTTATTTTGAATCTGTAATGTTGGCGCATATTTTTTATTCATAGTTCTTTAATAGATTTAGAAATGTTCTAAAAAATATTTTATTTTAACTACATATAGATACAACTATCTTTAATTTATTATTATTATTCACAATATTTCTTTTAGTAGTATCTCTGTATCTTAAACAAATTAAACTGTCAAACAGAGGATTTAATAATCTTAAAAAATGGATGTTATAATAAAAAGGGTACAAGAATAATTAAAAGATATCTGAAAAATATAATTGAATGTAGGTTAGGGTGAATGTACTTTACTGCTATTCATTTAATACAAAACCTTTAAAATGCGTTTTTGTTGATTTTACGCAAATTATGAAAAATCTACATATTTGTTTGAAATTTTATGCTGTGAGGCAATTTTAAGCCTATTCGAATATTTATTTTTTTTTTATGAATTTTTAAAATGCAATTGATATTATAATGCATGATTGAGTTTTTGGTGTCTTTGTATAGAGAAGAATTTAGTGAAATTTTCATAATGTTAGCCCCCACTAACTTCAATAATTTTTATTTGTATATTATAATGACCACTTAATATAAAATTAAGCTTTTAAATTTTAACTTACTGATGATACTGGTTATAAATGAAGATATGAAAAATTATTTTTTTTTTATGTAAAATTGAAGTACATATACCTTTCTTATTTCAATATTATTTATGTTAACAATATGTAGAAAAATGTACTTTAAAGTTTTATAGTAATTTAACTTATAAGATGGTTTCTTTTTTCTACATCATTCAAATTAATGTTAATTTCAAGAAAATTTGACTATAATCTTTAACTACTTAGATGGAAAAATGAAAGTTTAAAAATTAAGTTGGAGCTGGATGAAAATATTGTCTGAACTATATGGAACTAATTTTCAATAAAAGTTGCTAAACATGACAAGCAAATCTTCTTTTCATTGAAATAGGCAATAGTCAAATGTGAATTGATAAATTATAAAAAAATATTTAAAACCTTATACAAATAAATTTTCGACCAGCTTCATAATTTCCGAAAGTTATTTATCAAAAGTATTCGAAAATTAAGTGAACTTTTATTGAAATTAAAACTTATGGTTCTCTCTGTGAATAAAATCTCTGTGAATAAAATGTTCAGTTCACCAAGGTGAAATACTATATACTATACAATGTAAAAATAAAGTCGAAGTCTGTTTGAAAGAACTTTTTTACGTTTAGTACAATTAAGAAAGATACGAACAGAAAATTCCTCACATATCAAACAAATAGGCACTTAATTTGTTAAAAATATTTTCAGTTAACTTAAAATGAAATCTGATCATAATTTAGGTTGAGAACATTACAAAAGATTGACATTACGAAAGAGATTTTAAAATCCAACGAAAAAAATATTATATGTTTTATCTTTTTTGAAACCAAAACTACAAAGGAAAACTTAAAACCCTCGTCCTTTTTGGTAACATGAACTACATATGTTGTCTAGTACAAGTAAAATGAGGAAGCTAAAAATAAAAGCTAAATAAATCAAATATTATCCTTTGGTTTTTATAAAAAAAAAAAACTTTAATTTCAACAATGAAAGTTGGTTGTTTTCCATATAACTTTAATTTTTATAACTAAATTTTAAAAACCACATTAAAAAGTCAAAAAAAAAAAAAGGAAAATAAAATATCATAAGGACTTTTCAGTATTTTTTTTTTAATTAAAAATTCCCTTTTGGCCTCATTTGTCATGTCACATTAAGTTGAAAAAAAAACAACCTTAGTATTGTTATTTTAATAACTTTCGTGTTAGTTTTTATTAAATTTTAGTTTTTTTTTTTAAAACACATATGAATTTTTTTCAATACTTTATTTCTTATTGACCTCACCCATTAAAGACAACGCAATATATTCTTTGTTACTGTAATTTTATTATCCTTTTATTTTTATTATTTTTTTTTTGTTCAGGTTAACCTGTAATAATTTATTCAATTAACTAAAAGTTAAATTATAGCTTATCATTTTGACATTTTGTGCAGGTCATAGTTTTTGAAATTATAACATAAAAGCTACAAAAGTTAATGGTTTATAAAATTTAACAAGTTATTCCTTTTTTTTTTTTTTAAATAATTTTTAATGTTTAATCAATGGGAAAGCTTTTGAATGATTTTTTGCTCTATGATGTAAAAATATTCCAGTTAGAATTTTTGACAGGTTTTCATGTCAGTTAGACTTTTTGGTAGGTTTTCGTGTAAGAAATATCAAATGAAGCATGGTTCAAAAATGTACAAAAGTCTTCATTAGTTATGTTTTTGATGAAACTTAGTTCTCCAATACAGTGAAAACAGCGTTCAAAAGGACATACATTTCGAACAACTCACAAAATCAGCTTTTATTTCACACTTTTCCAGAAATTCAGCTCCCTGTTTACTTTTTTTTTTATTTACTTTTTATTATCATATACATACCCTATTTTCACATCATATTATTATTACTCACTACTGTTGATTTTATGAAGGAAATTCTAATTAGTTATATATGTATATGATTCTTATGTGTAGTAAAGAGACATATAATGAAGGATAGGTCACAAAAATGCCTTCCGGGACTTTTATCATTGGCAAAGAAAAAAGAAAAATGAAATCATTATTATTAGTATCATTTTGTCAATAAACGCGTTGTATGAAAAAAAAAAAATAAATAAATTTAACAGACAATGGTAAATTTTTTCTTAATATATATATATATATAGGGAAAATTTGAAATGAAAATCACTATCCTGGAAAATTAAATTACATTCTAGTTTTGATCCTTTCCTATTTTTTTTTATTCATTCATTTTAGTTCGCATTCAACTACGACATTTATTTTAGTGATTGACAGGATATATCATTAAGTCCAAATGTTCAGAATTATGTGTATATAAAAAAATAAATAAAAAAAAATAGTACGTATATATTTTTTTTAACAGTATGTATTGGGGAAGAAAATAAAAATTGGTCCTAATCAGCACTAACATATTTCCGTTTTCATTGTGTATTAGAAAAGAAAAAAAAAAATCATAATGAGTTAAACAAGGTTATTCGAGTGTTTATCAACAAAAATAAAATTATTAAGAGGGTTTTCAATTTCCTAGGGGTTCACGTTTATTATTATGGAGTTTATTATTTACTATGTACAATAACGTTGAAATAAACAACATTCAAAAAGAACAAATATGTTTGTGAAAATAATGAACTAAATTTACCAATAATTTTTTTTTTTTTTTTGAATTGAGATTTGAGTGGACATTAAGACATGAATGTGACAAGTTCCCTTCACTATTGTATTACAGTGAATTTATATTCTCAATTAAAATCTTAATTTATATAATAATAAATATAAAAAATATATTACTTCTATAAGTATCTGCAATTAGCAATATACTGTTTATGGCTTAAGGATATCACGGAATAATATTTACAATCGACCTCAGGTATAATAATTTAAAATATTTTAATGAATTTAAAGTTTTTCTTAATTCTTATATACTATAGATTATTTAATTTGGTTCATTTATGTTAATATGGTGTTTTCGTTTTTAAAAATTTGGTGTCGTTTACAGTATATAATAAATTATATTTGTTAAACCGGTGGCGAAAGTAATAATTATTTATCTTGACAGCAAGGTGTAAAAAAATTTCAAACGCGAAATTTATTTTCTATCAGGAAAGGGTCGCAATAATTTCAGCACATAATTTGGTCTTGAAACCTAAATAGTTGTATCATCGTTTAAAAACTCAATGTTGAGATAAACTATATTATGAAGTGCCCAGATAGTCTGCATCATATAATGTACATAATATAACCCTTTTGCGAACATTCTTGTTCAATTTGAAATAATTTAAACAAATATTAATTTATAGAAAAGTGAATTCAACAATTAAACGTTTAAACGGTCCTTGTGTAATAAATTTTTAATACTTGGTGGATTTACTTTTATTATTTTATGTTTTAAAAAAAAGAAAAAAACAAGATATAGGTTAAGCCAATTAAGTAAGAATTTAAAAGGATTGATTGTATAATCCTTGTTTAAAAGCAAAAAATGATTAAGGTTTTTTTTTTGTGACAATAAGCAGGTGCATCAATCGAGACAAAAAGACTACATGACAATTTATAAAATTTTTTATTTTTTTTTTTTTTGTTTTAATCCGTGAATGAATTTTTTATAATTTTGTAAAATCTTAAATATATAAAGAGGTTCAAGAACATTTTTCTTTTGTCTTTTCTTTAATTTGAAAGATTTGCGTGAGGATTTCGTCTTTAAGTTTTATTTAAATTGAAATTGAACAAACAACATGAAACAATTAGTATAAAAAGACTTAAAGAAATCCTAAATATTAAACTGAGTAGCGAATTAGCGAAACAACCACTTTTAGAAAAAAAACACTGATGTTGCCGGATCGAGCCCTGTTTTAAATATTTAATTATAAATTTATTTCTGCTCGTTGTTCGGTCTATATAAATATTAAAATTATTAAAAAATAAATAACTCAAAAACCTTATTAAAAAACACTCATTAAATCACTAAAACTACCTATATCGATATATGTACAATAATTGTACATATATACCCACGTGTACCTGGCCACAAGTTTAAATTAAAAATCTTTAATCAAATTCAAGTAAATTAAATATAAAATTTTATTGAGTTGGGTTGATGAAGCTGCTCGTTAAAACCTATATAATTTATTTCTCGTAATTTTGTAAGAAACTTTTAATGCGTGAACCTAAAAAAAAAAAACTAATAAAAATTTATTTTTTATTTTGTTTTAAATCACGAGGCTATTGATTTCAATATTTATGATGACCACAAAAAATATGCAAAAAACATTAAACAGATGTTAAGCGTAAAGATGTAATTTTTTTTTTTAGCTTAAGCAAAATGAAAGAATAAAATGGTACAGGAGCTTGCACTGTTTTAGGTACCTTTTTTTTTAACAAAAATTAAAAAGAATTACACCTGTTGAGTTTTTTTTTTTTTTTTATTATGTGTACAATATTTTTGGCAAAATCTTTCACGGTTTAATAAAATAATGAATGGAAATAAAATCTTGATAATAATAAAAAATAATAAAAACTAAAAATTTAATATTATTGTTTCACCTGCATATAATATAGTTAGGAGGACTATCAGCTGTCATTTTTTAAATTATACAGTGGATGAACTTTTATATATAAATCGAAAAATTACTGATTCTTATGTTTATTTGGAAAATTGCTGGGTTGAATTTGAAGTTAAAAAATTATCATGGTCAATACAATGTGTTTATAATTTACAAAAAAAAATTATAAAATTTTCGAACCTTTTATCAAACTTATGACATACTGGATGAAAAAAAATTCAGGAAGCTTAGGAAGTATTATAAATAATTTTTTGTGATCGAATACATAAACTAAATTTTTGTTACCTTAGATTTAAAGTTTCTATCTTGTCATAATATCCATATCCAAAATAATCTTTTTTTTTTAACATCATAACTTTAATTTGTAATTTACACAATATAAATTTAACAAATATGTGGCCAGAATATTCCTTTTTTGTTTACAAAAAATAATATATTCACACCATATTACGGTTAAAAGTCAATTTCTGTAACATAAAAACACCATAATTAATTTATAATTTCTTAGCAAGTTATCCTTTTTATTTTAATTGCTTTAATTTTATTGTAAATGGTAAAAAAAAAAATGTTTTCGTCCTTTCTAAATTTAAATTTATTACAATTAATTTGTTTAAAAAAAAAATGGGTAAGATGGGGCAAAAAAGAATCAAAAACAAATTAGTGTTCACAATTAACAAGTTCACAACTCGGTCTCAAAATTGATTCCACAGTTAAAAGCCTTGAACTTGTCAAAAAATAAAAATAATATCTTTGGAAAAGTTGTTAATAAAAGTCCGTAAATGAGAACAGGAACATATTGATTTTCTGAATAATTAAAAAAAAAAATTACCGAAGATAGTTCTTTGAATTTTGAAACATTGAATTATAAATGAAAGTTTCCATAACATTTTTTAGCTGTATGTGCAAAATGAAAACTGAGCTTTAACCACTACCATACCGCACTATCTGAAATAATTTTCATTCTTTTTTAAGAATATTTTTTCAATTCTTGGAACTTATACTTTAGAATAAATTAGTTTTAAGAAATTTGTTTAAAAGGAACCTAAAATTAAACACTTTAAATTATTTATAATTTTCACTTGAATAACGTTATACTGTTATCAAAAATGTAAATTGAAAACATTAAATTTCCACTCCTTTCCTTTATATTTTCTCGCTTTTGTTTTTATCTGCTTTTTTCGAAAGATAAAAACGAAAACTAATTAATTAAAAGAGAAAAAAAAACAAATTTTATTTTCCTATTATTAAACACCCTTTGGCGATTTTCTTCACAAAGAAAATATGTAGAGCTTTTATTTTCTTTAATAAAATCTACTGATGTTTTCAATTTTATATATGTATTATGTTTTGTAGATACATGTAATGTGTATACAATACTATTCTAGAAGAATGAAATTTTATTTTCAGGTTATTTCTTTAATAAAATGTTTCGAATGTAATAAAAATTTAAAATTAAAGTTTATATTATAATATGCAAATGAAATATAATATTTATAAATTCTAATAACCGAATTATAGAAATTCCGACTTATATTCTTCTTATATATTATTCTTTGCAAATTGTCTGCATGTTTTTGTTTTAATATTTTATCATACAATTGTTTATTAATTTATTCTGTTTTTGATTGCATTACATTACATTATTATACAATTCGGAATAATTGAAACTTTCATGTTTATATAGTATATAGTAATTTTCGTCATTAGTACGTACAAAACAAAATTCATTATTAACAAAATATATATAAAGTTATTGTTATATGTTAATATTTCTCTATTAGTATTTGGTTTCTATATTTCATTTCAATATTTTTGTATGAATAAAATTTTCATTTTCACTTCATGAAAATGACTTAAAATCCTGACACAAGTAGTATGTATTTCGTGAAAGAAATGAATATTTGATCGGGTAAATATTGGAATTTTTTAAAGTAAACCCAAATCGAGATTAAAATGCGGTTTCTATTCAGTTGTCTATTTTGTTATCTTACTATAGCTTAGTATATGAACCAGTTATAATTAAAATTTCAAACTACACATTATATCGTTTTGTAGTTTTTCATATTTCATATAGCTACCTACCGAGTATTTCATAAAAAATTCTTTCTGTATACAGTTCATTGAAATATAAACAACTTTGGAAGAAATTTTCAATATTAAGTATATAACTATATAAATATATTTTTTTCTTCATCTCATTATATTTTCATTACTGTTTTTTTTTTTAACAATTTTTACTATATACATAACTTACGTATATATACATTTATTTTATTTTTGAACACATAAAAAAATATATAAAATAATAATAATATCGAATCATTCGTTTTCAAAGTTTAATGAATTTTTTTGTTTTTTTTTTTTTTTTCATTTGAATAAAGGACATTTTCAATGACGATGAGCTTAATAAATGAGATGAGGAAATCAAAACAACGATAATGAGTTTTTATTTTGCTATTTGAAAGAATAAAGAAAAAAAAAATAAAAGTAAAATTGAAAAAGAAATGTTCTATTTGCTTTTGCAATAAGCTCTTTATGTGAAAAAGAAAATCTAGAGTAATAGTTCAAGGCAAAGAAAATGCATTTGTTATGAATTTTTAATTAGCTGAGTTAGTTAGAGTTAATAATCATGGAATATGTTTTGAAGGATTTATTTAATATTATTATTATGATTTATTCGACAGTAAAAGAAAATGTAAATTATTATGTATGTGATGAAAATTTATGAAATTAAAAAAAAAAAAATACAATATTGATTAAATTCTTAATTAAAAACTTTATAGATAAATTCTGCATTTGTACTACAAATTGTTGTTTAGTTATAAGCACCAATCAATAAAATTTATTTAAAAATTATCACATCACTCTGAAATAATGCATTTCAAGCAGATTAATTATAATACTTCAATATAATTCAAAAACAAATAATAGCAAGGAGTTCGTTTTCTTAATCGAAATTCGTTTGTAGCCTCATTTAGATTAGATTTGAACAAAATCCATTTTCAGATCAATTACCACTATAGAGGATTTAAACTTTTTTTTAAGGTACAACAATGTGCATAAGTTCATTAAAACTTAAAAAAAATTAAAGCTTTGGATGGTTCTAACACCGTTTCAGAACTTTATAACCTCACCTTGTTTTCTTTACTTTTTTTTCTTTTTTGATAGAAAGAGAAAGTGAGTTATCAATATCAAAAATTCCAAATGTCAACTAAATTTGTATATAACAAGTATATATAACATGTCAAAAAAAAAATTTTTTAAAACCAAATCATTTTCAATAAATTATCGTGTTCTCTGGTATCTTGTAAGAACATTTCGTTAGCTTTTATTACGTATTCTGGAATTGGGAAAAAACACAATTTTATATATCTACTACATTACTTTTATTTTTGTTTACATCATCTTTTTAGACATAAAAAATCTATCATGTAAGTCCATTCATCATCACTTCACGGTCTCACTTTTGACTACTAAAAAATTTTGCTTGAAGTGTTAATCATATATATACATTATTCGTATATATACTATCTGTATTAAATATTTTTTATCATTTTCTTATAAAAGAAAAAAAATTAAATTTAAAGACAAATTTATCCAATCATATTTCTTGATTTTTTTTTTATCTAACCGAATAAAGTGATGTAAATATAAATTTAAAGTTCAAAAGAATCATAAATAAAAATATTGAATGAAAATTTAATACAAAAATATTTTTATTTTATTTTTTTTTGTTCATACCATGTATTCAAACTTTGTAAATTGTTTGGTCGTAGTATTTATGAAAAAATATTTTTTAATAAATTTACAAAAACAGTATTAAAAGATATTACAGATTCTTAAGGAATTTATGCGCCATAATAAAAATATGTTACTGCAAAAAAAAAAAAAGGAAAAAAAGTTCTGTATTATTATAGAAGTTAGTTCTTAATATAATATGATGATGATGACGATGAGATGAAATCATTATGATAATAATTTATAAATTGAAAGATACTCAGAAATTATGTTTGCCGCAAAAGAAGAAATTAATAAGATCTTTCAAGTGATAAAAAAATATGTTTTGGTACAGTTTCTGTTTTAAGAATTTTTTGCCACTACAAAATTATTTGTAAATATGTCTAATATTATATGCATACATACAAATAAATAAATAATAACAGATAGCAAATAATTGATGCAGAAAAAAATTACAAAATTATGTTACAAAGTTATGTGTTTTAAATATATTTTATGTAAACAATCTGTGTTTATCTTCACAATGATTTGGCAACGATTTTATTTTTAATGTCTAAACGGCGATAATATATGTTCCCACGATTATTATTCGCATTTGAATTGATTTATAATATTTATGTCAAACAAAATTATTCAACAATATATCATTAAGAATTTGTTTATAAAATATTTATTAAGAAAAATGTACAAAAATCCCCGAAGTATTTATAAAACTTCTTGTGAAGCAATTTTTCCATAAATCCATTATGTTTTACAAAAAAAAAATTATTAAATCTCTTTTGGCTTTTCCACACAGAAATAACAAAAATTAATTAACATTTTTAATTTGTTAGTTCTTTAATTCGCCAGCTTTATGATATAGTTAAAAATAAAACCTAAGTAATAATATTAAATTTTATACCTAATACTGTTAAAAAAAAAAAAGCAGAAATAAATCATTTTTATGTTAAACCAATGTACGGAAGGATGGATTGAATAAATTTTTTTTTTTTTTTTGTTAAAACAGCATAATTTTATTACACATTTTTTTATTGTATATAACATTTTATGGCGAATAAAATTAAAAAAAAAAAATAAATATTAAAAAATTAAATCCGTGAAGGTATTCAAGTACATTAATCTCCTTTTCTTGTTTCAGGATAAATTTTTAATATTCTAATCATTTTTTTTTTTTTTTTAGTTTGGGAAAAATTATTTCGACCGTGAATTGAAAAGGAAAATTTTTCTATCGCTCCTCTGGTTTATATTGTTTTGTCGTTAAAGAAATACATAGGAATCTCAACTGGTACTTTTTTATGTACAAAAATTAAAAACTAATTTTCATTTCATGCGAAGAAGAGTATTCCTATATATAAAAATATAATAATATATAATAATACTATACAGAAAAAAAGGAAAATTTTTCATAGCATCGCGTCAATGTGAAAAAAATTATTTTATAATGGTAATCCTCTTCAACTATATGTAGAAGAAAATAGGGAAAAAAATTAATTTTAGTAAAAAAAAAAAAAATTTTATTAATGAAAAATATTTTCTTTTTTATCAAAATCTTGCAATGAAAATGTTATTATCTTTTAATTTAATTTTAATTTTATTCACAATGGGATAATTTTCATGGTTGGAAAATTGTAATTGGAAAATTGGAATAATTTTCATAAAATTTTATACATACTTATAATACTAAATAATAATAATATCAGGTTTAATATTGTTTTAAATCTTTTAATACAAGAAAATTATTTCAATTACATATCGTCAATTCATGATAATTACTGATTACTTTTAATATATTCATGCATCATGGGAAAGGAATTCTTTAGTTTTTTACAAAAAAAAAAAAAACTATAAAGTTAGTTATTAGTGAGTTCTTAGTGAGTTTCAATAAATCCTCAAAGAAAAAAAGTTTAGTAAATTGGTAAGTTTATTCAAACCATCTTGAATATATATAAAATTCTACAAAAACTTCAACTGTAGAATTAAAAAACTTTAAGGATTTATAAAAAACTTAGATTTTTCCTTTTTATAACAAAAAAAAAAAACTTTAAATTAAATATAATACATAATGTATGTATGTCAATGAAATTATTAATAAAAGTGATTAATTATTTAAAGTACCTTCCTTGAATTTTTTTAAAGTGTTTTTAAAGATAGTTTTTTCTCTATAAAATTTTAACTAAAAAAAAATCTTGAAAATTTAAAAATTGTTATAATGTAGCTATTTTTTATTTCAAATTTAAAATAGGCTCATGAATATTCTTAACTAGAAATTTTATTTTACTTCAACATGTTGAAAATTTATTTTCAATAGAATTCATAGTATATTGTGTGTTATTATATAATATACGAGAATAATAAAAGTGTCACACTATTACTTATAATAATATCAAAATACCACTCCTGCAACTATAGCAATTATTGTTTTCTATATATTTCACCCTACCTGAAGTAGTTCTACAATTTTATTATTTCTTTATGTTTTGATTAAATATTTGATGTGTAGAAATTATTGTTTTTTTTAATAAGACTGTTTTTTTTTCTTAGGTATGTAAAAAAATTACGCAATAATAATTTGATGATATATTTATTATATATACATTTGATATAAATAATGAATTGAAAATTTTTTATCAAACACACTAATAATTGTTGTGACAATAAGTCCTAATAAAATTGAAATTATTATGAGTGTTAAAATTTTATTTTTTCCGTTTCTGGATTGAAATTCAATGAAGGCTACAGATTTTTTTTTTGGCAATTTATTGTCAAAAATTTCGATTTAAACATAACTTAAAATATTACAATAATATTTGACCTAGATGTCTTATCTCGTAAGACTAAACTTTCAAAATCAAAGAATTAATATTAAAATAACATAATCAATTTTTTAGTTAATATTAGATTTAAATATGATAACTATAAAGGCTCAAAATTTCCAGCGAAATTTTAATAGCACATTGTTATTAAAGTTCTATAATATTTCTATATATTAAAATATTTATTTTCCTAGTTCAGCTTAATTTTCAAATCAAAAAGGGTTAGTTATATCAAAAAAAAAAAAAACATTTTTTAAAAAATATAAAAATAACACGTTCTTGGAATTTATCAAGGAGCTTTTTACCCATATTCAAAATAAAGGAAAATAAATTTGAATAACAAATTACCAGCATATTAATGCAAAATTTAAATTAAAAAAAAACTTTTAACATTATTATCTGTCTGTCTGTCAATAGTGAATAATAATGTTAACATACATTTTATATTATAGTTAATAAGAAAATTTATGAAAAATATGGGAAATTCAAGATAGAAATACCATGAAAAACATAAATTGAAAAAAAAAATATCTTATACAAATACCAAGTGGTTAAATTAAACAAGGATTCAAGTCGGGTAATGTATAACGAATAGAGCAAAACAGAAACTTATACCAGATTGGTTTAAAAACGTTCAACATTCTCTTAGAAATTATTTGAATTCCTAAGATAATAAAAATCATATTCAAAAATTATGTTGCCAAAGCAAAATTTTGATTTTGCTATAGGAACAGGTGTATACATTTTATTATCATAAAAGAAATCAAATCGAAAAAAGTTATATTAAAGACACTTAAGTACATACATATGAATGCATATAAGTGTTCGTTTGAATATTTTTTTTCTTAAAGTAGTAAGTAAATAAAAATAAATAAATTACTCCAAATTAGTTTAAATCGTTTTCGTATCTTTATATGCTAGATCAAAAATATCATAAGCAGAGTTAAAAATTAGATATCTATACGAACGGCAAAACGAATATTATGCTTATAATAAAAATTCAGTATTTTCTCTTTGGTAAGAACACGTCGAATTTAAGTAGTTTCTAAGGAAATAAGAATTTGTTTCGGATAAGTCAATAAACTAGCTTAAAAAGATAAATTAAATATAATGAGTTATCTAAAAATATTGTTAGAAACATAACATTTCTTTGGGCCCCACGTAATGTCACTTTGAACCACAAGTACAGGGTAAATACATAACTTTCCACTCAATAAACTTTTAGAGATTTGCAAAAACTTTTTCTTTTTTTTTTGAACATATTTGTATTCATTGAACATTTGATAAATCAATAAAATCTAGATCTAATCATCAATATGTACAAGAAGTATTATTTTTATGTTTTTATTAAAAAAATATTTAAATTTCCCCTTTTTGTCTTTGAAACAAATTAGAAAATTATACTTTGGAAAATGCAGGACTTTTATTGATTTTTTTTTTTGGTTTGTAGACATATGAATCATCTATCGAATAAATACCTGAAATTTCAATCTCATCCCATTAAGATGAGTCATATATTTCTATTTTCCCTCCAATATATGTACATATATAATTTATAACACAAATTTATCCACAAAAAAATATACTAAACCCACAAAATCAAATAAAATTTACGCATGAGTTGCAATTACAGGATGAAATGGTAAAGTAAATAATTCCTGTTATATGTCCATTTAATCAAAATATGAAAAAAAAAAATAAAAGGAATATCAAACTTATTTATTTCGGCATTCAATATTTGATAATGTCTGTATTTATAAAAGATTAAACACAGCCATAATTTTACTAAAGGGTGTTGAGTATATACATTTTTTTAAATAAATATAACGAAAAATATTCGGAATGTCTATAAAGAAAAATATAATATTGTTATTCAGAACACATTTTAAAAAACAAAATTTTGGTTATGTAATTTAAAGGATTCAAGATTTTCATTTAAAAAACAAAATAAATGTTTATTTATTTATTTTTTTTTTTTTTCGGAAATAATTGGTTATATTAATTTTTGAAATATTGCTTAAAAATCTGCCATAATTTTCGCATCATATTTAAAATTAATTTCTTAAAGGGTTGAATTTTGTTTTAGTAAATTAAAATAATTATCAAGATCTCCCGCCAAAAATAATTTAAAACATTTTTTAGCATATAAAGTCATTTTTAAATTACCTGATTCTGTAATGATTTTCAGTTTAATATAATTTTTTGCATAAACATGAATGCAGCTAAGAGTAAACTTATGTTATGTCGTATAAAATATTTTAAATTAAAAGACTAACACTAACTAACATATATATAACAGAATGATTTATTGAGGAAAAGTTTTGTATATATATATACAATATACTTGTATCTATTACATAAAATTCTTTAAATTTTAGGATACTAAAATATGTTGTGCGGTTAAATTGAGCAATTTTATTAATACATGAATATTATGATTTTATTTTTGCATAATATGTCAATCAGTAACACCCAGTAAATCAAAATTTATTCAATCATATAATAAATTCATTTTTATATACAATATGTATGTACAGTACAAATACATTATACAGCGCATCCTACCTTTGATCCCTCAAATATAAAATGTGCACATAAAATTTACGACATACCATATGTATGTAGATAGGTACACAGAGTTATATATATTATATATGTATTGTACATATTAATAAAATAGTGAAAAGGTAAATTTGTTCAAGTGATTTAAATTTTTACTAATTCTAAAAGCAAAGTATTTAATTTATTGTATATATTTTTATTTCCTTTTTTTTTTCGTTGTTGTTTCAAGCATTAGGTACAGGCATTTTCAGTAAAATTATCTCATAAAATAAAATGAAATATATAGGTTTAATGTTTATATTTTGAACTTTTTTTTTTTATGAAATAAGAGATATGACTCAAGAAGATAAATAATTTTAAGTAAAAAAATAAAATAAAAAAAAACATTTCAAATTAATTGGGTAATTCCTTTTAATAGAATTTAGAGTATTGAATTTTTCTTATCAAATCCAAGGTTCCAAAAATTTAATATTATTTCGTGGTATACGTTCCTAAAGTTGAGACTCCGCTAAGATTCACGCAGTGATCAATAATTTATGGTTAAAAATATTTTTCTGTAAAATTCTCACAACAATCAAATTAATTTTATGATAATTGAAAAATATTTTTCCACGTTTTGAATCAGTTTGCTCTTCTCTCTGTATATAAAGATAAATATTTTAAAGAGTTATGACTCAATATATTATCGGACGATTAAAAAATGCTAAAAGAATTAAAAAAAAAATTTTTACGAATTATTAAAAACGTCGTCCCTCAAAAATTTCCCTAAGGCAAAAAATTGTACATTAAAAATGTATATGCTATATAAAAAGAAAATTATTCAACTGAATAAATAAACATAATAATTTTATTCAAGTTCCCTCAATTGTTGTTTGCAAATAAAATTTTAAGTTTTAAAACAATAATTTGTTTTGTTAACAAAATAAACAAATTTTTGATATACAACATTGTTATTTAAAAATAAAATTAACAATTTATTGGAAAAACTTTAAATACATAATATAATCTATATATAATTTTTAGACAGTTTCTAATTTCTTATTTAGAAGGTCATTATTTAAATTGCGTAGGATCATACTGCTTCATTTATAGTTCTTTGCAAAATTACCATCATGTAATAAAAATAAAAAACAACTTTGTAGTAAAAACAGATTTTCAAATTATGGATGCAAATCCTTGTCATTTTATTTGACGCAACACATAACATGTTCATGCGAGAATTTAGATTTAGATAAAAGTACATGTAATAAAAGTATGCTAATAAAAAAAAATCTTTATTATGTTGATACATATTACAAGATTACCACTTCATCAAATGTCAAAAAGTTATTTTTGTTTTTGCATCTCTACATAAAGTAAAATATTTTTTAACCTTAGGTATATATTCAAATTTAAAGGGAATTTAAAATGTAATGATGCATTAAAGGATAAATGATTTATTTTCTACCCCTTTTTTTTTGCAAAGTGCTTAAGCGCTTTAACAAAATAATACTTTAATAATGAAGTTGAACCGAAATAAATCAAAGTCAAATTGTTCATTTTATGTAAACTATAAAATATATTTTACATTCACTTGAATCTCAAACAATTAGATTTATATATATACACATAATAAGCAATTTAAAGTAAAAATTTTAATTTCCGTTCAAAAAATTTATAGCTTAACAAAAGAAAAGAAGAAAATTGAAAAAATGTTCCTATAGCCTTGAAAATAAGGATAATTAGTGAATTCAATTGGATTTTGGCTAAAGGACCAAACTTTTTACTTAGAGATTGTTAGGTCTGGATTAAAGTTACTGCTATATTATTTGGGTATTTGAGCGTTTTACAATCTTTTTTCGTAAATTCTTTAAATTTCCATCCCCATTTTATATTTAATGACATTGATTACTAACAACTAATTAATACATTCAACTATATTATAAACCATTAATTTACAAAAACGAAAAAAACATATTTTATTTATATAGAAAGGACAGTGAAAGTGTATTTAATTTATTTCTTATTTTTTGTGGAAATTGAAAGCAATAAAAGACAAAATTAACATATTTTTTCTCCCTAATTTTCTTTCATAAAATTTTTATGTTTGATAAAATTATGATTTTTTTTTTCAACAATTATATGCATATACTTAAATTAGAGAATTATAGTGATAAGATACATTAATTAAAGTACTAAATTGAATTTGGTGAGTCATAATAATTGTAACCAAAAATTTGGTTAGCTTAGATGAGTAAAAATTGATTAGCATTAGAGTTGTGCTATGCTGGTTGAACACAGTCTCTATAACTTCTATATATATGATATTTTGTGCGATAAAAATTAAAAACTTATTGAACAAAAGTATAGACTGACTAGATTATTTTCGAGATTATGCCAAAATCATATTGAGTATGTTTTTGGCTATTCTGAATTAATATCGTTTCATTCCAAATAGCTATTTTTAAGCTGCGTTTATCTCCAAATAACAATATTTAAGGTAAATTAATAATAATAATTAAATTTAAATGTTGTTATTGGATATTTATGTATTTTATGTATATTTATGTTTTTATTTGTATGATACATTAATTTTTGTTTTAACAAATCTTTGATGATTTATTTAATTTTTTATTAATATTATCTATTTTTTTTATTATTATTTTCAGAGAAATCCAATTTCCTTTATCATTGGTTTTTTTTTTTAATTTAGATAATATAAAATAGATAGAATTAAAGGAAATTTTACTATATAATATACATACATATATTTAATATTGACAATTGAACTTACCCCAATTAAATTATCTAATTCTCCCAACCATTCATTCAATAATTGGTCAGGATCTTCATTCAATATTGACGAAGTCATTTTTGTGATTTTTTTTTTAAACTTGATTGTAGTTAAATTAAATTAAAATATCTGAAAAAAAGAATAAAAAGTATATAATGAATTAGTGAACATTGTTTAAAATAAAATAAAAAAAAGATTTTTTTTTGTGCTTATTCAAATTTTGTACAATTAATCGAGATTTGGTTACTGGTCACCATGTATACACAAGCTTACATACTATACATGTTTTTAAAGTTATTTTAATTTTACTAATTGGCATTTCGTTTTACATAAATTTGTAGTCGCCTTTTTACTTTTAACGACACAAAATTACAAAATTGTTTTTTTTTTCCCAAGATCAAGATATAAAAAAAGTTAAAAAAAAAAAAAAAGAATTACCTTAGGCGAGGCTTAGGTTATAAAAAAATTTCTTTTTCTATAATAATATAAATACAATTCGAAACCTTCCACTTTAAGTTCGACATACAACAATATTAAATTTCCGCAATTGATGAAAGAAAAAACTAATGCGTTTAATTATGCATTTAATGTTTTAATTAATTTTCTGAAAATATTTTTAGATTTATTAAAAAATTTATAAAATAACAAGAAAATATAATTATGACTGCATATTTCATTGTTATTTTATTTTATTTTTCAATCAGACAAATAAATAAAAAGCTTTCAAAACGTGAAATTGAATCCTAAAAGTATGCAATTAAATTGATATTAAAACTTTTAAATATGTCATTTCATCAATTGAAATTATAAATGAATCTTAAAAATTTTTTTTATCAGTTGATAATTTAATACATATTATCATATCAATTTTTATATTAAAGCGCAATTTAAAGGTAGTACATATTTATACATATATATGTAATAATAAAATATGACATAACATCTTTAACGATATAGTTAATAAAGTTTTATGCCTCTTAACAAATGAAGACTGTTTTATCACAGCAAATAATATCTAATAATAAATGCATTAGATGTAACAACTTATATCGAAATTTTTATTTTAATTTTAGTTAAAATTGGCACATAGTTGCGTTGATTAGTACCAATATTTCAACCTACTGCAACAAGGCACATCAAGGCATTATATTTATAAAATGCATAAATCGCAAATTTTTATGCAAAATAACTATCAAATTTCATTAACATAATAAAAATCTATTAACTTGTATTGATAAAATTTTGATAATAAATACATACACATTAATTCGCATAGCTTCAGTGGTTGCAAATTATTATCGGAAATACTATAATAGTATAAATATATACATTTTTTGATTCAATATATATACACAAAATTCGAATTGTAAAAATATGCCGGCTTTATGCTATCAATTTATTACTTTATTTATGAAGTCATAAAATTTCATCATTTCATTCATTCAAAAAAATAAAATAAAAATATATTTATTTATGTTTGCTGTTTTTATTTATTTTTTTTTTGTTATATTGAGAAAATAAAATTGCTTTGCTACATAAAATTTAATTTAAAAATAATACATTTCAATTTAAAGTAAATCGTTATTTTATTAGCAAATTGGCACACATTGCAATTTAAAAAGTAAAAAAAAAAATAATAATAAGAGAAAATTAACTCAGATTTAAAATCAATCTGAAAAATTTTTTTTAGTTCAATACAAGTGAATTTAGAACGATGAAAAATATGAACCAATTTTAAATACAACAATTTTTAAAGATTTATGATTTGGGGACAATATAATACATCTGTCCAATCAACAATTTTATGTTATTTATTTTAATTAATCGTGGTTTTTTTTTTAAATAATTGATACTTGAAATTTTAAGTATATATTTATTTAGTTTATCCTAATGTCTTGATCTGGAACCAAAAGAAAAAAGCCTAGACCGGAATCGAATCCGAAACTTTAATGTTTCTACTGAAAGCAGGTGTTTTAACTATTGCGCCATCCAACTGTTAATATTTATAGAAGCCATAGAATGGTTTTGCATCATTTAGACGTAACAGTCAAAGTGAATTTAAATAAAAAGTACACAAGTTAAATTTGAATTGGAAATGTATATAGTTTTTCATGCATATAAATGTTTATGTATTTTATGTATTTTTAAGTGAAATATCTCCAGCCACGCAAAAGTGTTAAGTTTTTTTTTATGCTAATACTTTGTTAAAACTTTCAACATGTTTTAAGAACTTTTCTTTTGGTTTGAGTTTTGAATGTTATAGTAGTATAATATATAAAATATAATTTTTTTTATAAATCCAAAATACTTTTAAAGAATTTTTTATTATTTTAGAACATTATGATATCAAAATAAAGCTGAAAATTTCTTTTAATCTGTTAAAGTATTGAAAATTATAAAATTTATTTGCAAGTTAGATTTCTATATTTTTTCGAAATTTAATGTTATGTTTATTATTCTATACTTTGTACATAATTTACTTATTGTAAAAATACTATTCAGCTACTATAAAACTAAATAGGTAAAATTTTGTCGGTGAATTAATAAATTTTCATTTTAAATTAGAGTTACATTTAAATTTCTAAAAGTTATAATTTAGATAAAAAAAATAAAATAAAAAACCACAATAAAAATGCAGAAAATTTATCTCATTAGTAAAATATTTTTATCTTATGGAAAATTCTTGAAAATTCTGTACAATTAAAAAAAGGATTTAATAATTTAATTAAAAATTCGGAATCCAGCAAGGATTTAAGTATTATTCACACTGAATAGGAATTTTATATTCGAAATTCATTATTTTGTAACGAAACCCACCAACGTTAGACATACCTTAATTTCAATAATTATGCTGTTAATTATGAAACTTACATTGAATATTATGACAATTTGATTTTTTTCTATTTCAATAAACAAATCTCTAGTATTCGTTGTAAAATTTGTACTTAAGATGACATTAAATAATACACTCTTCAATCATAGATATTATCGATAGCAATAATAATAACATTTATTATTTTGTTAACATACATTTTATCTTAATTTTTTATGGGAACCCAACGTAATATTATGCTTTTATTGTCATAAACTTAAAATATATTGCATAATAATTTCAAATATTTAAAAACCAAAAATTAGCCCACAAATTGGCTATAAAAAATTTTTTTGTTTCTTTTATAGAGTAGTATTTCTAAAAGACATGGGCATCACCCCATCAATTTTAAATTCTTAAATAAATTAGCCACGAAATTTTAACTTAAATTTTATTTTATATCATAATTTTACCCTCTTTCTATTTTGTTAGATATTGTTAGAAAGTTTTGAGATTTTTTACATAATATATATAAAACCAAATTCCAACCCTAAGAAGAAAAAAACATTTCGTTTTTAATGTGTTCAAGAAGTTTTTCTAAAGTATATATTGTTTTATAAAAAATTGTATATTTGTTTAAAATTTTTGGATAATGTTAAAATAAAAATATAATCTAAAAAAATTATGATAGTAGTAAAATTTTATTTAATAACATCATTTTAGTTTTTTAATGAAATTTTTCACATAACTTCATAAGTTCAGTGTGGACTTATTTCTTTTTAATTGTGCTTTATATTAAAAAAAAAACTTTTTAGAATTTTATGCCAACATTATTTAATGTGACATAATTTTATTTTTCTGTTATATAAATTTTATATTCTATTGATTCCTGAATTACAAATTGTTAGTACTATGAGATAGATTTGTAGATATTTAATTTATTAAGTTTATGAAATGAGACAATTCAATAGAGCCACAAATCTTAAATAAACTTTTTTATTTTAACTTTTTGAGGCTTTTGTTCGATATATGCATTTCATTTCAAGAAATTTTTCTTATCGACTAAATGGTTTAAGAACAAATTTTAGTTTAAAACTACATACGCTAAAGAGGCATATATAGTTTTGTTATAATTTCAATTTAAATGCCTCCTTATGTATCTATAATTCGTGATTTGTATATATGGAGCAAATTATTATATATATATATAAGATAAATACTGTATGAAAATAAAATAAATGTTATAGTGAATAAATAATTTATAATAAAAGATTAAAGGCTTCATTAACCTTTATTATTTTCATTTTTGTTTTTTATTGTTTTATCATCATCATATTTATATCATTTTATTATTCTTGCACCTCATTATCAATTTTTATTTATTATGCATAACTGTGTTATTGAGGAAACTTAATTGTTGCAAATACTATTTTAAGTAATTTAAGAAAAGATCATTATAGCCGAACAACGAAATTAAAGATGCAATTTTTATTTACTTGAATTTTATAAGATCCAAGAATTCCCTCTTTTAAAGAGGAGATACAAAAAATGTATAATAAAGTCAATTCACAATAAAACACAGGGACATAAAATCAAAACTAAAAAGGATTCAAAGTTCAATTAATTTTTTATTCTTTAAACATAAAAAATTGATACAAATTACAAATTAACTTATAACAACTTAATGACCCATTTTTGAGATATAAAGTCATTTGATTAATTATTATTAATAAAAATATGCTAAATTTTTACTAACGATTTCAATATAATAATATTAATTTTAAAATGAAAAATGGAAAAACAAGCAATTTGATGTTAAGTTATTGCAGTTTTGGAAAAATTTTAATTGTCAAAAAGAAAACCCGCATAACGTATTTTTGTGTTTCGTGTGCATTTTTTGTAGCCTCAAGTCTTATTTTTTTTGCATTTATTTATTTTCCTTTTTGTTAAAAACATGTTTAGGAATTTTTGTCTTTTAATAAAATAGTGCAACTACAATATTTTGCACCACAGTGCAATATGTATATTATCAAAATATTTGCTTATTTAGTTAAAATGTTCTTGACATTTTCATTCCTTTTTTTGTTTTTTAAAGGAAAAATATGTATAATTTTTTTTTTTTATTATGAGGGCACATGCTTTAAGCAAATAATTAAAAAAAATATTTTTAAAATGCATGAGATGAAGATTTTTTTGGATATAAAACACTGCTATTGTTCATGAAAAACTGAAGTTAGTAAATAATAATAAAAAATAATTAATTGAGACTTGAGGGATTTTTGCACATATCACCTCGAAACAATAGACAGTTTCTGCTAAAAACTTGATTCAGAAGTTAAATTTTTTTATGTTTATAACTTTAACAACTAATTAAACTTTCAAAAACATATACCATAAAACAAAAATATTGATTTATTTTGTATTGAAAACTTATGGCCTATTTTTTCATCATTATATTATACTGAAATTGTTATCTTTATAAATCAGTTCTTCAGTTTTGCAAATGACATTTTATTGACTATACTATTTCCATTGAGTATAATTTTCCTTCGTTAAAAGTATTATTCAATCAAGAATTTTTCTTCTTTTTTTTTTTGTATAGTAAATTTTAATGAAAAATAAAAAAAAAAATAAAACTCTAAACATGAAAAAACATCACTATCGCTGTCGGAGATTTCCTTTCTTTTTAAATTATTAACTAAATATTCAAAAAAAAAGGAAGAAAAAAGCAGCAGGATATTGAATTATTGTTCCTTGCAATTATAGAGTGCTCCTTAAAAAAAAAATTGGAAAATCTTTAAAAAAAAATCTGTAAAAATGAACAGAATATTTCTAAAATTTTCCACATTTTTCATGAAAACTATATTAAATTAATCTTATAGTGTCACGAAAATTACTTTTTAATCATTTTTGAACAAATATAATAATTAAAGGATACTGAAAATGTATATTATCCTTATTCTGAGAAACTTTCAAATAGTTTTTCTTTTTTTTTGCCAATTTATTTACTTTATCTAATGAAAAAAAGGAAATGTCTATAATTCTATATAAAATACTTTGCAATCACTCTAACAGGAATATCAAGTGGTGGACTTTTAATACCTATAGAAATAATTGGATATTAGTTTTTTGAAACTGAATTGTATACAAAAATGTATGTTATATGTACTGTGTAATTTATATACATATATTGTATGTATTTCCATAAAAATTATAATGTTAGGGTCAACAAGCAAAACACAAGTTCAACGAGGAAGAGAAAAGCTTTTAGAAAAATAAAATTAAATTGAGTTAATAATGGATTTGTTTTTTTTTTTTTCATCATCCTGATTATATTGTATTAAGGAAATGATGTAAATTTCAGGAAATTATTATAATTTTTACAGGATTAAAAATAATTTTAACGTTTTTCACTTGAAGGAAAAGGAAAATACAAAAAAAAAAAAGAAAATATAAATAATGAAATGATTGCGTGAAAATTATATATTTGTTAAAAAATAGAAATTTTCTCAACATTAAATAAAAATAAATTTAATGTTATATTTATTTTAATCAAAAAAATTATGCAAATTATGTCATTACACTATATATAAGTCTATTGAAACGTACAGGTTCTATATTTTGTATTTTAATGTTATTTTATATATATATATATATAAAAGAATATTTAAGTATATACACATTTATTTAATTATATTAATTCAACATATAATACATGGATATTTTATTTCTTTTATTGCTGTTTATGTTTAAGTTTATGCTATTATTTTAATTTGTATTATTACAACCAAGGGATATTTGAAGGGATTTTTTTTATAATACATATTTAAATACTATTTTATTTCAACTTGTATAAGATCGATTTAAATAAGGTCAGAATTTTATTTTATTTCATTGAAATTAAATGTTCTAGACTTGTATGGGATTGATTGACATATCTTAGATATATAAAAACATCAAATCAAATAATAACGTAGAAAAATAGAAATAATAAGTTTTATTTGAAACTTTAATTATATTTTTTTTAAAGTCGTGTTAAACAAAAAAGCCAAAATTATCCTCGTAAAAATATTTCAAGTAACATAATATTATCCTGAAAAAAAAAAAGAAAACTCTAAAATTACCAAAAATTTTTGTTCCTTCCTTCCTAAAATTTTTAGCTTCAGGAAAAAACCACAAAGTTTGCACCGTAAATCAAATTCATAATTCAGTAAACTCAGTAAACTTAACCCAAGGGGAAACCCCAATTAATTTTTCAATTCAACAAATTCAATTTTTTTTTTCACTTTTTTAAGTTAAAAATTGCAATAAATATTTTGTTTATTTATGTTTTCTACATATATGCGTACAGATATATATTTATTCTCTTTTCATACTTTATTTCCATAAAAATAGGTAATCTGAATCTTTTGTTAACAAATTTATCGTGTTGTTAAAAGATATAATATAATGCACCCATTACTGTTATAGTGTAATAAAAACCATAAACCTATTCAAGATCACGGTTTCTCAAATCAAGATGAGCAACAATAGTCGTTCATAATAAATTTACAAAAAAAAAAGATGAAAAATACAATTCAAGTGTCTGTTTCGCACAAGAATATCTTGTGCTTTTAAATTTAAAAAAAAAAAAACACACAAACCATGCGATATTTATCTGAATTGTGATATGATATCATTTTATGTAGTTTTTTGTTAAATTAAAAAATAAAAAAAAATTAAATAACAAAAACAAAAAATTAAAAGGATAAATAATACTCGTCAGAGCACACGACTTATTCTTTTTTTTTTTTTTATTATTTGGTTTATTTTTTGTCGCCTTGGGAAATGATATGCTTTCATCTTCCAGCAGCAGCAGCAGCATAACAAGATAAAAAAAACACACAAACAAAAAGAGTTTTCTGAACTTTGGTATTTTATTTTTTACTTTTTATTAACATTATGCTTTATATATATAACAACTGCGTGAATGACAATGGATAATAGTGTCATGTTCAGCGCGATTAACATTTTTGTTGTTATAGAAAAAAAATATGTAATAAAAATATGCAACTACATAAATTTAAATAATTTTTATTCATTTAACTTTTATATTTTTTACATTTTTTTCTCTCGTTGAAATCTGATAAGACTAAATTTTAATGGTGTAAAAAAAAATTCTTTACATGAATGCTAAAATGACTAGACTTATTTTTTCTTATACAAATATAATAGTAGATTATTGTATATGTTAACTAAATTTGTTATTAATTAAGAGTTCTGTATACACAAAAAAAACATTCGAGTGATATAATTTGACAAGTGTCTATGTGTTTTTGTGTAAATACAGAACGAGTTGTATAACAAATTTTGTTAACATATCCAATATACTGTTTTAATGTGCATGTGTAAGGTAGTTGCAGTCTACACATTTACAATAAAAAAAAAAAAACAAAAATTGATATACACATTTTTTTTTTCAATTTTTGTGGTATTTGTCTGTATTGAAATATTGTGAGCATCTAAATAATTTCATAATTCACGCTGATGAATCTAAATGTTAGCATGTGTATTGAGGCATATAATATTCCATTTAGCGATCTCAATTCTATACTACCAAATACAACATACCGACCACATACCCATTAAAAAAAATAACATAATAGGAATAGTAAAAATAAAATAAAAATAAAAAATTTTTATTTATAAAAATTACAAATTGCGAATTTGAAAGTGAATTTTAAAAATGAAATAAGATATTCTCATAAAAATGATAGTCTTTTATAATATGCTTATCAATTTTTTTATTTATTTTCATAGAGAAATTGGAGTCTTGAGATGCAAAATCTCAGTTGAAGATGTCTAGATTTAGTTACCGTGTCGTCGGAATTTATTCTAATTGTGCTTGCTCAATCAAAAATTTTTTGTTTTGATTATTTAATGTGTTGCTATGCAAATGACAGATTAATAAAAATTTAATATATCCACTTCCCTAGTTTGTTCTTAATATATGTTAGTTTTTCAAAATAAGAACCCCGTACACAGATATTAATTATGATTTTAGATCTTTTGGTCGTTTAAATTGGTATGTAATTTTGATTGACGTTAATGCATTATTTAGTTCTCCAGTTACCCATAAATATTATATGTTTACATTTTTTTAAATCATTCTAAACATAAGTATTATATATACATTAATTATGAAGATAATTCTTATATGAATAATAATTATTATTATTATTAAAATAATTATTATTTTCCAACATTTGTTTAACAATTTTAAAGTAGGTACTATTTTTATAATTAAAAAAAAAATTGCATAATAACATCAGAATGGAAAATTTAATTAAAAGAACAAGAAAATCTCTCAATCTAGAGAAAATATTCTCAGTTTTTTTAATTTAATTTTTTTTTTCCTATTTTTGAAAATATAATGGTGGAGCAACAGCAGTTCTAACATGTCCATAATATAATACATATAATGTCACAACTTATACATTTTTATGCATAAATATATTACACTCGTAGAATCTTTACGAAAACATAAAATTGATGAAAACGTGCCCAGACTTCCGTGACTAGGAATAAAAATTTATTTTGTGTAGTTCTTTTTAAGTGGGTGTAAAGTATAAATGTTTTTACTACATTCGTTCACTGTTGTTATAGACATTATACATACGTACATACTTAACTATTATAAAGCCTTGAAACTTGAAACTATGTAAAATAAAAAAAATAAAAAATCTCTTGTATTATGAAAATAAAAATAATAATAATAATGATTCCTTTTTGTCTTTTATACATAATTTCGTGCCAAACGATAGCAATTAACATATAGTCATTATTAGAATCCTTTTATTGATAAACACAATAAGTTCAAGTTATGCATATATAATATTGTTGACTCTTTTAAGTTAAAATAACACATAATTAGACCAGTAATAAGAGAAGTTAGAAGATTAAGTATTTGGCAGAGAAAATGTATGAATTTTTAAATATTGATTTTAAAAAAAAAATAAATAAAATGACATATTTAAATAATATATTAATAGATTATTGGTATTAATAGCTTTATTTCGGTGAGATAAAATTATTCGGCTTTAAAACTATGTTTATAGTAAAGATTTAAAAAGTAAAGTAAAATAGCTTATGAGTTGGATTGTTGTTCGTTCTGTAAGCTATTATTTAGTTTACGCGTTGCATTACAAAGTGCAATCATTAATTATATAGGAATTTCAATTTGCAGAACCAAAAAAAAAGCATAGTAAATACATTAGCATACAATTTTAATTTAAATAAATTTTAAGTCATAGCCCATAACAATAAAGATGACACCACTCAGTCCTTATTCAATTCAATAGAATTAGGTATATTACATATAGTATAGAGTTCAATAAATGCATTAACACTATAAAATGATAAATGAATCAATTGTAATTATTGGGATATTTTTAATTTTTCTTCAAAATGAATAATAATAAATTTTTGTTTAAATAAAGAAATTATGAAAGGAAAGAAAAACAAAATTCATTCAGTTGAAACGCTTTGATTACTCAGCCATTATTTTTAATATTCTGACTGTGATGATAGAACTTATTATAATTTAATATATATAAATGTATATTGAAGAAAATATTGTATAGTTTTTTTTTCTTTTCTTTTTTTAATTCATAATAAATGAATGTTCAAATAATTTTTGTCTAAAAGTCTAGACAAAAAAACATATAGGGTTTATTATTATTATTATTGTTAATGTTATTATTATTATTATTTTTTAATTTTCAAAAGAATAGTACACTTTTTTAATGCCTCAGTGACAGTAAAAATCATAAATAAGCATAACATTTTCATTGTATGTATATTTAAAATACATAATCATAACGGTTTATTGATTTTTACAATTTTTTTTTTGTATTATTTTATTTATTTTATCTCTTACTATTGTTCTTGTATATGATTTGATTATTACAAAAAAAAATTTTAGTTGAATTTTCTTTTAAATATAATAATATAGAAAAATTCACGTTTGAATAGATCTTGTGATCTTTACGAGTACGTAAAATTTCTTAAAAAATTTCATTGAAATTTTTTAAGCATGAAATATGAAATTTTTTTTAGATTTTAAAAATAAACTTGAAAAATTTTATTGACTATTCTTTCAAGCATTTCAAATGGAAAATTAAAAATTATTTTTTATATGTACATTATGTATTTATATTCCAATATGATTATAAATTTATATTTATAATTTTAGTATAACATACTGAAAATTCTTAGAAAAATTTTCCAACCTAAAATTGGATAAGAATCTGTTAAATTTTATTTGAAACAAATCGTTTATATTGTTGTTGATAACCGGATTCTGTTGTACGACAGAAACCAAAGCTTTCTACATTTTTCATTAAACCTAATACTATAGTGTAGGAATGTCAAAATAATATTGCATTAAACTTAGTAAAACGGCAATTCATTATTGTTGGGTCAGAACAATTGTGTGACAACGATGAAAACATCATATTGCTTTACAAACAACTATATAAAATAAGCCAGACATAAGTATATAATTTTGGGTCAAAAACTTTAGCGATTGCGCTAATTGTATAAGTTTCTTATAAAAAATTTTGAATTTGTTTTTTTTTTGTTATAAAATTTATACGATTAATGTAAGTGAAAGGATATCAAAATAATTTTCATTTCGTTGAAAAATTTAAATTTTTATAGTTCATAACGTATTAAATAAACGCAATCAAATAATGTAAAAACAATTTTTTAATGGACTCCGTTAACATATATATTTCACTCAATCAGTCAATCACTTAGATATTTTTTGTTTTTATTATATTTTATATACGTAAGAGAAATGAAAGAAGTAAAAAAAAAAGTATGCTAATAGACTTTTAAAAAATACATCTTTTTTTTTTTTGGCAATATTTTATTAACAATCATTTATTAATTTTTAATGTACATTTATGGATGATGTACATCACATATATTAAGTTTTTTCCTTAAATAATTTACATACATAAAATGTCTAAACTAAGATTTTTGAAAATAAAATATTACCGTAGTATGTTTATTATATTTTATATTTTTATAATTTAATATCTATTAAAATATAATAGCTGTTAATAAATAAGATATTATATCAAGATTAAGAAAAATATTATAAAATTGCCGAAACTAGTAAAAAAATCATGATGACCAAATTTGATAAAACCAAAAAAAAAATTAACTCCGAACTGGTTCTCTTTTAAAAATGTGTGCTAAAATTGCTTGGCTAAAGTATAACAAAACAAAATTGATCAATATAAGCAAAATTTGATTCGAATATTTTTTTATTAATTTAAAATAAAAATAAGAATGATTTATGGGATATTTATTGGTTGATTTAAACGAAAGGACTCTCAAAAAGTTCTAAAAATTTAATGTTTCTGGAATACAAAGTTTGGAATTTTCCATCCAATCGGAACTACACTTGTTTGTTCATAACAGGAAATTATTTATGTTTTGAATTTTAATTGTAACAATGTTATTTATATTTATTCACAATTATACAATCTATGTAATATGCAATCAATATTCTTGTACAACCAAAGTTTTTTTTTCTTAATTTTATTTTCATGATTTAATATCACACTTTCTTCAACATTATCAAAATTCTCGCATTTTTCTTCAAACTTGTTATAAGGTTTCCTCTTTGAAAATAATTTTGAGTTCTTGTCACTATTTTTGACACTTTAGCTTTCTATCAGAAATAAATTCCATTTAATGAAAACAAAACTATCATTAAAAAAAATTAAGAGTAATAAATCTTTAAAAATATTTTTTTCAAAATTACAGAAAAATATCACGCTCTATCAAAATAATAAATAAAAAAAAAAAAAAGAAGAAATCCGAAAGCCTAAAGTCATGACAAAATGTTGGCATAACTTTTATAAATTTTCAACTTTGTATTATGAAAATAAAACTCACAAAAAAATAAACATAAACCAATATTGATGTATGGCTCTTTATGAAATTGTGACCGTATAAAAATCATACTATGTTTGATTATAAAAAAAAAGAAATATGAAATTGCATTTTGGCTGGCACATAAATAGTGATTTATACTTTTGAAAGTTATTTATTATTTATTTATTTTTTTTACTTGTGGAAAAAATCAGAGTAAAATCTAAAAATTATTACATTTTATTTATATTTAAATTATTGGTTGTTGGAAAATGTGTGAAAATAAATTTTAATTTAAACAAACAAAAAAATATTAAAATATAAAATATCGAGAAGAAAAAACAAAAAACAACAAATTAATATAAAATCATTTATTAAAAAAATATCAAACACAAAATATCACATCTTAATTATGTACATAATATATTTTAAAAAAAATATTTCTTTGATATTTTATTTCCATTTAAAATGAAAAGCAAATGTACATACTTCTTGTATAATTGAATGTTGTCCAAATTTAACTTGAATTAATTTTAAAGTGGAAATTATTTTGTTTTCAAATTGCTACAACTACTAGAGGTGATTAGTTGAAAACTTCTACATACTAATTATATTTATGTTGAAAACAAATCGCTACCTTCATGAAAACATATTACATAACTATTCTAAAAATTTTACAACTTGCAACGACTATATTATTGTTATTAGTTTTAGAATAATTTAACTATAAATTAACTATCTTTCATAATTTCGTATTTTCATAAACATAGAATATATTTAACTTTGTTCGTATAGTGTTTGTTCTATCTAAATCACAGATTTTATACCAAATGCAGATAATTTCTATAATTCACTGTGGTGCTAGTTGTCGAAAGATTCGGAAAATTGGCTGGTGATTATATAAATGAGTATCTTATTTTTAGAATCATTTATTGATTCTGGCAAGTTCATTAAATCTTATTTCTGAGTTCAAATCTTCTCTGACTTTAAATTTTTTATTTTTTTTTTGGCATTTAAGTATAATGTTGGATAAATATTATGTGCAATATATTTATTTTAATTTTTTTTTTCTTAGTTTTCGCTATATTCTTTTACTATGTAGCGTAGGTGTTTTATCGTCGAAATATAATTATTTAAATCTTAAAATTCTGTTGCAATATAAATTTAATTTTGTTTTTTTTTTAACATAAATTTAAAACCATTTATAATCTAATTTTGTTTTTTATTCCATATTCGTCTTATTTATTTATTAAAACGAAAAACTATGAAGACTACTTATATTTCAGTGGCCACAAGGCATAATCGCCTAACTCTACTTTTCAGGAGAGCAGTTTAAAGTTTAAAATCCTTACTTAAATCGAATAATGAAGATAAATGGAACCTAATGTTAGAAGATTGCAGAATTTTAAAACCATTTTAAGTTTTTAAAAGCCGAATATTAGGCGTAGAATCATATGACCAACAGTTAAAAATAATAAAATCATAACCGCCTAACTCGACTTAAGCGGTTGGCCTTGTGGCCACAGATTTAATTTAGCCGTATAATACTATATAAGCTATAAAAGAACATACATTTATAATTCTACTGATAAATCCAAATTCCAGAATTAAGTGAGTAAGCATGATATTTCTTTTCAATATAATTAATTCCTTTGGAATATATCTGTCATAAAGTACGCTTACAATCCCCCCGAACACTTATTGAGGACTATAGGAACACTTATTGAGGACTATTGCATGTTGAATGTACACAAATTGATGTCTGTATACATCACAAATCTTATAAACATCAATTTTATATAATTATGGTTTGTTACACATCAGAATTAAAAGATTACTGCAATTTAACTTAATCGATGCTAATATTAGATGGCGCCAAATTATCATAAATAGGTTGTAAATTAAATCATACTCAATTGCAATCTTAAGAAAATTATTTCAACCTCTCCTTAAATTTGAATAACGCGGTAGGTATAAATGTTATCTTAATTGAATTATTTTTAGTATAGTATATATTCAACAAGTACTAATTTATTATTGTGTATACAATATACTTCTTTAATCCGCATTCGGTTCTTTTAATTTTTATTAACAGTGAAAATTTTATGATTTTCTGTGCATGACTACGCGTCGTTATGATACAAATAGGAAATTTAATTAAAAGTTATCATATGTATTAAACATTGAAAGCTAGCCTTGAACCTTGATTATTTTAATCGGGAAGCATCTAAAAGATATTAATTTAAAAAAGATGATGAGAATCATAAACTGAATTAACAGCCAATTTTATACTTCTATACAATCCTTTCTTTTGTCTTTGGTTTAATAGAAAAGTCCAATTTTGAGAACACTGAAAACATTTATCCAATAATTTTAACGAAGACGGAGGAAAACATTTTAATAATTTTATCTTTTTTTTTTACTATCGATAGAAATTTTTTATCACCATCAAAAACAAGGACAAAATCTATAAATTCCGTCAAAGCAAAATGTATTTGATACCTATGATTTTAAAAATTCGTTGCAATGTATTTTATTGTAAAATAAAGTTCACGAATTTTTTAAACGACTTTTCATTCTTTTTTAATTATCTCCGTTAAAATCGATTAATTCTAATTTTTGAGGATCGCTGAAACTTAATTGTGTTATTTCTGTATAATTTCTTTATATACTTCTGCTGAGTTGTTCAATGTTCTAAAAGTTAATAGGTTTCATGACTTCAATTTTAAAACTACCGCAATATGGTTAATTTGTAATAAAAATCATCAAAAAAAAATTTGGGTAAAACAGAAAGCAATATGTTAAACTAAGCCGACGAGACTTATTAGTTTTTATTATAAACCTGTATAAAAACAAAACAAACTCTTAATTTAAGTGAACAAATTGATACAAACTCATTCGAATTCCAGTCCGAAATGGGAATCGAACCAACCATCGAACACGCCGCAGGTTAATGGCAATACCACTACGCCATGACGGCCTAACATTATCGTTCATTTCTAAAACCTGATCTGAAGAATTTATTTCTACGCTTGGTTGTGCCTAAATAAATTTTAGTATCAATTTCAAAACTTCTGAAATTTTTAATGTATATCTTTTGAAATTTCCCATAAATCGCATTCTTTAACATAAACAATAATGCAATTTTTTATTTTCTTTTAGTTTTATTTTCTTTTTCAACAATACTTAGTACTAACATTTCCATTTAAAGAAGTTTTTATTTTTTCCTTAACTTAACAATTATTTTAATTTCTCTTTCATCTCAAGTAATAATTCTTGTTTTCAATTTTAATGTTTTTTTTTTACACACACAATATTCTTGTGACGTGACACATAAATTCTAAAATTTCTTCCGACTTTCTCAAAAACTTAAAACAAGAGACATTGCACTTTAATATAATAATAATAATAATAACAGAAAAACAATCTTATAAAAATGTTTTAAAATAATCTTGAATTTCTTAAAAGTTCCAAAATGGAAAGATTAAAAATAAATTTTCCGTATATGGCAACTATTAAAGAATACGAGGAATAAATTTTTATAGAAATAAGTTAAAATATGTGTATAGTATATTGGTACTTTTTAGTATATAGGGAAATCAGATAAATGAAGCTAATTTTCATTCATATAAATAAAGTTATAATAATTATGTACATCACGTTTGTGAACATATAAAGTCAAAATTCAATTATCATAATATTTAATTGCGTACTTCGAAAGATCTCTATAATTACACAATAATTAGTTTTTTTTCTAAATTTATAAAGTTATCCAAGATGATTATTATTAACTCTCTAACATCAAATCTATTTTGTTGAATTCTTGAATAAAATTTTTGACTCTTTTAAATTTGGATTTTAAACAAAACTGACATTATTCAACAATAAGGTACAAGCAAAAAATAAAAAAAATAAAAAAAAAATGGAAAAAATTTTTCCAAAAAGGATTCAAAAGAATAAATTTATATTCAACATCAAAATCCATAATGGGAAATTTAAAAAAAAAAAAAAAAAAATAAAATATTGAAGAACCATAAGGATGATTGTATTTTAAAATCATTTGACAATCGATTTCATGATTTATTAATATTGTACGTGCCTGAATGTAGATTCCTTTAAAAAAATGTTTTAAAATTTTTTTTTGTTTTCTGTTTCAGGAACCTTTCTGAATTTTTTGTTAACATTATTATTTTACTCTATTTAGTTTTTTTTTTTCTCTCTTTTTGTCCCATAATCGCATTTCACGAGCAACCTCTTTATTCTTTTATGTGTTAATTAACCTTTTTGACCATTATAGTCAACTCTCGATATAACGTTAAGACAATCAAAAAATATTCAATCCACAAATATATTTTGTCTTGTTCATAATTTTATATAAATTGATATTCAAATACATTGATTATAATCATATAACTCAGATCTTATCGTTTTCAAGTTAATAAAACAAAATACATCTGGAGCAACATATTTAACTCAAACTTATAACTGAGACATGCATATTTATTGTAATGTTCGGTATATTCTATATTTGTTTTGAGTAAGAGTTTGTATGGTTCCCACAATAATGCCCAAATAATCCCTAAATCATTATTAATTATTATTATTATAAATCCTACAGTATTATCAAAACTTAATGCTCTTTATCATAAATTCGGAAAAAAAACCATATAGAAAAAAAAGACTATAGATGCAATTAAAATAGAAAATTAAAATCATAATATTATTTTTTAAATTATTAATTAAATAACAGAACATACACAATTTATTTTGAAGGCGCTTAGGTAAACAGCTTACATCCTTCTAATAAATTCTAACAAAAGATTAAAAATCAAGAATGCTGTAAACATATTTAATGTCTTCATGATCAGAAGATTATATCGAATGAAGATTAATTTTTTATTTTATTTTTGATTTTTGATTTTTTTATCGAAAAATTGTCATAAAAAAAGACTTAAGGTCTTAATTTTATGCTTCTATAAAATAAACATAGATATTACATATACTTGGTATATAATATTCGACTTTTTTTTTACTTTTTTTTTATGTATAATACATTGTATAAATTAATGCATTTTATATTATGTAAAAGAAAAATTCTTCACATAGAAAACATGGGCAGATGAACTTCAAAAAAAAAAAAAAAATCTGAAAAGATGCATCCACATGACGACGTGCTCTAGATAGACATGTATATAAAGCAAATTCCATTCTGAATTTGTGGTTGATTCAAAAATGTTGTAAATATATGCTATATATTACATAATGTTATATATGAAAAGTTATCTAAAATAATTATGCCTTCAAAAAATAAACTATGATCCCGAAGTCCAAATGAACTAACTACCAACAGTTAAATTTAATTTATTCTGAAAACCTTTAATCCATTCTAATAATCAATGAATTTATTTTAGAATTTAGTTGTTCATTATTTTATTTTAAAAATCGATTATTTATCGGAGTTTAGGATAATTTGTTTTTAGATCAATTGTTTTGTTAATTACGAGATAAAAAAGAGAATTGATAGAATCAACTGTATTAATATGAAAGTGAATATAAAAAGTTCATTAAATGAACTTAAAATAATAACAGCATTAAAAAGGAGAAAATTTGGGTAAAACACTATACATAGACATTACAATATTATATACACATTTTGTAAATTATTATCAACGCATCATATATTCAATGACACGCTATTTCATTTTTAGCCACAAACGCTAGACATAGCTAATAAAATTATGATTATTGCACCATTTATTCATGAATTTATTGCACTTTTACCACAGGATTATATTTCGCGATATCCAGAAGCATTAGTTTAATTGGCCATGAATAAAAGATAGTTTTTTTTTTTATTGTTGAAAAACTTTTATTATTATTTTATACTTAATTATAATTTCTCTTAATTTTGTGTTTTATAATTTTTTTTTACGAGTATATTTATCGTTACGCTGAAAACATAAAAATGTATATATATGTACATATGCTACATATGTATAACATTTTTTTTCATTTCCCATACAAATATATTTCTTACTATGATGTATAGATTTCTTGATGAAATTTTATGTCACCAAATAAAATTTTCCATTAATTTTTTAATAACTGTTGAATATAATATTATGAGGCAAAATATTTGTGGAAAAATATTTAATTTTTTTTATTTGACGTATTATTATAACATTAATTTAGGATATTCAGCCACATAATCTTCAAACTATCAAAAACATTTTTTTTTTTTAAATTAAATTTTGTACTAATATGAAACATTTAAATGTACAAATTGTACATTGATTTTAATTCTTAATAGAAATATTTTTAATTAAATTATTATCTGGTAAAATTTAGAGCTAACCATGTACAACTAATTGATAATAAAATTGATTTGTGGAAAAAAGTTCCGGGGAAATTTAAAAATATAACACAATAATTATAATTAGTTCCGCTTTTATTTAAAAATTAATATTATTATTATTTGTTTTAAAAATTAATCGCATTTAATTTTTTGATCAATATTTTTTTTTTCTATAAAAGGCCAACAATTATAGCCCAGCTTTTATTATAGTTATATTATAGTTCTCAAACATAACAGACTAATGAAATTAATAATTCTTGTTTTGGTTGTAATTGTAGCATCATGCGCTGTTAAAAAAAAATACAGATTTATATCAATTTATTCAAAATATTTATACCAGAATTTTTAAAATGCCTAACAAAGTAAAAAATTTAGTGAAATAAAGCAGAACAAAATTCTGGCTATATTTATAGAATAGAATAGAATAGAATTCTTACAACTCTGCTACATTATTCATTATCTTATACTACTATATATAACTAAATCACATTCATTAATGTCTAATCCGACATACAAAAATATTAATGTCATTATTTTGCATTGAAGCTAACTGTAGAAAAACATAAAGCTCTAATGAAAGTATGCGAAGCCGAATTGAGTATGTCAACCGAAGACATGCAAAAAATTGAAAATAAAGATGATAATGAACCGTCAGATAAAAGAAAATGTTTTGCCAACTGTATGATGGAAAAAATAGGAAGTATTAAAGATGGTGAACTTCAAATTGATATATTTGTTGAGGCTACAATGTCACTAAAACAAATGGATAAAACTCGATTATTAGAAGCTGCTAATCAGTGCAAAAATCAAAAAGGCGTTGATAATTGTGACACTGCCTTCAAACTTGTAGTTTGTTTCCGTAAATTGGGAGTTTTTTAAGTAAATTACAATAAAAAGTTAATAAAAATATCTTGAAAATTCCATTATTAAAATCTTCTTTATATTAGGATCCATAATATTTATCTATAATCCTAGAGAGGGTTCAGGTTCAGGGAAATAAATAATACCATAAAAGAATCATTATGAATGATTATAATAAAATGTGATTTAAAATTATTGATACCCAATAATACTAATCGTTGAAGCTTAGAAAACTGTTAGAATAGAAATTTAAAGTTTATGTCGACACAATTCATACAAGAAAATCGTTTTCCCATTAATAATTGAATTATTTTGCTTTAAAGCTCAACGCTAAAGAAGTAGTTAGGGCATTCCAAGACGCCTGCAAAAACGAAACCGGCTTATCATCAGGGGAAGTAGAAAAGATAAGAAATGGTGATGAAGATGACGATGCGCAACCGTCCGATATTAGAAAATGTTTTTCCAACTGCATGATGGAAAAAGTAGGAACTATAAAAAACGGTATCTTTCAGCCTGAAACTTTCATTGAAAACACAGCAATCGTAAGAAAAATTGATAAAGCTCAATTAACTGAGGTTGCAAATAATTGTAAAGGCGTTAAAGGAAGCGATAATTGTGATACAGCTTTCAAACTCTCGGTTTGTTTCCGGAAATCTGGACTTAGTACTAGCTTGCACGGCATTGTCACTTAATAAAAAACTTTAAAAAATGAAAACGATGTAAAATTTTCCTTGTCCACAAATCAAAGAAGCATTATCCGATTCATGATGATTTTTGTCTTACGATAAGCTTAGATTAAATTCTTATGTAAAGAAATAAATGAAAATTATAATAGAAATTTGAAAAGAAAATTTTTAAAAAATTACTTATTTTTATTAAGAAATTGTCATTGAGCGATTGAGCAATACTGGATTGTGTGGACATTAAAAACTAACCATTAAAATCTCATAAAGCTAAAATTATAAGGTTAGATTCAATAATATTTCACATAACATTTCTTTTATTTCCTCATTTCCACAACTTATTATAATCAGTTGAAAATATTAAATTTAGTTTTAAATTTTTTGTTCTACCTTAAAGACCGTTCCAGAAAGATTAAAAGAAGTGGAAAAGAAATGCAAAACCGAAGTCGATATGTCATCAGCAGAATTAGAAAAAATAGTTAAGAATGTAGATGATAATCCATCAGATAAAAGAAAATGCTTTTCCAAATGTGTGCTGGAGAATATGGGACAAATAAAGGATGGAATTTTCTTAGAAAAAGTATTTATTGAGGATATGTCAACATTAAATAGAGTTGATAAAGATAAATTGAATGAATTTGTCAATCAGTGTAAAGATACGAAAGGCACTGATCCTTGTGACAGAGCGTATCAACTTGTGGCTTGTTTACGTAAATCTGGAATTTTTAAATAAAATCTAACTATATTACGTATAGAAATAAAAATTAATCTAAGAATATGAAAATTTTCAAAAAATAGTTCTTATTTAGTTTTTATTCAGAATTATTTAAATTTAAAGTTAAAGAAATACTTTTAACTCTTAGCGAAAATTAGTTATAACTTAGAACATGAATCCGATATAAAAAAAAATTTCTTCTCATAATTCGTATAACTTGTCATTCTTACATCGTAGATATATCGTTTGTTGATCATATAATCAATAACGGAGATAAATTTTAATTACGTACTTCGATTGTTAGTAGTTCGTTAGCCTAAATCGAAGGAACAAGTATTTAAAAATTAGAATCAATCCCTCAAAATAAAATCTGGCAACTATAAAAAAAAAATTTATTTGACCGATAACAATATTTACATGATTTTTTACTATCTTGATTATATTTCTCAAGTATCGCAGAATCTCTTACAAGTATAAAAAGAGTTAAACGCAGATCTCAAACTATAATACATCTGCATGTTTATTGTATTTTCCAATCTTTCTTATAGTTAATTTAAAAATAGTGAAAGAATTATATAGTTTGAAAAAGATTTCTCCATCACTTTCAATAATATCATATATCTATATACGTTTTTAATTTAATATATATATATATATATATATTTTTATCTTGTGCACATTAATTCCAAATGAATTTTCACTAAATTACATTTAAAATGCGATGACAATATGGAGCAATAAATTAGTAATTGAAAATCATATTAAATTACAAGATTTTACACAGAATACAGAAATATAATATGTAAATTTCTTTTAAATCTCATACTGATTTATTATAAAACAAGTTGTAAATAAAATGTTTTAATTGCTCTAAATTTGAAATCAATTACTGAATGAATTTTAAATTTTTAGAAAAAAATAAATTGTTTTTTTTGTTTCACATCAATTTTATTGCGAAAGCTATTGCAACCAAAACGTCGTCGGTTTAATAATCCCATATCTGGTAATCAATGATACTATTGAGAGGAATAAATTTTGATGTTTTTGAAAATTATGTTTTTTCATATAATTTTTGGATTATCACAAATTTCGATTGAAAATTTATTATTTTTTTTTACAGATAATCGATTCGATTTTATAACGAGAGATATTAATATTGAATTAAATAAAAATTTCTGTCTGAGAGAAATAAATCTGTTGGTCTAGGAGTGAGGAATTGGAAAAACTTTATCAAAAAAGGCTAACATGCCGTCAAGGTGTAGGAGTATTGCCCTTATCTATTGCATGTTCGGTCGTGGGTTCGATTCCCACTTTGAACTTGAATTGGTGTTAATTTCTCAATTTGTCTCACTTAAATTAAGTGTTTGTGTTGTTTTAACAGGTAGTTTAATTGCAAGCTTCAATTATTTGTTAAATAATGCGTAAACGTATTTCAGGATAAATGGCTAAGAACTAACTTAAAACAAAGTATATACTATTTAGAGATTTTAAATTTTATAAAATAGGCGCGAAATTATCTCATTATGTTACGCTTAAGTTTAGAGTTATAGTAAAATATTATAATTTTATTCAGATAATCAGACAATTTATTACATAAAGATTTCCGCAAAAAAAAAACAAAAGATTCTTAAACAGAAACTAAACATGAAATTCTAAGTGCTCTTCCGAATAAGCATAAATATAAAAAGCTTTCTAATATTTTCTTTTAATTTATCCCCAAAAAATATGTTATGTGAATTGAAATTTGGTTGAAATAATAGAATGGGGGGGAGCCTATAATATAAAATTGTAATAAAATGGCATGAACATTATTTACTTTGTTTATTCTTTTTTTTTTTTTACCTTCCAGAAAAAAACAAAAATAAAAGAAAAATCAAAGGTCTTTAGGTAAATTTAAAGAAATTGATTTGTACATTTTCCTTTTCAAAAACAAAATTGGGGAAAATAAATTTTATAGGTAATTCAAAGGTGTACAACACAAGTAAAATAGGAAATAAGTGTATGGGGGTATAGAACAAAAAAAAAAAATCTAATAATAATGAATAATTTAAGGGAGATATTTTTTTTTATCCTGAAAATAAACAAAATATAAAAAAAAATGTAATAAATTTATTTACATTTTTTTTTTTCTTTTAAGTTTAAAATTAAATCCTTAAATCTGGTGTTCCATTATTGCAATATGGTGCGTTTGAAAAATAATTTCGATATAAAAACCACTATCTTTATTATAGTTATTAGTTCTATTCAATTTAATGTATCCATCATCGTACCTTAAACACATTGATTTGAAATTCCTCATCTTAATTGTTTAACATTTTAACGAATTTGTGGCTAATAAAAAACTCATCCTGTTTAACATTTACTCCTTTAGGGTATTTTTTATATCCCTATTTTGAAAGAAATCTTTTTAGCTCAAAATTGATACCGAAATTTTGAAAAATATGTACAAAAATAATACTTAAAAAATGTAGGTATATAATGAAAAATCGAAAACATCAAGTTTGCAACAAACCATTTTTCTATTTTATCCTTTAGTATTATAAAAATAATTTACAAATAAAATAAAAAAAAAAGTTCACAGCTTTAAATTTTAAATTGTACCTGCATTGAAACGAAATCAAGATTTCTCATAAAATACATAATAATGTACATAGATATAAAAATTGTGTTACTTTTGCACGGTAATTTTTATTAAAAACCATACTATCACAGATATCTACTTAAAAACTAAAAAAAAAAAAAAGGAATTTTATACAAAATATCTTTGACAGAGAAGTTTGTGGTCCTTGAAAGAATAAGAAATTTATTATACTAGCAGTCAACATATAATAAATAAAAGTTTTCAAATACCAACTTACAAATAATGTCATCTTTAAATTTGTATTCACGTTTAAACAGAAACAAATATCTTGAATCCTAGAAGTATAATGATTTACTTTAAATTTTCAATAATGCGTGCTGAAAGGAGCAACTCCTTCGTATATTCTAATCTTTGTTAATAAACATATTTTTAAAGCGCCACTTGCACTCAAACTTAGATTTGTACATAAGAAACAATCAACCACATAAAGAGAAAATAATATAGTATACAGTGACATAATAATTAGGTCCTTGGGGACAATATCCAGCAAATTAAAAATGAAACTACTAGTTATTTATCGTTATTGTTGTATGTATAACAGACACTAAATTACCATATAAAAAAAATATTAAAATAAAGGATATTATTAATTTATTTTATTAAATTAAAGCATATCAAAAGGGTTTTTTCGAGTTATAAAGTTCGAAGGAAAGACAAACCATATTTTTTCTAATGCCCCGTCGATTCATTGTACTATTGAATTGTTTGTTAAATCAATTAATAATAAAGCTTCAAATAAGCTTCGTAATAGTTGGCATTTCAAAAATTATACATCTAAATGACATTTTATATTATTATAAACGACTTCTGGAAATTAATTATAAAATTTCAAGCAAAAAAAAATAAAACGTAAATATTGTTTCATTTTTTGCATAATTTATTTATTTAACAACTTTTTATGCTCAGTAGTAAGTGACACCTTTTTAATAGCTAAGATTAAGATTTTTTTTAAAAACATCTTGCTGTGTTACACTTGAAATTAAAAACTTCTCGATTAAACACATTTTCTTGTGCTCTTTTTAAGAACACTGTTTACAATCATTTATTTAACTTTCTTATATCAAAACGAAATCGTATCTTTTTTGTGGCTTGCTTATTTATTTTGTTTTTTATGTTTTTTTTTTTTTGTATTTATACATTTTTAAAATCCCAAACAAGTTTCTTCTGCACACTGATAATATGTCATTCCGTTTGTAAGTGAAGTTTTTTAAACTTTTTATTTCCGAGGTTAAAATCATAAAATCTCTTTTTTCTTATTTTTAGAATATCAATAACTGTTTCTGTGAAATTACACATTATGCATTCGTTTTCACATAAATTATGTGGGCAGACCACATAAATATTGTAATTGTATTTTTTAAATTTCTTACAAACGACATTAACTTTAATTTTTAATTAATATGAAAATGGGAAATAATTAATTTATTCATCTTTTCTTTAGACTACAATGTTTCTTTGGCAGTTTTAAAAATTTCAGGAGATAGTAAAGAACCAAAACTATTACTTCTCTTATTACAATAAAATGATATTTGATCACCTAAATTAGGTATTTGACTTTGTTGTAATGCGTTAATTTGACAAGAAGCATAAATAAAACAGGTTACAGAGTTACAACATAGAACAAGAACACTTTTTTTGCCTCGAACTTAAGTTTTAATATCACTTAAAATAATGTTATGCTCAAAATATATACAGATTAAGGTATGTATAAAGTATAATATGTATATTATACTTTAATTACATTTTTACTTCATTATATATCGCTGATTTGAAATCTGTGCGAAATTAACAATGTTTTACCAAAAATTTGCAACAAAATTTGTTTCGGTGCTTTTTGTTAATTTGAGCTAAGTAATAAATTTATTCACCAAGCAAGTCATTACGAATATCCTGTACAAAGAAACCTTGTACACTTTTTTAGACATGTAAATAAAATTAATTGTATAGGTAAATAATAAATAATAAATTGCTACATATTTCACACAAACTTTAAACACATAAATGTATCGTCATAAAATTTAACATATAAAAAACATAATGTGACATAAACATGGAAGTTTTACGTTATTTATGTTCTTATGTATATACAAAGTTTTAACAATTTCGCTTTTAAAAAATCTTAAATTTCTATAAGTGGAGCAAAAGAAAAAAAAAAATAAGTAAAAATATTAATAAATATTGTTTTTTTACTATATACATATAATATTATTAAAATTTATAATATTTTAGTAATTGAAAATAGCATAAAAAATAAAATAAATGATTTTGTGTAATTGATTTTTAATATTCAATAATGCCAATACAGAAATATCGAAATATGCAATCAAAATTATAATAGCATTTTTAAATTCAACATAACCAAAGTAGAGTGGAGTGATGTTAATATACATTGGATATGTGAATAAAAAATAAAATTGATTAAATTGGAGAAACAATTGAAAATCAATTTAATTTTTATTTTTTTTATTTTCAATCTCATCATATTTCAGGCTGGGTGATCATAATTCCATCATATATAAATTGATTATGGTGGCATATTATATTGAATATGTTTTGTTATAAAATCTGTCAGCCAAACCGGCTTGACTCTTATATTTAATAGATTAACCTTTTATATTAAATCTAAACATAAAAAAAAATCTATATAAATTTTATATTTATTTTTACTGATCGTTTGGTTTTTGTTTTAAAGTTTCTTACAAAATCAGCTATACTTATTTCGGACTTTAAGAAAATTAAAGCTTTGTGTTTTTTTTTTAAAACATGATTCTGTAAAATTAAAATATTATAAAATTTTTACAAATTATCTTGTTTTCTTTGATAATGTCTTTTCTTTTTATTTACTCTCTCTCTCTCTCTGCTTAGATAAATAGACATGAACAATATTTTTATTAATTTTCTTGTATATATAAAATAATTATACGACTGAGTAAAATTATGTGCTTAAATGTTAAAAAAATAATGTAAGAAAATATAATGAATAATTAATTTTGCATAAAGATAAAATAATTATATACAAAAAAATAAAATTATAAGTAAATATTTAAACGGAAAACAAATTTAAAGATAATAAAATTGCATTAAAAATATTTTAATAATTCTGATTGAGTTCATTACAAAAAAAAAATGATAAAATTTTTTATTTTGTTTTAAGATTAAGAATATTTTTAAAATTTTAACATTTAATACTTCATTTAGATAGCTTCTAAAATTCCTCTTTTATATATAGTGTCGAATATGAAATGTTCATTCAAAATATAAGCTTGAAAGTCATCTGATAAATATATACATCCGTCCTTTGTTAAGACTATCAGTTTATATTTATTCCCTGTCAAACTTATATTAAATCTCGAAGCGATATACAATGTACAACAAACACAGCCATCGATTCATAAACATATAGTCCAGACATTAATTTATAAATACCTAAAATATTATGTTTTTTGCACATTGTAAAAAAATTATTATTCCCCATATATGTAAGTATTAAAAAAGTATAAAAATATTTTTTATAGTCAAAAAAATTAACAGACAGACATATATATATAAATACGTATATGTTGTTCATATATATAATATATATAATATTAATCATACATAATATAGAATATTGTACAGGTCGAAAAGGAAATACTTAAAAAATATTATTAAATATATGGCTGATAGTTATAAAAAATGTTGGCATCCATGTTATGGTCATTTTAATCATCGGAAGTAAATACCATATCATCCATCGTATTTAAATAAATCATCTTATTTTCTTTTTTTTGTATGTGATCCAATAAACCGTAGACAATGTTGTAATTAACACTGGCAAATAAAATTGATGAAAGGAAAAAAATAATAAAATTGAAAAAAAAAAAAAAAAAACAATTTTTATAATAATTTATATGACAAAAAGAATTATATATTATATATTGAAAAATATTTGGCATATTATGCTGAATATTTAACATTAAGGAAGTTACTTCCAAATACTCATTTAGTATTTTTTTATTAATGATTAAATAACTATCTAAAAATTTTAATAATATTTTAAAAGTAGGATTTTTTTGTAAGATCAATAAATTATTGATAAATTATTAATAGATAATTTTTATGTAATATGAAACTTTGTTAGGTTATTTATGCAAAAAAAAAAAAAAGTTATATACAAAGCGTTAATTCGACAAAAATAAGTCGATTAATCCTCAACTCCGATTTTGTCTACTTATACGACGAGTTTTATATTAATTGAAAAAATCCAATGTTTAAATTTAACTACATTAAATTTACAGATTAAACTACCATTCAACCAGAGTGTAAAGTGCTTGTATTCTAATTTTTCTTCATAAATTCAAATATTTCATTTAATTATAAAGCTAAACGGTCTTAACATAAAAATATACTTATATATATATATAATTATTATATTTATGAGATACTACGTAGAACATATATGTACATAATGTTATGTATACAGTAAGTACACATAAATACAAGCAATTCAATTTTTATTATTTATGTGACAAATTGATGAAAATTTTTTTTTTTAAATGCTGTTATTTATGCCGAAATTAAATACGTGCTATCAATCTATTAACAACGAATAATAATGATATCAATTAAAAAATATGTTTTTAATTGACGGCTTATAGAAGAATAAACGGAAGTTTTTATTCAAAAAAATTAAATAAAATTCTAAGTATTTTTTTTTTTTGCAGCCGCTATACGTTATTTTCTTCAATTATTTGCATAATAATTCCATTTCAAGATCATAACGGTAATTTATGACTTGTTGTCAATCCGTAGTAAATTTTATGTAATTGTTCTAACTGTAAAATTGTATACACATATATATTGTATAAGGTGTCAGTTTTTATAATGCGTATCAAAAATTGTGTTAGTTTTTTCTGTGTATGCCTTGCTTTGTAGGTTAAATGTCGGCGGTCATGGTGTTGTGGTATTGCCATTATCCTACGGCGTGTTCGGTCGTGGGTTCAATTCCCACCTCGGACTGGAATTTGTGTCAATTTTTCAATTTTGTCTCACTTGAATTAAGTGTTTGTTTTTTTTTTTTTTTTTTAGCAAGATTAATTGTTTGTCATTGCAAAGAAAAAAACTAGTATACTTTTATTTTTTAATATATACCTGTTCATATGAGAAAAGCAATATTTCACACATAAAGTGTTCAGATTAAAAAGCCGAATAGAAAATGTATACAAACCACTTTGCAAATTTTACCTATTAAATTTCCCGGTTTAAAAAACATTATATTTCAAAACATTTTCATTTTGAACCGTGCCGAAAATTAACTTTCTAATTCACTAGCGATTAGCACGATCAAAAATTATAAGAATTAATATTAACAATAATTCGGGTATGCATAAAGTAGATTATCTTGATAAAAATAGAATTCAGTTTTATATTATGTTCTTTAGCCGCGTAAATACGGTTTTATTCAAAAGAAACAAAAAAAATTAATATGTAAATATAAATTTCAAAGTCTTAACAAAATATTTTTATCATTAAAGTAAATTTTATATTTCATGCAAATATTTATCATTTTTATTTTCTCTCAAGAATATAATTTTTGTTTTTTTATATTTTTTATATTTTAATTTTCATTTTCCTGGTATAGTACACACTTCAAAATAAAAAGCATTCTCTTAACAAATTTGCATAACGTAATTTCTTATTCTTTTTTATATATATGTATCTATATAAACTTTTAATAAAAAATAAAAAAAAAAATATGCTAAAAAAAAAACAATTCATTATTAATGCGATGTAAATAGCCGTAATATGACAAAATTTTAATGTTTACTTTTTTTATTTTATTTTATTTTGTTTTTATTTTTTTTTTTTTTTTTCAAACTTTTTCATAAATATTTTCTGTGAGAAAAACAAACTTTTGTGGCTAAAACAAAACAAAAAAAAAATTAAATAAATAAAAATTAGAATGCCCTTTTTAAGTGCTCCTCTGTAGGAACTTTTAACAAATTTATATACAAATATATATTTTTTTTAAGGATAATCTTTTTCCTATTTTTTAATGTTGGAAGTTTTGTAAAGAAAATTTTTTGCTTATTCGAAAAAAAAAAAAAGAAAAAGAAATAACAAGGTGTAAAATTTAATCAATTTTTGGTAACCACAAAAACAACAGTCAAAAGTAGCAAGATTTAGATGTTTGATGTCCATAGAATTTAAATGTTGTGTAAAAAACAAGAAGAATTTTTTAGTAATACTTTAAGCTTGAATCTAATCCTTTAACTTGTTTTTGATGAGCTTAAATTTCACTCCAAAAAAAAATAACAAATAACGTTTATATCAAAATGGAACCACAATTGGATTCAAATTATTAGATACCCTTAAGTTAAAATTTATTTGCATTCAAAAACATTTGACCTCAAGCTATTTTTAATGAATTTTAGATTTTAATTAAAAAAAAAAGAAAGAAAATTGAATGAAAATTCACTTAAATGCAAAATAATAATAATAAGAAAAATATTTGTAAAATGTTTACTTTACTTTTTCCTTTCTTTCTTTTTTAATAATAATTTTTTTTTCTTTTTTTTTTTTACATAAATGAATTATTATGTTTTCTGAATGTCATACAACGTTTTTCCCAACCACAGAAGACAACGTATAAAGAAAAACGTAAGGAAAAAAAAAAAAAAACAAATTTATGAGATTTTCTAGGTGGATGGAAAATTTATATAATAAATATTGAATAAAAAATATATCTATTATTATCTTCTTTCATACTATCCTCTATATCTTTTGTTCATTATATCCTTTTTTTTTTTTTAATTATAATAAAAACTATATATTTAGATAATACATTTTACTTTTTTCGATTAAAATAATTTTAATTCGTTTTATTTAAAAGGGTCAAATTTATATAATAAGAATAACAAAAACAACAGCAAAAAAAAAATATCATAAATTTCATTAACAGTGTTTTTTCTTCACTTCTTTTCTTGTAAATGGATATTGGATGTTCATTGTGCAATAAAAGATAAAAGTGCATATAATATGAAACTATATCTATAAATATATATATTCAAAAAGTGTATAGAAATAAAAAATACATAAAAAGGAATCAAAAAAATAAAAAACGAAAAAAGGTTTAAGTAAATTATTTCCAACGCAAGAATCAACAATTAGATAAAATAACAACTTTAAAGACAGAAAATAAAAATGTATTTGCATTGGCATTATTGCAATGAACTATAGATTATATATAACTGCCTGGAAAAGCAAAAATATCATATTTATATTTTATATTTAAATTCTGAAATTATTTAAATAAAAGTCATCTTTATTATATTAAAAATTTAATTTTAAAATAGTCTAGAGTAGTATTAAAAAATTATGTTATTATATATAAATAGGTTATTTTTCCTCAGCACGGCAGTCTAGGTGTACTAGCAACCCACTTTTTCACTTAAATTACAAAAAAAAAAAACTATCTTGTAACTATATAAGTCATGAATTATTAAGAAGGAAAAATAAAAAACAAAATTATACATTTATAAAACTGATATAACCTATATTTTTAAAGATTATTATTATTTTTAACATTTTTTTTTTTTTTTTCAAGTAACGTTCATTTAACCAAATAAACAAAGTTAACCAGAAATTAAGTAAATTTTTTTTTTATTTTATTTTATTAAAAAACCATAAAGCCAAAAAAGAAATACGTGGGCTATTCATGCAAATCAAAATAATAATAATAAAAAAAAAAATGGAAAGTATTCCACAAAACGTCAATTGGTTTTGAACTAACTTTATACATTCATTATTGAAATTTTTAAGAAAATTTTGTTATCTTTTTTTTTTGCAAAAATAAATGAATAATCAATTTGGCATAATAGAGTTGTATATATATGATTTCTCTTTTTACACATATATGATACTCTAGAAATTTTGAAATTTAAATATTCGTATATGATCTTGGTGTTTAAAAAAAGAATTGAAATGAAGTTGCCAAGAATATTCAGTGGAAAATCTGTTATTTAAATATAGCAGAAATATTTATAACTAGAGATATTTATAACTAGAAAATTTGCTGGCAAAACGACATGACAAAATAACAAAAACCCATTCCGAGCCCATTCTGAGAGGCTTATGCGAAATTAAAAATATTTGATGTATTAATAAACATCTCTTTTTTACTATATATATGAATTAACCTTATTTGATATGTTTGATTTAAAAAAACCTATATTTAACATACTCGTATATAGTCAGCATTAAATAAATTTGAATAAATAATTTTTTTCAACCCAATATACAATACTTCAAAAAAAAAATAAAGAAAATATTATGCAGATGGACATCAGAGAACTAAAATGATATTCTTTAATGGAAAATAATGATTCTTCGTACCAAATTTAGAAAATATAAAATAATAGTAATAAATAAAAAAAAAACATTTTAAACTACAAATGGGAATTTTATTTTCAAAATTATTGTTTTAATAATGTTCCGAAAGATTTTATTTATTTCCATAGCGAAGATTTATCTATTAAATAAAGTTCAAGACCTTTTTCATATAATTTTTTTTTTTTTTTAAATTAAAAGTTGCACAAAAACAACGATTTTTTTTTTTTTTTTTTTTTTGTATTTGCCTAAAACACCTTTCATATATATATATATATATATATATATATATATATATATATATATATATATATAAAATTTTAAAGTATAAGATCATTTTATTTAACCATTTATTTTATTAAACCCACGCAAATTTCATTTTTTTAAATATACGCAAAATTTATTTCAAAAAAAACAAAAAAATAAATAAACAATCTTCCTCATAAAAAGAAAATCTTTTTCTTCTTAACACGAGTTTTTATTTCTTAATATATATGATTTGAACTTTTTAAAGAATGGAATAATTTATTTTACAATTACAAAATAATAAATGTTTTTTTTTTTATTTAAAATAAAAGCAACAGTTTTAGAAAGTTTTGCACGCTATAGCCTTTAATTTCGCATTTAATAAAAAAATAGATATAGGAAAAAAGCATAGAAATGAAATTTGATATGGAAAACAATCATCGTATCAAAAGCAGGAAATTAAAATTTTGAGAAAAAAAGGGAAAAAAAATATGATATGTTATAGAAAATTCAAAAACACTCTTAAGAGACCAAAATGCTAAAAACAAAACAAAAAAAAAAAAAACAAAGTCAGCATAGCACATAGAAATTAACACTGAAAAATCTCTTTTCACACTCGAAAGTATAGACAAAACTAAGAGAATCTTAGATGTTAATAGTTTAGCATCGAATCTGAATCGACCATGATATTGTTAACATACAACCGCACTCAAGAGTTATTTATACGCTGAGATTCTTTTTTTAGCTCTACGAAAATAGATTATAATTCTACTTCTTCTATTGGACATTCATTTTTCATTTTTATAGTATATTGGCCATTGGGCCATGCTATATAGAATGTCATCAACAGTTTAGAGACAAATTTTAATATTTATAGAAAGCGCTTTAATTTATTATATAAATTTTATATAATCATAGGGTTGATATTTGATTTGTACGTATAAATTGCTATTTCAATGTATTTTATTTTTAACCAGAAACACAAAACTTTCATTTAAAAAGAGGGTTTATTAAAAGAAAGTATTACAGTTTTCAGCATATATACGTAACGTAGGTAAATTGTAGAAAAAATTATTTTTTCTTTTGACGAATTTTAAATTAGAATTAATTATTAAACAAAGAAACCTTTTTATATATAAAATACCATTGTAGTTATAGTTCATATAATAATAATACATAATATTTGTTGAATAATGATATTAAAATTTTATTTAATTCATTTACACAATTCCATTTTCTCTGTGCAAAATGATTTGCAATGCAGATTGTATTTTATTGCCTCTAAAATGTTTTATAGATTAGCTAGAAGCAATAATGTCATTATCAAAAACTTAAATGAAATCTCATATACTATGTGTGTGTATATTATATTCATATTATTTTGTCTTCAAAATTTTCTTTTTCATATTCACATTTTCATGATATGTTTTTTTTTATTTTATAGACAATTTGATAACTTCGAGGGATTGGCTTGGAAAATTAAAATTTGATATAAAGCCATTATTAATTCTGCAAAAGTTTGTTAAATTAAATATTAGTTATCTACGAGAAAGGAAAATATTATTTTTAAGTTTAATTTAATCACAATAAAATTCTTACAATAAATTAAGGTTTATTGCAAGCGCAACATTAAATCATTAATCACAATATTATATATTATGTATTATAAATAAAATTTTGATGATATGGATTTAGGATCATAAAACATTACCCATTAAATTACCATTAGAACAAAAAAAAATAAATTATTTATTGTCTATTAAAATTGTTCATAGATAAGTAAATATATTTGACTTTGATGACATATGTTTGATTTTAGTGTTGTAACTTGAGTTAAGAAAATATTTACTCTGTTGTTATATTTCCTTAAACACTTGAATACTAGTGTTTTCAACCCGGATACCCGGGTGTCGGGTACCCGCAAATTTGACCATTATTTCGGGTATTTCAAAACCCGGGTAGTAACATCGAGTATTAAAGTTTTGAAATTCAAAAAGCAAATTTCAAAACCAAATTGCACAGTCATAGGCGAGCTTAAAAAATATTTTCGCATTCGAAAATTTGAAATATTGACTTACATGTTACATGTTTTATAAGTAGGTCGTAATAAATTAATGTTTAATTGAATTATTTTTATTTCAAAAACGTAGAAAAAAAAAATAGAAATGTGTTTTTCTGAAAAAAATATTCTTTGTGCTTTTGATTAATCAAAATACTGCTGAGCTGAGGAAGTGAAATTAAAAAATCGTAAGTGAAGAAAAATTATGCAAATTGATGTTATGCGCTCGATTGAATTTTTTGTTCTTGCAGCTTGTAAAATGTCTCGAGTCTGGAATTACTTTGAGAAATTAACATCAACTGAATCACTCGGAGCGTGTTTTTTCCATTGCTGGAATATTTTGTAGTAAATTAAGTAATAGAATGAGCCCAGATACATTAAATGCTTTAATTTTTATAAAATATTATTTTCTTAATAAACAAAAAATTTAAATAATTAACGTGTTTTTTTGTTTCCAGCTTTTTTTGCAATATTTCTTAATACCCGGGTAGCCCGGGTTACCCGAAAACTTTGAAATATTACAACTCGAGTACCCGGGTACTTTTATTTCCGGGTATTTGAAAACACTATTGAATACACACTGTTGCAAGCATTTGCTAGGAAACTATTAAAGTTGGAAATATTAAAATCAAAGTTTATTTTCTAGATTCAAAATATTATTTTGATATAATATAAGTATATAAGGTAAATGCACGTATTACCGCGTATCTAAGAAGGCTTCTGACTTCAAATTGCTATAATACTAAGAAAAATTCATCTTTTTAAAAAATAAAATGTATTATGTTCTTTTTGGAAGTCTTGGCTTTCAATCTGTATTTTCAGAATTTTAATTTGTAAAAAATTTTCAACAAATTAACTAAAATAAAATAGGACCTTAAGGAACATATTACCGCGGTATAAAAATCAGAGTGTACCTATTACCGCGGTTTTATGTACCTATTACCGCGGTATCTGAAAATTCAATAAAATTAAATATTTTCATAGGTGTTACATATTTTTTATTATTTAATATAAAAAAAAAAAGTTTAATAAATGAAAAAAATAAAATTTAACAAAAATCAAAAATAAAAAAAACAATTTAATAACATTGAAAAAAACTTTTTTAATAATTATTTAAATTAATTCATTTTTTTAAATATTATTTTAAAATTGCAGCTTAATTGAAAAAAATAATATATAATAATCAATTTTTCATATTAAAAATTAAAAAAATGTAAAAATTAAATAAAAATATATTCTTAGATTTTAATAGGTATCTAAGAAAGAACACATTTAATATAAATAAGAATAGTATCACATTATTATTATTTATTTCGAACATTATAGAGTCCTCTATTATTTAGAAGAGTTGGTGGATTTATTTTACACACAGGACACAGGTAAAAGGCCGACTCGTCGCAGTTAAATATCCGGGATGGGTTTTTAATAACTTCTGAATAATCATGAACAGTCTTGAACCATTTCCGTACTACATGTTCAGTTATGTTTGCCCTATTTATTTGTTAAATTTTGTAGAATTCTTTTAGATATGTTTGGATGTCTGTTTAAAAACCCTTCGAGCCAACGTTTACTAGGTGTTCTTGTTGTTCTTTTCAAATTTTTGAGTAACAAATCAACTTCAATCAATTTCAATTACCCAGTCTTCTAAAAGATTTTCCTCTTCTGATGACAATAGGGTTTTTGGTCCAGAACTTTTCCCTTCCTCGTAGCGTCGAGATATTTTATCTATCAGCGTTGACTCAGGAATTTTAGTTTTCTTGCTAGCATGGTAGACTTTCCATTCTTGATCAACAAAAGAGCTTCATTCAAATCTTCGTTAGGTATTTTTTTTTTGAATTTTTCTTTGTTTTAGCCATTTTTAATAATTTTTGGTTATAATTAAATATTAATTTAAAAAAAAAAGAAATTATTACTTTAAGAATATTGTCATTTAAAATTTAATAAAATATTTTAGTATGGTAATTTACATACACGGTAATAGGACACACTATAAATAAGAAACCGTGGTATACCACGGTAATCGGAATTGTCTTAAAAATAGTGCCTCTATTACCGTGCTATTTTATTTTTGCTTTTTTTAAATTAAATTAAAAAAATTATTTAATTATTATTCCTAAAAAATATTTAAAATTTAAACCAAAATACTAAATAAATATATATATTTTTTTAAAACTGATTTTAACACTTACATTGTCTTAACAAAAAAATGTTTTTACTTACCGAAAAATTAAGAAAGTTCAGAAATACGTCTATATTACGCGGAAACAATTTTATTAATGTGTTTTTTTCCATTATTAATAATGTTTTTTTTTTGTTTTTCCCCGGAATTTCAAAATTTTTACTTAGAACTTCCGATTTGACAGATAATCATCTACGAAACAAGGCTTACAAGGTTTTATTTTAAATTTAAACTCGTTTTACCACGGTAATAGGTACTACCACGGTAATACGTGCATTTACCTTATATATAAAATATAGTTATTCAAAGTTCATAAAACTAGATATAATGTAAAATATAATTATGTGGATAATAATGATAAAAATCCCTTCATGTATTATAATTATATAATATAATATATTTAAATATAAATAAATGAAAATTAAATATTTAAAGTTTGACTACATATATAGTATATACAGTATTTTCAAAGTTCTATTTGTAGTATGTGTAGGTACATAATGTATTTAATAACAAAAGTTTAAGATATAATTTATAAAATACAAGAAAAGATTTTATGAAATAAAATTTAAAAATACATGAAATTTATATATATTATATGAATATAGATCATGCTCATTATTATATACTCATTATTATATACTGAGATAATTAAATTGTTTACAAATAAATCATTTTTAATTAAAAATCCTATTATATTAATTTTTAAATCGAAAACTTCATGACAAATATATAACAAAATAACTCAGATACATATTTATAATAATATTATTATATAAAACTAGATTATGTATTAATAACGACCAATTTAACAAACAAAAATTGATCTATGAACTGAGACTTCAAAAAAGAATATGTTTCATGTTGGAATATACAGCTGATAAAACCAACATGGTAATTAAACTTTTTTTGTGAAAAGATAAAAAAAACTATAGTTTAATAAGCCCATATACGTATAAACTGAGAGACGAAACTATTATTATTACAATCAGAAACTTATACGCAATTCGAATAAGAATTATCAATCCAAAATAATTTCGAATTTTATTTTTTTAATATTTTTTTCGGCCTGTACTATTTGCATATGTACATATTATTAAATTTTTATTTAAAAATAATATTGTACATAGTTTTCTTCTTAAAGCCAACTACTATGTTTAATAATATTTCGGAAAGATATATATATATATATAATTATATATATATATGTTAAAATTATCTCAAAATGTTCAAATAAATTAAAAAATTATCTAATATGGAAAGCAATAAAACTAAAAATTAATTTCTTCTAATAAATTATGTAAATTTATTTTTGTTGTACAAATATCTTTTATTTTCATAAAGTAAAAATTAATGTGGTTTAATGTTAAAATGGGATATATAAATAAATACCATACGTATATAAAATATACATATTAAGTTTGTATATATTCACTATATAAATTCAATAAATGTGTGCATAGCAGCCAGCCACAGTGTTCCATAATGAAAATTATATGTGGCTTTTATTTACTAGACGTTCAAACTATAAAAGTTAAATAAAGTGCAAATTTTTATGGATAAACTTATTAATAATAAATGTGTTCAAATTCAAATGTTTTTATCTGGCCAAGAAGCTCTATAAATTTTAATAAAGTTTATAAATTTCATAAGACAACGGCGTATAAACTTCAAACTAATAACAAAAAAAAAAAAAAAATAGAAAAAAAAAAAACAAAGCGCGAAAACTTACTGATTATAAGATTTTGTGGTTTTTCTGCAAATTGAACTTATTTTGTATTACAAAATTGTAAGTTAGCTAAAATTTCATATATATGTTGGAAACATTAAAAGTTTAAATTTGTAAAATTCATTTGATATTTGTACAAAATGAATAAGTTTGAATATTTCAGAATATTTAAAGCTTTCTATTTTTTTGTGTGAAACCTGTACTTAATTTCGTGGAACTACTTTGCAAATAGATATAGATTGTCTTCATATAGAATTATGAAAATAAGTTGTTAATATTCTATTAAATTTTAAATTTATACTTGATGCAGGTTTGAGAGATTAATTTTATCATGCATTATTTTTCGATCGAGAGAAACTGAAAAATATCAATTTACATCTTTCCCAAGATATAAATTAGTTGTTGGAAACTCAAACTATATGTGAAATAATGCCATAATCCCGGTAATATTACAAATTCTTTGAATATATAACAATTAACTTAATACAATTTTGAAAGGAATTGTTTATTATAAGTACATTTTCAGTGCGATTAGTGTCAAATTTAGAGAAATAATGTATGCTTCATTATAATAGGTAGTATATGCATTATTTTATAACATTAAACAGTTTTGCCCACATTTCTTCCGTACCAGACTTTCACACTTTAAACTGTCCATTTGGAAAGAAAGAAAAAAAAAATGTTTAAATAAAATTGTGCTAAAATAAGTGTACATAAGAAATTAAAAATAAGCCTCAAAATAAAGATATTTTTAATAAAAAAAAATCTTATATTAAATAAGGGAAAAGCATAAATTTATCTTATACTTAAGTTAAAGAATTATAGATTTAAAATTGAATTTGTTATGCACGCCAAATTAATGATGTTGAAAAATTTGGTAAAGCAGTTCTTCATAGATATTATATATAGATATTAAGATATTATTATACTATACCTATGAAGAGATAAAGCAGTTATATTTTTCATCCATAAATATAGCAGTTATATTTTTCCCAAAAGCAAGTTAAGTTATATTTCAATACCACTAATGTTTCGAAGTCAATCTATTAAGTTTCAATTAAAAATTTTAGAATAAATTATACCGAAAGAAACCCCAACAATTAAAATGAAAGTTTCAATAATCAATGAAAAACTTCAACTTAATATTGTATTCATTCATATCGTTAGTTAACTTATTTTATGAATTCAGACAATTTATTAATTTATAACCAAGAAAACTTATACTTAACCTTTATTGAATCTCAAAAATATTTTTTTAATAGCAATTATTCTTTATCAATTCTATTATTCCAAATATTTCAAATATTTTTTTTAAAATAGCGCTTACATTAAAATAATATTAAAGAATTCTTAAAACATTTAAAAGATTAAAATTAATAGATTACATTATTTAAAAAAAAAACTAAAATGAAAAGAGGAATTATGTATATTTATAGCCATACAAAGGTGGATTTATAAATAAACATTTGATTTTTATACTACATATGAGTGAAAAATATTATATATAAAATGAAATTAAAAAGATCTGGATCAATTTTTGATAGAGAAATTTCATAAAAAAACTTTATACATTTTAGTATTATTTTTTAAGAGTATATTGTATATCAAAAAAAAAATAATTATTTTTAAGGGCATTGGTTTTTGTGTTTGTTTTGAATATAAGATTGGAATAATTGCGTCTGGACATTTTCTTCTTTTTTTTTCTTATAAAATTGTCTTATTTAAATTAATTAATTAAATACTTTATCTGACTATGTACGTTTTTGTATAAAATTTAGAAAAATAATAAACAATAAATTAAAATAGAATTATTATTTTATAAATTTTGTCTACATAACATATAATATCATAGATTTTGCCGTTTTTGTTTTTAAAGAACAAGAAGGTCAAAAAATTATAATTATATCTTACATCTATCTTGGTGTTTTTTTTTTTGGAGCACAAAATGTCAAAAATTATAATATATTTTAATAATTTTTGCAGCATGTTCTTCAATAAATGAGCAGTACAAATTTAAAGTAAATATTTCTTATATAAAAATATTTTTAGTATAAAAATAAAATGTTTAATATGTGCAATATGTGTAGATTGTAGACATTAAACACAACAAATTAAATTTTTTTTTTTGGATTGGTTATACCATACGCATCACATATATAGACACCTTCCGGGACTTTTAAAATACTTTAAAGAATGTCATCAAAGAAGTATTCTCACAGTCATTCACAAACATTGTTTATCTTACTTCACTTTTTCTGTGCAATCCACAGTTTAAATTATGTCAACTGCCACAATATCTGAAATACTTAATTATTTGTCAGAAATGAAATAATCTAATAATACTTAAGCTACTAAGACATTCTCGCAAATTATTTTGTCTGTAACTTAAATATATTTTTAAAGTCTTACAGATTAGACACTAAGTCCACACACAAAAGCGCCCAGGGCACACCTAGGGCACCTTATTTCACGCGACTTTGTTTCCATCCCCGTTTCTATTTCCAAATATTAGTCATAAACATAATAATAACAAAATTCGTTTTTGATTAGTGCGCTTAAGGAAATTTATTTGAATTAGTTTAAACTCAAATAGTGTCGAGATATTAATTTTTCATTTTATTGAAATTTTAGTTTTAAAACATTAAAATTTTCTACTCGACACTATTTCGGTTTGGATTAATTTTTTTATCGGCGCTATTGCTGTACACCTATTATGAGGCTAAATTAAAAAGACCTCAGTAATAGAAGGAATTTTTTATGTAGTTGCAATTTTAAATATCTAAAATTTCATAATATTTATTAAAAAAAAAACAAAACAAAATTGAACGCATTTGAATCACACATTAAATTAATAAAAAAAAAAAAAAACATAACTCGAATAATATATGAACTTTTTCATTTAAGTATATTTATTTTTAAATCCATTTAATTTTACATATAAGCAGATGAAGAATGAAAGATGAGAGAGCATTACGTTTTTCAAAAATTTCCGGTGTAAAAATAGTCTTTTTTTTTTCTTTTTTGTACGTCTTTTATCTTGATTTTAATAAATGTTTTTCATACTGCATTAAAAATTTTTTATACATTAATGCAAAATATGTATTATGGGATGTGAAACTTAAATTGAAAATATGCATACTTAGTGTATACGTGTGACCGATAATTAACGAGATGCAATTAATTTTTATTTTACAATTATTTCAAAAAAGGAAATCCATCTAGATTAGTGATGAAAAATTTCCATAACAATTAAATTAAAATTTATATTTTCTTACATGAATAATAATTCATATAATTTGTATAAAAGAAAATTTAAATAAAAATAATAATAATTAAAAGGAAATCGGAAAGATCAAAGGCCGATTAAAAGTTAAGTGGGTAGGCATAGTCTCTCACTTTTAAAAAGATTAAAATTAATATTGCTATTATGTTAATTTATTACAAAACACTAAATAAAATTAATATTTTACGGCACATCAATCAATATTCTTTTAACACTGCGATTCATTTACAAGAAGATCTATAGCAAATTCCGATAGCTCTATAGACGCTAGAGTTTCTAGCTAGAGCAGATATTATATAAGATTATTTTAAAAATAAGAATAATCTTCTCCAGACTTGTTTTAGCTCCAATACTTTCTCTAAATACGCAAAATATATAATTTTCGAACACTGCCAGTATCATATAGCAGAATAGACTAGCACTAGAGCACTCAATATTTAAAATATTTTACAGAGTAGCTATACAGAATTTTATTTAATCCCACAATGTTAATTCTACGATATACAAAATTTTTTTTTTAATTTTAAATAATTTTAGAACATTTTTATACGAACACTCTGTTTACTTTCTGAGTGTAATTTTGTTTTCAAGTCAATTATTAATTAGTTAATTAATTAAAAAAGAATTATAATTCGAAAAGCAATAAAGAAAAACTGAAAAGTAGATTTTAATATTTTTATTTTGTTAATAAAATCCGAAAATTAGTTATTAAATATTTTAACTTATGATCGTCTAATTCTGGCTTAGCATTTGAACACGTTTGTATCAATAAAATATTTACATTAGATCGAAACTCATATATATAGAATATTGCAAATTTAATATCGTGCGACTGTCTAATGTCTATACACACACTATTTTTATATGTTTATTTTTATTTTATCGCAAACTTTTCATTTACTTAAGAATAATTAAACAAATAATAAACAAAAATTTTATTTTAACAACTGATATCAAGGAAAATATTTTTGAGTTTTTTTTTTTAAATAATTGAATTAATAATAATAAAATACATTGTATATATTTGAAATTTCATACGATTAAAGAAAATGTCCTTAACTCTAATTTATTATTGAATTTTTATTTTTTTGTAGCATTAAAAATACTTAATTAATAATTACTAAAAACGTTTTCAAAATCAACTGCGAATTTTACTGATTTCCGGCATTTCTAATTCTCTCTAAAAAAAATGAGTTTTTGAAATCGCATGACAATATTAAAAACACAAAAAAAACCAAAGAACATTCCAATATTTATTTATTTATTTATTTATTTATTTATTTATTCATCTGGTACCTGCGAAAAATTTCTGAAAAATATTATCTGATTCAGAGGTCTAGACAAAATTTCGTATAAACAACATCGGTGACAATAACAAAATTGAAACTTAACATTTTCATTCAAAAAACACTACGCTGAAAAAACAGATAGCTGCAACAGCTATATTTTCTGCATATTTTTACTATATATATAGTTCAAGTCGAACTAGTGGAAGACGTTAGCAAAATTTGCTATTTGTTCTAGCAAGGAAAAATAGCTAATATAGTTTTACTTTTTAACTTCATCATATGAACAAAGATTTTAGCATATTCTATAAAAGAATATTTTTAATTTAATTTTCGCTAGAAAAAAACAATAAAAATTATAATTTTCGAGTAACAATTTTTACTACAACTCATTTGTTTTATATATTTGAAGGAGTTGTTATATATTTATTATTATTGCAGTTTTAGTTATAACTTTTTATCAGGTTCTTATAGCTACGTTTTCCAACGAGTTTTTTTTTTTCAGTGGGTATATGATTAAAAAACATTAAAAAAAAAAAAATATTATTTTATTTACATAATGTATCATAAATGCACACATATCTCAGCTCAGTTGATAATGGTTAATAAGGCAAAAAAAAAGTAAACAATGAAGATTTGTTTAGTTAGTTTATCAAAAAAGAAAAATATTGTCATATTATATAAAATATAAACATTATATCAGATAATAATAATTAAGTTGGCAATAATTTTCTTAGTCATTCAAGAAAATACAATCATATTTTGTGACATTGGAAAATATACAAAATCAGATAAAAATATACATGTTCTGTCCATTTTGTATTTAGACAAAATTTCGTCCGTAATTTCAGTACATAAATTATTGTTATTTATAATTTTGTTAACATACTTGAACATACTTATATTGTGAAAGTATTTGCATCTTTAATTTCTTTCTTTTTTTTTATCGAAAATTTTAGTTCAGTTTTCATAAGTTTTATATTTTTCTCATTATGACGGGCTCTGCATACAACTTTTTTGTTTTTTAAATTTTAAGTTTATACTATTGGGAAAAAGAAAATTAGAAAATTAGATAATTAATGAATTTTGAATTTTGCGAGTGATTTTGTTGCAACGATGAAGACGCATGTCAAAAACCTTGGTTAAAATAGATGAAATTCATTTTTACACCGAGCGACCAAATTTAAAGTTGCCTGCACTCAAATTTGTATATTGTACATATTTATTTGTGTACTTTTACTCGTACAACTGACTGTATTATAGACTTATAGTACATGTTTCAAAATTACATCAGACAAAGCACAAGAAAATCAATACATATATTCTTTTCGATAATACTTAATTAAACTTTTCTTACTTCGAAGATCCTGTAAGTATATTTTCTTCAATTACTTATCAGAGAAAAAAACATTAGAAAATAAATTGTTTTTTTATTGATTAATTTAATAGGTATATCTTGTTAAAAGAAAAAAGATTATTAACATTCAAAGTTGTTATGTACAAAATCAATAACATTAATGTGTACATTTGATAAAAATCGGTATTTACAAATGATATGCAAATTGTTTTTATAATTAAAACATCATATTATTTTATTCATATTTAATGTAGAAAAATATGATAATAATTTTATAATATTATTATTATTATGGCACGTTCCTAATAATAATTCTAATATGATTTTGTTTCAATAACCAAATATGGTGAGAAAAAAAAATCATAAAAATAAAACCTTATTCTTCACTAAAATAATATTATTTATTTATTTTTTTTTTTTGCAATTTTAAATAAATTCTTTTTCAATCATTTGTGAAACTCAACAAAAAAGTAATTATATATTTATTATGGACATTCCAAGTACAGAAAAAAATAAATATATAAAAAAGGGGTTGTGGCGAAAAAAAAAATTTACATAAAATCAAATAATAATATTTATATACATATGTATATATACAAGTATAATAGCTCCAAAATATTAATTACTTTTTTGTTTATTTTTGGCAAAGATTTACAATCCTGCTGTATAATTTTCAATAAGGTAAAAGCTTCAAAATTGTACGTGATTTAAATATTTCGTTTTTATTAAAATGAATGTTAAAAAAAAAAAAAATTAATCGGAAATCTTTTTTTTTTTTCATATTCCTCGTCTATAGTTAATTTTATTCAATTGCAGAAACAATTTATGTTGTTGTTGACTTAAAGCCCAGGTAAATGTTATTTATTTTTCTGCATAAGAAAATTGATTTCTTTTCTTTTTTTTTTTTGATCAAAATTTTTTCTAAGGGTCGTTTAATGTAAAAACACAAGTAATGAAGGATTTTCTTTTTATTTTATTTAAATGTAAGACTTTATGAAGATAGGAAAAATTTATTTAAGTATTTAACAAGAGTTTTGAAATTTTAAGAATTCATTTATGGTTTTTTCTTGCAAGAAAAATACGAAACAAAATATCATTGATATACTATCTGAATCTGGAATATTTCAGTTCTTTGGGAAGAAAATATGAAGAAAAAATTTACGATGAGTCAGGGTAAGGGATTTTCTTTTAAAACTAATACTCATATAGTGCATAAAGTAATAAATATGCACTTCTTTGGTCATAGAAATATGTTTTCGAGTTGATTGGACTAAAGATTAGTTCCTTTTTAAATATGGCCTTCATAATTTTAAATTTATTTCGTGAAATGAAACTGATTTGATGAGTATTTGTTTAATTCCCTATTTATTTATCATAAATTATTAAAAAAAAAAAAAAACAAATTATTATTAAGAAATTTCAAGAATGTTAATTATTTTAAGATTCTTTTAATAATGTTTATGAAAAAAAAAATTTATTTTTATTCTTTTAAGTGTAATAAATATTTTTAATAACTTACCTAAATAAAAAACAATTTTTATTCCAAAATTTTATATATATTTCGTTTTAATAGCCTTTATATAATTATTTTATATATAATTTTCTTAATTTTTTTTATATATAAAAATTTTTTATTTTTTTTTTTTTCAAATTTTGATTTAATTTTTTTTTTTTTAATTTATTTAGCTAAATAATTTTACTAAGCAAATAAAAAATTATAATTTTAATATTTATTATAATGCAGCAATCCAATATTATTATTTATATTCTATAACCCTTTCATCAAATAGTACGTATATGATTGTTTTCTTTTACTATTAACATATTGTTTTTTTTTATTTCGTTAAGAAAATTTATCCAATAAAAAAACTTTTATAAAATTAATTTATTTATCATTAGAGAAATATTTTTGTTTTTTTTTTTTGTTCACTTAATTCAAAGAATATAAACAGCTGATTAATGTTATTGTTTATAAAATAATATCAGAATATTGTCTTTTCTAAGAAATGGGCTGCATAATATAGAAAATAAATATGTACATGTATAAACAATTTTATTATTTTATCAAAAAAAAATTTTATAGATTTTTGCAGTGTATTGATGAGAAAATTTAAAAAATATTCGGAATAAAACCCCCGAAGAAAGAACTATAGATTCAGTAAGAACTGAAATTCATACTAAACTATATGATTCAAATGAATGTCAAAGAATTAAATAAATTTGATAACTCCACGAGCATTACTAAAAAAAAAAAGAAGGAAATTCTATTTCATTATGAAAAATTTTAATGACAGATATTTCCACAAAATGACTTCATATGAAGAAATTTATGCTGCGTTAAATTTAATTATCCTAACTAAGTGAAAAATTGCAGTTATTTTATTTTCTTTAACTTTTTTTTGTTTTTTTTTTTTTATTTAAAAAAAAAACCCAATGATGTTATTCTAAAGTCCTTCCTTTTATTATTTTTTTTTATATTTATATATCCTTGAAAGGAAGCTTCAATATACAAAAAAAAAAAACAAATGACACATACGGAAAAACCCAAACAATAAAATAACAAAATATGTTGTAAACATAAAAAAAAATTCCTTGTAATAAAAAAAATTAAATAAAAATATATATACAGAGAAATATAATGTAATACAACTAAGATTATATAAATATAAATATGTAGGACGTGGAGTATCCTTTTTTTTTTTGGAAAATAAAAAAGAAAAAAAAACTAGTATTACATTCAAGTTTTCTATATTTTCATAAAAAAAAAAATAAAATAAAAAAATGTTTTACTTCTTGCAAAAATAAACGAACAAATAGTGGTAATGGTGCTTTAAAAATCCACCGTTATTACTAATGCAAATAAAAAAAAAATCCTATAAGGGTTCTTATTTGCTTCATTTTACTAAAGGGTTTGAAAAAATTCTGGGATTTGATGTGCATATGGCTGAAAAGGGAATTTTGTTTTAATTGTAAATTATTTAAAATAGTTTCTGAACAATCATTCTAAGCCTTAAAATGTTGACTAACTGACAGTGAGAATTATTATCGAGGGATGCCTGAAGGGTTTGTTTTGCCCGATTTGATAATATTGATAATTTGTCTCTATTCAAATCGAAACATATTTCATTAGTCTAAGAATCAGGAAAATATAATAAGAATAGTTACTACGTGCACTGTTTTTTTTTTTTCTCTTATATTCAAACCCGGAAAATATATCAAAAAAAAAAAACTACGCTATAAAATATAAAAGTTTTTTATTTATTTATTTTTTTTTTTTTACTTCAAAGTATTTATTTATTTCATTTTTCATTTTCATTCTGCAACACAACAGAAGAAGCAATAATATCCTTTTATATAATAACGTACCTATGTACACAAAACTATGATGTATATATATTAATAAAAACGTATATTCGTACCTATTATAACTCTATATTCAATATTAAACTTTATATTCGATGTGTTTTGTTGACGAGAAGAATGCTAAAAATGAAAAACGTTCAACTTTATATATATGTATGTATCTATATACCTTCTTTCCTATATCTTCATGACTTTTTTCCTTGATTTTTGTTGTTATTTTTTTTTTTACGGGTAGTGCTCAAATCTAATTATATTTATATAATAAGTTTTAATGTTATCAATATAGTTTTAAAGAAGAAAAAAAATACTACATATAAAATGTGATATGTATTTAATACTCATTCAGTTATATAATTACTCTCTTTAAGTTAAAAAAAACTTTATCGATTTGGATAAAAAAATAATAATAATATAGAAACAGAAAACCATATGCTGTTCGATGTATCCAGAATCCGAAAAATGGTTCGCAATGGTTTTTCGATCTTTTAAGACCTTAGAGACTATTCATTTTTGAAAATCAGCAAATAAATTTAGAATTTTGCCACAGTTCTGTTAATTAATTAAAACAAAAATTTTAATCAAATTCCAAAAAATAAAAAATAAAAAAAATAATTCTGTAGTTTTAATTTAACACTATACTGATGGTTTAGAAATTATGGCTTAACATTTTTATCTTCAATTTTATTTTTAATATTTTTATTCCAAGCTAAAAGAGTAAAGTATCATCGTCAGTCAGCGACGCAAACCTCAAACATGTTTTAGCTAATTTTACTGTCCTTGTTGTCGATCTTCTACGTTCATAAAAACTGTCGAACTATTTTTTACGGTATTATCGAAAAAAAATTTCGTAACTTTACGTGAAGGGCTTGTGTAAGCAAACCTTGACCATTTTAGAAACTAAGATAATGTACTTAATATTCGTAAGAAACTATATATTTTATTCAATTCACATCGCTTCGAAATTGGTTAATCATGAGCAATTTTGTGCTAATTATAATAATGAGAATAATACAGAGTTTTTGGTGTCTCCTGTAAAATTTTCATATTTACGAGATTTGCGTAGCCGACCGACGTCAAAATCGCGTTGTAGAATTTTCTTCGTCATCTCTAATAACGGTGATGACAGTTTGACTGCAAACTATTGCTTACTGAACCAAAATATGAAACTAAAATATTTCCTAGCTGATTTCAAATTTCTTTTAATTTTTTTACAAGAACTTTAATATTATTTTAATGTCTTCATTTTTTGGTCATTTCATATTGTTGACGCAAAAAAAATTAAATTTATATAAAATGTTAATCAAGATATTTAAATAATATATTTTTTTTCTCCTTTTTTTTTCCTGATATTTCCTATTGATAAATTTTCTCTTCCCAGTAATTTTTAAAAAAAAAATTTTTTTTTTTTATTATTATTATTTTGTTTCATTTGAAATAATAATTTTTCATCTACGGCTTTTTCTTCGAACAAACTGAAAGAATTCGAAATAAGAAAATAACAGAAAAAAAAAATGGAATTAAATTTTCCACAAATGAATGCAATAATATCAAAAAATAAAATAAAAAAATATTGGTTTTTGTTATCAATGAACAAAAATAGAAAATAATAAAAAAAAAACATGAAAACATAAAAACATAAAAAAAAAAAAATACCGACCGATAAATTTTTATGTTGATCAAGAAAAAAAAAAATCAAAAAAAAAAACAAATAAAAGCCCCTCGTTTTTCTTTAGAAGAAGCAAAAGACACCAAAAATAAAAAAAATACAAATCTTTTCTTTTACCACGCACGTCAAGAATTTTCTACGAAACAACTTTTAAATCAAAAAAATAAAACTAAAAAACTTAAAAACAAAAATCTTTGTTCCCGAGACCGTTCGCAATGTTTTAAAAACAAATATCTACTGCTGAAGTAAATTTCTTTACATAAAAAATATTGTTCGTTTTTTTTTTTTTATAAAAAAAAAAAGTATCTGGAAATACATATTTTTGTATTTTTTCATTTATCTGCAGTTAAAAAAAATTATTTTTTTATTGTATAAGAAACAAAAATTATTATTGAAAAGCTTTTAGCACTATAGATACTCCGAAATGACAAAAAAAAAAGTAATGCACATAGAGATTTTAGTTTGTTTTTCGTAGGCATCTCTTTGCAGAAATCTGTAGAGGTGTTTTTTATAAAAATGTTGACAAAATTATTTTTATGCAGTGTAGTTGCAACATGAAAATGCATCAGAAATAAGTTTTAAAAAATTTATAAAAATATATCCAGGTGCGTGGGCGCACATACACAGTTGAGCAATATAAAATTATTCTTGAAATGTGAATGTCTTAAATCTGTCAAAATGAAAAATAATTATTTTTCGAATTTTGGAAATATTTTGAAATTTGGAAAAAAAAATTAATTGAATAAAAGAAAACATTTTTTGGGAAAAACAAATGTGTCACTATTTGCTAGTTAAACGAAAAAAAAAAACACATTTCTTATACATATGCATATATAGAAAAAAAAATTCAAACCTACTATGAGTCAATTTTTGTGAAAATCTTCGTAATAGATACTTTGAACAAAAAAAACTATTTATATTTTATAGAGAGAAGGAAAAACATTATTTATACATTAATGTTGCTCTGCAAAACTGTATAAAAAAGCTTTTTTTTCATCTATATAACTTATAATAATAATAGTAGTCTTTACGAAAGCTTTGAAGCTGTTGTCTGTTTTCCTTTTGATATTTTTAAAATTTTTTCGAATAGATGATTTTTTGAATAAACAAAATTTCTTGTCTTATACACTTAATTACTGTAATTTTCTTTGCTGTTTTGTTGAAATAGATATAAAAGTACATTTTATATGACACAGTGTGCCTATCTACAACTTCAAACTATATTAAATACACTATAATATACTCTATATATTACACACTTTAATATTATTTCATATGATATTAGTTTTTTTATTGCTTCTGCAATAAAAATACTTACTTAACGGTTAATAATTCGAATAAACATGTACCTCTGAAAGACCTTATTTATATCAAAATTTAATTTCAGTTCGAGACCTTTGAACGCTTTCAAAACAAAAAAAAATGCACAATATAGGATATTTTTTTTTTTTTATTCTAAATAAATAATATACATATAAAAATGTAATCACGTTTTTAATATAAATATATATTATCGCATAGTACAATGGATATGTATGTACATACATAATAAAAAATAAGAATAATAATAATAATAGTAATAATAATTCAATAATTCATGAATTTTTTTTTTTTGCCTAAATATCCTTAACTTTTCTATTAAAACACTTAATTTAATATGTACATAATTAATTTTAGAACTTATATACATACTATATATATAACGTCCAGATTTTTTGAATTAATTACTATATTTGCATATTCAGTTTTCTGCCGATTCTTATTCTTTATAACCCTTCAAGGTTCTGCTGTAGATCTTGCTATATATACAAAATTATGCAAAGAAATTACTTCAACTTAGATTTTAAATTCGCTAAAATGAATTATGCTGAAATTTTTTTTTATTCTTGAGCTCAACAACAAAATTCCAACTTTTAATATAAATTCTGAGGGCACTTACGCAAAATTATCCTTTTAGCCTGATCTGAAAACTATTTTTATGAATTTATGAATTCGTATATATAGTTATATCCTTGATTATTAAGCACTCCTCTTACACACTTTTCCGATTAAATTAAATTCTGCTTTATATTATGTAATTTAATATACCTACAGGAATTACATTTGTTTTAACAATATTGTCACCACATTCTTAGTGACGACCCTGACATGAGAAAAAATAAAACTAATATAAGAAATTCAATAAATTTAAAAGGGCGAAATTTTTAAATTGTATTAGAACATTTAACTGAAAAACTGAAATTTTTTACAAAATTTCATATTACAAGGAACCAAAGTTCAGTTCGATTCAAAACTTCATAGAAGAAACATTAAAAATAAAAAATTAATCAAATTTATATTTAAACTCAAAGAATTTTTACAATACCCTGCCTAAATAAAGAAAAACATTGATTTTAAAGAAGCGTTTGGGGTTATATTTAAACTCAAAGAATTTAAAATTGAATCCGGCAGAAATATCATTCCTACAAAATTAATTTTATTAATAAAAAAGAAACAACACGGAGCTCGTAGACAATTCAACAATCACTTAACGTTCATCAGCTCAATCTTATGAAGAATTCAATTGTAAAAAAGTAGCAATTAATGTAAAAAATATTTCAATATGAAATATAAAAATTAGACAGAAATTAGAACTATGAATGGAAGTAATTACGAAAATAAGTTTGCAATGAATCTGTCTTATGGTGTTATATATAAGATTTTTTACTAACTAGAGATTTATAAAATTATTAAAAAGAATAAATATCCAGAAATATTGCTTATTCAAATAACGTGATATGGGAAATTGGTTATTATTGTTTGCTAAGGCGCAAAAAAATCTTCTTCTATAATATAAATAATATATACATTATTGTATCTATAGCCAGTAATTCATTTATTGAAAAATACATTTACATATGTATGTTTGTATTTTTTTTTATTTTATTTTTTAAAGTCAAACAAATAAAAGAATGTTAAAATTTTTATCTTTTTTCAAATAAAACATGAAAAAGATTTCCGATTACCATATATTGTTGTCGGCATGACCATATATAAATGCTATATGTGTATTATTTATTTTAGTTTAATACTGCGAAATTTGAAAAATTCTCAACATTATTTTTTAAAAAATAAAAGGAATATATAAAATATCAGAAATTTGATAAAAATCATTTTATTAAATAAACTATGTATATAAATAATAAAATATGTATTTAAAAAAAAAAAAAGTCACCGAACTATATAATATAGATAATTTTGGACTGTTATGTAAGGTACGACATGTTTTTCACGTCAACGTTCGTTTGATCAAACTAAGCCAAGAATTGACTAAAGTTCTATTTGGAAGAAAATTATTATAGAAAAAAACCAGTGAAACTATATGTAAAGCTTAGACGTATAATACACATATTTTTTTTTTAAACTAAAATTTATATTGAAAGATTCTCAATATTTACAAGACAGAGATAATTAATTAATAAACGCAACGTTGTTAAATAGAAGTGTTTGAAATTAAATACCTGATTACCTGGAAATTTGAATATCTTTTGAATTTGTTTTTTAATAGAATTTTATATTTTTTCATATTCCAAATGTTTATTTTTAATGCAGTATTATGTCATATATACGTAGGTATACGTATAGTATATTCATTGCATGCGTGTACCTAACTACTTTCAGGTGAATCAATAAAACATCCATTACTATATACGTCTCCGAAATATAATTTCTATTCGACATTCATGTTTTTTCAAATATTATAAATTTAAGTCTCAATATGCATCCCTACATATAGATTTATAGTTAGATAGATTATAGTGAAACTAATTTGTAATTGTTTAAACTACTACATTCTTTTAATATTTACGTTGATATTTAAAACACTCAATGAATAAATAATTATCACAGTAAGTAATTTTATCAATTACAAGACCATTTGGTAATTACAAATGTTCGCATGTATAGCAATAGTTATTACTGGCAATTTTTGAAACTATGTTCTTTTTTTTTTATTTATTTTTTAATTCCCAAAAATATATAGTCTAATTACTATTGACTATCATTAGCAATTGAGAAATGGTTGACTTCGAATGATCAGATTCGAAATGGATGCAAATCTTGAATTTTTTTTTCCAAATAAAAAAACGAAATTATTTTTAAAAAATATAATTAACGAATTGATGTTTTAAATCTTTTTGTTTTGCTGAGGTCTTCTTGAATTTGTTCCATTTTTTCATATGTGTCAACATCAGTTTTGGGATAAACAATGCTCCGCCTTACGACTTTTGCGTTATGGTCCTTTTCATAAATTATTGTAAATAATTCTGTACATAACATAAGTTTGTTTATCGGACTTACAACATAATACCGTTTCTAAATCATCCATTTCCATTATTTATGAAATTTAGTCTTCTCATTAAAAGTTTTTATATAAAATTAATTACACTTTATAAGTTTCAATTTATAAACATTAGCAATATATTTGTTCATTATTGGCAAAATATTTATAATCATTGACAATTTATATAACTTACTACTTGAATAATAAAAACAAAACTAATAAAGAAAAAAATAGTTTTTAATCCTTTCACAACAAGTAAATAATGATTATACACGAACAATGTAAGTAAATATTTACATTTTAAGTAGATAAATTAACAAGATAATACATTAAGTAAATTCAGTTAATTGAAATAACATATAATGCATTCATGAACTTAATCAATAATATAAATAATTTCCTTAATTACAAATTACAATAATTTAAATTATTTTAGGTTAATTGTTTTTGAACATTAGGGACAATATTTATGAAATAATGTTAATAATATATTAAAAACATACCGCTTAACTATTGAAAAAAGAAATGTTTATTTATGTTAGCTGTGCATAGGGTAGCTTTCTACAAAGTTAAAAAAAAATTGTTAAATCAAAAATTATAAATTTTGTAGCTCCTTATTCTGAAAAAAAATTTTATTGACAACGAAGATGTAGTAGAGTCAAATTGAAAATACTATATAACAAATAATTTATTAAGTAACTTAGCTTTTGATTTTATTTCGAACATAGAATTTATCTCCGAATTAAGCCCGATTATCGTTTATTTATTGGAATTCTTCATACCATATACTTTGATTTTCTTTTTTCTAATGGTAATGATGAAATAAAGTGCTATAATATTTAACAAAATTTTGAAGTAAAACAATTATTTAAATTTCATACGTCATTCAAAATGGAAACATAAACGACACTCTACTGAAATATTATCATTTATAATTTTAACAAATAAAAGATGTATAAAAATGTTGTGATTGGAGTTAAGAATATTTCATAAGAAATTTTCAGAAAAAAGTGGACTTCTTTCGACTAACAAGAAGAGATTTCGTAATATTTCATTAATATTAATCTACATAAAGTTTTGTTACTATAATTGGTTTAAATAAATTAAATAGTTTAAAGCGTTTAATTTATTAATGAAGGTAATTTTTTTAAATATTTATTATATGTATTTTTAATATAACTTTTCTTTTTATACATTCCTTTTGTTATGATGGCATATTTCCAAAGCGAACACTATAAATGCGGCATTAAGCCCAATTAATAGAACAATCCAAACAATTTTCATATGACCCATCGAAATCTGTTTTATAGGTTTTATGTTATTAGTATGTAATGTGGGATAAAATTTGTTTCGCACTGCCTCATTAAAGCTATCATAATTCCATTTATAATCTATTCCGCTTTCATAAACTCGAAGGGTGAATAGGTTTAAATGTTCCAGAAATGGACAATTTATTTGAACAACATAAGACATATATACGTACTTTGATATTATATTACTTTTCCTGTACAAATGTAGACCATATTTTTTTTGTTTTAAAAAATATGCAGAAGCTCCTTCTTCTGTTGCTGTGAACGCAAAAGTGTTGTTCAGACTAGATTGATAATCCCCAGTCTCAGTATAATTTATTAATTGAAATGCATCAAAATAAAAATAATTATAAGTTGAATTTAATAACTTAGCATTCTGATGGTATACAAGAATTTTGATATTACTTTTTCGTAAATCATCCTTAGTATTTATTTCTTGTTCATACGAATTCGAGGTAAGAAAACTTGATAATAATGCTTGATAAAAATTTGAAATTATAAAACCTATGAAAAATATTCCGAAATTAATAATTTTTCTGTTGCGATAATATTTTGAATTCCAACATGGTAAATATAATAATCCACAAACAACTTTAAGCCAGGAGTCTCCCAAATTAATAATACCATCAGTTAAAGCAGACGTCAGAGTATCAACTATGGTTGCAAAAACTATCCATAAAATAATAGCAATCCATAAATCCCATTTAAAAGGCAATATGATATACCAAAATGGATTTAAAAGTGGACTGCAGGGAACTAAAATCAAACCACTAGTTAGCATTCTGGGGTATACAACTGAGATAATGGGATGTAACCATTCAGGCACAAAAATTTTATTAATTAAGAAGTGAATCTTCTTTGATGCCAATAGCATTATTAATTCGTTAAAATCAGGTTCCTTATAATTAAAAGGATGTAACTTTATAGTTGCATTTATAATATTAGTGAATTCCATAAAATGCCTGTAATTATATCCTGTAATATTTTTAGTATTGTTCGTATAAAAATAACTTCCAGCAATATCATGCATAAAAACTGTTGTTAACTCAGTCATATAATAATTCATTATTTGGTTCGGAAATAATACATTCTCAATTTTTAATTCAATAATCTGAAGTTTTGGAAATGGAATGAATGATAGAAGCGAGTTATAATTCCATAATAAGACATTGAAAATATTATTCTTTTTACACCATTTAAATATATTTCGATGATGACTTTCTGATGGTTTCATTAAAATGAATAATATGAATGTTGTATGAAGTTGTATCAATGTTTCATCAATTTTTGACAATAATTCAAAATTATTCTCAGACAAATCATAATGTACAATTGCTAATAACTGTTTATCAAATTTAAGACGAGTTTCTATGTTCCCCTCATTATTATTTGGGGAAAACATAATTTTTGGAATTAATTTAAGTTTATTATAATTTTCATCAAATCTATTCTGAATATTATTACCTTGATAAAATATCAAAGTTTTTATTCCATGTCTTTTAATAATTTCTAATATTAAGAATTGATAATCTGAAAAGGTGAATCGAATCAAATTTAAAAAAATAATAATTAACCAAGAAGAGATCATTTCCAAATTCTTTCTAACTACACGTACAACTAAACTGAAATCAACTATTTTAATAAGAATCGAAATAAATGTTACTACCTAATATTTACTAAATTCCTGTAATTATGGTAATATATAAAAATCTTTCACTTAAATAGATTGAAAAATTTTGGTTTAACTGCATGTCTCTTAGGCATAAGTTATAATTATTAATTAAGAATAAACACGAAATATTGTTAATTATTAGTGTATTAACAGTGTTTTATTTTGTTTTACTTATACCTAAAAGAAAAATACAAAAAAAAATGTTATACGAAATTGATAATTATTTTAGTATCCTTAATCAATGGTATAATGCAGGCCTCGAAGAACTAAACGAACGAGCCAATTTTCGAAGATTACAAAAGTTATAGAGTCTTACCAGCCGAAGCAAAGTTCAGGCTTATCCATATTCCATATTGTTGTTGTTAAAAGAATACATATTGCCTATTTACATTGGTGAGAAGAACGTTCGACACTAAAAAATTTATAGGAGAAACGAAGTGTGATTCGTATTCCGATTTTGGAATGGGTCATTTCAAAATCAATGTTGAATTTTTGTTAATCTTAATTATGTTGAATTTCATATGAAAGGAAAAAAAAGTTTTTATTTTTCTCTATTAAAAAAGAGTCGCATGTTATTTATAAAACAAAGGATTTCTTGAGCCACAAAAATTTCGTGCTTAGAACCGCTTAGGGCTGGCTCATGGGCCGCAGTTTTCCCAGGCCTGGAAGTATTGTTTTTTTTATGCATGCAATTGTAATATGTAATTGAATTCAATTGGAAATTTCAATATTATTTGAACTGTTATTTTTGAAAGTGGTAAAAGTCCATTTTTTCTTGTATCATTTTTTCATGTAAATATGAAGAGAATGTGGCTATATCTTACTAAAATTACCATTAACTCATTTTTTTTAAAAAGTGGACTTATACCACTTTCAAAAAAAACATCTCATTAATAGTCGAGCTTATGTTTTATATGATACAACATGAAAATAAATTATACATAAATTGGAACCAATAAAAATATATTGTTTTTTATTTTTTCAAAGTTTCAAAGTTTCTAAATATTTATATATTTTTGTACAATTTCAGAGAGTTTTGATTGAATAACTCATAATCAGGAAAAACATCAAATCATAACAAAATTATTTCAATTCCTAAAATTTCTTCTTCGAAATAAACCTACAACGATTCCGACACATAATTTTGATACATCATAAGGATCTGGTGCTTCATTATTAAATAAATTAAATTGCTAATTTATTTAATAGAATATATGTAATTAGAAACTAAAAGCAATAAAACACATTAATAAATATTACCTTATAAATAATGGTAATTTATTTTTATTTTTGTGTGAGAAAAAATACTTTGTGTATATGGAAAATAAATGTTTTTGTATACGACCTTTTTGAATAAAATATAAAAATAATAACTATTCTCCTTAAGATTTAAATATTGCTAACTATATTGTATTTATTTAAATATACAGCATCTACACATATTTTGTAAAATGTTCAAGTACCGTACATGATATATACGATTACGAGTGAGACGATTACGAGAGAGATTTGACTATTATTTTTATTTAAATGAAACTTTACTGTAGAAATCGAATTAAAAATAAGCGTAAAACACTTTCTTGACATTATTGTTAAACTTTCCAACATTCATTAACCACTGAAGAATAGATTAAAAAAAAATGGAATATATTTCTGAATAACTCACCTAAATGTTGAGAATGACATAATTATACACCTACCTTGAGTATGTAAAACATAAGCTACCTACATAATATATTGTAAAACAATTTTTTTTAATTCGTTGGAACCAAATCATATAAATCTTGTAAATGTTTTTTTGTCTCTCTTGCAATGGATGGAACTTATTGCGAACCTTACATAACAATAATGCAAATGTCATCACGTTTTTAATATAAATAAATATTATAAAGTAAACAATAAAATTTTATAACCAAAAATATAAAAAAAAGGAAATCAATCAAATATTATTGTTTTAAGTTATAAAAATTTCTTTTTAATTTTCTGTATAACCTTTTGGCATTTCTTTTAAAGTTGCTAAAACTTAATTTAAATCTGTTACAAAAGCACATATTATTTTGAAATGGTTATAGAACACGTTGGAATAATTAATTATAGATTGTTCTGAGTATAAGTCTTATTTAAAGTTTTAACTTTCACAATGATTAATTGTGTCTAATTTATCATACAAAGTTGTCCTACAAGCTACAACCTTCTAGATTCCACCTAATTAACAATTTAAATCACGACAAAATCAAAATCAAAAATATTATTTACATACTTTTCGAAAGGCATGTATAATTTTAATATTTAGTATGTATAATTTTAATATTTAGTCGTAATAAACATAAAATGTCCATGGAAAAAACTTTGAAAGTTTCAAAATATATTAAATTAATATAGGTATAATGTATTGCAATTATTTTGAGAAATTTGTTGCATTGCGGATTATATCAGCATAAAAAGAAAAAACTTTTTAATCTATTTACACCTTAAAAATAAATTAGATAAGCACTAAAAGATATTTGCATTTTTAATTATTGTTCTCCTTTTTTTGTGTGCTGAAATGTGATTAAAAATAAAGAAAACGTTAATATTGTATTACCCAAACTCTAAGTAAGAAATGTACTTCTTTCTTTAGTCAAGTTTACAAAAACTTTAAAAAAAATTTAATAGAATCAGAAACTTTAAAAAAAATTAATAATATAAAAATTGGTGCTTAAGGCTAATTGGATCCTTATTTCCTTTAAATTTAAATATTAGCTTTCCTTCAAAATAAGTTCTAAAAAGGTCACGTATCAATATTTTACTAATATGGTTTATTAAACTTATATATTTTTGTATTTTTGCGATTTGAAAAGGTTCCAGAATAAGTATAATAATTGAGAAGTTCAATTCTTTATTTAAATTGTGCATATGGTTAGAAAAAGTTAATAAAGCTTAGCTCAGATGAGTACTTGAAAATGTTTTAAATCCTTTTACAAATTTTAAAAATGTTTAAACTATTAATAAACTCACTTGCGAGACATTCAAATTTCAGAGGTTCATATTTTTTATTGTGTGAGCATATATCTATTATATTCTGAAAGCATATACTTAGTATATTTTGGGCCTAAGATCATTTATGTAGTTTAAAGGTTTATGATATTATTATTTCAATTATTTCAATTTATGTATAATATACATATGCGAACATTACGAACATTATAATATGCTATTAATAATTACTTAAATAAAAAGAAAATTTTATTCTTGAATATTAAATTTATAAAAATAATAAGTTTGTTTTTCAACAAAACATTGCCTAAGTTTCTTTACAAGAATTTTCAGTAAAATAAAAAATTTGTTAAGAACTTTTCTCTTTGAGTGTAATTCAACAACCTTTAGAATACTAATCAGTCAATAAATTCTCAAAAAAAAAAACAAAAAAAATTAAATGTATTTGAATTGATTATTAACTATAAAGGAGTGAGAATGAAATGAGGAAGAAAATGTTATTGAACTTCATTTGCGCTCCTCTGCAATCGACTTACGTACCATTTTATGTATAGTTTTCATCATATATACCAGAATATATAAGACTAGAAAATCATACTTATTCTACAACCGTTATATATTATTCCTGTAACTGATACAGACGTTATATTAACCTTAGGGAAAAAGATCAGTCGACGAAAGAAAGAAACTAATCACAAAGTAATAACTGGTTGTATATACTGCTTCGTAGCCTGTAGGAAATATGCAATTTAAACACATACTTTTCCTATCTTGTAATCTCAGAATTAAAGACTCAGATTAATAGGAACTATATAGTCATGGTAAAGAGGTGCCATACAGCGATAATATTCAATGCCTGGAGTCCGGTAGAATTTTTTGAGTTGATTAAATTTTTCTATTATAAAAAAAAAATTTAATTAAACAAAATGAAAAATTTGAAACCCTTTTTTTTTGCTTTAAAAAACTAAAAGCTCAAAGAGTTATGTTTTTATTTTTGATATTACAAGAAAATTAATTTTCATTAAAGACTGAACAAAAAAATATGTAAAAAATAAGCTAATTAAGCAATTCATCTGTTACATATTTTTTTCATATTTCTTGTTGTTTTTTTTTTTTTTTCTTAAGCTGGCAGTTATCTTTTTTATCCTTAATTATATCAAGTTTTTCAAAAATGTTCTTCTTTAAATATATATCATGTAACTTTTTTCTTAAGGAAAAAGAACAAAAGGTCATTACAAGATGTTAATGAAACAATTTACATAAATTTACAAAAATACAAAGTACAAGCAAAAGCATTTAAATTTTAATAAATTTGGTTAAAGTTATTTTAAAATAATTTTAAATTAAAGTATTCCAATTATATATCGTTTCGAATATGTTTAATACTTAATTTCTTCTAACAAAAATTATCAGCTTTTTACTATATTATAGTATTTAAGCTTAAGCGTAATATCTGTTTACACATTTAAGCGTATAAGTTTATATCACAAAATATATATATATTTTTTAATAACCATAAGTCAGGCGAAAATCCGAAATAATGGTGAAGAAGTCACACAGTGATGGTTTTACAAATAGGCACACTAGGCTCGAGCCTATAGGGTGGCAAAATTTCATAAACATTTTTTTTGGCAATTGTATAAAAATATAAAACATTAAAAACCAAAATAAATTCATAAAGATAAAATCTTTAAAAATTTAAGAGGACTTGCTCTTGCTCGTCTCAAACATTTTTCTCCCAAAATTTTATTGAAAAGAAAAAAAATTCATTCATAACCTCCGGACTGTTTCACACTTTAAAAAAGCACAAACATTTTTAGAATCGGCTAAGGCTAAGAGCTCGAAATCTCCTCAAAACTATTTTTTTATGTCATGTTGAAGTTAATAAATGGCCTTTTTTTAAATGTGTTCCGAAATTTTTTTAATAGTTCCTAAAGGCGGCATATGTGTAAATTCGCCCCTGAAGACACATATGAAGAAATTGATAAACGAAAATATAGTGTGTGTGTACTGTGTAAGGATGAAAAATTAATTTTTCTTTGATTTATGTATTAAAAAGTGGCAAGAAATTTTATGTACTTAAACCTAATTTAATCTAATTTCCACTGTTATAGTTATACTTTTTTCTCTCAATTTAAAGTTATGAAACTATTAATAAGCTTTTATTTTTATATCAAAAAATGATAGAACCGTTTATAGAAAAACAAAATTAATAAAAAATAGTTTGTAAGAGTTTTTAAATCCGATTATAGTTTAAATGATTATAAAAAAAAATAATAAAAGGACAATACCTCATCATTGCTTGGAAAAAGCTATCTTAAACTTAACTAAGTACATAATAAGTTACTTATATAAAGTTAGTAAATTTTGCTAAATAGATAAAGTTTAAAGTTCTGTGTGTCAAATATTAAGAAGAGATTTGAAAACATAATAAAAGGACAATACCTCGTCGCTGAAATTAAAGCAACGTTCAACTTAAATTAATAATTATTTTTTTAAATACAATTCACGTTTTAGGAAAAAAATAATACTATTAAAGATAAATATTTTGGAAAATTTGGCATTTCTATATTCTATTCATTTGTTTTAAATAAAATCCTAAAATTAACGCGCTTTTGTTTATACTTTTTTAAAATAAACTTTTCTATTTTAATTTCACAGCAAAAAGCTTAAAATCATAAACAGAATAATTTTTAATTTAAAAAAAATAAATAAATAGTCATATATTTATAAAATAGGGAAATAGGGATTTTCCTTTTGACTGAATTTATGCCATCAAAAGATGATGAATATATGTTGCACATTGCATTAATGTGCATTCAAATTAATCTTTTATTAATATAGCATAGAAAATAATTTATAATTTTTTTTATAAAACAATAGATCTAAAAGGTTTATTGGAATTTTAGCATCCATAAAAATTAATATATTATATTGTATGCGGGAGTACAACGTAAAATTATGTATATATGCAAATTTTGTTCAAATTGAATGCATATATAAATAAAAATGATTAAAATATAAAATTATAATAATTTTAGATAATATTAATTTTATTTTTATTATTTTTAATTGCTCTTATTCCTCTTATTTTAACAACTTGTTAATTAAGCTTATAGGTGTTTTAAAATTTAACTAATTGTGATAAGTCTTTCTAAAATTAAAAATGTCATTAACGAGGCGAATTATTCAATACATATCGTTGGTTTTCATTTACAACTAGAAGTCACTTAATACTTTTTCCAGTTTTTAATTCTTTATATACTTTTCAATTCATTATAATTCAACTTTATTCTGCCAAAAGTATTAATAAACGCAAAGGTTTTGAGAGCAAATTTATTGCTTTTAAGTTAATGGTAATTAAATTTACTTAGTGAATTTTAGAAGGCGTAGAAGTGACTTAGTGATTTCTCCATTTAAACCAACAATATAGATATCCGTATACCATAAGATATTAAAATTTTTTCGTACATATCAAGAATTTTTATATAGTAAAGAATTTTGTTTTTAATAATTCCATAATTTTCACGTAATTTAATTTTGTTATAACATAACGATGAAATAATTTTTCCTGTTTGAATTACAAAAAAAAAAAAAAAATTCTATGCATATTTAATTGATGGAATTATTGAAAATATAATTAAACTTTTCTGAACAGGTTTTAAACATTTGGAAATAAAAACATATATAAAATTTTCATAAATGATAAGATTTCGCAGACTCGGTTCAAGCAAATAAACTTACAAAAAAATGAATTGATTTTAAATAG